>OY856415.1:64111334-65311334 GCA_963693085.1 Alisma plantago-aquatica
GATTTCCAATTATAGGTTCTCTCTAGGATTCTTGGACTAGTTCCTTATACCAGTTCCAGGAAGTCCAAAAGTTTACAAATCGGAAAGGTCTCAATTTCTTTTTCTTCTCTAGGACATGCATGACTAGAGGTGTGTGGTTTCTTATGTCAGCACCAACAACCTTGACCCGCACATTTGGGAGGGTGTGGAGCCATAAGCCACTGATGAGGGCTTTGTCAAGCTTACTAGAAATTTGCCTTTTAGGTCTTCCTTTGTTATTCCACGTGATATCTCAGTGTCATTCATTTGGAGTTCATAGAGATCCGTCTCATTGATCATGTAGTTGAAAGATTAAATTATAGCATTTGGGACAAATCTTCCACCACATTTCTCCTCCTGGAGTTGAACATTATTGAAGTCACCCACGAGGAGCCATGGGTCATTAATACATCTCGAGAGATTTTATAGATCACTCCATAAGGCTTGAGTTTGAGACTGAAGATTATAGGCATAGATAGCTGAGAACCAAAATTTCAAGCCTCCCCTATTAGTGCATTGAGTGTTAATCATCTACTCAGAATTGTTGTGAATTTGAACATCCCAAACATTTGGATTTCAACCAACACAAATTTGGCGAGATCAACTTCATCATGATTGGTCGAGTGAATCCATCTGTTAGGAATGTGAACTTCTCACTACCCTTGTTACACCTCTTTATTTTGGTTTCTATTATTACTTCTAGTTAAATACTGGTAGATGTAATCCAGCTCCTCCCCTCGTACCTCTTGGTAGGATTATGGATTCCCTTCAAGTTCCATACCAATACAGACATATGTGATAATTTCTTGTTCCTAGTTTTCCTAGGAGGCTCCTTCTCCTTTTCTTTTCCTTTTTAGTTCTTTTTTGTCTTCTTGGACTTCTCAACCTGAAGGATCTCTTCTTTGTCTTTGTCAGATTAACTCAGGGCGTTGAAAGAGTTGGACCCCGAGATTTCCCCTTGTTCTGTAATGATTGTTTCCCCCGAGCATTTTGTCTCAGTGGGTTTGTTGGTGCAGTTGGCTTTTTATATCTAGATCTTCCTAGGGATTTGGAACCCCTTCAATTCTTCAACCTCTGTTGGTTTATCTTTCAGGTAGTCCTCCTTGACAAGCCCAAAAAAATAGCAAGTATCACAACTCTTCCTTTCCTGGAACATTCACCCAAGTAGTATCTGGAGTCTTGTCCTCAACCTCAATTTCCACAAGCACTCTATCCTCATCAGTGCCTGAAGTTTCATTGGATCTGGTCTCAATGTGTAAGCCTTACCCACTGCAGCCACAATCGTTCATGCCACTTTGTTCATCTAGATTTTCCCATTAGATGGGATCTGAATCCAGATCGATAGGGATGTTAGATCATCCTTCTCAAGGATGTCACCAACGTAGTAATGCTTAGTAACAACCAGATAGATATCAAACCACCTAGGAATGCAGTTAAGACATTCCTTCTTGTCCATGTCATTGGAGAAGTGAATGATGAATAATCTGCCTTCCCTTGAGATGAAATTAAAATCTCCCTTGGTTTTCCACACCCTTCTTATTGAAGCTAGAAGATGGGGATAGAATGGGCATTTTCCCATTACATAGATGGAGACTGAGAACTCACATACATTCGTCATACGTCCATATTCGTCTGCTTTCATGTTCACGATGACCCTCGTGACGAGTGGGTTTTTGGAAGGCCATCTATGAACACTCTTTCTCTTATGCAGATGTTCTCTCGAAACTCAAGTCCATGGGATCTTTAAAGCACCATCATTTATTGAGTCAGTCTCCATGCTTCTGGTGGAGGTGGGTTTGGCTGGTGGGGTGGATAGATTAGTGGGGTTGTGTGTGGTGGATTTGGCCTGGCCAGTAGTGGTTGGCCGCTAGTCCTCTTCGGTCACTTGGCTGATTGCCAAAGAAACCCTAGGAGATGGAGGGGGCAGGTGTGTATGTATGTTATATATTATATATTTATGTGTGTATGTATGTATGTATGGTATTAAGAGAGAAAGATTTCTCCGCCTCCCCTCTCCCATTACCGTGGCAGAGGCTAAATGCCCGGGAGGGTGGTAAATCAAGGAGGCAACTGGGATTCAAACCCGGGTCCCTTCATGAGGAGACACCGTGCTTGTACTTGAGCCACTCTTTGTCGGTTGTATGTATGTATGTATGTATGTATATATATATATATATATATATATATATATATATATATATATATATATATATATATATATGTGTGTGTGTGTGTGTGTGTGTGTGTGTGTGTATAGAGAGATTATCTTTAATACCCTACGGGTAGCTACCTCCTCTAGAAATAGTCACTTTTTCTATAGTTTTTTACTTTACACATGTATAAGGTTACATTACCTTCCAAATAGTTACATTACATACATAGTAGTTACAGTTGTAACAGATGTATAGTTATATATTTATTCCATAATTTTGATTGTCTATTCTGTGTGATTTTACCTTTTTAGTCGAATAGTTACTTTTTCATCTAGATAGTTACTTTTCTAACCAAATTGTTACTTTTTTGTCTAGATAGTTACTTTTCTAACCAAATAGTTACTTTTATAGATGCATGGGTAGTGAAAACCTAGTTACCCACATGGACATCAAATGAACCCTCACACACACACACACACACACACACACATATATATATATATATATATATATATATATATATATATATATATATGTGTGTGTGTGTGTGTGTGTGTGTGTGTGTGTGTAGAGAGAGAGAAGCTAGAATACACTCAAGTGTACAGACTACACCATCCACTCAAGTGTTGTTTACATATCTAGACAATTTTTTTACAAGTCCAGACCATTGATATTTATTTTTATAACAAATGAAGGCTACATGCAAATTTGAGCTCATTTGGAATTTTCTTAGTCACTCTTTCATGACCAACAAAATTGGCATGTAAAACTAATTGGAATTACATATTTTTTTTCACTTTTAGAAGCATGACCTATAAGTGCCTGAGCTCAAATTTTATATGTATTATGCTCTTTAAATGGTTTAGATTTTCAAAATAATTGTTGCATGATGGAAAACAACTTGAGTGTATTTGGTCTCCGCTACACTCGAGTGTATTCTATCCTAACTCTCTCTCTCTCGATATAAATATATATATACATATATATATATATATATATATATATATATATATATATATGTGTGTGTGTGTGTGTGTGTGTGTGTGTATTTATGGGATTAAGAGAGAAAGATTTCTCCCCCCCCCCCTCTCCCACACCCATGGCGGAGGCCGAACGCCCGGGAGGGTGGTAAATCAAGGCGGCAACTGGGATTCGAACCTGGGTCCCTTCATGAGGAGACATCGTGCTTGACCACTTGAGCCACTCGTTGTGTGTATTTATATATGTATACGTGTATGCATATATGTATATGTGTATATGTATACATATGTATATATATGTGTATATATATAAAGAAATTGGAAAGGAGATGTTATAATTAAAATCGACCCTGATTTCACTATTATGGAAGCTACATTATTCGATTCTGGAACAGATATAAGTTGCATAGAGAAGGTTTAATGCCAACTAAATATTCTTAAAAAATGACACACAATGTTAATTCATGTATAAATGAACAAATCAAAAATCGACTATACAATCCCTGAAGTATCAAAAGGAAGGGCTAGTTGAGTGGAAATATAGGACTTTCCAAAGAACCTTCAAGCAAATTCTCTAGTTGCTTCTTTTCCTTGAGAATAGACTAATTTCTGACATGTTATCTCACTTCCCTTTTTGACCCCCAATGAATGCATTTGATCTTAAACAATTAAACGAAAAGTATTTAGTTGAACTTCATAACTTAATTAGAAATGTTAAAAGCAAATAGGACATCATATAGCTTGATATGAATAACCTTTAATATAGTTTGGAGTATCATTATTGGAAATTGAAACCCAAATTGAATCATAAATTGATAATTTAGTTTTGAGTCACTGTAGTATGATGTTAATTAGCTTAATGATGGGCAAATGCTTAAATATGATATAAGAGCTTGACAAGAAAGAAAAAAATAGACTGACAACAATATATCTCAAGATTGTTAGGCTGAAACTAGATAGTGCAAAGTAGCTTTGATTTATCTGAATCATGATATAGTGGTAAGCTCGTGAATATATATATATATATATATATATATATATATAATCTTTTTTTACTCAAGGTCTAGACTTAATGATAGCTCAACCCCACTTGTATAAAGTTGTCTGGGCGTGCTTATGTTTCTTTTTGGTGCTAAAATACAGATTGGGAACTCCCTCTAACCTCTTCTTTTATTTTACATACCCATATGTCTCTCTCTAATATTTGGTTTTCCAAGTTGTTAAACTACTTCCTTATTTATTAATAGCATGGTCTATCTTATGTTGTGACCATTTTCTATTTTTGATCAATGTTTACTAGGATAAATCGGTAAGTTGAATTCACTAATAGTACTTTTTTGCTACTTTTAAATATAGGCCCTTTATTTCTGCATGTGTTTGTGTGTTTTTGACTCTATGCATGTGTGTGTCTATGTGTTTGTTGTTGACTTGAGAGTTATACATTGTCCATATTTTGATAATGACTTAACCATACTATTCATATGTATCTAATATGTTTGTTTAAGATTGATTTCAGGCATTAAGTACCTGAAAAGGATCAAATTACACAATCCCTAGCTTGTCCAAGTTCAAGTCAAAAAGCAATGCAAATGCACTTTTGTGAAAAGCACTCCAAACCACCTTATAAGAATTTTTTTATCATTTGTACTGATGATATGACTTATAACTAAGATGAGAAAAAATCAGGGACACTTAATTCCATCGTTTGATCACTTCAAAATTATTTTTGAAAATTGGTCACAACACTTTAATAGGATGAGTTTGGATCTCGACTGATCAGTAATGGATTTTTGGAAATTGTTGCATCGGCCATGTTGTACACTCATAGAACTCAACCAACCGACTTTCTAACCAAAGTTGATTTTGGTTGATCAGTCGAGTTATCTTAGGACAAACTCGATCGATAGTTTGAAAATTGGCTTTGTTGATTAGTGGATTGGTCGAGTTACTTTTATTGAAACTTGACCGAATGTACCATCACGGAAGATGCAGAAAAAGTGATTCCAACAGTTGGACAGTTGTTAGAAACAAAAACAACTCATTACAAGTTGTAAATTGTTATTTTATGCCCTTAAGTGATCCCACACTCAAAGGAACACCCCCAACTATAAATAGGACATCTTGGAGTTCATTCAAAGGTTGCTCATTCATTTTATCCTTGGTCCATGCTATAGTTGAGTGTTCTACAACCCTTTTACCCCTCTCTATTATCCTTGCTATGTTTGTTTAGATAGGACTTCAAATTCAATTTTAGCATTTGGTTTCAATTGATATAATTTGAAGGTCTAATTGTTCTTGCACGAATTTTGAAGCTCGATTCACCCCCCCTCTAGAGCCCAAGATATAACAAGTGGTATCAGAGCAAGGATCTTCTCCAACAAATCTCCTATGAGATGAGAAGATGGGTGAGAACCTAATTTGTGATGACCGCTATCAGACCAACAGCAGCATCACACAAAACTACACATAGAAATAACCATTAGTAGTGGATTACCAAAAATCACTAAAAATTAAAACATTTTTACCTAGAGATCCACTACCAGGAAACTCTTTATAGAAAGAAGCAAAGCCATATATACATCATGGTTCACTTCATACATACATTGTTCCATCACGTCGCAAGAATATGAGATATCATTTGCTTTACCAAAACATATACAAAAGCAACATTATACACCGAGGCATTCTAGCCAAAATATCAGATCGATTATAAAACTATTTATGCACTATCTTCCAAGGACCTAAGAGTATAGGGATGACACATATGACTCTATTACTACAAGACACATAACAACACACTCAACCTGAGTTGTTACTATTGTCCTTGTTGTTGTTGCCCGCTCTATACTGCACGATCTCAACCTTCTCGTGCACGTCAACCTAAAACGTGTGGAAACCCATAGGGTGAGATCCATATCATAGTGGAAGATATAACTCTCCTCCAAAAATATTATTAGCACATATAATCATCATGAAAGAGAGCAGAAGAAACCTTTTTTGAATTAAATAGGTATAACTACTTGTTATATGCATAGTAGAGAAATTTCATCATTTAAGTAGTTCAAATATCTTTGAATGAACAATAGATCATCTAATCACTTTTTGAAGGAATATGAAGAACATGTATAACATTTAACAACTATGACATACAAAAGCAATTGCAGCCTCATTTAATGTTTTCATATTCGATCCTTATGTAAATACACTACACGGATGATTACATCTTTCAACAATCAAACTTATTCCCTGAGGAGATGAGGTATACCTCTCATGATGCAACAAATCTAAATTAGGTAGCTTCAGTGTCATACATGGTCCATGGAAGAGATGGACTCCACGTACTCTCCTTTCTTGGTCAGTATGATATTATTGGTAGTGACATTATGAGTCAAACTTCAATTTAGCTAGCCTGGGTATATAGGCTCAATGCTAGAGAGATACATCATGTAGTTATTCCCTTATCAGGATATGACCCTAGTCAATCCTCAATGCATGTATCCACACTCTTATCAGGGTATGGTGTGCAACCAATCTTGATTATATATGGATTCATGGCCTAGAACTGCACTCTTGTTAGGGTATGTCCTAAAGCCAATCTTGATGTTTAAAGAGAGTAAGGAGATACTCGACTTACACCCTCACATATTAAAAAATATGCATTCTGAGTAAAACTCGTTTCACCATCTAGCAAGTTCTGATATTGAATGGATCTATGTCTAAAGAAAACTACATTTTTAGTTTCACTTGATAAGGTAAGTGCATTACAACATCTTTTAGCATCAATCAAGTTACAAGCATGAATTGTAGATAAATGCTACAATGAAAGGTGTAATACATTTTTCAAGGAATCTTGTATCAATTGGGACACATATTGTTACACCCATCCTAGAATCTCAATCCCTTGAACACATTATTGAGAATCTCATCCCTTTAACATTTTCATTATCATGATCACATGTTTTGGCTATCATGAACAGTGTCACATCTTACCTGGAAACAATCATCTCTAGGTCATCAGACCCATATATATAGCATACTTGTTGTACAAGTAGTTCACATGGCTCACAAGGACAATTTAATCTTATCATGCTAAATCATCATAACCCATACCTGGAAATTCTCATCATCTCATAATACCTACATGGTTAAGATTTCATGGTAAAAGTAATATCAAGTAAATATCATCACCATGCCACAAAGGGAATCATTCAAATTGCAACCCTCTCAGAATTAGGGTTAAGGTTTCCCCTTGTAGCTGATTAGGGTTTTCAAGTTCACATTTAACAACCAAACCCTAATTTACATCATAAGAGCTTAATTACTCTCATCAATTATCATCAATCTCTTATCAACATGAATTATTATCTTTCTCATATGAGTAGTATAAGTTTCTCTCTAATCCTTACTAGGATATTATTTCAACATACTTATTACATTTTCTTGATCCTCTTTAGGGTTTTATAAACCTACACTTATCAAAATGTATCCATCTCAATAGTTCATAGTGTATCAATTGACTATATTCATCATGTATCGGCCTATACTCATCAAGGTGTATCGGCCTACACACTACCCTTGTGTCGGCCTAGACACATTCACTTGTGTCGGCTTAAGCTCCTCACTTTGTGTCAGGTTAGACACATGCATCTACAATGACACTCTTCACTTGTGTCGGGTTAGACACTATCAACAAATATCGAGTTAGGGGGTGTATTAACTTAGACACCATTATCACTTTGTGTCGCCCATGACACTATCACTTGTATCGCCCATGGCACTTCAAAGTGATATCTGTTTAGAGGTGCTTAGGATGATATCGGTTTTGAGATGATTAAGGTGATATCAGTTTTGAGGTCGTATCTTGGTGTATCACCTTCACCATACCTTGGTGCATCACCTTGGTCACACTTTAGCATAATATTTTCACCTCACTTAAGCATAACATCTTTACCTCACTTTAGGGTATTGGCCCCACCACTACTTGGTGTGTTAGCCATGACTTCAAGGAGTGTGCCGCTCACACCTTCACATGGTGTGTCAGCGTTAGACTCAAAGAAGTGTGTCGCCCTTCACATTGGTGTCGGGTTGCTAGGGTTAAGGTATATCGGGTTAGCGCTATTGACTTAATATCTTTAAGATATTGGCCTACCCCCATCCTTAGCCTTGGGTAATAGGCTAGACAACTGTAAGAATGATGGTCCTTCACATGTAGCAAACTAGTAATGGGTTAGGACCTCATGTGTATCGGGTTCCCCTCACATAACCCCATATCAGGTTAGGGTTTCCTAAACCAATATCGGCATGTGCATGGGATATTTCATCAACTTCAAGCTTCAACACTTCGTCCACTAACACTCTAGTTCATGGAAAACAGCCCCATGTATCCATTAGATCCCATAGAATCATTTTTCAACCAAGGAAAGTTGAAATTGAAAAGGAATCATCAAGTATTACATGATTGAAGGTGAATAACAATAGAGTTGAGTTCAAGTTATATAACATGCATCAAGATCAACACAATAGCTTCAAACTCCAAAGCTTCATGTTCCCAACATTGAAGATGACTCATCAAAAGTCCAAGACTGGATCACAACACTTCTTTATGAGAGAGAATACCATAATTAGGAACTTGATGAAGAAAAAAAGAAAGAAAGGAACCATGATCTGACAAGCATAGTCCACTCAAGGTCAAAGATGTCCATGGCTTCACCTAAGGTTTGATGCTCAAACTCCTTCCTTTTCCTCAAGATTCTATGGTCGTCCACCAAGAAAGGGATGATATGAGAGTCAAAAAGTTTCACTAGTAAGGGAAAAGAGAGGCTTATATAGTTGAGGTTCAAGAGAGAGAGTGTATGTGAAATGTCACCACCACATGAACTTAGGTGGCACGTGTCCATGCATGGTGACTCCATGCATCCATAATTATCTTGTCATGCAAAACTCATGTGGATAATTCAAAGATAAGATATCAACCATTGGGTATTTTTCATGACAATATATCACAGCCCAATATCAATTTTCATGTAAACCGATACAACTTTTTCAAGGAACATCTAAACCAGTATGCCTCACCTACTTGAGGTGCTTAGCTTGATATGAATACTTCCAAAAAAATTTTAAACTGATATGGGACCTCCTCTATGGCTTCCAATCTGATAGGAACTCCCATATATACATCATAACTCGACACAATCCCATCTAGTGTTCAAGACACTCATCACTCTTTGGTTCATATACCACCAAGTATGCTATTACTAAACCAAGACTCAAACAAGGAGCCCCCTCCTTTATTTCTCCTCGAAATGATGCTAAGAGAGGGAGAAGGGACGCTCTATAGGTGATAATTTGCATTTCAACCCCACATTTTGGGTAAATTGAAATTTGCTCCATAACTATCATATAAAGAACAAACAATTTGCAAACAAGCTCAAACTTGAGAATTAAACTGTCCTTAAGTCTTAATTACTTTTCAAAAGATTAATACAAGGTTCTAAGAATCTTACTTAGGAAAAAATTCTAGGGTTATCCCAAAATCTAGTTCGGGAGTGTTACAAGTTATCCACCCCTAACAAGGATTTCGGCCATGGTCTCAAGAGAAAAGAGAAGGGTACTTCCTCCTCTTCTCTTTCTCCATCTCCCATGTGGCTTCTTCAATGCCACGATGATGCCAAAGAACTTTCACAAGAACTATGTCTTTCTTTTTCAACTTCTTGATTCTTCTGTCAAGAATCAACACTGGACCTTCCACATAGGATATTTCCTCATCTAATTCTACCTCTAAAGGTTGTAATACAAGCTTTGCATCAAGGTGACATTTTATCAACATAGATACATGAAATACTTGATGTAGTATGTACAACGCATGTGGTAGTTGCAACTTATGGGCTCCCTTTCTAACACGTGCTATCACCGAGTAGGGTCCCATAAATCTAGGAGCCAACTTACCCTTCTTACCAAATCTGAGAACACCTTTCTAAGGAGAAACCTTGAGATACACACTGTCTCCTACTTGGAATTCTAAAGATCTACGGGGATTATCAGTATATGACTTATGTATGTCCTATGCTACCTTTAACTGTTGTTGTATCTGAAAGATCTAGAGGGGGTGAATAGAGATTTTTGGTGTTTTTATAGTAATTAAACAATTTAAAGCACTTGAATAAGAAGTATGAGGAAACAAGGAAGACACAAGGATGTAGAGTGGTCCCTACCTTAGAAATCTAAGGTAGTCAATCCGCTACCCGATTGTTTCCAATCAAGATTTTGAAAGTAATTTATTTTATTACCTCGTGAGGATGTTACACAAAATATAATTGCTTTCCTACACCCTTGGAGTATCCTTCACCTGAAGTAGCCTCAATCCTCCTAGAAGCAGCCTTCCAAAGTAACTCCAAGCCCACCCTTGAAGTAGCCTTCACCCGAAGTAGCTTCACTCCTTGAGGAAGCCGTCTAAAGTAACTTCAAGTCCACGGAGCAGCCTTCACCTCCCTAAAGTAGCTCCACCCCTTAAAGTAGCCTTCTCCACCAAGATGTAGCTCCAAGATCCTCCTTTCAAGATCCTCCAACCTAGGAGTAGTCAAGGAGAACAAAATACAATAACAAAGGAACAAGATTGGAAGAAGGAAATAACTTTACCAATGAGTACATCGCTTTGATCCTATATCAAGAGTATTGATCTCCTATCCACTATAGATGAACATGGTAGTATGGTTACTACGAGATACTAAGCTATAGGACACAAATGTAGAGCTCAAAGAAACAAATTGCAAGTGTAGCTTTGCTTGTTGCTCACTAAGAATGAATCTCAAGTGTAATTGTATGCCCAAGTGATGTTTTGGGTGTCCTAAGGCCTCTCCTATTTATAGGAAAGTCTTATAAGGGCCTAGGGATGTCCTAGACACTTTCTAGGGTGTTCTTAGTGCTCAACTAGCCGTTAGGTGTCTATAAATTACATTGCAATGGCTAGTTGTTTAGTGCTGAAAAGTGCAGTCCAGAACCTGTCTTAGTCAAGAAGTTTGTCGATCGATACGTTCTTGGTCGACAAAGTCTTCAACCAAGTGTTGGTTTGGAGTAAAGATATCCAATGGCTATTGTGACTTTCCAACTACCAACTACTCTCAGTCTAATGACTATGGAACCTACTCGAAGGTTTATCTTAGTTGAGAATGTTTTCGATCGAAGACTGTTCTAGGGTTACATGAGTAGGTCAACAATCATTGTTTGTAAGTTAGACTGAAGTGATTCTCAGTCGAGGAGTTTGTCGACTGAGACTGTCTCGGTCGAGAAGTTTTTCGATAGAGAATTTCCCTGTTTCAATATGTTGAGTCATCTACTAAGTGTGTGTATCAATGTGCAATTTTGATTCTATCTTAGGGGAGGATCTATCTAAGTGTTGTAAGTGGATAGGGAAGATCTAATGCTTAATTTACATGATATCTATGTACTTGTACATTATATACTTGTACATGTTTTTACATTGAGTGCAATCATGAAAATAAAAATAATCTAAGCATGTTGATCTTCCAATTTGTATTGATCTTCGACTATCCACTTTCTTATTTGTTTATCCCTGAAACACTCAAATAAAAAGTTAGATCCACAAGAATGAAATGTTTGTCATCATCAAAACAAAGGGTTTAACAATGTCCAATTAAGTCAACAATCTCGCCCTTTTTGAAGATGACAAACATTTCTAATATAAATCAAGGGAATTTAAATAGTATGAGTTTCATACCTGAGATTTACCTTATGTAGACATTCTCTTGTTTATTCATGAAGTGTGTGATAGTTATTCCCAAAGAGATATGGAACATAGTATCCAACTCTTTAAAGTATATAGCAACGATTTATGTGAAGCCAAGACATTATAAAACTCATTTTGTTTTTTATTTATGTTACTTCTCCCCCTTTGTCATTTCAAAAAGATAGCCACATAATCAATTTGCTCCCCCTGAATGAGATACTCCCCCTTAATCGTTTACTCTAACAAGAATGTCAAATTTAGCCACAATACCAAAACCATGATTTATTTCTCAACCATTTGTAAGGGATGTTAAGCCCTGAAATGATATGAGATTCCTTTAGGCTCATAATAGAATCAATGAATATATTTCTCACCAAATACAATGGATGTTAGGCCCTAATTGTTGTAGAGAATTCAATTAAGAGCAAGATATACATTGTATTCAAGAATGTTGTAAGTTCCCTTATAATCAAGATTACTTTAAGGATGCTAAGGTCATAACTAGCTTTGAAGTTCAAACAATTAATTTTTAACATGATGAGAAAATATACTAAGGTTGAGTGTTAGTGAATCATTTGATTTCACAAATAAGAATTTTGTCAGGCTTATTTTTGGTCGACCATGACTTCGACCGGGGTGCCTCTTGGTCGAACTCTTTTTCGATCGAGAGGCATTTCTGTAGTTATCCAATGTATGCATTTTCATAAGTTATTCAATGAACCACTTCTTCTAGAGTATGATTTGATTTTGTTTTATATGATCATTATTAGTTCTTCATTTAGGAACTTGTGAATGTTGAACAAAATCTCCTAAGCCAATAGATTTTCCATTAGTTCTTCTCTTCAATCTTTTCCTCTTGTATGCTTGTTTGGGACAATTTAATCATTCAAAGTATAAAGTTTTGATGCTCATATATTCTTCTCTTTGATTAGGATCATTCATATATTTAAAGAAATGTAAAGTGCATTACATATTTGAGTCACTTAAGTTAATTGCAATTGAAGTATCTTATTCTTATCCAGACAGAGTTTTCCTCAGTCAACAATGTTCTCGACCGAGTGAGGTTTGGTCGAAGTATTTGTCGGCCAATGTTTTTCAAGTCTTTGTAGGCTTAAGATAGTAACTAACTCGGTCGACTATTTTCTTGATCGAAATGTTCTCGGTCGACAACTTTCTCAACTTATAATGTTATTGTTTCTCCAAAAAATGTAGGTTTGAGACAGAAACTTCTTTGGTCGACAACTTTCTCGACCGAAGAGTGTCTTGGTCGAAGTTGTTCTTGACCAAGATTGTTTCTATTTTTGTTTTCATTAATTATTTTCAAGTAAAACATAAGTTACTTCCAATACAATTTTACAGGAATATGCAAATTAAAGCTCAATTTAGTTGAGATAAGACATTTTGAATATCAAAGTAACATTTTAGGTCAAATCTCAACTAATCATTTTCAAATATCCTAGGTTTGAAGCCTTGGAACCCAAAATAAATCAACATCCTTTTTCTTGTATGGGCATGAAAAAGAATAATGTCCAAGACGCAAGCAATAGTGACAACAAATGGAATCAATTTCATTTATCCTTTGAGTTGAGTTGTTTTTGGGTACAAATATGGCCTTGGTCTTGGGTGCTTGTGTTCTTCTAGATTTAGGATGAGATCTTCCTTTTGGAACATATCCTAAACCTCTTCTTCTAATTTGACTGGAAGAATCCTTTAGGATCTTATCAAAGATATATTTATTTTTCAAGCTACTTATATCTTTTTGTAACTTAGCAATTTCATCCATTCTCCTTTTAATGTCTAACTTTGCTTAATCTAGATTAGATAACAAACTATCTCTTTCTTTGATAATAGCATCATAATCTAAATGAGTACACAAGATGGGTTGAGTTTGAAGATCATTCAACTTTGCAAGCAATTCAACCTTTTCTTGAGAAAGAAAATTGTAGTTTTTTTTTTTTTAGGAAAGGTAATGTTATGTAAATATGAAAAACACAACAAGCAAGCAAAGACTTGCTTATGTGGAGTACCAACACAACATTTTTAAGGAGAGCGAACAGCATCAGAAAAGAAAAACTGAAAAAAATGTAAGGAAAACCTAATCGGCAAGAAAAGGGGGGAGGCACCCCTTAAGACAAACCTCCTATCAAAATAAATGTTTTGGCATTCTTGAGATAGTCCTGATTTGATCAGCCCAAGATTAGAGGTGAAATCACAGAAGTTGTTGCACTAAGATGACCCCAGCCTCATCGTCCACCATAGCTTTAAGATCACAGAGAAATGCTACTTTGGATTCACCTTCATCTGAATCATCCCTTCTTCCTGCTGCTATTTTTCCTACAGTTTAGTAAGAACGTGAAGATCGACATCTATTTGTGTTGTAATAATTTTTGCCAATTTTTTGGTGTTGTTGAAAATTCTATTGTTCCTTTCTTTCCAAAGGTTCCAACAGATTGTTATAAATAGATCATTGCTTTTGAAGTTTCTGTAAAGTCTTGAAGGTGTTATTTGTATGGGAAAATGACTTCCTGGAGATCAGGAAGGTTATTCCGCATGAAGTGTGAAACGATTTCTTGAGAGAAAGTACATTTGATGAAGATGTGACTGACCGAATCACTATTTTTTTCACAGAGGGCACATCTAAAAGGTCCAATGAAACCCCTTTTTGAGATGTTTTCGCCAGTAAGAAGTTTATTTTGTAAAAGAAGCCATAAAAAGGTTTTGTATTTTTGTGGCCATTTTTGTTTCCAAAGATTTGATGAAGTTGGAGTGATACCTCTGAATGAGAGAAAGTTGTCGGCTTTTTTGACCGAATACTTTTCCCCCATTTCCAAGTGATATTATTTGAGGTGTTGTTGGCCAAAGAACTGGAAAGATTTATGAAATCATTTTGACTCACCTGGGAAAGGATACATCTTTTGAATGAGTTTGTTCTATTACTAGTGATGAGCGGAAGGGCTTTATCAATTTTTAGGTTGAGGAGTTTTTTCGGAATAGACCATGTTGTTTTGAGATTTAATACAGAGTTGTTTTCATACCAAGGATCATACCAGAAGGAGATGTTTTTATGAGAATGGGGAAGTGTATTTATGATCTAAGAAATCATTTTTATATTTTTATTTATGAATTTCCAGAGAGGGGAAGATGATTTCCGCTGGATTTGGTGCCAAGGAGGTGAGTTTTGGTAGTACTTGTTAGTGATGAGATCTGTCCATTTTTTTTTGTTGGGTAAGACAGTCAATGATTTTGGCAATGAGGCAGAGAGAGTGTGTTTCAATGTTTATTATACCCCAACCCCCTTGATCAAGAGGAGTTGAAATCGTTTTCCCATTTACTAGATGATAGTGTTTCCCGGGTTTATCTAGTTTTTGGACATTGCTCCAAAGGAAACTTCTTCTGATTTTGTCTAGAATGGTTTTAGTTTTTTAGGGTAAGGGTATGCAGCTTAAGAAGTGGGTTGTTATAGGTGTGATGACACTATTTAGCAGGGTGAGCCACCCCGAGAGATTTAGAAAGTTGTTTTCCCAGCAGGTGAGTTTAGTGTTTATTTTTGAAATGATGGGTTTCCAAATAGCATTTGAAATGTTGTATGGGGAGATGGGGAGACCCAGGTATTTGATCGGGAAATCTTCTGTTTTGCATTTGAGGAAGTCTTTTAGGTGTTCCAAAGATGATTGTTGGATGTTAACCCCAAAAATATAGGATTTTTGAATGTTTACTTTCAGCCCAGAGATGTAAGAGAAAAAACCTATGATTCTAAAAATATTTTGGACAGAGGAAAAATCGGGAGAGGAGAAAATGATGGTGTCATCAGCAAATTGGATAATGTTCTCCTTGCCGACATCAGGAGCCGAAAAGAATCCGTTTTGCTTTCCCAAGTGAATCATGCGAGAGAGAATGGTGGTTAATATGATGAAAAGGTAAGGAGAGAGAGGGTCCCCTTGTCTAAGTCCATTTGAATTATGGAAGTAGCCAAAAGGAATGCCATTGATGATGGTGGAGAAGTGGTTTGTAGATATACATGCATGAATCCAAGTGATCCATTTGTCAGGAAAAGCAAAACCCTTGAGAGTCTGTAGCAGGCATTTCTAGTTAACAAAGTCGAAAGCTTTTTCGAAGTCCAGTTTGATAGCTAGGAGGGGTTTTTTTTTGTGTGACAAAGATGGATGGTTTCATTTACCATTAAAAAGGCATCTTGGATGCTTCTATTTTTTAGAAAGGCGGATTGGTTGAGAGGAATGATGTCGTCCATAAGAGGTTTGATCCTATTTGCCAAATTTTTAGCAATGATTTTGTAAGAGGTATTGATGAGACTGATAGGTCTGAAATGTGAGATTAACTTTGGTTTACTATTTTTCTTGATAAGAGTGATGAAGGTTTTATTGATGTATTTGATGATGTTGTGAGGGTTTGGACTTGCATGGAAGGCGGAAAGAAGAGATAGAAAGTCATGCTTATAATGGTTCCATTTAGCCAAGTAGAATTCCGCATTTAGACCATCAGGACCAGGAGATTTATTTTTACTGAGATCAGAGATGGCAGACTGTAATTCCTCTAGAGTTAAAGGTTTAATGAGATCATGGGGGTTTTTTATTTTGTCTAGGCAAATCGCATTCCATTGAAGATTGTTTAGACCAGAAGGGTTATGATTATTATTGAAGATTTTTTTGAAATGGTTTTTTATATGTGAAATGATGGATTGTTTATGCGAAGTGAGTCTACCATTAATCAAAAGGTGAGTTACAGCGTTGTTTCTAAATTTTTGGTTGCATATTTTATGGAAGAATTTGGTATTTTTGTCACCATCTTTGGCCCATGTGATCTTGGCCCTTTGTCTCCATTTAGTATCTATTCTATCATTTATGTGTTCAAGGTCCGCTTTTAAAGAAAGGATTAGAGTTGGGTCAGCTAATGGATCTTTTTCAGCAAGGAGAAGTTGGTCTTCGAGGTTTTTTTGAGTTTCATGTAAGGTCGAGGGATTTTGGATTAACCAATTTTTTATATGATTTTTGATGTGTTTTGTATTGTTAAAGATGTGAAGACCCAAATTTGAAGATTGTGGGTTAGCAAGAGTCCATGTTTCAAGACAAGATCTGGAGAAGTTGTCCAAGGAAAGCCAGTTGTTTTCAAATCTAAAGGGACGAGCTCCCCATGAGCAAGAGGCAGTTTCGAGGATTAATGGAAAGTGGTCAGATATAGTTCGATGGGAGATATATGTATAAGAGAGAGGATGCTTGTCTTCCCAAAGGTTTGAACAAATAAAATGGTCAATTCGGGAAAAAGATTGGTTTCTAGACCACGTGAAAGCGGCATTTGAGGGAACAAGATCGATAAGGGAGTGGTTTGTAAGCATCTGGCTAAATTTTTTGTCAGCAACAGTCAAGGGAGATGGGGAAGGGTTGGAGTTTTGTCTATCAGAAATCTGTGTGACAAGGTTGAAATCTCCACCAAGGACCCAGGGAGTCTGATGATAATTTGTGAAGAGATAGTTTAACTCCTCAAGGAAGGGGGATTTGTCGTTGCCTGTTCCCCATATATACCAGAGAAAGACCAAAGGTAGTCGTCAGCAAGATTTTTGAAGTCAATAGTTATCGAAAAATTTAGAATAGATGATTTTAGCAATAAGAGAGTCTGGTTGTTGTAACCCACAAGAATACCACCTTTGAAGCCTTTGGGGGGAAGTTGAATCCAGGTTGTGATTCTATTTCCACCAATAGTTTTGAGGGCAAATGGGGAGAGAAAAGTTTTTGATTCTTGGATGGAGATTAGATCTATATTCTTTTTATATATGTGTGATCGATTTTTTTTTTCCTTTGTAAATTAGCAGCACCACAAATGTTCCAAGTTGAGATTTTCATGATGTTGGAAATGACGAAACAATAACAGAAAGACACAGAAAATAATCATGTTAACAACTTCTCTTAGACCAACCCATGAAGGTTTCAAGGTCATTTAGAGCAAGCTGTGCCTCATCATTTTTATCAAAGAAGAAGCCTATCTTATTTGCAAATGATGTGAAACTTTTTATATTTGTAGTTTGTTTCTAGAGTAAGCAACTTCACATTGCAATCATTAAAAGATGATTTAAAGGTAGAATTTTTAGAAATAATACTTTCCTTCTCAGAAGAAAGATCATTTAATTGAGCATATAATTCTTCATTAGTTTTTGTAACTCTTTTTAGTTTCTTTTTACAATCAATATATTTATCATGTATTTCTTCAATGCTAGCAATTAACTCTTCTTTAGATAAATAAAATAAGCTTACCTCATTCTTTTCTTCATTTGTTGTAGCAATAAGGAACTCAACTTCTTCTTCTCCATCTTCACTATCATCACTTGAGTCGTCCCATGATGCCTTGTAGGCTTTTTCCTTCTTCTTGTGAGAGGATTTCTTTCCCTTCTTGAGTTTGGGAGAATCAGTTTTTAAATGTCCCTTTTTGCTAGATTCAAAGCACCTAGGGGAAGAGGAAGAAGAAACACTAGAAATTTTGTTAGTTTTAGATCTTCTATATTGCTTACCATTTACAATGAGAGTCTCTTCTTCATTGTCTTCTTCACTTGTATCATGACTAATTTTGGTTGTTGCCTTGAATGCAATATCTTTCCTTTTCTCCTTTTTGTGTTCAGTTGCCAATCTTTCTTCTTCTTCAAGAGTGACCTCACGAGTCTCTAAGTTGCCAATGAGCTACTCCATCCTCAATCTGGTGAGATCATTGGCTTCTTCAATGGCCATCACCTTTGGTTTGTACTTTAGAGGCAAACACCTAAGAATTTTGGATACTTGATCTTCTTCACTTATGAATTTTCCTAATGCACACAAACCGTTAATGATAGTAGAGAATCTTGCATACATTTTACTAATGGACTCATTTGGTTCCATACAAAATTATTCAAACTTTTGTTTAAGCATACTAATCTTAGAATTTTTAAATTGTATAGTTCCTTCATGTGTAATAGAAAGTCTATGCAATATATCATATGCAGTTTCACATGAAGAAATTTTATTGAATTCACTTACCAAAATGGAACAATATAAAATACTTACAGCCTTGGCATTTAGTTGAGCTTTCTTTACCATATTGATATCCCATGTAGCATACTCAGTTTCCGGAAGCTCATATGGAGTAGACACCATCCTTCAAATCTCCCAACTAATGCCTTGAAAGTAAAATTGTATCCTTCCCTTCCAATAGTTGTAATTTCTTCCATCGAACGGTGGTGGACGAGCTACGTAGGTTCCCTCCAGGTTTAAGTTGTTGAGCACACCATCCCCCATGCATCAAGACCTGTTAAGCCTCCTTAAAGACCTGCTCTGATACCAATTGAAAGACCTAGAGGGGGGTGAATGGAGCTTTTTGGTGTTTTTAGAGTAATTAAACAATTTAAAGCACTTGAATAAGAAGTAGGAGGAAACAAGGAAGACCCAAGAATGTAGAGTGGTTCCTACCTTAGAAATCTAAGGTAGGCAGTCCACTACTTGATTATTTCCAATTGGGATTTTGAAAGCAATTTATTTTATTACCTCACGAGGATGTTACACAAAATACAATTTCTTTCCTACACCCTTGAAGTAGCCGTCACCTAAAGTAGCCTCAATCCTCCTATAAGCAGCCTTCTAAAGTAACTCCAAGTCCACCCTTGAAGTAGCCTTCACCCGAAGTAGCTTCAATCCTTGAGGCAGCCTTCTGAAGTAACTTTAAGTCCACAGAGCAGCCTTCACCTCCCTGAAGTAGCTCCACCCCTTGAAGCAACCTTCTCCACCAAGAAGTATCTCCAAGAGCCTCCTTTCAAAGAGTCTCGTTTCAACAGCCTCCAACCTAGGAGTAGTCAAGGAGAACAAAATACAATAATAAAGGAACAGGATTGGATGAAGGAAATAACTTTACCAATGAGTATAGCACTTTAATCCTATATCAAGTGTATTGATCTCCTATCCACCATAGATGAACGTGGTAGTGTGGTGACTAGGAGATACTAAGCTATAGGAAACAAATGTAGAGCTCAAAGAAACAAATTGCAAGTGTAGCTTTGTTTGTTGCTCACTAAGATAGAATCTCAAGTGTAATTGTATGCCCAAGTGATGCTTTGGGTGTCCTAAGGCCTCTCCTATTTATAGAAATGGCTTACAAGGTCCTAGGGACATTCTAGACACTTTCTAGGCGTTCTTAGTGCTCAACTAGCCGTTAGGTGTCCATAAATAACATTACAACGGCTAGTTGTTTAGTGCTGAAAAGTGCAGTCTAGAACCTATCTCGATCGAGAAGTTTGTCGACTGATATGTTCTCAGTCAACAAAGTCTTTGACTGAGTGTTGGTTTGGAGTAAAGGTATCCAACGACTATTGTGACTTTCCAACTACCAACTACTCTCTGTCTAACGTCTATGGAACCTACTCGAAGGTTTATCTCGGTCGAGAATGTTATCGACCGAGGACTGTTCTAGGGTTACATGAGTAAGTCAACAATCAATGTTCGTGAGTTAGACTGAAGTGATTTTCGGTCGAGGAGTTTGCCGACCGAGAGTGTCTCGTTTGAGAATTTGTCAACAGAGAATGTCCCTATTTCAATATGTTGAGTCATCTACTAAGTGTGTGTATCAATGTGCAATTGTGATTCTATCTTAGGGGGGGATCTATCTAAGTATTGTGAGTGGATAGGGAAGATCTAACATTTGATTTACATGATATCTATGTACTTGTACATTATCTACTTATACAAGTTTTTACATTGAGTGCAATCATGAAAATAAAAGTAATCTAAGCATGTTGATCTTCCAATTTGTATTGATCTTCGACTATCCACTTTCTTATTTTTTTATCCCTAAAACACTCAAATAACAAGTTAGATCCACAAGAATGAAATGTTTGTCATCATCAAAACAAAGGGTTTAATAATGTCTGATTTAGCCAACAGTATCACTTTAATCTTTTCAGTTATCTGTTCTACAAGTTTAGGACCAACAAGTTGGTATTCTCCTATTTCAAACCAACATAACAGAGATCGACAATGTCTACCATACAATGCTTCATATGGTTCCATACTAATACTTTTCTGATAATTGTTATATTAGGAAAATTCTATCAGACTCAGATGTATATCCCAACTACCTACAAACTGAAGAACACATGCCCTAAGTAAGTCCTCCAAAGTTTGTATCCATCTATCTGTGGTTGGAAAGCAGTACAAAACTTTAACTCTGTACCCAAATTTGTGTGTAATCTCTCCCAAAAGTGACTTGTAAACTGAGGACCTCTGTTAGACACAATCATTGTTAGGACTCCATGCAAACGTACTATCTCATCTACATAAATCTTTGCAAGTTTCTCAACAGTATATGTTGTCATAACATAAAGAAAATGTACCACCTTGGTCAACCTGTCAGCAATCACCCAAATGGAATCATGACCTTTGGTTGTTCTAGGCAAACCAACCACAAAATTCATTGTCACTCGATCCCACTTCCACTGTGGTATAGGTAATGGTTCTAATGTTCCTGCAGACTTCTAGTGCTCATCTTTAACTCACTGACACACCGGACATCGCATAACAAACTCAACTACATCTTTCTTAAAACCAGGCCACAATTACATATCTTTTAGATTGTGATACATCTTGGTAATTCATAGAGGCATAGAATACATAGATGAGTGAGTGTCATCCATACTTATATTCCTTATATCATTAACATCAGGTACCATGATTCTAACATGGTAACAAACTATCTCATCCTTTGACTCATGGAATCCATCTTGCTTCTCACTGCCATATTCTGATCTGATCAGTTGTATTACACTATCAACCTATTATGCTTCTTTGATCTGTTGTCTTAGCATAGGTTTCACTTGCATTTTTGCCAACAATTTGGCTAGCAAAGATACTTCCATTTGTACATTCATCTGTCGTAAGGAGACTAACATGTCCCGCTTATATCACATCAAAGAATTCAATTGTGCTTTATTTGTGCAAGAAGATGAAGACTTTCTGGTTAGTGCATCTACCACCACATTAGCCTTTCCTGGATGATAATCAATTGTGCAATCATAGTCTTTGATTAGTTCCATCCAGCGGTGCTGTCTCATGTTCATCTCTTGCTGCAAAAAGATGTACTTCAGATTCTTATGATCTGTGAAAATCTGACACTTCTCCCCATATAGGTAATGTCTCCAGATTTTCAAGGAATGAATCACAACAGCCAACTCTGAATCATGTGTCGAATAATTCTCCTCATATTTCTTAAGTTGTCGAGAGGCAAAAGAAATCACTTGTTTATCCTGCACCAACACACATCCTAGACCATTCTTTGAGGCATTACAGAAAACAATGTATCCTTTCCCTTGCTTAGGTAAAACTAACACTGGTGTACTAGTCAACTTCTCCTTCAACAACTGGAAAGAGCGTTGACACTTGTCATTCTAGAAAAAAGGAACATCCTTCCTGGTTAACTTAGTTAGGGGTAATGCTATAGAACGGAAGTCTTTGATGAACCTCCTGTAGTAACCTACCAAACCTAGGAAATTGTGAATCTATGTTGGTGTCTTGGGCTGTTTTCATTCTAGAACAAACTCCACCTTTTTAGGATTGACACAAATACCTACAACATATATGATACATCCTAAAAAAGATACTTCTGACAACCAAAACTCACACTTGCTAAACTTAGCATATAGCTTGTGTTGTCTTAACAAAGTCAATGCTCGATGAAGATGGTGTTCATGATGTTGGCTATCTCGACTGTATATTAGAATGTCATCTATAAATACCACTATAAATTGATCAAGGAATGGTCAGAACACCCTATTCATCAAGTTCATGAATGTTGTTGGTGCATTAGTTAGTCCAAACGACATAAATATGAACTCATAATGACCATACCTTATCCTAAAAGATGATCTGGGTATGTCATCCTCCTTGATCTGTGACTGATGATATCCTAACCTCATATCTATTGTAGATAATATTTTTGCACTGCACAACTGGTCAAACAAATCGTATATCCTTGGCAAAGGATACTTGTTCTTTGTTGTCACCTTGTTTAACTATCTATAGTCTATACACAACCTCATAAACCCATTCTTCTTTACAAAAAGTATTGGAGCACCCCACGATGATGTACTTGGCTGGATAAATCCTTTATCAAGTAACTCTTATAACTATTTCTTTAATTCTGCCATCTCAGTTGGAACCATTCTATAAGGTGTTTGGGTTATTGGTTGTGTATTGGGAACTAGATTGATCTCAAAATCAATCTCTCAAGGTGGAGGAACATCATGAAATTCCTCAAGAAAGACGTCCTTAAATTCCCTGACAACTAGAACTTCTAGAATACTAGGACCTTCTACCTTAGTATCCACCATATGTGCCAAGAACGCCTCACACCCATGTTACAACAGTCTCTTGGATACCGTTAATGATACTAGACATGTTGGAAGAATCTTCCTATCTCCTTGAAAGATCCATGTCTCATCACCATATGTGAACATAGCTTTCTTGGAACCACAATCCAAGACTACCTTATATGTGACGATCTGATAGCAAATCAGACCGTCACTGTGTAATTATTGTGGAATTAACCATAATCAATAGAATAACAAAAATCACTAAAAATTAAAACCTTTTTTGCAAAGAGATCCAATTCTAGGTAACTCTTATAAAGAGAACCAAAGTACTGCATACATTATAGTTCACATTGTACATACCATGTACCATCTCTTCTCAAGGAACATTTACAACAGTTTCTTTGCCAAAACTATACATATGCAACATAAAACCTCGAGGCATTCAAGCCAAAATCTCAGATCGATCATGAAAACACTGAGTATCGACTCCAAGGACCTGAGAGTACAGAGACGACACATAGGACTCATATCTACAAGTCACGACAGTCAGTATCTCCACCTGAGATGTTACTGTTGTCCCTGATGCTGCTATCCTTCCCCTGTTGTATGGTCCCTACCTCCTCGTCCGCGTCCACCTAAAAATGTTGGTGACCAACGGGGTGAGACCCATGTCCCAGCGAGAGATATAACTCTCCGCCAACAATATTATTATTGCAGATAAATAGTAATAAATTGAGTAGAGGATTCTTTATTATTAATAAGAAGGATAAATCACTATTTAAGTAGAGTAGAGCAATATCATCTTTTAAAACATTTCAGCTATATATGGTAAAGCAGTAAATCATCTATTTAATAAGGAATATGAAGAACATGTATAACATTTATCAATTCTAGGATACATTAAACAATGTAACATCAACCAATGATTTCCGTATTTCATCCTTAAGTAAATACACTACACGACTGATTACATTTTACAATCACACTTATGCCCTGAGGAGATGAGGTATACCGCTCATACTCCAACCGACCATGGCGGCCTAAAGCATCGGTTCCATACTTAGTTCAATGGAAGAGCCAGACTCCATGACCTCATCTGTCTCGGTCAGTGCGAGACCACATGCAGGACATCTTGTGTCTCTGCTAAATAGCTTTCCAGGGTATACTGGAAACTTCACTATAGAGCTACAGCGGTGACTGCACTCTCTTCGCAATCGAGAGATTTCATGTTTATCTCACATAGATCCGGCATTAAACATCATAGGGAGATTCATGATACATCCATCCCAGCACATATAATGAAGGATTGAGAGATATCGTGTTTATCTCACATCAACCCCACGTTAGGGCGTAAGGATATTTGTGCCCATTACCCCCAAATATTCAAAAATATCCCGTGGGAAAACCTATTTCACCATCACCAGCTACTGACGATGATGGATCTATGGCCAGGGCTCTACATGATAAGATTTCACTTGATTAATTAAGTGCATTACCATATTCTTTTAGCATCAGCCAAGTTTTCAAACATGAATTATTATGAAAAATGCTACAAAGAAAAGTATAATACATCCATCAAGTGTTTTTCAAAACTTTACAAAACATTGGGATCTCAATCCCTTATCTCATTACCGGGAATTCTCATCCCTCAACAATATCATCATCATGTTTAATGGATCTGAGTATTCAAACCCTTAGTGCATCACTAAACATTGTTATCATTTATCAGGTAACTATTACCTTCAGGTCATCTGACCAAGGTATACTTGATACTTGTTACACAAGCATATCACATAGCTCACAAGACACATTAAACATCTTGTTACCTCTCACTAGGCAACAAATAATATAATGGCTCACAAAACCCATTAAGAATTCTTATCAAATAAACATCATAGCTCATACCTGGCTATGCTCATCAACTTATGATACATGCATGGTTAGTATACTTGATAACAACCATATCAATTACATATCAACACCATGCAATACAAGGGTAACACAACTATTCCCTCATTAGGGTTAGGGTTTCCCATTCTTTATCATTTAGGGTTTCTCATACCATTACCCAAAATTAGGGTTAGGGTTTCCCATTCTTTATCAATTAGGGTTTATCATACCATTACCTGAAATTAGGGTTAGGGTTTCCCATTCTTTATCAATTAGGGTTTCATGATCATATTATCAAAGATCAAACCCTAATTCATACTCTACACTTATTAAAAGTATCAGTGTATGCACATTACATGTTTATTACACAAGTCTAAGTTTCTCTCTCATCCTCTCTAGGATGCTGATTGCTCCATACTTTATTAAGTTGGCTCATCCTTTCACTAAAGTACATACACCTATGCTTATCATGATGTATTGAGTTTATTACTTTCATAAGCATCAAATGACAATCACTCTAAGTGTACTATTCACCTAAGTACTTTAGAGGTACTTCCATTGTAATTAACCTTGAGATACTTTACAAACACTGATAGGATTGTTTGACCTTACATGGTTTTGAGACTATTTGGTCTCTAAATAGTTTGAGATTATTTAATCTTCAAACGATCTTGGAAACCCCTTTAACCTTCAAATGGTCTTGAGACCCTTTTGACCTTCAAACGGTCTTGAGATCTTTTGGGCCTTCAAACGGTCTTGAGGTTACTTGACCTTCAAACAGTCTTGAGGTCACTTGACCTTCAAACGGTCTTGAGGTTACTTAACCTTCAAATGGTCTTGAGGTTACTTGACCTTCAAATGGTCTTGAGGTCCTTTTGACCTTCAAACGGTCTTGAGGTCCTTGACCTTCAAACGGTCTTGAGGTCACTTGACCTTAAAATGGTCTTGAGGTCCTTGACCTTCAAACCGTCTTAAGGTCACTTGACCTTCAAATGGTCTTGAGGTCCTTGACCTTCAAATGGTCTTGAGGTTACTTGACCTTCAAACAGTCTTGAGGTTACTTGACCTTCAAACGGTCTTGAGGTCACTTGACCTTCAAACGGTCTTGAGGTTACTTGACCTTCAAACGGTCTTGAGGTCACTTGACCTTCAAACGGTCTAAAACCGTTTGATCTTGCTAGGGTTTGAAATAGTTTGCACTCTAAACAGTTTGAAACTGTTTGACCTAGATTAAGTTGAAACCGTTTGGACATGAAATGGTTTGAAACTGTTTGATCACTAAACGGTTTGAAAATTATTTGCACTAGGTTGTATTGAAACCGTTTGAACAATAAACGGTTTGAAACCATTTGGCCTATACAAAGTTGAAACCATTTGATCACTAAACGGTTTGAAAATGTTTGGCCTATCCAAAGTTGAAACTATTTGATCACTAAACGGTTTGAAACCGTTTGGCCAATCCAAAGTTGAAACCGTTTGATCACTAAACGGCTTGAAACCGTTTGGCCATACATAATTGAAACCATTTGGTATTGTGGATCTATAGGTGTGTGCTAATACAATGTCATCATCATCAAGCTTCAGACCTCCATTTCTACTATCCATACAACTGATGGATTCATCAATTACTCAAGAAAAATTTTGAAAAGAAGGAAAGATCAACATATATTATAAGATTGAAATCAAATGATAATATTAATGGGTTCAAGTTATATAACCCGCCTTCAAAGAAACTTCAAAGCTCCAAGATTTTCTTCTTTAATGGTGAAGATAGCTCCTACAATTATCCAAGGCACGTTCTCAACCCTTTTTTATGTAAAAGATTGCCAAAGTTGAGCATTGGATGGAAGAGAGAAGAAAAGAAGAATTATAACTCAATTTTAGCCTTCAACCCAAGGTTTAATATGACCATGGATCTTACCTCAAGCTTGGGGAATTCTCTCCTCATTCTCCTTTGCTTCCTTGGTCGTCGGCCTAAGTGGAGAGTGAAAGTGTATTGCAAAAATAACCTTTCTAGTAGTGAATAATTGAGTGTATATAATTGAATTCTAAGGAGAGAGAAAGTAGGAGGGAAGTCATCAACTTTCCTTGCCACATGCCCCCTCCACTTCCTTGTCTCTGAAGCTATTCTTCTTATCTTCAAATTCCTTTGAATTATCCTTGAATTATAGTCGACCATTAAGCTCCTTAATGAATATAATACTATTATCCATTAGCACCTTTATTTTAGTGGACATTCCTTTTCAATTAAAAATGTAGGTAGATATTTTCACCTACTTAGGAATATCGGCGCCACTCAAGGTCTTTTGGCTGCCATTCCATTATATAATTTATCCCATGGCTTTTTGGTTGATGGGCACTTCAACCCAAAGATGAAATGGGTCTCCAAACTAATGAAATGGGTCTCCAAACTAACTCCGGATCCCAAAATTTGAGTTGGTGACCAACATTCTCCTTTCTTATGGGAGAAAGGAAAATAGATTGTTGATAGTGGATGAAAAAGGCACATGCCATTTCAACAATTCCATAAAGAATAAAGGAGGTTTGATTACTTTTGAGGACAATAAGAAAGGTAAGGTTAAAGGTGAGGGTGATGTAGGTGAATCCTTGTGTATCAAGAATATTCTCTTTGTGGATGGCCTACATCACAATTTAATAAGTGTTAGGCAATTATGTGATAATGGTTACCTTGTGCTATTTACTTCTTTTGAATGCTTTCTCTAAGATTCCCTCACTTACAATGTCATATATAAGGGAACTAGGAATGGTAATCTTTATGTAATTGTGCTTGACTCTATTAAGCCTATTGTTGGTAGATGCATTTTAGTAAATTCAAATGATAATTCTCTTTGGCATCATTAGCTAGGTCATGTAAATATGCATCAATTGAATAAGTTGAGCAAAAAGGACTTACTAAAGGGAGTTCCCAAATTGGATTTTGAAAAGGATGATGAATACCAACCTTGTACCCAAGGAAAGAAAACCAACTCCTACTTCAAATCCAAAGGAGTCCTTAATACCAAGAGAGATCTTGAACTTCTCCATATTGACCTATTTGGACCTATGAGAACTCAAATGCTTAGTGTTTCCAAGTATTGTCTTGTTATTGTCAATGTTTTCTCTCATTATAATTGGACCTTCTTTCTCATTTCTAAGAGCAATACTCTTGATGTTTTCTCTGGCTTTTACAAATTATTTGAAAGCGAAGCTACTTACCGCATTGTTTCCATCCATAGTGATCGTGGGGGAGAATTTGAATTGATCTTTTTGAAAGTTTTTGTGAAGAGTCAGGATATGCACATACGTTTTATTCACCTCAAACACCTCAAAAAATGGGGTTGTAGAGAGGAAGTACCAAGTCACTACAGGAAATGGCTAGGACCATGCTTTTAGAGTATGACACTCCAAAGAACTTTTGGGCTGAAGTCGTTAGTACCTCACATTTTTTACAGAACTAGGTTTTCACACATCCTTCTTTGAAGAAAATCCCATATGATCTATGGTGTGGTAGGAATCCTTCTATCGAGTATTTTCACATTTTTGGGTGTCCATGTTTTGTTTTGAACACAAAAGATTCTCTTGACAAATTTGATCTGAAATCATACAAGGCTTTCTTTCTTGGCTATAGCACTACTAGCAAGGCGTATAGAGTGTATAATGTTAATCTATATAGAGTAGAAGAGTCTATTAATTTCAAATTTATTGAGACTAGCCCTTGTGTTTACAAGGATATTGCTAATGATGATGTTGTAGAATAAGTGATTCCTATCCTAAAAGAACTCAACATCACCCAAAAGGGAAAAGAGGTGGCCACTCAAGAAGAAGAGATAGATGAAGAAAAGAAGGATCCAACCCCCCACTTTACAAGAACTAATCATAGGTGATCCCTTTGAAATAGTGAAGATGCGAGCTGCCTACAACAAGGAACAAGCCAGTAATGACTTCATCACACAACTCGACCCAAAGAATGTCAAAGAAGCTCTTGATGATGATGAGTGGATCCTAGCCATGCAGGAACAATTGGAACAATTAGAGAAGAACAAAATGTGGACTCTAGTGCCAAGAGCATGGGATAGAAAGATCATTGACACCAAGTGAGTCTACCGCAACAACCTAGATGGAAGTGGCAAGGTAGTAAGAAACAAAGCAAGGTTAGTGGCTCAAGGTTACAATCAGTAGGAAGGTATAGATTTTGATGAAACATATGCACCTATAGATAGACTTGAGTCCATTCGTATGTTTCTTGCGTTTTCTAGTTATAAGAATTCCTTCTATATGAAATGGATGTTAAAAGTGCACTTTTGAATGGTATAATTCAGCAGGAAGTGTATGTTGCAAAACCTCTGGGATTTGAACATGATAGTTTACCTAACCATGATTATCTACTGCAAAATGCTCTTTGTGCCCTCAAACAAGAACCTCGAGCTTGGTATGAGAAATTAAAGAACTTTTTATTAGATCATGGGTATATCATGGGCACAGTAGATTCTACCTTGTTTCTCAAGCATACTTCTAAAATATTTCTTGTCATTCAAATCTATGTTGATGATATCATTTTTGGCAGAACGAATCTTGATCTTTGTAAGGAGTTTAGTGATCTTATGCAGAGTGAGTTCAACATGAGCATGATGGGTGAGCTTACTTTCTTCCCCAACTTTCAAATCAAGCAAACTAAAGATGGGAACTTCATCAACCAAGGAAAGTACACAAGTGAGCTACTTAAATGCTTTAGGATGGAGAACACCAAGCCTATGGACACACCCATGTCAAACACCGCCAAACTTGATAAAGATGAAGAAGGTGAGAAAGTGGATGAGAAGCTCTATAGAGGTATGATTGGAAGTTTTCTTTATTTAATCTCCTCTAGACCTAACATAATGTTTAGTGTTATCTTGTGTGCTCATTTTCAATCAAATCCTAAGAAATCATATATTGTAGTTGTTAAGAGGATTTTAAGGTACTTAGCCAAAATCCAAAGTTTTGGACTATGTTACCCCAAGTCAAGGGACTTTACTCTTGTTGCTTATAATGATGTTGATTGTGCAGGATGTTTGATTGATAAAAAGTGCACAAGTCATACTTTCTTCCTCCTAGGACCATGCTTGGTGTCTTTCTCTGGCAAGAAACAGAGCACAGTGGCCTTATCAACTACCGAGGATGAATGCATTGCAGCCGAGAGTTGTTGTGCCCAGGTTCTATGGATGAAGCAAATGCTCCAAGACTTTAACATGGATTTTGATGCTTCTCCTATCTTTTGTGACAATACTAGTGCAATCAATTTATCTTATAATCCTATATTACATAGTAGAGCCAAGCATATAGAGGTTCATCATCATTTTCTCCATGATCACATTGCCTAAGGATATTTATATCATGCATGTGGACACGGAAAATCAGTTGGCATTCATTTTTACTAAATCTCTAGCTAGAGAGCTATTTAATTTTATTAGATATAAACTACTCATAAATGCTTTGGATGAATCTTATCTTCCTTCTAGTTAGTTTCTATTTATCTTATATGTTTTGCTTGTGTCTTGATCACCTTTTCTTGAAAAAGTGCTTAAATTTCATGTTCTTATGCCTTATTTTTGCTTGTTTTGGGTATTTTTTTCAAACGCTTGTTTTATCACTAAATAGTACCCAATGATGAGTGATGTGTGTCTAAGTATGTCTAAAATGAAAAATAGACCTGAAAAATAAATTTAATTAGCACTCAAATGGCTAGAAACTATGCTTTCTAAAGTTGGGATAGAACCTCTGTCGGTTGAGTTGCCAACTCGATCGATTGGTGGCCGAGGGCTTTTGTAGAAAGCCATTCGATTGAGTTTCCATCTCACAGAACTCGAATGATGGCCAGGCTAGACCAAATCTTAAGTAGGTTTCATCTGAATATTCTCCTTTCAACTAGAGAAAGCTCAACTGATTCCTCCTCCAGCTCTCTATCAAGCTCTCAACCCTAGCCCTGACCTTCCCTCTCCAAGCCCTAGTCAGCCCTCGTTTGACCTTTCTAGTTATTTTCCTATCATCCCTAGGTGGTTAGATGACCTTAGGTGGTGATCTTCTCTAGTTTCGGCTCAAATTCTTCTCCATTTCGCCTCCATGGCTTCAAATAGAAGAAAAGGGGTTGCCCCTATTGGAGTTCCTTCATCCTCATCCAACTCTCACCTCATTTCCTATGATAATACCTTCTTTGTCTCAACTGAATCTCTAAATCAGTATAAGGAGCTCCTTCCTAGGAACCCATTTCCCTTTTGTGCTTTGTTTGTGCATCTCCCCACTAAGCAAAAAGTCAAAGATGAGGTAGACAAATTGCTTTATGATCACCACCTAGTTGCCCCGAGTGTCGAATGTCGATGCTATCACAATTCCTTCACAAGCACTAAGGTAGTTCATGAGTTCTACGCTAATTTTTCATGGAATTATGACACTCTTGTACCCTCACCTAATACTCAAGTGATTCTTACTTCCACGATTTTCGATAAGAAATTCACTATCTCAAAAGATACCTTGAATATCTTTTTCAATGGTAATGAGGTAAATGACACATGGAGGAAAGACTATCCTGAGTATATCAACTTGCTAGACCCTGAGGCCTTCTACAAGCAATATGATATCACTCTCCATGACATACATAAGTTCTTGAAGAAGCCTCAGTTTGTCTACAAGAAGAAATCCACCCTACGTTCCTCTGCCTTAGACATTAAGAACCACTTTCTCGCTCTGGTAGTCAACTACAATATTCACCCAAAAAAGAATCAAACTAAAATTATAGAGAATATTGCAGTGATTATGTTTTTCCTGTTGAAAACATTAGAGTCAAGTGGTCTAGACATGTTCTCCACCATATGACCTGCTTCAACTCTAGGAAGAATACCCATGGCACCCACCCACCCTACCCAATCCTAATTTGTGGTATTTTTCACCTCTACCACTGGAAAGACTCTTTTTTATGATCTTCATTAAAAGCCTTCTAGAAAAGGAGTCTGAATCAGTGAGACCACAATAAAGAAAAGCGTTTTTCCTACATACTTTTCCACCACACCTGGAGCCTCTATCTACACCCAAAAACCTCCACCTCCACCACCATCTCGTCCTGCCTGCGCCTCGTTTCAAGTATCTAATGAAGCCCTCATGGGTTACATGGTGCATAAGCAGATGTACAACCTACAAGTTCAAGAGCATCTACAATAGGATCTTTGTTCTATCATGTCTTCCAGGAACCTATCTTGTTCCCATCCTTATCATGCCTACCAGTCCTACCCAGGTGGTGATTATTCTTCCTATGCATATACTCACTTCTACCCAGCCCCTCCACCTGCTACTTTTTCGATAGACCCTATGATGCCATTGGATCCACCTCTGCACCTACCCCTAGAGTTCTACCTCTCCCTATTGGCCCCATAGCTACCCTACTTGTAGGTCTTGGCAATTCTACTCCCACTTTCCCTCAGGCCAAGGAGCTTCATGATCTTGGCCTGACTTGCGAAGGGCATAATGCCATGTGGCCCGATTGTGGTTTTGATCCTTCTGTCGATGAGGAGATGCCCAATCAAGTTGATGAGGAAGTCATTTTTGCTGACGAGGAGGCATCTGAGGATGATGGCCATGAGGATGGTTCTGATGATGATGGCTTTATTGGTGCCCCTGGTGACAAAGGTGAAGTTTTTGAGTCTGATGCTCCTTCAGATTAAGATGAGGACTATGAGCCTGAAGCTTCTGATGATGATGTCGATGATGATGACCCTTTGGACTTAGATAATCTAGACATTTATATGTTTTAGTTTTTAGTCTTTAGATGTTGATCATGTATATATTTCTAGACTATTTTGTACTTAAGACATCTAGACACATTATCTGAGTTGTACTATTTTATATCATCATGTTATTTTCATCATTTTGGCTTGTAGTTGCTTTGAGAACATGCTCATGCATTGTAATATTAATCGTCTATATCATAACTCTATGTATGTTCAATCATGTGAGTTATTGGTATGCTTTCCATATTTTGATTATGACACATGTTGCTTGTTTCTCTCTCATCTCTGTTTGATGTGTGTTGTGAGGTTTCATGTTTTATCTTGAGGTTGGATGTTTTGTTTGTGCTTAGACAAGACCCTTTTTTGTGCTCTTCTACCCCTCTTACTTTTTGATAATGCCAAAAGGGGGAGATAAGTTCAATGTTTTGAAGCTCAACCATATTGTTTTTAATTCCTATGTGATCCTTTTCTTATCTAAGAACATGTTTCATCATGTGACTTGCTATAGGACCATGTAGTATACATGTTATATAGCTTTGTGTAGAAAGACTAACTATGAAGGTAAGAGTGAGCATAGATTGAGGGGAAGGAATTCACATGTTCAAATCATGAATCATCTTGCAATCCACAAAGCTAAGGTATAACTTTACATATCCTTTTCAATATGTTGAGGAATGGTTTTTCATTGTCAAAAAGGGGGAGAATGTTGACTTGAGAGATATACATTGTCCATATTTTGATAATGACTTAACCATTCCATTCATATCCATCTAATATATTTGTTTAAGATAGATTTTTAGGCATTGGGTACATGAAAAGGACCAAATTACACAAGCCCTAGCTTGTCCAAGTTCAAGTTAAAAGCAATGCCAATGCACTTTTATGGAAATCACTTCAAACCACATTAGAATAATTATATAATCATTTGTATTGATGATATGACTTGTAACTAAGATGAGAAAAAATTAGGGACACTTAATTCCATCGTTTGATCACTTTAAAATCATTTTGGAAAATTTGTCACAACAATTTAATCGGTCAAGTTTGGATCTCGACCGATCAGTGATGGATTTTTGGAAATGGTTGTATCGGTCTAGTTGTACACTCACAGAACTTGACCGACCAACTTTCTCAAAGAGCAAAGGCCGAAGTGGTCTTCTCTGAGTGAAGTAGGAGTTGTTTTTCTTCTTCAAGGATGAAAAGGTGTGAAGATCTTCTCCAATTGAAGGAGAAGGACAAGGTAGAAGATTCAAGGATCTTGGTGGGTAAATCCTCCAGGCCGAAGACTTATTGCAAGGAGGAGATGTCCTGGGATAAGGAATCGATATTCTTACAAGAGTGGGTAAGTCCTATCGTGAGGTAGAAAACTAGCTCTTAGATAGTTAAGCCCTTGGATGTAAGGTGGTCTTCTTGTATGTCTTATAATGGAATATAAGTATACATGGGTTGCAAAGTGATAGAGGTTGACCTCTCTAGGTAGTGTACTGACAGTCTCTTAGTTTGGAGATTGGAACCACTTTAAAAACCTTATTCAAGTGTTTGTTTCAATCTCTCTCATCTTGCTATTCTTGTTTAAATAGGACTTCAAATTCAATTTTAGGATTTAGTTTCAATTGACATAATTTGAATGTCTAACTATTCTTGTGATAATTTCAAAGCTCTATGCACCTCCCCCCTCTAGATCCGTCGATCCAACATTTGTTTCTTTGTGTGTGTGTATTTGTGTATGTTTTTGTGTCTTTGTGTCTATGTGTGTGTCCTGGTGTCTATTATGTATATTTCTATATGTGTCTGTGTCTTTGTGTCTCTGTGTGTGTCCTTGCGTCTATTGTGTATATTTGTGTTTCTTTGTGTGTGTGTGTGTGTCTTAGTTTGCATGTGTGCGTATGTGTTGGTGCATGTGTGTGTGTCTATGTGTGTTCATGTGTGTGTGGATGTGAGTCTGAGTCTAATTTTTTTCTAAATTTACTACATAATGCCAAGGTGGATCAAGTGCCATATATGTTCATAGTACATTATGATAAGTTAGCATCAGTGTCTATATAAATACTATAACGAGAATCACTACCATACATGAAAATCACAAATTTATTTGTTTTATATCTTGCCAAGATGGAAAGCACATGTAACTATACTTCAAGTCTGAACATAATGATAGTTGAAACCCACTTATGCAAGTTAATGATTCATTGGATCATCGGAGTTTGATTCTATAAGAAGTGGTGCCCTATCAAATTCTACAATAGAATTGTAATCCTACTTCACAAAAACCCAAATAATATTAAGACAAGAACCACATATATTAAAGAAGAGATTGTAGATATTGTGATACATCCAAACAGAACCATATTGTCTCACTTAAACATTTATTGGCTATCCATATTGTCTCACTTAAACATTTATTGGCTATGTATTGAATAATAGTGATTAACATATTCTTAATAAGATTTGATGTTAAGTCTAAATGAAGAAAACCATAAGTGAAATCAATTAAAGCGTAATATAATCAATTATGCAGTAATATACTACAAATAGTCTATGAATGGAAATTAGAGAGTTTTCAAAGATGTATCATAGTGATATGCTAAGGAGTGATGCATTTATGTATGAACACCTAGTGAGATTTAGTTACTTTAAGATTTTTGGTTGAAGAAGATTACAAAAAATTGGCAAGCATGTTGAGTTGTCGATACTGCAATGGGTGGAAGTTTCATATATTCCTTTCATTAATCCTTTACATTCTGAAACTTTAAAAAGTTAAAAAAGTATGGTAAATTTTTGCAACTCCTATTTACATGTAGTCTTATATGCTAATTTAGTCATATCTTCGAATCAGGGCAGCCACTTTACCCTCAAAAATATAAGGTAGAAAAATCATAGAATATTGAGTGTGACTGTGTTTGCATCTATGTGTGATTGTGTCTGTGTGCATGTGTATCCATGTGTGTTTGTGTGTATATTTTTGTATGTTCTTGTGTGTTTGTGTCTCTGTGCATGTATGTGTGTGTCTATCTATGTATGTGTATGTGTTTGTGTGCTTGTGTTTCTATGTGTGTCCTTGTGTCTATTCTGTATATTTGAGTTTATGAGGGTATTTGTGTTCATGTGTGTCTATGTTTTTGCATGTGTGTGTTAATCAATTAGAACAAAAACTTCATATACTCCAAATATATCCAACAATTTTAAGTCACTAATGTAGTAAATAAAAATATTAATTAATATTAGATCTTTTTCTACTTGGAGACCAATTGCAATGTTATGGAGAAGCATGAAGCATGAATCCAATGTAAGGGCAAGTTCATAGTATGGCATCATTATATTATATGTAGGAGCTAGAAAATTAATATAATGCAGGTTCGTAGATATTGCCATAAAGTTAAAAAAAAGGTATTTAGGTGGAGTACATATTCTATTAAGACATGCAAGAAGAGCTTTATTTATTCCTACAATGATATAAGAATAATTGAGAGCATAAGCAAAAATAAGTGGTCTGTCATTTTCAAAATGGTTACATCATAATCACCTTCAAGGTTTCACTGGGTAGGCTAAAACTAGTGATGGCAATGCCAATTGTTCATGTGTGTGTTCTAATTCGTTACTTCGGACCTATTCAACTTGCAATGTCTATCAATGGTGTAATTATTAGTTGCAATATACTACTAAAGTCTTGTGAACACTCCATTCTCTCTCTTATCTATAGTCACCCCCTTTTAAAGTTTAAATTATTTTTTCTATGCCACATGTATCGAAAACATGTAGTAATGGATCTAAAGTGGTGTCATCAAATCGTTTTGTCCTAAAAAACTAAAAAGGAGTGTATCAATTTGTAAGGTGCATAGTTGAACATGTTGGGCATGATACTAGACATCTTTGTCCTTGCACAAAGTGTGATTTTGGTAAGTGTCTTGCAAGGACACTATAACATACTCAATCTTAGGTGTATATGTTGTCCTTTCTTCTAGGACCCTTTTTGAGTATGTTGTGATCCAAACTCCTTTTGTCTCTCTTCATGACCCTTTTCAAATAGACACCTTATCGTACTCATAATTCCCTATTTTAGAGTAGATAAGACCTTTTTGGGATCTAATATCCCTAATTGACTCATTAGGGTTTCATAGAAATGAAATCATAGGATATTATAGCCATAATACATAAATTGGGAAATTAGTGAGTAATGATACTAATATAGATGTCTTGATCATAATAATATACACTAGGATAACCCTAGTATCTGAGAGGGACATGATTCTACATAATATGATAGGTTTAACCATAATTGACCATTGGTTAAAATTATTACATTAATTAAGTGATTAACGCATAATGGAATAATTATAGCATAAATAATCTCAAACCCCCAAATCTAAGTTCACATTCGAGTTCCCAATACCTAAAATATGTAACCCACCAAGATTTATACTAATAGCATGTCCAGTGAACCCTTAATTGAGCCCTAGAAGATAATATAAAGTAAAACCTAGTTGATTTAGTTGATTTATTTGTCACGCCATGGACCAAGGTCCATGGGCCGATTTATTTTTTTTGTCACAGACCATCATCCGGGTCGAGTAAGCGGGAGCCGGACCTAGTCGTCCCCTTCCCCTGACTTTCTCATGCAAAGAAAAATTGTTGTGTGATGAGGTCTCGGCTAGTTTGTCTCGCCACTCTCCACCAAATTGTGTGATATTGATACCAACGAACTCCACCTTCTATGTCATTTTCAATGAGCCCTAACTCTTCCGTAGAGTGCAGTATATGCAAAATGCCCAATACCCCTTTCTCCCCCTCGGACAGTCAGGAGGGGGATAAACCCCCTGTGAATGCTCTCTTGTCCTTAGTGTGTCATCTGTCTTGGGTTTGATCTTAGGGGTAATTCTATCTTTTGAGCATTTATTTCAATATCGATCGTGTGAACTTGCCTTTATGTGTCAATGACAAATATGTCCCATCACACCGTGTTAGTTGATAACCATATGAGATTCCACATTGGTCATTTGGCCATATACTTCTATTAATTCTTCAGAAATTGATTTAATCTTGTGAAAATCATAATTAATTATTGGTTCATTGGAAAAATATAAAAATACATGTTTTTGAAATCAAAAAAATCAGACCAGCCTTTTGGTGTGGTTTTCATGGTCTAATTCAATTTTTCTCATTAAGGCATTTTCTACGATGTTGCAATTATATGAATCATTAGTAACCCTAAAAGCACTTATACTTTGATTTAGGGTTTGGGTGACATGAACTTGTATCATAGGAGCATTTGTTGAAAATAGGTCTGACATTTGAGGTATGTACACCCTCTATTTTATTTTGGGCATCATTTGACTAAAACCTAAATTCATTTTAATGAGGCATCCCTTGAGCTCTTAATTTGTACTTGAAATCATTTACTTAGACTTTCATACTTCATGTTATCAATTTATTATATTCCATGTGGTTGATGAACTATTCAGTTTATACGAATTCTTAGGCCCCTTCTGTTATGATTGCCTTTTGTGTGAAATTGACTAAAATGCTAGTCTCGCCTCTCTATTTTATGCATGCTACATGTTTGACTATAATATTAGAATAGTGGTACTTATGTACAACCATACTTATAAAGGGTACACGTATTCCACCCAGGGTGTCATTTTCCCCACATATTTGTTTTTGGCCATGATCATGTGGTGTTATGGAAATTTTTTAGGTATATTTAGTGTACATTGTTATGCATTCAAATGTACAATGTTTTAAATTAGAATTGTGGTTACTTGATATGGCAAGACATTTTATTCTCATAATTTCAATCTAAATATTAATATTCCTCATTTCTCTTACTATAGTGCTTTTGAACTTACCTAATTTCTAATACCCCACTTCTTGCAGGAACATCTCTTTTTGGACTTTTACCCCAATATAATGCCCAAAGTGTTTATTATATGTACATACTAAGCCTTTGTTGACCTATACTTGGTTTTCTATGTTCTGGGTGATGTTCTCTTCCACACAAGTGTAGGTACAATGTCTAAGTTACTCTCTTTTGTTGGATTTAATTGTAGTTAGTTCAAGGTTTTTTTGTAATGTCACTTTTTGTGGTGAGAAGGAATTGTATAATGATACACACTATAACCGTGTAATAGTTTCTTTTCCACTTCTTATAAACTTCAGGTTTTGATGTGTGTACCATTTGAGAAATGAATGAAATTCCTCCTTTCCTTTTTTTTGGAATTGGATGGAATTATTCTTCAATTCAGTAAAGAGTGGATCCCCTATCAGGTCCCACTCTTTACAAAATGGTATCAAAGCCTATGCAATCGGTAACTTGACTATTTCAAATTATCTTATTTTATCCCTTAATTAGGTACTTAGGTGACCCTTTACATGTAGTTGATGATCCTAATCTTGAGTAGTGGAATACCAAACAAGGTTTCAATCTCTATCTAATTTGGGCATTTTGACTCCTCAAACTAGATATGTAGTTGAGACTCGGTCTTGAATATCTCAATAACCCCTAGACTTTTATGGAAGTAAACATGTCATCGCATGGAGTTGAGTCTGGTAGTTTTTGGTTCCTACCTCATGTGTTCCAGGAGTAAGACTAAGCACTATGAAGTGCATGCTAACTTAAGTACTCTTAACCCTAGTCAACCAAACCTCTCTATAGAGATGGATTAGACTTCTTTGAATCCCACAACTAGATTTAAACCTACTCCATGTGCTTCACCCTTTCTTTATTTTTTTTCTATTATGCCTCGAATATGTCCACTGTGAGGATTGAACATACATGGATAGTAAACATAGATACCCGACATAATATTTATAGGGTGAAGATTCCTTGATAGTAGGTGATCACCAAACTAGCTCTATTATGGGTAGGAAGGTTTAAACATGGAATATCTCCACATAGCTCTACCCAAATTCATCTATTTAATGGGTAGAATACCATCCTCATTGATCCTTTTATGCACATGTGTGTGTATTGGTGAATGGAAGCTATAAGTTTCAATAGATATCCTTCAGTATCCACCTCTCTCATCTAGTGTTCTTGGTTTATCTAGCCATTAGATGAATAGTTTAACTATATAGGTTGCCTTATCTTATGAAGGCGCAGACTAGCTAGTGATGAGAAAACCCTAATTCTCTTCCTATAACACTGGGTAATCTTATGACTTCCTTGTGTCTAGGATGAGGTAGTGCAAATTATGATTAAGAGTGACATGGATAATAGTGGATGTCATGCCTTATTATTGTTTGATACATGTATTTTGTGCATAATAAGAAACCCTTCTCCCTCTTATGCTTACATATTAGAGATGTTGTTGTATGGAGTGAAGTGGTGATGGAATAATAGTATAAGTGTTGTGTGGAAGGTGTCTAACTTGGTTTCTCAAGTCGATTTTGGCACCAATTTTAGATTTTCATTGCAAATCTTTTTATCATTAAACTTATATTATTTATTATATATATGTACAAAAAATAATCTTTCAGATTTTATCGATGGTATTTGGAACCAAGTCACCACCACATGGAAGTTGAGTATTATAGAAATATTTAATGAATCAACCCGTAGATGGCATGATCAAACATGTGACCCTAGGACTAATGTGAGGTTTGAGTACCACCAATAAGTTTTGGGTATATAAGACCTAGATCCAACCTTGTTGCCTCTGGATTATTAAATGAGTTATAGATTTATCCTTTAAAGGAGTGGCATTGTGTATGCTTGGGAGTGTAGCTTAACTTGAGGAATGATCTGAATTCATAGTGGTTGCAATAAGCATACTTGCCTAAATCTTGGTCATAGTATCAAACACTTATAGTTACCACCTAAATCGAGGTAATGAGTGAGACTTTCTAATGACACCACCATAATGTTACTTTAATAATTCAAATAAATGTTCAAATTTATCTTCAATTATATTTAAAAGATGAAGTTAAGTTAGCTAAAGTACTAAGTTAGGTTAAAAGGGAATAAAGAAAATGAAAATACTGACACCTAAAAAGTTTGAATTAATACCCTATACCCCTAGTTTATAGTAACTAAATGGAAGGATAAGTTTACACCAGATACTAGGTTGAACAAACTTAGGATGTCAAAACTTATGAACATACATATTTTCCATATGATCATAAAAAATTAAAGTGAAAATGAATGAATTACACCTCAATCAAAACATGTATGATGTAATGTGTATGCTTAAATCATGAACAACAAATTGATAATTTGCATAAAATACACTTTAGTGCTCAAATGTGAACAGTAAGCATGTTGAAAAAACAAACCATAATCTTAAACCTTTACCCTAATGTGCCCAAAAGGTTGTAGATAATGCTCTGGTAGCCAAATACAAATTAACCAAAATTTCCTAGATAAATTTGTACATGTATCCAACTTAACAGAACCCTAATATTGGAAGGAAAACAAAATGTGTATGGATTTTATACCCTAATAGTACATCTAGATTTTGATTTTTAGGGAATAAAAAAAGAGGATTGATAAAAAAGAAATACTTACGATAATGTTGATATTAATCACCATGATATTTGGGTTGAGGTTGATGTTCCTAAGCTAGCTTAGTCTGTCAAATTAGTTTTCATAGTCTGAATGGTTCTATTGGGAGATCCATGTATAGTTATTGGTTACTCATGTTTAAGTGATGGAAAATGAGAGACTGTAGTATAATCTAACTACCTATTATTTCTAGAGATGTAGGGTGTATAGGATGATAATGAAACCTCCGTAACAAAGTAAGTAACCTTAATGAATGTAGCACTGTATAATATATGTCTTGGAGTAAAATTTTCCTGTCTCAACCTAGAATCTGAGAATCCAATGGTGACTTGATGCATGAAATAATCTAGGTTCATCATGGTGTTTTTGGATATAAGTATGATATGAAGTGTTAGTCCATTACTTTGATTCTATTAGAAATCATAGGTTGGTATAGAAGTATGTCATAGTACTCTTAGCTAGTAATGGATGGATTTTAGGGAAGAAATCCTCTTTAAGGGGTGCAGTGTTGTAACATACTCACTTCTAGGCATATAGGTTGATTCTCCTTTCTTCTAGGCCCCTTTTTGACTATTTTGTGAGCTAAACTCACTTTCTCTCTCTTCTTGACCCTTTTCAAATAGACACCGTGTCGTACCCGTAATTACCTATTTTAGGGTAGAATAGACTTTGTTGGGATCTAATATCCCTAACTGACTCATTAGGGTTCTGTAGAAATGAAATCATAGGATATTATAACCATAATACATAAATTGGGAAATTAATAAGTAATGATGATAATCTATATGTCATGACCACAATAATATACACTAGGGAAACCCTAATATCTGAGAGGGACATGATTCTAGATAATATGAGATGTTTTTCCATAATTAACCATTATTTAAGTTTGTTGGATTAGTTAAGTGATTAACATATAATGGAAAATTTATAGCATAAATAATCTTAAACCCCAAATCTAAGTTTAAATTCATGTTCTGAATACCTAAAATATGTAGCCCACCAAGTTTGAGACTAATAAGATGTCCAATACACCCTTAGTTGAGCGCTAGAAGATAACATACAGTAAAACCTAGCAGATTTAGTCGATTTATTCGATTTATTTGCCATGCCTTGGACCAAGGTCCAATGACCAGTTTATTTCTTATGTCATGGACCATCATCGGGGTTGTTTAAGAAAGAGGTAGACCTAGTCATCCCCTTCCCCCGACATTCTCTTGTGAGAAGAACAATTCTTTTCTGACAAGGTCTCAGCTAGTTTCTCTCACCGCTCTCCACCAAATTGCATGATTCATTTGCTAACAAACCCCACCTACTCTTGCATTTTCAACACGCCCTAACTTGGGTCATGGAGTGCAGTATATGCAAAACACCCAATACCCCCCTTCTCCCCATCTAATGGTCACCGCTCACATATCCTATACGGCAGACCACATTGCCTTCGACCTACCTAGAAACTACCACGTCCAACCCTCAATTTTTCCCTACACCCATAGGATCTCCATCAAGGAACTGGCTTTCTTTTCTAGCAATGACAACCTACTCATGCATGTACTGGTTGTCACCTCCAATTTATTATCACAGTGAGTTTCAAAACTATCCCCTTTACCATTTTACATTCATTCTAAAACATGCAGTTTACTAGATCTCTCTCCCCACACAACTCCACCTGCACACTGTTTCTAGATCACCGCACGTGTTCACCGCCAAGGATGTTCTTAAACCATGTAAAGATGATGAGTGAGTCTGTCTGATCCCAAGGGAGGTATCTCATGCCTTAGTTCCTCCATGGATCTCGATTGAGTTGGTTTTAGGAATCCAATATTTCCTCAGCTCCATGTCTTTGTGTTTCGTAATGACTTGCGTTTTTTGATGGTGAAGATTCATTTTTTACAATGTTTGTAGGCTATCACCTTCATCGTGATGTCTCGTGTAGTCTTAGCTACTTGATAGGGACTCTCGAGTGTCTTTCTTTCCCATTGGTTTCCCAATTATCCTACCTCGTGTAAGGATTAGCCGTATTCCATCTTGGAGGTCCCCTCGAGTCAAGAAATAGAGCATTGAGACTGGTCTAGAGCCAGGAACTTGAGGGACGAGTCTTCTTCTTGTAAGGGTGGCCAAAGATAGGTTTATCCTAGGATAGCAAGCTCCAATGGGGCTGCTTCAGCCATAGCACAAAGGCCAGGAAGGCACAAAGCTCGTTGTCTCACCCTTGGTGTCTCATCTGTCTTGGGTTTGATCTTAGGGTAATTCTATCTTTTAAACATTTATTTCAATATTGACTGTGTGAACTTGCTTTTCTATGTCAATGATGAATATGTCCTGACACATCCAGTTAGTTGATAACTGGATGAGAGGTCACATTGGTCATTTGGCCTACTTCTATTAACTCTTTAGAAATTGATTAAATCCTTTATAAATCATAACTAATTATCAGTTAATCAAAAAATATAAAAAGACGTGATTTTGAAATTAGAAAAGTCAGAGCGACCATTTGGTGTGGTTTTTAGGGTTCAATTTAGAGTTTCCCAAAAAGGCATTTTCTAGGATTTAAGAAATTATATGAATCATTAGTAACCCTTAAAGCACGTGTGCTCTAAATTTAGGCTTTATATGACTTGAACTTATACCATAGGAGAACTCATAGATAAATAAGTATGTATAGCCTCTATTTTATTTTGGGTATTATTTGGCTGAAACCTACATTCATTTTAATGAGGCATCTCTTGAAATCTTAATTTATACTTGAAATCATTTACTTGGACTTTCATACATCCTATTCTTAATTTATTATATTCCATGTAGTTGATGAACTATTCAGTTTATATGGGTTCTTAGACCCCTCCTATTATGATTGGATTTAATGTAAAATAACTAAAATGATAGTCTTGCCTCTCTATTTTATGCATGCTACATGTTTGCCAACAATAACTAGAATAGTGGTACTTATGTACAACCAAACTTATAAAGGGCACGTGTATTCTTCCTTGGGTGTGCGTTTCCACCATTATTTCTTTTAGGCCATGACCCTATGATGTGATGGCCCTATTTTAGGTATATTTACTCTAAAATTGGCATGCATGCAAATGTTTAATGTTTTAAATTGGAATTGTGGTTACTTGGTATGGCAAGACATTTTATTCTCATTATTGCAATCTGAATATTAATATGCCTCATTTCTTTTGCTATAGTGCTTTTGAACTTACCTAATTGCAAATGCCCCCTTCTTGTGGGAACATCTCTTTTTGGACTTTTAACCCAATATAATGCCCAAAGTGTTTATTATATGTACATACTAGGCCTTTGTTGACCTATACTTGGTTTCCAATGTTCTTGGTGATGTTCTCTTCCACCCAAGTGTAGGTACAATGTCTAGGTTGCTCTCTTTTGTTGTATTTAATTTTAGTTAGTTCAAGTTTTTCTTGTAATATTGCTTTTTATGGTGAGAAGGAATTGTATAATGATACACACTATAACTTTGTAATAGTTTCTTTTCTGTTGCTTATAAACTTCATGTTCTGATATGTATACCGTTTGAGAAATGAATGAAATTCCTCCCTTCCTTCTTTATGGAATTGGATGGACTTATTATTCAATTCACTAAAGAGTGGATACCCTAAGGGGTCCCACTCTTTACAAAATGGTATCAAAGCCTAAGCAATCTGAATTATTATATGCCTCATTTCTCTTGCTATATTTCTTTTGAACTTTCCTAATTGCAAATATCTCCCTTCTTGTAGGAACATCTCTTTATGGACTTTTAACCCAATATAATTCCCAATGTGTTTATTATATGTACATACTCAGCCTTTGTTGGCCTATACTTGGTTTCCTATCTTCGGGGTGATGTTCGCTTCCACCCAGGTGTATCTATACAAGAGCACAAGGACACAGAGATTGTATACAGTATATTGGAGCTAAGAATAGCTTGGAATGGCTAGGTTACTCTCTTTGTTGGCTTTAATTGTAGTTAGTTCAAGTTTTTGGTAATATCACTTTTTTGGTGAGGATGAATTTTATAATGATACACACTATAAAAAAAATTAATATCACTTTTTATGGTGAGGAGGAATTGTATAATGATACACACTATAACTTTGTAACCGTTTGAACGTCACGCTCTGATATGTATACCATTTGAGAAATGAATGAAATTTCTCCTTTCCTTCTTTCTGGAATTGTATGGACGTATTCTTCAATTCACTAAAGTGTGGATCCCCTATTGGGTCCCAGTCTTTACAAAATGGTACCAAATCCTAAGCAGTTGGTAACTTGACTATTTCAAATTATCCTATTTTTTCCTTAATAAGGTATTTAGGTGACCCTTTACATGTAGTTGATGGTCCTAATCTTGAGTAGTGGAATACCAAACGAAGGTTTCAATCCCTATCTAATTTGGACATATCCACTCCTCAAACTACATATGTAGTTGATACTTGGTCTTGAGTAATCTCAATAACCCCTAGCCTTTTTATGGAAGTAGACATGTCACTGTGTGGAGTTGAATCTGGTATCTTCTGGTTCCTACCTCAAATGTAAACAGTGAGCATGTTGGAAAAACAAACCCTAGTCCTATACCTTTACCTTAATCTTCCCAACAACTTGTAGATAATGGCATGGTAGCCAAATACAAATTAAACAAAATGATCTATCTAAATTTGTAAATATATTCAACTTAATATAACCCTCATATTGGTGGGAAAAGAAAACATATATGGATTTTATACGCTAATAGTACTTGTAGATTTGACCGTTTGAGGAAAAAAAGAGGATCAATAAAAAATAGTACTTATAATAATGTTGATAGTAATCATCATGATATATGGGTTGAGTTTGATGTTCCTAAGCTAGCACAGTCTATCAACTTAGTGGTCATAGTTTGAATGGTTATATTGGGAGATCCATGTATAGTGATTTTTACTCATGTTTTAGTGGTGGAAAATGAGAAACATGTAGTACAATCTAACTACCCCATGTGTGTAGAGATGTAGGGTGTATAGGGGGGTAATGAAACCTCCACAACAAAGTAGGTAACCTTAACGAATATAGCACCGTATAATCTACGTCTTGGTGTAAAATTTTCCTAGATCAACCTGGAATACGAAAATTGGATGATGACTTGATGCATGAAATATTGTAGGTTCAACATGGGGTTTTTGTATTTAGGTGTGATATGGAGTGTTGTGCAATGGTCCATTACTTTGAGTTTATTTGAAATCATAGGTTGGTATATAAGTATGTCCTAGTACTCTTAGCTAGTGATGGATGGATTTTGGGGGCAAAATCCTCTTTAAGGGATGGAGTGTGGTAATATACTCAATCCTAGCCATATAGGTTGATCCTCCTTTCTTCTAGACCCCTTTTTGACTATGTTGTGATCCAAACTCCCTTTCTCTCTCTCTCTCTCTTCTAGACCCTTTTCAAATAGACACCTTTTAGTACCCATAAGCCCCTATTTTAGGGTAGATTAAACTTTATTGGGACCTCATATCCCTAATTGACTCATTAGGGTTACATAGAAATGAAATCATAAGATATTATAACCATAATACATAAATTGGGAAATTAGTGGGTAAAGATGCTAATATTGATGTCTTTACTATAATAATATACACTAAGATAACCCTAGTATCTGAGAGGGACATGATTCTATATAATATGAGAGGTTTCATCATACTTGACCATTAGTTGAGTTTATTGCATTAATTAAGTGATTAATGCATGATGGAAATATTATAGCATAAATAATCCCAAACCCCATATCTAAGTTTAGATTTGGGTTCCCAATACCTAATATATTTAACCCACCAATTTTGAGACGAACAGCATGTCGAATGCACCCTTAATTGAACCCTAGAAGAAAATATATACTAATACCTAGTTGATTTAGCCAATTTATTCGATATATTTGTCACGCCTTGGATCAAGGTCCATGGGCCAGTTAATTTCTTTTGTCATAGACTATCATCCGATTTGGGTAAGCGGGAGGTGGACCTAGTCATCTCTTCCCCTGACTTTCTCATGTGAGAAGAATGAGGGCTCAACTAGTTTCTCTCATCGCTCTCCACTAAATCATGTGATTCATTTGCCAACAAGCTCCACCTTCTCTCCCCTTTTTAACAAGACCTAACTCAAGTTGTGGAGTGTAGTGTATGCAAAACGCCCAATACCCCCTTACTGTCCTTCTAATAGCCGCCACTTGCATCTCCTCTATGGAAGATTGTATTGCCTCTGATCTACCCAGAAATAGATCTCATATATCCTTTTACCACACCCAACCCTAAATTATGCCCTACACCCGTGGGAGTTCCATCAAGGAACTAGCTTTCTTTTCTAGAAAAAAAATTATAGTCATTCATGTGTGGTCACCACCTCCAAATTATCATCACAGTGAGTTTCAACACTATCCCCTTAACCATTTTACATTTATTCTAAAACATGTATTTTATTAGATCTCTCTTCCCACAAAACTCCACTTACACTATGTTTCTGAATTTCCATGTGTGTTCACCGCTAGGGATGTTCTTTGACCCTATAAACACAACAAGTGGGTCTGTCTGATATTGAGGAAGGCATCTCATGCCTTAGTTCCTCCATGGATCTTGGCTGAGCTAATTTCCAAACTCCAACCTTTCCCCAGTTCTGTGTCTTTGTGTTTGGTAGTGACCTACGTTTCTTGATGGTGAAGATTCATTTTTGACAAGGTTTGTAGGCTATCACCTTCATCGTGATGTTTCATGGAGTCTTGGATACTTGATAGGGACTCTCAGGTGTCCTTGCCCATTGGTTTCCTAATTCTCTTGTCTCATGTATGGACTCATCGTATTCCTCCCTCAAGGTCCCCTGGAGCTGAGAAAAGCCACATTGATACAGGTCCAAACAAAGTAACCTTGAGGATTGAGTCTTGTTCATGTGAGGGTTGCTGTAGATGGGTTTTGATCCAAAGATATCAAGCTCCGACGGAGCTTCTTTGGTCATGTTTTCTCTCACCCTTAGTGTCTTATATGTCTCAGGTTTGATCTTAGGGGTAACTCGATTTTTTGAACATTTATTTCAATATCGACCATGTGAACTTGCCTTTCTATGCTAATGAGGAGTATGCTTGTCACATACAGTTAGTTGATAACCAGATGTGAGGCCACATTGGTCATTTGTCCATATACTTCTACTAATTTTTCAAAAATTGATTTAATCTTGTGAAAATCATAATTAATTATTAGTTAATCAGAAGAAAAAAAATAAAAATATATGTTTTTAAAATTAGAAAAATCAGAATGACATTTTGGTGTGGTTTTTAGGGTCTAATTTGGAGTTTCCCAAAATGTATTTTCTAGGATTTAGCAATTATATGAATCATTCATAACCCAAAAAGCACTTATACTCTGAATTTAGGCTTTGGATGACATGAACTTGTATTATAGGAGCACTTGTGGATAAATAGGTCTGACATTTGAGGTATGTACACCCTCTATTTTATTTTGGGCATTATTTGACTGAAACCTACATTCATTTTAATGAGGCATTTCTTAAACTCCTAATTTCTACTTGAAATCAATTACTTGGACTTTCATACTTCATGTTCTTAATTTATTTTATTCCATGTGGTTGATGAACTATTTATTTTATATGGGTTCTTATACCCTCCTATTATGGTTTCCCTTTTATGTAAAATTGACTAAAATGCTAGTCTTTCCTCTCTAATTGATGCATGCTACATGTTTGACTACAATATTTATAATAGTGGTACTTATGTACAACCATACTTATAAAGGGCGTGTGTATTTTGCCCGGGGTGTGTGTTTCCACCCTTATTTCTTTTAGGCCATGATCTTATAGTGCTATGACATTGTTTTAGATATATTTAGTCTACATTGTTATGCATGCAAATATTTAATGATTTAAATTAGAATTGTGGTTACTTGATATGGCAAGACATTTTTTTCTCATACTCACAGTTATTATATGCCTCATTCCTATTGATATAGTTCTTTTGAACTTACCTGGTTGTAAATATCTCCCTTCTTGTGGGAGAATCTCTTTATGGAATTTTTACAGAATATAATGCCCAAAGTGTTTATTATATGTACATACTCAACCTTTGTTTACATGTACTTAGTTTCCTATGTTCTAGGTGATGTTCCCTTCCACCCAGGTGTAGGTACATTAGAGAACAAGGATGCAGAGACTGTATACAGGATATTGGTGCTAAGAATAGCTTGGAATGGCTAGGTTACTCCTTGTTGCTAGATTTAATTGTAGTTAGTTTTAAAATTTGTGTAATATCACTTTTTATGGTGAGGAGGAATTGTATAATGATACACACTATAACTTTGTCATAGTTTCTTTTCTACTTATTATAAACTCCATGCTTTGATATGTATACTATTTTTGAAATGTATGAAATTCCTCCTTTCCTTCTTTTGGGAATCGGATGGACTTATTCTTCAATTCACTAAAGAGTGGATCGCCTATTGGGTCCCACTCTTTATAAATACCTTGAATCGTCACTTATTTCGAGGCGGTACTAATATGACTTACACTTGATGGATACATCATGGTGAGATTGAAGCTTTTCATACTGTACATCACAATGAACAATCTGAGGCACATGAAGAAGACAAATTGCAAGACATGGCTTACAGTGTAACTCAGGTTGTCCTAAAATGTTTGAAAGGTTTATGAGAACTTAGAAATTTCATTATACAATGCATGTGTCAAGTTCACCTAATTTGTTTTTGATGTCCTAAAGTTGTACCACTTTAAGACAAATAATGAATAGTCTGATAAAAGCTTTATGACTTTACTACAACTCTTGAAATATATGCTTCTAGAGAAAATGTACTTCTTTATCGCACATACAAGTCCAAAAAAGTTCTTTCATCCATGGGTATTGATTATGAAAAGATGCATGCTTGCTCCTGTGATTGCATTTTGTATCAAAATGGCCATGCTTTGCTCGATAGTTGTCTAGTTTGTGAAGAACTATGATACAAGAAGGATGAAAGCCCTAGTAAGGTTTTGTGGTATTTGCCAATAATACCTAGATTTAGGTACTTGTTTAATAATGTTGACGGTGTAAAGAAGTTGGTTTGGCATGTTTAGGAGAGAAAAGGTGATGATTTTACTAGACACCTTGTAAGTTCTCTGCAATGGATGAAAATTGATAATATGTTTTTTGAATTTTGGTGGTGATCCTAGAAACTTAAGATTGGCACTTTCTGCAGATGGAATGAATCCCCACACTTTAGGAAGTCATAGTATGTGGACCCTTGGTTTTGGTAATATATTCTTGATCCAGATGTATGCATGAAATGCAATTTTATGCTTTTGACTTTGCTAATTTTAGGACTGAAGTGGTCTGGAAATGATATTTGACTCCACTTTTTGAGAATTTTAAGATTATGTGGGACAAGGGTGTTAACTTGTATGATTCATACAACTAATAGAATTTTAGTCTGATGCAATGCTATTTTGTGTGATAAACGGTTATCCAGCATGTGGAAATCTATTTGGGTATAGTATCAAAGGACATCTTGGTTGCCCTATTTGAGAAGAGGAGACATCATTTTTTCAGCTAAAACATGGGAAGAAAACTACTTATCTAGGCTATTGTAGATTCTTTTCTAAGGTTCATCATTATTGTAGGGTGAATAAAGCATTTAAAGGAGAAGTAGAACTATGGAGTGCCCCACAGCCATTATCTGGTCAGCAAATCTTCACTAAGGTGAAAGCGTTGAAAGTAAATTTGAAGAAGAAAAAAAAATCTCCAATTCTTAAAGATCTCTACTAGAAGAGGTCTATATTCCATGATTTTCCTAATTGGAAGTCTTTATATGTGAGGCATTGTTTAGATGTGATGTATATATAGAAGAACATATCTGATAGTATGGTTGGAACATTTCTCAATATGCCATGGATGACAAATGATGGCCTCCAAGCAAGATTGGACATGGTTGACATGGGCATTCAGGATAGACTGGCCCCACAAATAAGGGGAAGCCAGAGATACTTTCCCTCGGCATGTTATACCCTTTTCAAGGATGAAAAAATCATCTTTTTTGGGTTCCTAAAAGGAGTCAAGATTCTAGAGATATATTCTTCAAACATGATTATATTTATGGATATGATAGATTTTAAGCTGATGGGCTTGAAATCACATGATTGTCACATATTAATGCAACAGTTCCTACCATTGCCTATTCGTCCCATGTTGCCTAAGCAAGTTATAAATGCAATCACTAAGCTTTGTATGTTCTTTAATGCATTATGCTCCAAAGCCATTAACCCTGAGACCCTAGAGTCATTGCAAAATCATATCATCATCACCTTGTGTCAACTTAAGATGTACTTCACTCTTTTGTTCTTTGATGCAATTGTTCATTTGACTGTGCACTTGGTTAGAAAGTTAAAACTGCATGGTCCATTATTTTTACGTCGGATGTACTCGTTCGAGAAATTCATGAAGATATTAAAAGGGTATGTGAACAACAAATATCGACTACAAGATTGTATGGTAGAAAGTTACATAGTAGGAGAGGCTATTGAATTTTGTACCCAGTTCTTATCCAATGTTGAAGCCATTGGTCATCCTAAATCACAACATTCCAGAAAATATGATGGACTGGGTAGTACCAGATGCAAGCTTGTATGACTTCAGTTGAACAATTACACACAACACATGTTTATGTCCTTTTAAATATCTCTGAGGTTGAATCTTATGTACAAGAATATGTGGATTATTTATGATATCATTACTGGTCTAAGAATCAAAAGGATATAATAAAAGAATATTTTTGTAATTTTGTCAAATGGTTAAAGAATCATGTCACTAAACAGATTGCTCATTCACCGGGATCATTTTCAAAGACATTGAAATGGTGTGATGTGGGGCCTAAAACAACAATGTTGTATTTTTCCAGTTTTTTAACAATGGGACACTTTCTATACAAATTCTCAAAATGAGAAGAGAAGTATGCAAAATAATGGGTTATCTTTGGTCTCTAAAGCATTGCACATTGCTAGTGATAAAGACAAAATTCCAATTTGGTGTGGCATGTCCTATTATGGAGTGATCCAAGACATATATGAGTTGGATTACAACTTGTGCAGGGTTCCTATTTTTCGTTGCAAGTGGGTTGCAAATGACGAGGGTGTACATGTTGAAGATGGACTGACCATGGTGAACTTGAGTGAAGGGACGTAAACACAATCCATTCATAATGGCATTATAGACAAAACAAGTTTTCTAAGTGATAGATATAGCTAATAAGGGTGGTCTATGATTTTATCTCATAGATGAAGGACTCGTGAAGGATATGTGATGAAGATGACATCAATTTATTAGAAGAAACATCTTTGTCTAGGTTCATTCCATCTATGCCTGTAAATGATGATGTTATTGTTAATGAAGAATAAATTTGTGCTCGAGATGATAATAATGATGGGACATTTTTATGGCATCAATGTTCATAAAAGTAGGAAACGGTGTACATCCAAGTGAGAGTAAATAGGTTCACTCCCATAGATTAAGTTTGGGAAACATAATACATATGTATTAAACTTTAAAATCAAAACATATGTATTTCAATAATACTATTTTATATTTTTAAGCCATATAAATCATAAATAACATTTCTTGTTTTTGTTTTTAATTGATGTAGATATGTGGTTCATAATACTTTTTCTTCTATTTAGTTATTGTAGATATGTCTTCCCATGAAGACAACTCAAGCATCACAAAAATTAGCAGGGTTCATACTACAATTTTGAAGTTTGTTAGAAAGAGACTTAAAGGACAAAAAAATCCATTGGAATGGAATTCAAAAGGACAACCAATTAGGAACACTCAGAAAATTTTCAGCAGCTATATTGGAGTTGCAATGCAAGAACGGGTTCCAATCAACATTGATAGTTGGAGTGATGTCTGAGAAGGTCTTAAGGACCTTATTTGGGAATATGTTGAGGTAAGTATATTGACATCAAATCCCTTTTTGTCTCTTTGTTTATCTAAAAGTGATATAGTATATATAATTCATGTTCTATGTGTATGTATTATTCCTTTTTGTAGAATGTATTGTCAGTTGGATCTGGTAGAAAGTAGTGGGTGATACAAAGAGCCAATGATAGATGGAGGGAATTCAAATCTTCATAAAAACATTCTTGAGAGATGAAAATGGTAATATATGAAAACAACCCATCCGAAGATTATTATTTCATAACTCTAGAGAAATGGGAAGATTTTGTTATGAGTTGGTTAACCAAATACTTTGACATGGTTATATAAATTAATTTAAGTCATGTTTACACTAAAAATAATGTTGTTCTATTAATGTTCAAGTTCTCATCAATGGTGTTCCTTATAAGACATTTAAAAACCTTTTTAATCTTTCTTTTGTTTGTTAAACAAATCAGAGAAGAAGTCAGGCTGAGAGAGATTTATCGTTAAAGAATGAGTGTCGCCCTAGGATTCCTCTTTAAAGGGATATGTTGGAATAAAATAATAGATTATAAGTTTTATTTTTTGTTAGAAGAATGATCGTGTAGGTGTTGAAGAATTTCATATAGAGCTATAATGTGAGAACCTGTTACTCTAAACAAGATTACTCAAAATATAAAACACAATCAATTACTAATTAATCACATTCCCAACAATATGGGTAAATTTAAACTGATTTCAACGTCAGCACCAGATCAGAAACATTTGCATAAGAGCCTAGCATCTTTCTTATATCCATACTATGCTAAGAATTTAATACAAATTGTTCTATCGCCATAGCCACAACATATATACACAGGAAAACCATATTTGTATATGCCACACAATAAACATTAACATGCTAACAAAATTTTGATTTGTTTGAAACACAATATACAAACTTTTCCTGCCCGGACCTAAAAGTACAGGGACGACTCTAGGACACACTAGACATCTAATCAACTTTCTCAAAGATTCATTACTATAGCTCCTCTTTGATGCCACATGTTTGTTTTTGTCACTTCTGATTACCTAAAAAGATGTGGTAAACCACAAGGGTGAGACCCATGTCCCAGCAAGAGATATAACCTCCAACAACGTTTATTTATTCCAACATTTTTAGGTAATGAGACAGTTTAAGTAGTTTAATCATATATAACAAATAGGATCAGAAACACTGTTGATTAACAAAATACATAAAGGAGTTGATAAAAATTATTATCATCAAGATGACTATCATCATTTTCCTTATTAATTATATAAGAGATTCAATAGCATATGCATAACTAGCATAAGAAAGTCTAGTAGCATACTATCTCTATTAACATGAATAAGTCTAGCATCATAGGCATATCTAACAATGTTGGCTTGTCTAACCGTTTGAAAAGATCAATATCATAAGCAGAGCTATCAACATAAGCACGAGTATTTACATAAGCATGATTAGCAGTATAGGCATTTCTAATTATAGAGGCATGGCTAGCATGCTAAACATGACTAACAACATGATATAGCTAGCATCATAATTATAATCAGCAGTAGAAGTATAGATATCAACATAAGCATGACTATTATATGTATACATTTACAACCTTAAGCATATCCACAACATAAGTATAATTAATATCTCTTAATTCCACTAAGCATCATCTTTATGTAAAGAGAACAAACAAGGGTTATCATCCAATGTGAAATGTTGTGTATAACCCTAACAAAATATGCTACTCGGATATATTATATCTTTTATTATGCCCTGGGGAATTTGAATCATACCATTCAAAGTCCAACTGACCCCTGCAAAGGGCTATTCAGTTCCGTACAAGATCTAGGAGTGTCGGTATCCTAAGATCTCTTCCCCTCGGTCAGTATGAGTAAAAAGGCAGTGACATATCATTCAAAGTTGCCACCATAGTGACATATAGTCAAGCTGCTAACCACTAGTCCACCCTTAGTACAGATCACGGCACTAGAAATCAGGCTATTCAAACCCAATCACAGAGGTACAACCATAGTTGTCCTCTAATCACATCATGTTATAATCACCGAGACACGACCGCAGCCGTTCTCAATCACATCAGATGTATGAGGCATGACCATAGACAACCTGCACAATCTGCATTGTGGATGACAAGGATATATCCTCAACCTTCCACCCCCACATACTCAACAGTATGTGCTCTGAGTTTCCCTTATGAATACTCATTTCACCATCCAGCAAGTTCTGACACTGAATATGGTTCTACGGCATAGGGCACTACATGATTCGAGTTACACTTGATTAGTTATGCCAATTGGGTGAATAAAGGTTGCATCAAACAAGTGTACATACAAACCCTAATTTAGTTCTAGCAAGCATATAAATATCACAACTTTGAAAAGATAAAAAACTTGAGAAACATAATTTCTCATCTCATCATCACATAATACTATTCACTTGCCATTCATGAGACCACACTAATCATCATCCTATCACAAGATATAAATCCTTTTCACAATATCACAGGGTATCAACCCTTATCAACATAAGAGGATTACACCTCATTCAGGGCTCAACCATGCCCAAAGGTCATTAAGACCATCATACTATTCCCTACAAGATCATCATTATCTTTGCATGCCTTATAACAAGGCCCAACAACATCACTTACATATAATACACCAGATCAGCACAATATTGCATCAATGAGCTAGGAGATATTCATAAACAATCATAGTAGGGTAATATTAACATTAAGAACATTCCTTTATTACATCAATATGCAAGGAATCTAGATATTATTAACCCTCATCATATTCATAATGCACATGTTTCTTATAAGCAAGTATCAACCATGTGGCTATGACAACCACCAATTAACACATTAATGTTATGATCATGTTAAGGAGGTTATTTCACCATCATTCCATCATATAAGAATGTTAAACATGAATACTCATCTTTATCTATTTGCATTAGAGTTAGGTTCAACATGATAAATTATATTAATGTTACTAATTAGCACTTATACCCAAACCCTAACTCACGGCATCCCCATTGGATCATGGATACATAAGGTGAAGCATCACCATCACATCCCATACTATTCTCAAGTATGAACCCACATATAAATCAAGTTGTAACCATTAGGTTATAGCATACTAGGGTTTCAACAAAATTAACATAGTACTTCATGATTGTGTTAGTCATTAAAGGATTATTCATACCCAATTACCATCATTTAGTTATATTAAAGCTAGGTATAACAAGCTATACCTCATTAGGGTTACATATCAACACAATATTATTATCATCCCTTCTATTCATATGAGTGAATAGGTAAGACTACCTTATTAATGGTAACCCTCCATTTGTTCCATCATCATTCAACCCATATCACTATACCACAATGTCACCCAGAACCATTGGATGTTTAAAAGGTAAGACCATTGGTTGTTTACATAAGAAAATACCTTGGATAAATCACCTATGAAGTCCTTGATTTGTTCTCTATAAAGAGTCAACATCTAATCCCAGACATCCCTTGATTAACAACACAAAAAGTTCCATTGAAAGTAGGGTAAAACCCACAATCGACTATTCATTTAAAACAAGCCATCCATTGTCAACAAGTAAGCTCCTTAAGTTGACCATATAAAGGAAACCATCTAAATCACATTATTAGGACCAAAATATTACACTAGCCATCATTACACTTTATTGGAGGAATAAATATTATATCTTGACCATTGGTTCAAGTTCATATATTAAAACCATCAATTACAGTATAGGTCCGACCATTGCATCAAGTTACCCAAGAAACCATTGGTCTAAGGCTTAATTGATGCTACAACTATATGATTAACTCACCATAGGTTTTAGAGACCTGATCCACCATCATTAGTGACCATTAAGCCACCATAGGTTGTTAGATCAGCACTATATTCATTAATCATCATCAAATATCAAACTAATATCACCATTGATTGATAGCATCATTAGGGTACTTAGTTGTTAATCACTAGGCTTCTAATTAGGCCAAAACATAACCTAAGGGGTGAACGTCAGTTGACACCTTTGATTACCACCATCAATTTTCATGAAGACAACACCATAAGTTTGTTGCAATGGTATCATCATCGGGTCATGGGTTTATAGAAGAAATCAGCTTAAAACCCTAAAATTGACCATTGGTTGATAGGTGCTTAGCACCATAGGTTGTAAAACCAACCTGATACAAGTCATATTATACCTTAGGAATAACATACACATGATCACATGTTCATATATAACTAAAATCAGAATAGGGAACATTATAAAAGTCTAAATCCAAGTCAAGCATAGCTTTTTAGTGCATGGATCATCATTTTCAAGCAAGAACATGATCTAGAAAGCTTATGGTAAGAAATAAACGTGGAGAAAGTTATAAAAATTGCTTCTAATGAGAATATGAAACCCCACACAGAATAAATCTTGAGTAGGTAGGGTAGAAAATCCAAGCATAAGCTATGAACTCGTCCATCTAGCACCTTTCTTCATAAAATGAGCAAACCCTAAGCATATGGAGCAAGAAAGGTAGGGTTTTAGAGCTTTAGAGAAATTTCTACCATTGAACAGCAAGGTTCCGACCTGGAGGAAGGTCTAAGGAAGGAGAAGAGAAAGTGAAATGGAGAAGGAAGGAAGAAAATAACTTGCCTTGGTCGAAATCCCTAGAAGATGACCTTGGAAACCCTAGGTAGGGCTAAATGGAGCTCTGGGATACCTTCTTCTCAAAAAAGAGGTTGTCTTCTACCTTAGAGCACTTGGTTCCACATAAAAATAGAGTGGAGTCGTTGCTCCAGGTTATAGGAAAGATAAAGCAAGCATGGATTCATACTTGGTCAAGGAAGAGGTAAATATAGCCCATGGATAAGGATGGAAGCAAGCATGAGGTGTAAAACTAGCTTCCCCATGTGTCTATGGCCTTAAACTATTAAGAATATAAAAATAACACACATAAGCATATCCCCCACCATCATTATAGACCTTATTAGCTTTCCTTTGTCGAATTTCCCATCCAATCACATAATTCATTAGTTGATAGCTACTAAAGGTAGCTCATCCATGAAGAAGTAAACCCTAAAATACCCTTAGAGAAAACACCTTCAAACTAAGGATTAAATAGGTTCACCATGCCTCAAAAAGCTCAAGAATGATTATATAATATCCAAGTAACATAATGAAAGTGATAAATTGCAAATAAAACCTCTCAATTGGGTAAATTGCATAAAAGTCCAAAATGTGCATAAAATTGCATAACTTGCTCAAACAGTGTCCAAATTGGACCAAATTTGAAACTTAAGCTTGTATTATGATTTAAAAGCATATCACAAGGTTAGATTAGAGTTATAAGAAATAAATTATGGTAATTAATCTTATTCAACTCATTAAGCAAGTTTAGGGGCCTTACAACTTTAAACCCCTAATAGGGATTTCGCCCCGAAATCCAATGTAAAAAAATATGGGTACTTCCTTTGCACCTCATCCTATTACCTTCACATGGTTACTTTAATATCATTGTTATGTCACATCATTCATACATATGTCCTCTTGGGTTAGCACAAAAAACCCCACCTAAGAAGACATTCTCAATATGGAATGTAGAAACTTGTTGCGTCATCTATACAATTCTAGTAGTAATGTTCAACTTTAAATTCTTGCAATCATCCTAAAATTATATATATTATATCAACACATTACTCAAAAGTCATACCTTCTAGCTTTTTACCAATCATGGCATGTGTCCCATACCATTCCTTGAATCATATAAAAAAAGGTGATGTATCCATCCCTTTATTTCTAGATACACTGACGTTGGAACACTTGTCAGATCTTTTTTAGCATCAAAAGAAATGTTGACGCTGGAACCTATCATTCCATACAAGGAAACATCATTCCTAGTCAACCTTGTTAGGGGTGAAACAACAACACTATCTTCACCTTACTAGGATTTACACAACCTACTTAGAAGACATATCATGATCCCATAAAGAAATTTTATCAACCCCATCTCACTCTTATTCAACTTATCACATATTGCTGCTTCGGCAACCCTAAGGTTTTTGAAGAAATATTGATCATATTTTTGACCATATTTGAAATACTTTGACATGTCATCATTCAAATCTTGATATAACTTGTATGACATGACTAAAACACTTTGTTCCTCCTATTCATAAATTCTATTTGTACATTGGTTAGTCTAAAGGGCATAACTCTAAGCTCATCATGGTCATGTGAATTATGTCATCCTATCTAACTCTTATGCATTGATATTTGATCATAGTTTTATCTTAAAGGAACACGGTATCACATATCTATTAACCAACAACCCATTTATTTTTGATAGTGGTCTTGCCCAGCTATCACTGAACCATACACAACATTATAGAATCACTTTTATTTTTCCTTCAAAACAACATTTAGAGGGTCATCGTCAACTCTTTCTCCCTGTCTCTCTATGGAAGAGGAATACTTGGAATGTTCATTTAATAAACATCTACAACCTTCACACATTTCTCATATTATTAATACATCTTGGATACTAGGATTCATTACCTTAGTATCCACCTCATGTGCTATAAGGAACTCACATCATTATCTCATCCACTTTTACCAACATAACAAATATCAAGACATATAAGAGGACTCTTCCTAATTATTGGAAGGCTCAAAAGCAAAATCATCATAAACTTTATGATTTTGGAACCATAGTCCAAACAACCTTATGCTATAATAAGATATCCTCCCTCATGTTTACAACGAATCTACACATACCAAGTGACAATGGTCCACTTGAAAGTTGTGCCCGAGAAAGGAAAGACACAAAGTGAAACACACTTCCCACATCATAACAACATTATTCAAGGTCACTAGCAAAAAGGTAACCAATTCTATTTTCATTATTCAAGTTATAGTTTCTTATGTATCATTTTACCTTTTTCATTTTAGGTTCCTTTCCATTAGAATAGGAATCATCATTATTAACATATCTCATTACTCCTTCCTTGATGACTATTTATCACACTTGGTATGTTATCTTATTTTATTATGTTTTTCAACCACTTATCGACAGGTAAATCATCATATTCCACATTTTCTTCATTAAATCAGGATCATCTCCCTTAATTTCTTTCACATTCCATGCTGATTTTTCATTAACATTTTCTTACACACATAGGTTGGTCTGAGCTTAACTCAGGTTCCACCTTATTTCTTTGTCATTGTTCTCATTCATCTTCTCATTTTGTACTTTTTATAGTAGTTCTCTCTATCTTATGTGAATTTCATACCTTGATTCACTTTATAAGCATAGAATTATTTGTCTTTTAATTTATTATTTTCTTGAATCACATCTTCAAGAACTTCTTTTTTCCGTATGTGTATTCATATTTAGATTTCATGGTGTTGTATCTTTCTCTTATATTTACCACACATTCAAGTTTTGATGGATAATGATGCAATTCTCATCTTCTTTAAGGTAAAATTAAGATATTCACACATTATTTCTTATTTGTTATGCTCTTTAGATTGTCTCAAAATGACTACTTGATCAGAGTAATCAAAATGATAACAATCTAAGAGTTTCATACTTACCTTTTCTTCAATAATTCAATACCTGGCCAGGGCACCCAAATACTGAGATTAGGCAGTATGCACCATATTTTTATGTCATATTCCTAACTTAGATATCATCCTAGTCCTAAGTCCTAGTGTCCCTGTAGACTGAGTGAACCTAAAGCTCTGATACCAACTTGTGAGAACCCGTTACACTAAATGAGATTACTCAAAACATAAATGTTACAACCCCAATTTTGGGTTCATTTGCTAAGAAATGAAATTTCTCATATTAAATATATTTGGAAAAATAATGACACAATTTGTTGATTTCTTTTACAATAGCCTTGATGATTGTGGTGTGGGCTTTATTGGCTATTTGGCCCAATAACAAGGAAATTCAATTAATAAATGAATAATTGAATATTTGAGAAAAGAAAATTGTGGAAACCTCTAGAAGGAAAATCTAAGGATGGATTTCGTGCCACATGGGTTCCTTGGATTCCGAGGAGTCCAAAAGTGCATAAAGAATACAATAAGAAAAGAAAAGATCAAATGAGTATTTCCTTGTTAATAAAGAAATTGAAAATATTGATGAAATGTGGAAAGTATGTGAAAAGAGGTATAATTGAGTTATCCTTGGTAGAATTTCGTATCCCAAGGATTTATAATGTTAAAAGGAGTACCAATGATGAAAATAAAAGAGAAATAAAGAGAAATCCTCAAAAAGGGATATTTAGTACGAAATCAACGTAATAATGAGAAATAATACATTTAGATGCATCTAGAAGGATAATAAGTATCCTTATGAAGGAATTTCGAAATGTTTGAGTTTCTTGGGATCCAAGGAGTCCCAATAAAGAGAAAATAAAGAGAAAATACCAATAATAGAAAGGAAATAAGAAAATAATGGTGTGCATAAGTGAGAATTGAGCAATATTCTTTAAAAGCAGCATTATTAGTCACAATTGGCTAGTTTTCGTAAACACATGTTCTCTAATAAATAGAAGATCCAAAACAAGGAATATAGAAAGGGAAAAGATGGGAGTTTTGGGGCTTGTGAGAGATTTTGCTTTGGCCCTAAGTAAACACCACCATTATTTATTTAACATAAGGAAAAGAAGTTATTGGTGAGATAAGATTTCCCATAATAATAGACAAATCTAGAAGAAAAGTGATGTTTCCCTTTCCTTGTAGGATTTCGTACCTACTGTCCATAAGCATACAGATTGAAACCCATAATCTTGGTACACCATCCTTAGACATCGTAACCAAGAGGGAGTCTGTACCTTTGCTGCCTCTTTTCCACATCTCAAGGATGCACCCTAGGGTTGCCTAGAATCGTATATATATAAGGACCCTACAGCCTTGGGCCATGAGAAACTGAACGGTAGACATTGTGGAAACTTTATTGCGGAGCAGTGGCCTACGACAACGTCTTGGCCAACCTAGTGAGAGGGAGACACCGACCCCTCATTGAAACAGTAGGAGCCAGCAGCTAGGTTTACAGGGTTAGAGACAGGGCTGACCGGTAGCAAGCTAGCGCTGCGCGTGCGACGGCCAGAGGGGCGAAGAAGATGAGCCGTCGGGGGTTTGTGGCCCAACCAGGCGGAGGTGAGGATGTGGGTGAGAAGAGGGTCCGGGAAGTGGAGTCCCTAGCTTCATGGAGTGGCCAGTACGATGCTGATCTGCTTGGTGTAGCAAGGTGATGAGCGCGGTTCAGGGCACACCCTCGTCGGGGTGCAGCGCTGGGGCAGAAGCACGGCGCTGTCCGACCAACTTGGCCGCCTCCGGCTTATCTGAGGCCATGGAGGGTCGCTAGTGGGTGGAAGGAAGGGACGACGAAGGCCTGAATAGGCGTTGTGGCGCCGCATCGCTCTTGGAGTGAGGACGGTTTGGCTGCCGTCGTCGCGGCAAGCAGCAGACTCCTTCGTGAGGAAGGAGATGAAACTAAGTTAAATGACCCGCATACCCCTGAGGCATAGATCACCAGGTAAGGGAAAAACTGGCTTTTCATTATGTTTTAAGTTCCACGAGACTGTTCAGACCCGCAACATAGAATATTTCTGGAAAATGTCTAAATAATGACGTGGCCTAATCTAATTGGTTCAAATCCTGTTAACTAGAAAGTATTATAGAAATTGCTAGATTGCTCTGATGATAGTAAAATTATATATCATTTTGATCGGGAGAATGAGAGGAATCCAAATAAAATACTAAAAGAATATGATTATGCTTCTTATTTTAAAAGTATATGCAATGCATGTTTAGAGGTGTTTAATGTAAAGGAAAGCCTAGATTTGCCTTAATCGGATGCTTAACTGAATAAATTCATTCATGATTAGGCTAACACCTGATCTTGCCATGTATAAGTAGTAAAACCTTGATAGTGTTGAATAATGGACAGTTCCGGATTAGTAATCTTATAGGGTTTTGGAACTAATGGGAACAACTTGAGATAATCTTAATGTTGATAATGTGTATTAGATGTAATGAGTAGTCTAATATGCTTAAGAAGATAATTAGGGTTTAACCTAATATGCATAAGTGAGATTGTAATCTTAGAAATCGTGATGGTAACCTTAATTACTAGTTCAAACATGAGATAACCCCGAATCCCTAGTTTCGGGGCACATCTAAATCTGATTAAGGTAATGTGAATACATGGTGACACATATGTAGTATGCTTTGTTTCAGATACTTGTTGATTACATGACTTTGTTTTCTGGATGCTTGGATGCATTTTTACAATACATATGATGTTCTACATGGTTTCTGCAATGGCATAAGGTATGTGGTTACGCTTATGACTACTCAAATTAGTTTTCCGGTATTTTCATCGATGTTTCCATCGTGTCTTGAATTAAACTGTTGAATGTATTTAATTCATGCAAAGTATAATGTGGATATGACTATCACCTAAGATATGTGCCTACTAGCTCAGATCTTGGTCCCCTCTGTGGCTTAATAGTTGACCTAGTAAATGGCTACCAATGGGGTAGGTCCATCAGGTCATTAAATGACTTAGTAAATGGCTACCAATGGGGTAGGACCATCAAGTCATCATGAGTTAGATATTGGGCTACCTTCAGGTAGTGCCATGCGACTCTATTACCCTAGGTATTGGCTACCTGTAAGGTAGGTCCATGGGGTTAAGAATCTACCTAAAGAGAGGTAGCATACAAATCCACTGCAGGGATAGCACAGAGTTAGGGGATAGGTAAGGATTGATTAGTGTGGCTTAAAACGTAATCTTGGTGGTTAAATGATTAATTGAAGGATTACATTGTTAACATATTTGCATGATTATTGTCTCCCCCACATACCAGCTTCGGCTGACTGACATTTTGTTTGTCGGCGTTTTAGGTACAATGAAAAGAACAAACAGTAAAGTGGCATATGTGGAATTAAATGAGAAGTAACATGCACAGGAGGATTAGTTAGATTAGTATCTTCATGGATAGAAGTTTAGAAATCCCAGATTTTAAAAGGTAAACAAAGTTTTATTTTATACCAATTTTCAGTTTAGTTGGTAAAGTTTATTAACTGTTATTGATTATTTGTTGAACCTTTGATCATGTTAGTTGAATAACGGCTCTGACCTTCAGGTCTCCCTTAATTGGTGGTTACCGGGAGGTGGGGTCATTAAAATTGGTATCAGAGCATAGGTTCCTCAATTAATCTTTAATAATTATTAAATTTTACAAATTCTGTAGAACCCAAGGGATTTATTAGAGGATTATCCAAAAGACAGAGGTGTCTAGAAAAGGATCACGACCGGGGGCTGGCAATATTTTCCTCCACACCGCTAGTCGGAATACGAGGACTCCCAGATCCATGTGACTGCCTGGCCAAAGTCTTAGGGTAAGAATCGAAATAAGATACCTTTAGGACTCTCTCATCTTGTTCATCCCTTCTCAACTTAAATTCTATTAAGGACCTTAAGGATTAGGGTTTTCTCTCTTCTCCTCACCCTCTTGAGGTATGGGTAAGGTTGATAAGGATTAAGGAATCCTCCACCAAATTAATAAAAAGCATGTAAATAAGATGTCATGGACATAAGCTTAATAGAGTAAGCGTAAAAGGAATAGATACATGCTTAGGTCGTATGACACGAGTTTTCATTACCCTCAGGAGAGACCTGAGGATAGACCTCCTTGGTAGGAGGATGAGCAGAGAGAGTTAGTCTTGGAGGTAGAGACCTCCACTAAAGGTAGAGACCTAGCACATCCTTTGAGGATGATGGTAACCCTAACCCTAAGTGAAGGTTAGAGAGAGATGACATGATGAGTTAGATGTCATGGTTGACCAAGTGTTTGGTTGGACATGACTTTGGGATGTCATAAGAGGGTAGATGACCTAGTACCTTTGGTGACCCAACCCTGGAGAGGGTCGTGCATGCTAGAGCGAAGGATAGCTCCCTCATGGATGAGGCTAGAGGAGAACCTATAGAACCCTATGGGCTTATGCAGGTAGGGTAGCGTACGTCAGTGGACGGCAGTAGGTTGAAACCCTGACCAGTATGCATGGCTTATGAGATAAGCATAAGGAATATTGGATAACCTTGAGTAAACATAAACATGGACATAGGCTTCCCCACGTAGAGGTATGCCTGTGAGCTTGATCCTTCATGGAGAGAGGACCTCTAGTAGTAAGGTTGGATGTGGAGTTAGCTCTTGAGAGAAAAGCGGGACTCAAGAAAGAAGGTAAGAAGCTTAGAATCCGAGACATAAGGAATAGTGGGTTGTTGAGGATGATGCGACCTAAGTGGATGATAGTGGTTTCCTTATGCTTGACCCCTAGAAGCGGATGATGTCTTGGTTAGTCTGAGAGTAACCAAACCCTAGAGAGAGGAATATGCTTCTGGTACCTATGGTATAAGTGATTACCTACTGGATGAGATAAAGAGTACTTTTTACCTTAAGGGGGTTAAGTAACAAGTTGTGAGGCCTGGTACCTGGTTAGTTGTCCTTGAGGAGGACTCGACCCTGATGTGTTGCTTGAGTAGGAGGATGATAGGGAGAGCATGTCATGCCTTATACATGCTTGATTCTTGGTTGAGCATGCAGTTGGACGCCCAAAGGTGAACCTAGGCCTAAGAGAGGAAGTGGTGTATCCGATGCTCCTGATGAGATTTGAGTCTCTATAGTTTCGAGCATGGTTTGTTGGGTTAGGCATGCTCATGTGAATGTTAACCCTGGACATTAGGGCGTTTGTGACCTTTGTGGTTAAGGTGTAGTTTCCTCCCATCCTGGGAGAAGGGCCTTCGGTAGGGTGTATACCAGTTTTGTTTGTTTTGAGGTAACCTTAAGTGGTCCCATAGGATCTTGAGAAGCTAAGTGGAAAGTACATGGTATGAGAATGAACCTTAGACCCATCGATAACCATCTCTATGTGCATGTGGATGTGTTACCATGGAGGTAACCGGTATGGGGCTTGACCAAGGTAGGTAGGTTTCCATGATCCCTATGGAAGGATGAAAGTCAGCCCACGAATGCAGTAAGAGAGATGATGAATGCTGGGGTAAGGTTCTGTGTTGGACATGTACTATGATATAATCCTAAGTCTATCCTAGGGTCAGGTAGGGGTAAGACCGATGGAAGTAGGAGTTGCCTAATTCCCTAGTTGCACAAGACCATAGGGTCGGGAGGTAACAGCTATCATTGCCTGAGGGCCATGGGTTAGGAGATTTATCACCTTCATGAACTCATGGGACCCCAAGGGCAGATGAGTAAGGCACTCTCTGATGCATGAGGGAAGAGGGATGACCCCAAAAGTGTCGGCACCCTATAGACCTAGAAGTGGTGACTAAGGATTGTGTTTGTACCAGATAGGTTCGAGACCGGTTTACCATGGAGGTACTTTGATATCGAGATAATTGTGATGTAGAGACATAAGTTGCACGTTTCAACCTAGAATTGAAGGTGTACTGGCAAGGTGGGATGTACCATCTCTACTCTTAGAATAGGAAGAACTCTGTATTTGGACTGCAGCCAAATGCTTATTTCCTCTTGTTATGGGAGTGAGAGATGGGACAGTACGCATGCCATACACCAAGGATAAAAGAAATGTGTTTTGGAATGTTGCCACGAGATATGGGGACATAGAAGATAACCTACCCTGGTGGAGTGAATGGTACATGGATGGTTTACAAACACTAAGAGGAGTAGTGTAGTCTTCTTGTGAGGCTGTTATATCATGAGCTATCTGGAATTTGCAAGATATGCAAGGTTGAGTTTGACCACCATGAAAAGGAGCTCAGAGTTTCTTGATGAAGATAAACTTGGACTTTGAGATGATAAGAGATATGCATGGAAGAGTATGTCTTCAACTTTATCTAACACCTAAGGGTAAGAAGTGGTAATGAATGCTCGGGTTGAGGTATAGCTTCCTGGTTTAGCTGGGAGATAGAAGAAGTTGAAGTTGTTAGGTTAACCCTCAGTTGGAAACGAGATAAGTTTGGCTAACACACAGATGTAATAATATCGATCGAGCAAGTTAAAGGTTGTTTGGTTAGCCATCCTAGTCCATGATATAATGAAAGGATGGTTGTAGAACCTCCGATACACGCCTTTGAAAAGGGAGGTGATGAAACCCTGATTAGAGTGGTGTAGGGTTTCTGAGGAATCAGCTTGAGGAATCATGACACGCTGGAGATCATGATTTTACGATCATCATATACCATGATATTACTGAGATAGTAAGAGATAGTAGCACTTTGGATGCTTAAGATGAAGATGCATGTGGCTTGTGGTCATGCATGATAGAAGTGAAGGATGAACACCAGTAACCTAGTGTATCGATATAGAGGATAAAAGAGTCCCCGAGAGAGAATGGGAGTTCATTACTATGGATGTTGTGGTAAGACTCCCCTAGACCAAGGAAGGTCAAGATGCAATATGGGTTATGGTAGATCGCCTTACCTAGATGACATGAGAAAGAAGGAGTACTATCAAGAGACAGGTTTTGTTGAACTACATAAGAGAAAGAGAGATGATTCAACTACGTCATGATGCGAGTTCAAAAGTTCTTGGATATGACCAAGGTTCACTTCCATGAAGTGGAAGGAGGTACATGACAAGCTTGATGATAGTATAGTTTATCACCCCTAACTAATGGTTAGTATGATCCAGACTAGAGGGTCTGATGAGAGCATGTGTGCTCATTCAGGGTGATACATAGAGATAGTTCTTAAAGAGGTGATTTTAACCACCATAGCCTTTATCGGGATGCAAGAAGTCTTATAGAGAGGTTGTGTCGGTCACCACTTCATTAAGATGATGTTGGTGTAGGAGGCCTCGCGAAGGTCAGAAAAGAATCATAGTGTGTGTAAATGAAGTCGCTTTGATCATGCAATGGCTGAGAGAGAGCCCAGGGGTGACATGAGTCACGAGTTGATGCAAAGCAGACTGACATGCAGTTCACTATGGGAGAATATGTGATGTGAAAAATCCGACCCCTCTAAGCTACAGCTGAGAAAGCCGAGTCCCCGATATATGGGTCTATTTGAGATGGATTGGTGGAGATGGTTGTGTTTAGCCTTTCCCCTCAGTATAACATGATGAATAATGTGTACCATGAGTCCGATCTAGAGCACTATGTGAGATACCCAAGCCATGTGTTGAGCCTTGAACCTATTCAGCTTTTGAGAGGCTGAAATGTCCTGAGTCACCTATGAGGGTACAATATACAAAGGTAAGAAAGAACTCAGATGGAAGAATATGAGATGATAAAGGTTCTTAGGAAGCACTATGGAAAGGGGTAAGGCCACATGGGAGCCATGATGGACATATGAAAGGTTTATCCTGAATTGTTTGCTTGGTGGAATTTTGAGGACAAAATTCTTATAAGAGGGGAAGGATATTACAACCCCAATTTTGGGTTCATTTGCTGAGAAATGAAATTTCTCATATTAAAGATATTTGGAAAAATAATGACACAATTTGTTGATTTCTTTTACAATAGCCTTGATGATTGTGTTGTTGGCTTTATTGGCTATTGGGCCCAATAAAAGGAAATTCAATTAATAAATGAATAATTGAATATTTGAGAAAAGAAAAATGTGGAAACCTCTAGAAGGAAAATCTAAGGATGGATTTCGTGCCACATGGGTTCCTTGGATTCTGAGGAGTCCAAAAGTGCATAAAGAATACAATAAGAAAAGAAAAGATCAAATGAGTATTTCCTTGTTAATAAAGAAATTGAAAATATTGATGAAATGTGGAAAGTATGTGAAAAGAGGTATAATTGAGTTATCCTTGGTGGAATTTCGTATCCCAAGGATTTATAATGTTAAAAGGAGTACCAATGATGAAAATAAAAGAGAAATAAAGAGAAATCCTCAAAAAGGGATATTTTAGTAAGAAATCAACGTAATAATGAGAAATAATACATTTAGATGGATCTAGAAGGATAATAAGTATCCTTATGAAGGAATTTCGAAATGTTTGAGTTTCTTGGGATCCAAGGAGTCCCAATAAAGAGGAAAGAAAGAGAAAATACCAATAATAGAAAGGAAATAAGAAAATAATGGTGTGCATAAGTGAGAATTGAGCAATATTCTTTAAAAGCAGCATTATTAGTCACAATTGGCTAGTTTTCGTAAACACATGTTCTCTAATAAATAGAAGATCCAAAACAAGGAATATAGAAAGGGAAAAGATGAGAGTTTTGGGGCTCATGAGAGATTTTGCTTTGGCCCTAAGTAAACAACACCATTATTTATATAACATAAGGAAAAGAAGTTATTGGTGAGATAAGATTTCCCATAATAATAGACAAATCTAGAAGAAAAGTGATGTTTCCCTTTCCTTGTAGGATTTCGTACCTACTGTCCATAAGCATACAGATTGAAACCCATAATCTTGGTACACCATCCTTAGACATCGTAACCAAGAGGGAGTCTGTACCTTTGCTGCCTCTTTTCCACATCTCAAGGATGCACCCTAGGGTTGCCTAGAATCTTATATATATAAGGACCCTACAGCCTCGGGCCATGAGAAACTGAACGGTAGACGTTGTGGAAACTTGCTTGCGGAGCAGTGGCCTGCGAAAACGTCTTGGCCAACCTAGTGAGAGGGAGACACCGACCCCTCATTGAAACAGCAGAAGCCAGCAGCTAGGTTTACAGGGTCAGAGACAGGGTTGACCGGTAGCAAGCCAGCGCTGCGCGTGCGACGGCCAGAGGGGCGAAGAAGATGAGCCGTCGGGGGTTTGTGGCCCAACAAGGAGGAGGTGAGGATGTGGGTGAGAAGAGGGTCCGGGAAGTGGAGTCCCTAGCTTCATGGAGTTGCCAGTACGATGCTGATCTGCTTGGTGTAGCAAGGTGATGAGCGCGGTTCAGGGCACACCCTCGTCGGGGTGCAGCGCTGGGGCAGAAGCACGGCGCTGTCCGACCAACTTGGCCGCCTCCGGCTTATCTGAGGCCATGGAGGGTCGCTACTGGGTGGAAGGAAGGGCCCGACGAAGGCCTGAATAGGCGTTGTGGCGCTGCATCGCTCTTGGAGTGAGGACGGTTTGGCTGCCGTCGTCGGGGCAAGCAGCAGACTCCTTCGTGAGGAAGGAGATGAAACTAAGTTAAATGACCCGCATACCCCTGAGGCATAGATCACCAGGTAAGGGAAAAACTGGCTTTTCATTATGTTTTAAGTTCCACGAGACTGTTCAGACCCACAACATAGAATATTTCTGGAAAATGTCTAAATAATGACGTGGCCTAATCTAATTGGTTCAAATCCTGTTAACTAGAAAGTATTATAGAAATTGCTAGATTGCTCTGATGATAGTAAAATTATATATCATTTTGATCGGGAGAACGAGAGGAATCCAAATAAAATACTAAAAGAATCTGATTATGCTTCTTATTTTAAAATTATATGCAATGCATGTTTAGAGGTGTTTAATGTAAAGGAAAACCTAGATTTGCCTTAATCGGATGCTTAACTGAATAAATTCATTCATGATTAGGCTAACACCTGATCTTGCCATGTATAAGGAGTAAAACCTTGATAGTGTTGAATAATGGACAGTTCCGGATTAGTAATCTTATAGGGTTTTGGAACTAATGGGAACAACTTGAGATAATCTTAATGTTGATAATGTGTATTAGATGTAATGAGTAGTCTAATATGCTTAAGAAGATAATTAGGGTTTAACCTAATATGCATAAGTGAGATTGTAATCTTAGAAATCGTGATGGTAACCTTAATTCCTAGTTCAAACATGAGATAACCCTGAATCCCTAGTTTAGGGGCACATCTAAATCTGATTAAGGTAATGTGAATACTTGGTGACACATATGTAGTATGCTTTGTTTCAAATACTAGTTGATTACATGACTTTGTTTCCTGGATGCTTGGATGCATTTTTACAGTACATATGATGTTCTACATGGTTTCTGCAATGGCATAAGGTATGTGGTTACGCTTATGACTACTCAAATTAGTTTTCCGGTATTTTCATCGATGTTTCCATCGTGTCTTGAATTAAACTGTTGAATGTATTTAATTCATGCAAAGTATAATGTGGATATGACTATCACCTAAGATATGTGCCTACTAGCTCAGATCCTGGTCCCCTCTGTGGCTTAATAGTTGACCTAGTAAATGGCTACCAATGGGGTAGGTCCATCAGGTCATTAAATGACTTAGTAAATGGCTACCAATGGGGTAGGACCATCAAGTCATCATGAGTTAGATATTGGGCTACCTTCGGGTAGTGCCATGCGACTCTATTACCCTAGGTATTGGCTACCTGTAAGGTAGGTCCATGGGGGTAAGAATCTACCTAAAGAGAGGTAGCTTACGAATCCACTACAGGGATAGCACAGAGTTAGGGGATAGGTAAGGATTGATTAGTGTGCTTAAAATGTAATCTTGGTTGTTAAATGATTAATTGAAGGATTACATTGTTAACATATTTGCATGATTATTGTCTCCCCCACATACCAGCTTCGGCTGACCGACGTTTTGTTTGTCGGCGTTTTAGGTACAATGAAAAGAACAAACAATAAAGTGGCATATGTGGAATTAAATGAGAAGTAACATGCACAGGAGGATTAGTTAGATTAGTATCTTCATGGATAGAAGTTTAGAAATCCCAGATTTTAAAAGGTAAACAAAGTTTTATTTTATACCAATTTTCAGTTTAGTTGGTAAAGTTTATTAATTATTATTGATTATTTGTTGAACTTTTGATCCTGTTAGTTGAATAACGGCTCTGACCTTCGGGTCTCCCTTAATTGGGGGTTACCGGGAGGTGGGGTCGTTACAATAAAACATAATTAATCACTAACTAATCACGTACCCAAAAATATGGGTAAATTAAAAATGAATTCAACGTCAGCACCAGCTCAGAAGCATTTGCATAAGAGCCCAACATCTTTCTTATATCCATACTATGCCAAGAATTTAATACAAATTGTTCTATCACCTTAGCCACAACATATATACACAGGAGAACCATATTTGTATATGCCACACAACAAATATTAACATGCTAACAAAATTTCAATTCGTTTGAAACACCATATACAAACTTTTCCTGTATGGACCTGAGAATACAGGGATGACTCTAGGACACACTAGACATCTAATCAACTTTCTCAAAGATTCATTACTATAGCTCCTCTTTGATGCCACATGTTTATTTTCATCACTTATGATTACCTAAAAAGATGTGGTGAACCACAAGGGTGAGACCCATGTCCCAGCAAGAGATATAACCTCCAACAACATTTATTGATTCCAACATTTTTAGGTAATGATACAGTTTAAGTAGTTTGATCATATATAACAAATAGGATCGGAAACACTGATGATTAACAAAATACATAATGGAGCTGATAACAATTATCATCATCAAGGTGACTATCATCATTTTCCTTATTAACTATACAAGAGATTTAATAGCATATTCATAACTAGCATAAGCAAGTCTAGTAGTATATTATCTCTATTAACATGAATATGTCTAGCATCATAAGCATATCTAACAACATTAGCATGTCTAACAGTTTGAAAAGATCAATATCATAAGTAGAGCTATCAACATAAGCACAAGTATTTACATAAGCATGATTAGCAGTATAGGCATTTCTAATTACAGAGGCATGGTTAGCATGCTAAACATAACTAACAACATGATATATCTAGCATCATAATTATAATCAACAGTAATAGTATAGATATCAACATAAGCATGACTATTGTATGTACACATTTACAACCTTAAGCATATCCACAACATAAGTATAATTACTATCTCTTAATTGCACTAAGCATCATCTTTATGTAAAGAGAACAAATAAGGGTTATCATCCAATGTGAAACGTTGTGTATAACCCTAAACAAATATGCTACTCGGTTGTATTACATCTTTTATTACACCCTGGGGAATTTGAATCGTACCATTCAAAGTCCAAACGACCCTTGTAAAGGGATAGTTAGTTTCGTGCAAGATCTTGGAGTGTCGGTATCCTAAGATCTCTTCCCCTCGGTCAGTACGAGTAAAAAGGTAGTGACATATCAGTCAAAGTTGTCACCACAGTGATATATAGTCAAGCTACTAACCACTAGTCCTCCCTTGGTATAGGTCACGGCACTAGAAACTAGGGTATTCAAACCCAATCACTGAGGTACAACCACAATTGTCCTCTAATCACATCATGTTATAATCACCGAGACACGACCGCAGTCGTTCTCAATCACATCAGATGTATGAGGCATGACCATAGCCAACCTCCACAATCTGCATTGTGGATGACTAGGATATATCCTCAACCTACCACCACCACATACTCAACAGTATGTGCTCTGAGTTTCCCTTAGGAATACTCGTTTCACCATCCAGCAAGTTCTGACATTGAAGATGGTTCTACGGTACAGGGCACTACATGATTAGAGTTGCACTAGATTAGTTATGCCAATTGGGTGAATTAATGCTACATCAATCAAGTGGACATACAAACCCTAATTTGTTGGCTAAATGGACATCATCAAAATCCCTTTGTTTTGAAAATGACAAACATTTCATTCTTGTGGATCTAACATGCTACTTGAGTATTTCAGGCACAAGGTGGATGATAAAGTTTTGGAAGATCTACATGCTTAAATTGCTTTATTTTCATGCTTGTAATCAAATGTAAACTTGTACAAATATATAATGTACAAGTACTTAGATATCATGTAAATCAAGCATTTATATCTTCCCTATCCACATATAACACTTAGAAAGGTCATCCCTCAGTGAGCATCACAATTGCACATTCATTTCGTACACTTAGCATATGAGTTAAAGTTTTGAAATAGAGTTTGTCTCGGTCGACAAACTTCTCGATCGAGATACTCTCGGTCAAACATTTTCTCAACCGAGAAACTCCCAAGTCTAAAGAATGAACATTTTTGCCTAACCTGCTAAAAGCCATCACAGAGAAAGGCTCGGTCGAACTTTACTTCAAACGATACTGTGTCTCGAGCAGGTTCTATAGTCGTTAAACTTAGTTATATAACTGTTAGAGTTAGTGGAAAAAGTGGTTGGGAGTTGAGTTGAACATTGCTCCAATCTCACCCTCGGTCGACAAATTCCTCGACCGAGAGACACTCGGTCGACAAACTTCTCGATCGAGAAGGTGTCTGTCTGCACTTTTCAGAATTAATTAACTAGTTGTTACTAATACAATTAGTGGATACCTGACGGCTAGTTAAGAACTAAGAACCCCCTAGAAAGTTTCTAGAACATCCCTAAGCACTAGTAGGCCATTCCTATAAATAGGACATGCCTTAGGACACCTAAACTCACTTGAGTACACATACTTGCAATTGAGAATCAATCCTTGTGAGCAATTGAGCAACTTCAACACTTGCAAATCATTTCCATTGCTGGCATTTCGTGTCCTATAGGCTAGAATCTCCTACCCACTATACTTCCACTTTCATACACATTGGATAGGAGATCAATACGCTTGGTATAAGATTCAAGCCTTGTGCTTAAGTGGTAATTGTAATTTCCTTTTTCCTTTCTTGTTCTTTCTTATTGCATTGTACTCTCATTGCTACTCCTAGGTTGGAGGATGTGGAGTGGAGAGGGTGAAATCTTCTCAGGTGGAGAAGGAGGACTTTGGACTACTTCTAGATGGTCTCAACGGGAAGCTACTTCAAGGAGGAAGGCTACTTCAAGGGGGAGCTTGAAGTTACTTCAAGTGAAGGTTGGTGAGATGACTTCGGGTGAAGGTTGTCCAAAGGGTTTGGGAAGGTATTTGTAATTTTGTGTAACATCCTTGAGAAAGTAATAAAATTCAAATACTTTCAAAATCCCAATTGGAAATAATTGGGTAATGGACTGACTCCCTTAGTTTTTGCTAAGGGTGGAACCACTCTAAATCATTGTCTCCTTCTTCAACATCCTTGTGGTTGTTTGTTGGTTGGATTATCTTAAAAATTATTATAAAACCCTATTCACCCCCCTCTAGTGTTTTTCAATTGGTATCAGAGCAGGCTTCAAGGAACTTTAACAAAGTTTTGAAGAAAATGGGTGATGGGGTACTAAACAACCTCAACTTGGAAGGAACACTTGTGGCTCGGCCTCCACCATTTGATGGCACCAACTACGCCTATTGGAAAAGGAGGATGCAATTCTACTTTCAAGGAATCAATTGGGATCTCTGGAGAATGGTGTCAAATGCCTATGATCTTCCTCAAAATGACTATGCTACATGGGATGCAAACACGGTGAGATCAACTCAATTAAATGCAAAAGCTGTAAGTATTCTTTATTGTTCAATTTTCGTAGGTGAGTTCAATAGAATTCCAAATTGTGAAACTGCATATGAGATATGGCATAGACTCTCTATTACCTATGAAGGAACTGTTTAAGTAAAAAATTCCAAAATTGGCATGCTTAAACAAAAGTTTGAACAGTTTCGTATGGAACCAAATGAGTCTATTAGTGAAATGTATGCAAAGTTTTCTTCTATTGTTAATGGTTTGAATGCATTAGGTAAAGCCATTAGTGAAGAAGATCAAGTGTCAAAAATTCTTAGGTCTCTTCCTCCTAAGTACAAGCCTAAGGTGACCGCAATTGAAGAAGCTAATGACCTCACCCGACTAAGGATGGAGCAACTCATTGGCAACTTAGAAGCACATGAGGCAACCTTGGAGGAGGAAGAAAGACGAGAGTGTGAACTTCAACAAGGAAGAAAGAAGGATATGGCTTTCAAGGCTACAAAGGTCATCACTCAAGAAAGTGATGAGACAAGTGATGGAGATGAAGGAGAAGAAGCTCTAATTGTAAATGGTAAGAAATATAGAAGATTTAAATCTAACAAAGTTATTGGTTCTTATTCTTATTCCTCTCCTAGGTGTTTTGAATGTGGAAAAAAGGGACATCTTAAGAATGAATGTCCTAAAGAAAAAAAAGGGAAGAAAAGCTCATCCAAGAAGAAGGGAGAAAAAGCATACAAAGCTGCATGGGATGAATCAAGTGATAGTGAGAGTGGAGAAGAGAATGTGGAGTGTCTCATGGCCAAATAAGATGATAGTGATGATTCTCAAGAGGTAAGCCTTCGTGATTTGCCAAAAGAAGATCTAATTGTTAGTCTTCAAGATACTTATGACAAATATGTTGATTACAAAAAGAAACTAAAGAAAGTTACTAGAACTAATGAGGATTTATATGCTAAATTGAATAATCTTTCTTTTGAAAAGGACAAAATTATTTCTGAAAACCTTACTTTGAAATCATCTTTAAATGATTGCAATATGAAGCTACTTACTTTAGAAACAAATTATGATCTTCTTTCTCAAGAAAAGGTTGAATTTCTTGCAAAACTAAATAATTTTTAGACTCAGCCTATCTTATGTACTCATCTAGATTATGATGTTGTTGTTAAAGAAAGAGATGCTTTATCATCTGATCTAGATCAAGCAAAGTTAGATATCAAAAAGAAATTGGATGAGATTGCTAAGTTACAAAAAGAAGTTAGTAGCTTGAGAAATAATGGTATTCTTGATAAGATCCTAAAGAACTCTTCTGGTTATAGTGGAAGAAGAGGTTTAGTATATGTTCCAAAAGAAAACTCTTATCAACCCAAACCTAGGAGAACTCAAGCACCCAAGACCAAGATCATGTTTTTAGTGCATGGATCATCATTTTCAAGCAAGAACATGATCTAGAAAGCTTATGGTAAGCAATAAACATAGAGCAAGTTATAAAACTTGCCTCTAATGAGAAGATGAAACCCCACATAGAAGAAATCTTGATCAGGTAGGGTAGAAAATCCAAGCATAAGCTATGCACTCCTCCATCTAGCACCTTTCTTCATCAAATGAGCAAACCCTAAGCATAAGGAGCAAGAAAGGTAGGGTTTTAGAGTTTTAGAGAAATTTCTACCATGGAACAGCAAGGTTATGACCTGGAGGAAGGTATAAGGAAGTAGAATATCTAGAGAAATGGAGAAGTAAGGTAGAAAATAACTTGCCTTGGTCGAAATCCCTAGAAGGTGACCTTGGAAACCCTAGGTAGGGCTAAATGGAGCTCTAGGAAACCTTCTTCTCTAAAAAGAGGTTGTCTTCTACCTTAGAGCACTTGGTTCTGTAGAAAAACAGAGTGGAGTCATTTCTCCAGGTTATAGGAAAGAGGAAGCAAGCATAGATTCTTACTTGGGCACGGAAGAGGTAAATATAGCCCATGGATAAGGATGGAAGCAAGCATGAGATGTAAAAGTAGCTTCCCCATGTGTCTATGGCCTTAAACTATTAAGAATATACAATCACACACACAAGTAGATCCCCCACCATCCTTATAGACCTTCTTAGCTTTCCTTTTTCGAATTTCCCATCCAATCACATAATTCATTAGTTGATAGCTACTAAAGTTAGCTCATCCATGAAGGGGTAAACCCTAAAATACCCTTAGAGAAAACACCTTCAAACAAAGGATTAAATAGGTTCCCCATGCCTCAAAAAGCTCGCGAATGATGAGATGGTATCCAAGGAACATAATTCAAGTGATAAATTGCAAATAAAACCTCTCAATTGGGTAAATTGTAGAAAAGTCCAAAATGTGCATAAAATTGCATAACTTGCTCAAACAGTGTCCAAATTGGACCAAATTTGAAACTTGAGCTTGTCTTATGATTTCAAAGCATATCACAAGGTTAGATTAGGGTTCTAAGCATTAAATTATGGTAATTAAGCTTATTCAACTCATTAAGAAAGTTTATGGGCCTTACAACTTTAAACCCCTAAGAGGGATTTCACCCCCAAAATCCAAGGTAAACAAAGATGGGTACTTCCTTTGCACCTCATCCTATTACCTTCACATGTTTAATTTAATATCATGGTGATGTAACATCATTCACACATATCTCCTCTTGGATTAGCACAAAAAACCCCACCTAAGAAGACATGCTCAATATGGAATGTAGAAACTTGTTGCGTCATCTATACAACTCTAGTAGTAATGTTCAACTTTAAATTCTAGCTATCATCCTAAAATTATATCTATTGTATCAACACATTACTCAAAAGTCATACTTGCTAGCTTTTTACCAATCATGGCATGTGTCCCATACCATTCCTTGAAGCATATAAAAAACGTGATGTATCCATCCCTTTTTCTTTTTAGATACACTGAAACTCGAACACTTGTTAGTTCTTTTTCAGCACCAAAAGAAATGTTGATGCTGGCACCTATCATTCCATACAAGGAAACATCATTCCTAGTCAACCTTGTTAGGGGTGAAACAACAACACTATCTTCACCTTACTAGGATTTACACAACCTACTTAGAAGACATATCATGATCCCATAAAGAAATTTATTCAACCGCATCTCACTCTTGTTCAACTTAACTCGTATTGCTGCTTCGGCAACCCTAAGGTTTTTGAAGAAATATTGATCATATTTTTGACCATATTTGAAATACTTTGACATGTCATCATTCAAAGATTGATATAAATTGTATGACATGACTGAAACACTTTGTTCCTCCTATTCATAAATTCTATTTGTACATTGGTTCGTCTAAAGGACATAACTCTAAACTCATCATGGTCATGTGAATTATGTCATCCAATCTAACTCTTATGCATTGATATTTGATCATAGGTTTATCTTAAAGGAACATGGTATCACATATCTATTAACCAACAAACCATCTATCCTTGATAGTGGTCTTGACCAGCTATCACTGAACCATACACAACATTATAGAATCACTTTTGTTTTTCCTTCCAAACAACATATAGAGGGTCAGCATCAACTCTCTCTCCCTCTCTCTCTATGGAATAGGAATACTTGGAATGTTCATTTAATAAACATATCCAACCTTCACATATTTCTCATATTATTAATACATCTTGGATACTAGGATTCATTACCTTGGTATCCACCTCATGTGCTATAAGGAACTCACATCATTATCTCATCCACTTTTACCAACATAACAAATATCAAGACATATAAGAGGAGTCTTCCTAATTATTGGAAGGCTCAAAAGCAAAATCATCACAAACTTTATGATTTTGGAACCATAGTCCAAACAACATTATGCTATAATAAGCTATCCACCCTCATATTTACAACAAATCCACACATACCAAGTGGCAATGATCCACTTGAAAGATGTGCCCTACACAGGAAAGACACAAAGGGAAACACACTTCCCACATCATAGCAACATTGTTCAAGGTCACTAGCAAAAAGGTAACCAATTCTATTTTCATTATGCAAGTTACAGCTTCTTATGTATCATTTTACCTTTTTCATTTCAGGTTCCTTGCCATTAGCATAGGAATCATCATGATTAACATATCTCATTACTCCTTCCTTGATGACTATTTATCACACTTGGTATGTTATCTTATTTTATTATGTTTTTCAACCACTTATCGACAGGTAAATCATCATATTCCACATTTTCTTCATTAAATCGGGATCATCTCCTTTAATTTCTTTCACATGACATGTTGATTTTTCATTAACACATTCTTACACACATAGGTTGGTCTAAGATTAACTCAGGTTCCACCTTATTTCTTTATCATTGTTCCCATTCATCTTCTCATTTTGTACTTGTTATAGGAGTTCTCTCTATCTTATGTGGATTTCATACCTTGATTCACTTTATAAGCATAGACTTATTTATCTTTTACTTTATTATCTTCTTGAATCACATCTTCAAGAACTCCTATTTTCCTTATTTGTATTCAGATTTAGATTTCATGGTGTTGTATCTTTCTCTTATATTTACCAAACATTCAAGTTTTGATAGATATGATGCAATTTTCATCTTCTTTAAGGTAGGATTGAGATATTCACACCATGATTTCTTATTTTTTATGCTCTTTTGATTGTCTCAAAATGACTACTTGATCAGAGTAATCAGAAAGATAACAATCTAAGAGTTCCATACTTACCTTTTCTTCAATAATTGAATACCTGGACAGGGCACCCAAATACTGAGATTAGGCAGTATGCACCATATTTTTATGTCATATTCCTAACTTAGACATCATCCTACTCCTAAGACATAGTGTCCCTGTAGATTCAAAACATAAAACACAATTAATCACTAATTAATCACATGCCCAAAAATATGGGTAAATTAAAACTGATGTCAACGTCAGCACCAGCTCAAAAACATTTTCATAACAGCCCAACATCTTTCTTATATCCATACTATGCCAAGAATTTAATACAAATTGTTATATCACCTTAGCCACAACATATATACATAGGAGAACCATATTTGTATATGCCACACAACAAACATTAACATGCTAACAAAATTTCGATTCATTGGAAACACCATATACAAACTTTTCCTGCCCGGACCTAAGAGTACAGGGATGACTCTAGGACACACTAGACATCTAATCAACTTTATCAAAGATTCATTACTATAGCTCCTCTTTGATGTCACATGTTTGTTTTCGTCACTTCTGATTACCTAAAAAGATGTGGTGAACCATAAGGGTGAGACCCATGTCCCAGCAAGAGATATAACCCCCAACAACATTTATTGATTCCAAAATTTTTAGGTAATGAGACAGTTTAAGCAGTTTGATCATATATAACAAATAGGATCGAAAACACTGATGATTAAAAAAATACTTAATGGAGCTGATAAAAATTATCATCATCAAGCTGACTATCATCATTTTCCTTATTAACTTTACAAGAGATTCAATAGCATATGCATAACTATCATAAGCAAGTCTAGTAGCATAGTATCTCTATTAACATGAATAAGACTAGCATCATAAGCATATCTAACAACATTAGCATGTCTAACAGTTTGAAAAGATAAATATCATAAGAAGAGCTATCAACATAAGCATGAGTATTTACATAAGCATGATTAGCAGTATAAGCATTTCTAATTATAGTGGCATGGCTAGCATGCTAAACATAACTAACAACATGATATAGCTAGCATCATAATTATAATCAGCAGTAACAGTATAGATATCAACATAAGCATGACTACTGTATGTACACATTTACAACCTTAAGCATATCCACAACATAAGTATAATTACTATACTAAGCATCATCTTTATGTAAAGAGAACAAACAAGGGTTATCATCCAATGTGAAACGTTGTGTATAACCCTAAACAAATATGCTACTCGGTTGTATTACATCTTTTATTACGCCCTAGGGAATTTGAATCGTACCATTCCAAGTCCAACCGACCCCTGCGAAGGGCTATTCGGTTCCGTACAAGATCTAGGAGTGTATGTATCCTAAGATCTCTTCCCCTCAATCGGTACAAGTAAAAACACAGTGACATATCAGTCAAAGCTGCCACCACAGTGACATATAGTCAATATGCTAACCACTAGTCTACCCTTGGTACAGGTCATGCCACTAGAAACTAGGGTATTCAAACCCAATCACTAAGGTACAACTGTAGTTGTCCTCTAATCACATCATGTTATAATCACTGAGACACGACCACAGCCGTTCTCAATCACATCATATGTATGAGGCATGACCATAGACAACCTCCACAATCTGCATTGTGGAGGACAAGGATATATCCTCAACCTGTCACCCCCACATACTCAACATTATGCGCTTTGAGTTTCCCTTAGGAATACTCATTTCATCATCCAGCAAGTTCTGACACTGAAGATGGTTCTGCGACACAGGGCACTACATGATTAGAGTTTCACTTGATTAGTTACGCCAATTGGGTGAATCAAGGCTGCATCAAACAAGTGTACATACAAACCCTAATTCACTTCTAGTAATCATATAAATATCACAACTTTGAAAATATATAAAATGTGTGAAACATAATTTCTCATCTTGTTATCACATGGTACTATTCGCTTGCCATTAATGAGACCACACTAGTCATCATCCTATCACAAGATATAAATCCTTTTCACAATATCACAGGGTATCAACCCTTATCAACATAAGAGGATTACACCTCATTCAGGGCTCAACCATGCCCAAAGGTCATTAACACCATCATATTATTCCTTGCAAGATCATCATTATCTTTGCATGCCTTATAACAAGGCTCAACAACGTCACTTACATATAATAAACCAAATCAGCACAATATTGCATTAATGAGGTAGGAGATATTCATAAACAATCATAGCAGGGTTTTATTAACATTAAGAACATTCCTTTATTACATCAACATGCAAGGAATCTAGATGTGATTAACCCTCATCATATTCATAATGCACATGTTTCACATAAGCAAGTATCAACCATGTGGCTATGACAACCACCAATTAACACATTAAGGTTATGATCATGTTAAGGAGGTTATTTCACCATCATGCCATCTTATAAGAATTTTAAACATGAATACTCATCTTTATCTATTTTCATTAGAGTTAGGTTCAACAAGATAAATTATATTAATGTTACTAATCAGCACTTAAACCTAAACCCTAACTCACGGCATCCCAATTGGATCGTGGATGCATAAGGTGAAGCATCACCATCACATTCCATATTATTCTCAAGTATGAACCCACACATAAATCAAGGTGTAACCATTGGTTTATAGCATACTAGGGTTTCAAAAACATTAACATAGTACTTCATGATTGTATTAGACATTCAAGGACTATTCATACCCAATTACCATCATTTAGTTATATTAAAGCTAGGTATAACAAGCTATACCTCATTAGGGTTACATATCAACACAATATGATTATCATCCCTTCTATTCATATGAGTGAATAGGTAAGACTACCTTATTAATGGTAACCCTCCATTTGTTCCATCATCATTCAACCCATATCACTATACCACAATGTCACCCAGAACCATTGGATGTTTAAAAGGTAAGACCATTGGTTGTTTACATAAGAAAACACCTTGGATAAATCACCTATGAAGTCCTTGATTTGTTCTCTATAAAGAGTCAACATCTAATCCCATACATCCCTTGATTAACAACACAAAAAGTTCCATTGAAAGTAGGGTAAAACCCACAATCGACTATTCATTTAAAACAAGCCATCCATTGTCAACAAGTAAGCTCCTTAAGTTGACCATATAAAGAAAACCATCTAAATCACATTATTAGGACCAAAATATTACATTAGCCATCATTCCACTTTATTGGAGGAATAAATATTATATCTTGACCATTGGGTCAAGTTCATATATTAAAACCATCAATTACAGTATAGGTCCGATCATTGCATCAAGTTACCCAAGAAACCATTGGTCTAAGGCTTAATTGATGCTACAACTATATGATTAACTCACCATAGGTTTTGGAGACCTGATCCACCATCATTAGTGACCACTAAGTCACCATAGGTTGTTAGATCAGCACTATATTCATTAATTAGCATCAAATATCAAACTAATATCACCATTGATTGATAGCATCATGAGGGTACTTAGTTGTTAATCACTAGGCTTCTAATTAGGCCAAAACATGACCTAAGGGGTGAACGTCAGTTGACACCCTTGGTTACCATCATCAATTGTCATGAAGACAACACCATAAGGTTGTTGCAATGGTACCATCATCGGGTCATGGGTTTATAGAAGAAATCAGCTTAAAATCCTAAAATTGACCATTGGTTGATAGGTGCTTAGCACCATAGGTTGTCAAACCCACCTGATACAAGTCATATTATACCTTAGGAATATTGTACACATGATCACAGGTTCATCTATAACTGAAATCAGAATAGGGAACATTATAAAAGTCGAAATCCAAATCAAGCATAGCTTTTTAGTGCATGGATCATCATTTTCAAGCAAGAACATGATCTAGAAAGCTTATGGTAAGAAATAAACATGGATAAAGTTATAAAACGTACCTCTAATGAGAATATTAAACCCCACACTGAATAAATCTCGAGCAGGTAGGGTAGAAAATCCAAGAATAAGCTATGAACTTGTCCGTCTAGCATCTTTCTTCACCAAATGAGCAAACCCTAAGCATATGGAGCAAGAAAGGTAGGGTTTTAGAGCTTTAGAGCAATTTATACCATGGAAAAGCAAGGTTACGACCTGTAGGAAGGTCTAAGGAAGGATAAGAGAAAGATAAATGGAGAAGGAAGGAAGAAAATAACTTGCCTTGGTTGAAATTCCTAGAAGATGACCTTGGAAACCCTAGGTAGGGCTAAATGGAGCTCTAGGAGACCTTCTTCTCCAAAAAGAGGTTGTCTTCTACTTAGAGCACTTGGTTTTGCGTAAAAAAAGAGTTGAGTCATTGATCTAGGTTATAGGAAAGAGAAATAAAGCATAGATTCGTACTTGGGAAAGGAAGAGGTAAATATAGCCCATGGATAAGGATGGAAGCAAGCATGAGGTGTAAAAGTAGCTTCCCCATGTATATATGGCCTTAAACTATTAATAATATACAAGCACACTCACAAGAAGCTCACCCACCATCCTTATAGAATTGCTTATATTTACTTTTTATAATTTCCCAGCCAATCACATAATTCATTAGTTGATATCTACTAAAGGTAGCTCATCCATGAAGGGGTAAACCCTAAAATACCCTTAGAGAAAACACCTTCAAACCAAGATTTAAATAGGTGCCTCATGGATCAAAAAGCTCAAGAATGATGAGATAATATCCAAGGAACATAATGCATGTGATAAATTACAAATAAACCTCTCAATTGGGTAAATTGTAGAAAAGTCCAAAATGTGCATAAAATTGCATAACTTGCTCAAATAGTGTCCAAATTGGACCAAATTTGAAACTTAAGCTTGTATTATGATTTCAAAGCATATCACAAGGTTATATTAGGGTTATACATATTCAGTTATGCTAATTAATCTTATTCAACTCATTAAGCTTCTGGTTCATGGTTATCTCCTTAGTCTCCTCTCTCAGCTTTGTGTTTGTTGCAACAAGATAAAACATGTTATCCTCAATAAGTAAAACTACCCTTGCATTATAAGTGGGGCTTTGGCTATCATTAAGTCACATTCGTTGGATCTATTATAATTTTTAATATGCACTTATTGCACAAAGTTGGCACTGCCAACTGGATGTCGGTGGCACTGAGTTGTCAGCTGACTTGAAACCCTTGATAAGTGTTGGTACTACCAACAAGTGTGTCAATAGCCCCGAGTTACTTTTTGCAAGTTTTGACTTGCTCTTGGTGAAAAAGTGGGTATCATATACTAGTGTGTCGGTGGCACCGAAGTGTTTAATTTTGGATATTGATGCTTTCTGGGTGATGAATCAGTATCAATGACCCCTCTCTTCAGTGGCATCAATTTCATACTCGGTAGCACCGAGTGCTTTCTTAATACCACCAACATTTTTGGGATTCCCTATTTAATTTTCACATCATGTCAGTACCAGCGGCATAGGTGTCAGTAGCACAGAGTTGTATTGAAAATTAATGCTCAAATTACCTAAAACATGGGGAAATGATTTGAGTCCAAAGAAAAAGTGATAATTTAACACAATTTGGTAAAATTACTAAATATTTGATGCAATAGTGTTTCATGGGATAATAATGATAAAAATGTATAACTTATGTCAAAATGAGCAATTATGCACCAAAAACATGGAAAATAGCCTGTGAAAAGTAATTAAAATTTAGTGCATCAAAATCCTTTAAGCTTAAATGTATCTTGCCCTCGAGCAACATTACCTTTTGATATATCTGAAATAATTCAGCAAGAGGACAAATCCTATTAACTACATTTCTCAAATACCCCCACCTAACATTCTCAAATCGGCCCTTACCAACCACTTAACAAATAACTACTCTGAAGTGAACAAAAATGTTTATTAAATATGTCCACTCTTAGATAAATGAAACATTGTTATAAAGAACAGTTAACATCATAGTCAATAGGGTATAAAATTGATGCACCATGTAATTCCCTATCTACATTTCTTGGGTCTACCTACAAAACTATGTTAGAAGCAGTTCCCCAGATAGAAATGAATGAGGGGATCAATCATATATGTGGCCTACCATACATAGAAATGGGTGGAAATGAGATAGATGGTTGTGAAACAAGAATCACAAGTAACATCCGATTTGTTTATGCTAAAACAAAATATTGTGAACCTATAGAATGAAGGGAATGAAAACTCATGACTCCTAATGCCTACTATTATGGTGGAATGATGAATGAACTGAATGTCTCATCATAATGATGATTGTGGGTGTAAGAATGCATACATGTAAACTATTTTCACTTTATCCTTAAAGAAAAATAATATTGAGTGTAAGGCATCCTTTTCTCCCTCTTTATTTGATTTCTCTCTTTTTTCAGACCTTTGTATTTCATCATGATTTATGATTTATGATCAGGCTTTCTTCAACATATAGCATTGATTTTTTTCATGGGAATGGATATGGATGTAGATCCTTTCACTTTAATATGTGGAGAAAGCTACATAGATACATGCCAAAAAATATGCAAAGAATGATGGAAAAGGAAAATGCAATCTACATGAAACTTATTATAAAACTAATTGATATGCACAACTCTACATTTCTATCTTATAAAAGATAGCTACCATTGTAAAAAAATAGCTAACATGCTACCTATTATGCTATGCAATGCAGTTAAGACAAAACAAATTGTGTTGATCATCTTGTGGTGGTGGCTGAATTGTCACAAAAGGTTTGTGGAATCACATGATTAAGAGATAAACCCTTTCTCAACTACGATATGTCCCTCTCCTATCAACCTGTGTACATGGTAACCTAAGAGTTTATTTGTCTTATGGTTTGGGCTCAAACCTTTTCATCTTCCACAAATTGTGGATAAATAAGAATTTTCATTCATAATAATTGTTCTCAAGCTGACTAACCCAAACACTTCCTCCAGTTGGTGTTGCCTTAGAATTTTCACATAAGATTTAAGATGTGATCTTTTTTAGTCTTAAAATTCATTACAAGAGTAGAAAACACATTCTCTTTACTGGTAGATGAAATCATGATAACTAATCTCAACATTTACCCTAGATAGATTGTGCATCCTATTACTTGAGAACAAGAAAAACTAAAACAATGTTAAAAATAAAATTAGATAAATTCATCCCATCACCCCCCCCAAGATTGAACTTGACTATCTCCTCATACTCAGAATTCAAACCAAGAGGTGGAATAGGGGTACCAGGTGCTCAGTATGGTGGTGGTGGTGGTGGAAAGCTTATGTGGATCCAGTGAACTATAGAGATAATCTTTGACAAGAAATGTCAGTGCCACTGACATGTGTCTCGGTGGTACCGAGCTATGGCATCCTTAGTCTTACTTGAGTTGTCGTATCTCAGCATACCCATGACCACAAAGTCGACAGTGTAGATGAATTTTTTGAATTTTTATAAAATATCCTTGCATATCCTATAAGGCCTCACAATTGATTCATCTACAAACTAGATTGTCATGGACGTCTTCATTGGTTTCTTTTATTCCAATTTTTGGAAGGTAGGGAGAGGCATGAGATTTATGCTCACCCCAGAGTCACATTGTGATTTTTGGAAATGTTTGGTGCAATAGAACAATGGATGTAGAAACATCTAGGATCTTTTCTCTTCATCGGAAGCCTTTCCTAGATCATAGACTCACCACTTCATCAACACGCAAGACACATGTATCTTTTATCTGTGTTTTCTTGTTGATAATATTCATCAAGAATCTTCCATATGAAGGGATCTGTTCTATCACACCCACAAGTGGGATATTGATGTAGAGATTTTGGAAGATGTCTAGGAATTTCTTAAATTGCTTTTCCTCCTTTCTCATATTTAGACTATATACATGCTTGTACAAAGGAATGTATGACATATTAGGGATTTCCTCCCCTAAGATTGCATCAAGTCCACCACCTAGGGAAAAATCTGTCACATTACATGTGGATGGGATGGATAGCTGCTCCTTCTCAATTTTGGGTGCTTCCTTGTTGATTGTGACTACTCCACTATGGAGTAGAACGTTCACCTATTCTTGTTGTGTGGGAATCATTTTTGGAATTGGGGGCATAGACACAGTAATGATGGAGTTATAAAATTCTCATCTAGCAAAACTGGTGTAATTGGGGCGTTCTTATTACTTTTTGTCGACACTATATTGACTTAGGTTCATGTGTGAGAATAATTCCCTGGTGTACTACATCCCCCGGTCTTCCATATAGGCTGTGGGGAAATAGAACTTTCAGCACATACACCTAATGTGGATCTAGAGTGTGTTGATCTGGTGACTCCTTAGTAACATGATCTAGTTCCATAAAAATAGAAATGAAATTTACTTGATGATGTTGATGAGTTTTATTTGGGTTCCCAGGAAATCCCTACTAAATGGGCTTCTTAATGGATGCCAATACTACGGATCTGAGCCTCTTGATTCTGCTTCTCCCTTCTTTTTTGGTCCACTAATGTTTCATTCTGACTCACTAGTTTTCTTAGCATGTCTTTAATCATGCCCATCTTACTAGAACCCTATCATGTTGATATTCTTGTGGAGTTGCCTTGTTGTTGCCATGAAGGTCATGTTGAAAATTGTTTGGATCCTTGCTATAGAAGTTAGGATCATGGCGTCGTGAGTATTCATTGTTGCCCTTGTTGTACTGCTTTCACACAAACATGCACTCCTCATCTTCACCTACAAAAGAGGAGTCAGATTTATTCTCAAACTTCCTTGCGAGCCTCTCCATATGAGTCTTTAGTTCAATGATCTCTCTTGAAGCTATAGTACTCTTGATTGTTGTTGTTACTTTTCTCTCCTCTTCTCAGAACTAGTTCTTGGTCATACTCTTCAAGATCTTGTGACATCTTGTAGCCTTGTTGTTCAATAAGAAACATGCCCATTCATTGTCAAGCATAGTCCTCTCCCCTTTGTGTAGTCCATAGTAGAATGTCTTTTCTTGACCATATAGATCAATTTTATGATGAGGGACCTTCGTGAGCATTTTTTAAAATCACTCTTAAGCTTCAGAATAGGACTTCTCAGCATGCTGCTTAAAGTTGTAGATCTTTCCCATTGGTTTATTTGTCTTATGGGGTGGAAAGTATTGCTTGAAGAAGGCCTCAATAATTTCATCCCAAGTATATATATATTCAGGCAGGATGCTAAGAAACCATGCCTTTGCTTTATTCAGATAGGGACATGGAGAACAACTTCATGTAGATGAATATGACTAGAACCCTATCCAACTTCAGCATGTCACAGGTTTCCACAAAGTCAGTTATGTGTGCCTCTGGTCCTTCACATTGTGGGTGTGGAATGGCTGCGATTTGATGAGTGTTGATCTATCTTGTATCTATTCACATTAATTGTTGTTGTTTGATTGGCCCTAGTTGCAGTATGGTAGAGGATGCTTTAATTTGTTTTCCAAGTCATTTGTTCCTCAGGCATGTCCTCTAGATTGCTATCACTGTTCTGTGACATGATTTATGCCTCTTCTTGTTGTCCCTCTGGTAGTGGGGTTTGGATGAGCTTCTTAGCTGAAGCCCCAAACTCTCTCTCCTTACAAAGGATCTCCTCCTGGTCTACATTGGTTAAGATAGATTCTCTATAATATGTGGATCTAGTATGAACCATTGATGAATGCATATTCATACCTTTTTAATTTCATCTTTTAGGTCATTTATTTAGGATGTTATACAACTTTTCCCATATTAGAAACTAATTGCAATTTCATTACTTTCAAATCCTTAACTAGATTTCTTATCATTTTCTATTTACATTTTGTAGTTTCCACATTCATTCACATTCTCTCAACTCCAAATTACAAGAACCTACTTCATCACTCAAAGAATTAGAAGATTGGAAACTTCCATTGCACCATATGAAGCTTCCCACTCCAATTGATCGATTTGTCTCATTAGTCGATCAACTTGTATGCCCAAAAGATTCCATCTTAGAACTCCATTCGACCGTCTCATGATTCCAACTTGTCAACTCAATTCAATATAAGAAGGCATGCCACACCAGTGAACTAGTCACTCATTACATTGACTGGTCAACTCACCATCTGAATCAGGCAATTCAATCCTCCAATCAGCTGACTTAGGTCCCTCAAAGCCCAAGCCTTGTTCAAGATTTCACCAGCCCTAAGATGACTCTACACCACCAACTATTATATAGTATTGACTCTCTTCCCCTGGGTCCACACAGACACATGTCCCAGTCAACTGACTAGGGCTTCCAGTCGATCGACTGGAGACTATGATACAATCTCTATTAACATTCATTGGCCAAATTTAGAAATATCCCTAGGGTTTTCACCTCCTCATTCTCCCTATAAAAGGAGGAGAGACTCCATAAAGAAAAAGATATATCTTTTATCTTGTACTTAGTGGTTTTCTTGTATCTCTTATACTACATTCTTGCATCTCAATAATATTGTTCTTCTTGTTTTTAATCTTATTGTATACCAAGCAAGGATTAGAGAGGATCGTCATTTGATTGTCGCTAGATTAGAGCCCAACATTGGTTGGGTTCTGCTTTTATCACTAGCCTATGACTTCTCATCTCCCTTCTATTGCTTTTACATACATTTCTATAATGAGTGAGTAGTTTCATATGTTGGGGCAAGGGATGTAGCCCTTTATCCAATAATTTCCTAGATTTCAATTAACTCTTAGATGTTACATGTTAGATGGTGTTTTATATGATTATATCTATGTTTTACAAAATAATCTCTCATATTACCATCTATTTATCTTGGGTGAAGAAATCTCAGACCCCGATGATTTTGAACAACCAAACAAAATGCATCGAGCTCCATAAGAAATATCAGAAGGAGCTCTTTTGGGATGATCGAGCAAGGATATGGAAACACCGAGATCAATGGGTTTCTGGGAAGCTTGATCTTTTGTAAATTTGTTTTAAGAACTTTTTGCATGCCCTCATCTAACTAGTTTTCTTTCAACGAGTTTTTTCGACCTATGTACATTGGTTATGGGTGTGAACCCTAGACCCCGATATTCCATCATAATTGTTGATCTCAATTTTTCTATTGCTTATTAAAATCTCTCTTTTTTCTTGCCAGAATCAATTATTTTACTTTTTTTCTTAGTAATATCTTTCATTTATTTGTTCTTACAATTCTTTCATTTTCAACATAATTCTCCTTATTCTTTCACTAGCATAAACACCTATCCAAAATCAAATTTTACATTCTACTTAAAGTTTTTAATCGTTCTAAGTAATCGGGATCAAAATCAAAACTTAAAAATTTGTTCCATGGGACCGACCTTTCTGTTATAAGAACTAACAACTTGTCTAAGTGGGTTGTTTTGTCATAAAAATGTAAAACTCTAGACATTGATTCTCCTAGTGAATTGTTGTGTAAACGACACACATCAATATTGGCATCATTTTTGGGAACAATGGTTTTGATTTTTTAACCCCATTCACTTTGGATAATTAGAACTTTTTCTTTTTATTTTCTATTCCTATCGATCCTATTCTTGTAGTTATAATAATCCTTCTACTAATTTTCCATTCAGGTAGTACTACTTTTTTGTGCAATCACGCTTATTTTTCTTGAACAGAGACTTCCTTTTCCTAATCTTTTAAAGGACCGAAATGGTGCATGCCACACTCGCAAGACACTGATTCCTTGCAACCCATTTTTTATCCTAAAATAAATAGGACTATCCATCATTTAAATTCAAAAAATCATTATAGGATGGGCAAACAAGAAGTGGGACGTAGGATTGAGCTACCCCTTACCGCTCAAAGAGAAGCCCTTTTAGCCGAGTGAGATGCCAGATATGTCGTACTCCGTGAGACCTTGTTGTCCAAACAAGAGGCTCGTGAAGCCATGCTACATGAGGTCGAACAACAAAAACAACTTAAGGACTTCTCATTCCCCAAGATTGTCTATGAACAACATCATGTTGTGCCTTCTGACATCACGACTCCCCAGTTTGAGATCCGCACTCAGTGGATCATTATGCTTCAATCCAACCCCTTCACCAGTAAAATGGTGATAGTTGTCAGGACCATATTCAAAGATTTCCCAATCTATGTTCCTTGCAAAAGATCCCAAGAGTTTCTAAATACACCATAAAATTGATTTTATTCAAATATTTGATCTCTGACCAAGCTAGTTTCTGGTACAATGACATGGAAGGGGATTGTGTCACTACTTGGGATACAGTTGGATCCAAATTTTTAGAGAAAAACTATCATCCATATCACACCTATCACATCAGGGGGAGGATTACCCAATTTTCCATGGTCCCAGGTGAGACCCTAGGCGACACTTGGGAGAGGTTGAAGGACCTTCTTTGTCATTTCTCACATCACGACATTCCTCAAGTTCAATTAGTTGAGTCTTTATATTGACGCGTTGATGATAACACCAAGGTTTTTCTCCACACCTCATCTGTAGGCAATGTTATGTTTTAAATTTTTGATAGTGCATGGAGGTTGATAGACATAGTTCTGAGACTCAAGCACGATGAGGTTCTGAGTGATCCTCAACGTGGCAAAGTCTGAAGACAACTCTGACATAAAAGCTATTGTCAAGAGTCTTAAACTCGTTGTCCTCAAACAAGATTTCCTAAAGTCTTCGTTCAATGCCTATGAAAGAGGACAACCAAAATAGGTCAAAGATGTAGATTCTCTCTATGGTATTTGTCAGGGATCCGATCATGAGACCCAACACTTCCATCTCCTCTATAACATTCCCATGCAACCTAAATCTGGGCAACAAATGGAGGACCTAGACTCCATCCACAGTATACCCGGTCAAGCCTACTTTTGTGAGTTCTGACTTGCTCTTGGTGCTAAAGTTGATACCACTGACTAGGGTGTTGGTTGCACCGAAGCGTTTACTTATAGCTATTGATGTTTTCTAGGTGGTGAGTGTTTTTCGTGTGCATAAGTCTTAAAATTTATAACTCAAGCACTACCCTGCAAGTATGCAGGTGCACGTAGTATGTTTGAGATCATCCAAGGAGTAGGGTACATCTAGTCGCAAGTGTGTTAATCTTAAATAATCCAGATCGATTTACTAATATTGGTTTGGTTTTTTCAAAATTAAAGAAACATGGAACACTCATCGCTTAAAGAGAGATTTAGATCATATTTAAAAGATCTTAGTTATGGGATTTCAGTTCCACATAATTACTCACACACAACCACAGAAATTAACATGCTAATTAACATGCAAAGCAGGTTGTTGTCATCACAAACCTCCTAGTGATGTGAGACCGTTCTAATCTCCTGATGAATGCATATTTATCTCAGTTTTTGTCGCCATTTTTGGCCCAGTTTTGCACTGAAAGCTCATATGCCCCTTGAATCTGCTCATATACAATTTTCTTCAATTTCAAATGATTATTTAGGGTTTTGATTCAATCTATTCATCTCCATTGCATGATTAAGCATCACACTATGTGCACAAGTGTAGGAGGTGGTGGTCCCACTAGTCAGTGGTGTGTTTTGGATGTGTTTGCATGTGTAGTGGTGGTGAAACCAGATTCCACCCCAGTGATTTTGATCATTAATCTAAACTCAGCTTTAATCTCACTCTTTTACTTTCCTTTCAATTAGTTTAACTAAACCCAAATCAACTCTTGGTCTAAATATTAGTCTTAATTCAACTAGATTCGACTAGCAAGATTCGTAAAAAATTTGTCCCTTGGGATTCGATCCTTAACTACACTGCAATAAGACCCGTCCTCTTGTGGGTGGTATTATTGCATAAGGTTTTGGTAAAACTTAGGGATTTCAGCCCTAAGTGAGTTTGTTAGTGCAATAAAAACCACGTCATCTCCACATAGTACTCTCGTACTTATGCCGAGATTCGGAATGTAGCCTTAGATCCCCAACGCAATCCCAGCCACTCCTGTGGTCTAGGACACATTTCCAAGATATCTACTCCCTACTTCTCTACATATCTTTCTAGATCACATAAAGACGTATAATACATGTAAGAAAGATGGCCAATAGTGCATATAAGAAAATAAATACCATAGATTATCTTGGTGTAGAAAATTAACTAGCATTAACTAAGAGATATAAGTTCACATGAGTAATAACATGGGAGCTACTCTCCCATGCCCAAGAAATGGAAATCTACTCATTCATGGTGATGAAACACAAGCACATGCTACATATTTTGAAGTTAAACATGACTAGAGAAGAAAAGAACAAGGGAAATCCAAGAAATGAAGAAGAATAAGGTATAACTTCATCTTGGAGACAAAATTCCACCCAAGATGGTGCTTCTTCTCTAGCAAACTTCTCTCCCGATAGGTTTGAATGAGGTGGAGAAGCTCATGTTGCAATCCTTAAAGAAGAATGGTGAGTCTCTTTTGATTAACCACTTCTTCCTCTCCAAAATTATCCTCCCTTTTCTTTGGACTATTCTCTAGTTGAAGAGTGTTTCAAAATGACGAGAGATTACTTCCCTATAAGTGAGTTTTCATATTTGAATTGAGGGATGGTTGTTTTATAGAACTATAGAAATTGATTGGGACACATCATGTTTGAGAACTACATGTCATGTCCCTATGTGTAATTGATGCATAAACTGCTTTTCTTGAGGAGTGCATTGTGTGTTGTGTGAGGGACACACCATGTAGCTGAGAGCTAGTAAAGTCTTGAGTCGAAGCTGATCAGGTTGGACATGGTGTGTCTTAATAAACACACATCGTATAACTTTATAGAACTTCTAAGTGTATCTTTTGATCGGTGTGGCATGTCATGTAGTCGAAGGGACGCGTTATATCACTACTCTTTAGAGGGAAACAAGATGATTTTTAATCTTCCACATCATGTGTTGATTAACACATGACGTGTTTCCTTCAGAATCTTTAAAAAATCTCTTTAAGTATGCAATCTCTTGAGGAATCTAACTATATAAGGTCAGATTTTGGTTGGATCGAACCCATTTTCTCATCATAATCATGTACCTAAGGCCATAAACATGAAATGAGTAAAAAAACTAAAAAGGTGGGAAATTAAGTATGATTAGAGATAAAATAAGATACAATTTGGATTGAAAGTATGTGCAAAAGTGAGTGAAAAGTCTATATAACATGTGCACATCAAATCCCCTTAAGCTTGAACTATTGCTTATCCTCAAGTAAAAAGAGCAAAGTAATATAAATGATGAAAGTGTCAAGTACATGCACCCATCAAATGACAAGGAAAGAGGAATGAAACCAATCCAACCTTAATGGTTGATTTGTGTTTTATAGCCATAAATTTAGCTTAAACACCCAAGATAGAAATTTTCACTCAGCATGAGTTGTAACAATCTAGATAGAATAATCAACAAAACAACACCAAGTAAAATTTATATGATTGAGATAAACAACTAGTGAATATGCAACCTAACAATCTCAATTATTAAGGATGTAAAAGATGATATCCAAGCTATTATGAACAATTAGCGCTCTCCTTGTTTCCAAAATGAATGTGGCAATACGAGGTGGGTTTCAAGATTCAACATCTAAAATAGACTTATGCACACGTAGAATGTCAGTTGGGGTATTTTACCCTCTTTTAGTAAATAGCACCTAACTGTCGTGGCCAGGTCAGACTTAATTAGGCTAGCATGATACATGGGTGGTTTATCATCTTTTCATAGGGTATATGTGTGAATTTTGAAAAACGAAAAAGATTTTCACATATGAGTTGGGTTCCACTTAAGAATCGTGCATCCTTGAACTAAATTTCTTTTTGCAAAACATAGGAGAGTTCACTATATATTGCACAATCAAGTGGATTTCATGCATTTATTTTAAAAAAATCATTTAGAGGTTTATTTAAAACACACTAAAAGCTTGGCAAAGGCATCTAGAATGCTAAATAATGTTGTGGTGTTGATTAATCCAAAAATATTGAACCATTACATGTACATGACAATCAAGAGTTTGAAAGGTGAGAATTCATGTTAGAAGCATAAACCAAGTTTTTAAGTGCTTGTTGTTGGTCAATGGTTTCATTTAATTGGTGCATGACTTGTACAATTTTCTTCAAATAGTATTTCTCCAATCAAAATAGGACAAATAGTTCATCTTAAAGGAACATCAATCCATACATAATGAAAAAATCCTCAGATCATACTGGATTTTTTGAAACTAAAATGTAAACTAGAATAAAAACATGAAACAATTTTGAAAAGAAACTATGACTAGAATACCAACCGGTTTCTCCCCCCAAAGCTTGACATTTGTAGTGTCCTCACTACAATAATCAAACTCAACTTGGTACCAATTGAGTACCTCATCATGGCAGAGTTGTCAGGGTGGAGGGCATGTGCTCTGATTTGCAGTTGGAGATTGTTGTGCCATATATTTATGCCTCTTTGTGAATATATTTTTGATTTGGGACAAAGATGTATGCTTATGATTTGCAATGGGAATTGTCTTCTGGACAACAATGTTGTTTGTCCCTATAGCCTCTTCTTCAAAATAACTAGAATCAGATTCAAAGAAAACTTTTCATCACCAAGTAGTGTGCCAAGGCTATTTGGAAAATGACATTTGGCTTGCTTGAAGAATCGTCTTGTGGGGCATGTGCAAATTTATCCCTTGGAGATTCAGTTTGAACATCTTCATTGATGTCAACAACTTCATATGATGTCTTCTTTTATGGTGAAACAGGTTCTCCTGTAGCAACTCCACTCCTAAAAGTAAATGATGTGTATGTCTCCCTTGATTCATTTTTGGTTCATTAGGGAAGGAAGTAGAAGTTTTTGTTTGATTCAAAATGGCAATTTGAGCAATTTGATTCTTCCACACTCTTCTACAAATAGCAATCTCATCCACCTTAGAAGAGAGAGTGTGAACGAAATCCTTCATGAGATGCCTTTGCTGGAGGAACTCATCATTTTTCTTCATTTGAGATGAAACAAAATCCTCTAGAAGTGATTCCAAGTTGGACTTTGAATGTAGTTGTTGTTGATGAACATGTTTTTGTTGAGGGGCATTATCGTTGCTGCAATAGGAGAAGTCCATATGATCTATTCATCTTGGATTATATGTGTTCAAATGAAGATTGCAAGCCCTATTGCTCCAATTATCAAATATCACATCATATTGTTGTATGGTTTCCTCAAGTGGAATGAAAGAAGAATAGCTTGAGTAAGATGTTTGTTCAAGAACTTCACTTGATTTACAGAATAAGTTGACTGGGTGAGCTGATTGAGTGTTTGACTTTTCAAGCTTTTGGGACAAGGTGTACAACTTTGTTGCACTGAAATCTACTGCATCAACAGAGTGTATGCCAACTTGGCTCCTAGAAGCAATAGAAGAAAAATAAGGTTGATTACTCATTTTAATGCTTCATTGGTAATGATTTACTATCATGTCTTCTATGATAGCATAAGCTTCTCTATAGTATTTGTTCATCAAATCTCTAGTTGCAGCTACATCTATTGACATCATTGTGTTATAAAATAAACCATTATAAATAGTTTGAAGAATCAAACAATTTCTGAGACCATGGTGAGGACAAAGGTGTTGAAGGTCTTTGAATCCCTCACATACGTCATAGAGAGTCTCCCCATCCCTTTGAGAAAAATTAGTGAGTTGACTCCTCAACTTTGTCATTTTGCTCAGTGGGAAGTAATTGGCTAAGAAGACTTTGACAAGATCCTCCTAATCGCTAATAGAATTCCTTGATAGAGAAGAGAGATGTGCCTTGGGTCTTTCCTTCAAAGTGAATGGGAAAATAATAAGGTGAATCCCATCAGTAAGAACGCCATCTATCTTGAAAGTGCTAAGATATGATAGAAATTAAGCGATATGGAGGTTTGGAACCTCCATTGGTATCCCTCTAAAGCCGATCTACTTTATCATCTGTATAATGGTGGGGCTAATAGAAAAATCATTTCCTTCGAGTTGTAGAATAGTGATAGCCTTTTTGATGTATATAGCAGCTAGAATAATGAATTCATTAAGGGGACGATAGTCTTCCACAATTTGTTCTTCTTATTGGGCTGAATGTTACGATGAAGATGGTAGTAATGAATGTTTTAATTCCTTCAAATCTGATTGAATTTCACTCCTCCTTGCTTTTTGAAGGCTACTAATAGTGTTCTCAATTTTGGGGTCTGGAAATGTGGAAGGTTCAAGACCCCTTTTGGATTTCCGCATACAATCCTACAAGTAAACAAGGTGAGTGAAGTACAAAAATGAAAATGGAAGATACATAAATATGATAATTATGATGATCATGATGGAAAAAAATTGATGGTGTATATGACAGGTTATGGTTTGATCTAGTCTCACTTACTATTCAACACTTCTTACTCTAAAAAAAATATCGATGATCTTCGACAACGGTGCCAAAAATGTGTTTGGCGTGTGCACAAGTCTTAAAATTTATAACTCTAGCACTACCCCAAAAGTATAGTGGTGTGTGTAGTATGTTAGAGATCATACAAGGAGCAGGATACTTCCAGTCACAAGCATGTTAATCTTCAACAATACATATTGATTTACTAAGATTGGTTTGGTTTTAAGTTAATCTATTTTGCAAAATTAAAGAAACATGAAACATTGATCGCTTAAAGGGTAATTTAGTTTAGATTTAAAGGATCTTGGTTATGGGATTTCACTTCCACATCATTACTCACACCCAACCAAGGAAATTAACATGCAAAGGAGGTTGTTGTCATCATACACCTCCTGGTGATATGAGACAGTTCTAATCTCCACATAGTACTCCCGTACTTATGCCAACATTCAAACTGCAACCTTAGATCCTCAATGCAATAGTAGCCACTCCTATTATCTAGGACACATTGCCAAAATATCTATTCCCTACTTCTCTACATATCTTCACATATCACATAAAGAACCATAATACATGTAAGCAAGATGGCCAGTAGTGCATACAACCAATTAAACACCATAGATTATCTTGGAGCAGCAAATTAAGTAGCATTAACTAAGAGATCCGAGTTCACATGAGTAACGATGTGGAAGCTACTCTTCCACACCCAAGAAATGGAAATATGCTTGTTCATGGTGATGAAACACAAGCACATGCTACAGATTTTGAAGTTAAACATGACTAGAGAAGAAAAGAACAAGGGAAATCCAAGGAATGAAGAATAACAAAGTATAAATTTGGCTTGGAGATGAAAATTCCATCCAAGTTGGTGCTTCTTCTCTAGAAAACTTCTCTTCTGAGAGATCTTAATGAGGTGGAGAAGCTCCTTCTGCAATCCTTGAAGAAGAATGGAGATTCTCTTCTGAGTAACCACTTCTTCCTATCCAAAATCACCATCCCTTTGCTCTGGACTATTCTCTAGTCAAAGTGTGTTTCAAATTGACGAGAGAAAATGATCCTATAAGTGAGTTTTCATATTTTAAATGAGGGATGATTTTTTTACAAAACTACAGAAATTGACTGGGATACGTCATTTTTTAGAACTACACTTCGTGTCTCCATGTGTAATTGATGCTTAAAAATCTTTTCTTGAGGAGTATATGGTGTGTTTTCCAAGAAACACACCTTGTAGCTGAGAGATTGTGAAGTCCTAAGCCGAAGCTGATCAGGTTGGACATGGTGTGTCTTAATAAACACATGTCATGTAACTTTACATAACTTCTAAGTGTATCTTTTGATTAGAGTGGCACGTCGTGCAGTCTAAGGGACATGTTGTGTTGTTGCTCTTGAAAGGTAAATGAGATCATCTATAATCTTACATGTCATGTGTTAATTAACACATGCCATGTTTCCTTCATAATCTTCAAGAAAATCTCTATGAAGTATGAAAACTCTAGGGAATCCAACTAAGGTCAAATTTTGGTTGGATTGGTCCCACTTTCTCATCATAATCATCTACTTGTGGTCACAAACACGAAATAAGCAACTACAAAGGTGGGAAATCAAGTATGATTAGAGACAAAATGAGATACATTTTGGATTGAAAGTATGTGCAAAAGTGAGTGAAAACTCTACATAACATGTGCACATCAGTGAGTCAGTGGCACCGATCCCTCTCTTCAGTAGCATCGACTCCATACTTGGTAGCACCTAGTGTTATCTCAGTAGCACCAAAACTGTTGGGATTCCCAATTGGATTTGTGTGTCATTTCGATACCACCAACACAGCTATTAGTAGAACCGAGTTGTAATGGAAATGCTCAAATTACTTGATACATGGGAAAAATAATATAAGTCAAAATAAAAGGTGATAATTTAACACAATTTGATAAATTACTCAATACTTGATGCAATAGTAATGCACAGGCTGATAATGATAAGCAACATATAATTTATGTCAAAATGAACAATTATGCACCAAATACAAGGGAAAATAGCATGTGAAAAGATACTAAAACTCTGTGCAAAAATCCTTGCACAACAACACAACGGTCAAAAATAAACATCCCTACTCAAATATGATTATCTTACATAGGCAATTGGTAGACGTGAGTTTGAAGCTTCTTATGGTCAACTGTATGAGTTCATGCCTTATAATTTAGTAGAGATGTAATCATTTACTAGTGTGCCTTTGTTGATCAATAAATGTAGGGTGCTATTATTAATTTATTAGCCACCCTTCTCTGAAACTTGTCACTTCTAGTTTGTATTATCTGAACTAGAACTAAGGAATTTTTTTAAGTGCCTTTGATTCGGACTTCTTTTAACACTAAGGGTCAAATCATCTCTCTTGAAATTGCTCCTTTACAAACTCACATAGAAATGCTAGCATCCCTATTACAGTGTATGTTACAAAGTTATATTGATAAAGATTTAAAATACGGCATACCAAACCTTAAGTAAAAGACACAAGAGTAGAATTTCAAAACTTTAAAAAAACATTTAAATCAGTTGTAATCCCCACTGAGCCATTTTCAACTGTGATGCTCTCTTTTACACCAAGACTAACCTTGCTATCCCTTTTTATTCTAGAAACATTCGACAATTTACTCACCACCAGTTTCCTTTTTGTTCTTTCTAAAATAAAGAACTCATCATTGCATGTGAGTTTTCTCGTTGGTTTAGGTAAAACACTAAAAAATATGTTATTGGATTTATGTATGCATTGTTAACTAGGGGGAGTTATGATTGTGATTTTTAGCTTTTGAGTTCCTACTGAATGTCACCATAAGTAATGCCCCTTGGTGACCATAACCAATAGTTTGTGGGGAGTATCTTATTCTAGGTTTATGGTGCAGTAGTTCCTAGGTAAAAATGTTTTTGAGTGCCCTTACTTGTCAACAAAATACATGAGAAATGATGGTAAGAGTATGCATGTTTCATATTGATGAATATTCTTAGTGTTTAGAATTTTAGAATAACCAAAGATATCCAATGTGTCAGGGATTTTGTATAATATTTTGTATGAATGGGCTAGTTATAGTTGGTTTTATCCTATGTGTTACAAGTATAGATTTTATAGTCTCTTTCTAAAGATTCATGCAATGGTATCAAACCCAATTCAGTACTAATATGAAAACGTTCACTACTAAGGAATAGTCCATCTGATTTCTTGTCCCTATTCTCCTCAACAGAATGGTCATGATGAGAGTTGACATAGGGAAGTATTTTAGTTGGGTTTAGCCATGTTCATTAATCTAAATTTCTATACAAAGCATGGTTTATTACTGCCCTTTGATCTGAATTTCTATTACGGCACACGATTTATTACTTCCCTTTGTCTAACATATGGTTTGTTACTACTCTTTGATCTGAATTTTAGTCATGAGACATGGATTCTCTTGGTTATACCCTTGATATCTAGGTTGTTTCTAAAGACTCTATACTTCATATATGGACAGTATAGAAAACAATTTCTCCATAGTGATCTTATCTTGCTTGCCAGTCTTGGGTAATGGTTGATATTGAGTAGGACACAAAAACCTTTTCTCCCATTGTAGTGCTATCTCAGAGGGCTGGTATGTCCAGTAAAATAACTCCAGAACCTTTCATGTCTTCAATACCTCATCTTCTATCAAATTTTCTATTATGGTTGATATTGTTGATTGTCCTTCATCTTGATTGGATGTCTTGATTCCTCCTACTTCATTCTATGTTTTTAGTCTAATTAGGATTCCTTTTGAGGACTTTGTGTCCTAACTCTCTTGATTTCTCTAGATACATTGGATCATAATGAAGTCATGCTCCTTACAAAGAGTTGTCTCAAACATAGAACCACTAGGTCTTTTTTCAAGTTCCCATCTCATAACTAGCTACTCTCTTGTGTGACAATCAGAGTGTGTTATACATGATAGTCAATCCCACTTTTTATGGTCAAACTAAACACTTTGAGGTTACCTGTCACTTCATTAGGAACAAGGTATTCATGGGAAATATTCACACTTAGCATGTTCCCATTAAAGCTCAGGTAGCAGATTTTCTTACCAAATTTATTCTAGATTTTTTCATGTACTGGTTAATTAACAAATTAGGCCTTACTCTGCTCACTTCCATTTTAAAGGGGAAGTAGTAATCTACATTGCAAACACAAATTGTTTATCATGGATGAAGAAGAAACAGTAGTCTACTAATTATAGTTTTGTATTAATGTTAGCTAACAATGATGTTATTTACAACTAAATTCAGTAGACTCTATTGAGAAACCCACCAATCTTAAGATTGGCTTTCCAATGTCTACTCACTATTGCATAGTGTAGACATTCTTTTAAAAATCACCAAGGTTTATGGATGACATGCTAATGGAGAACGCATGCATTTTACCAACATATGTGAAGTTGGTAGGCGGAATCGTAAAAAAACAATTGATACCCTTCATTTTGAAATATAAATATCTCTAATATTTTTTACCAATTTCATTTATATTTATCTTATATGCATTTTATATAGTGTCCAAAGTAGTCAAATAACACATGTTGTGGGTGTTATGTGATTAATTATATGAGAGACATCATTGATGCGAGAGTTAAAAATATTCCTGAAAATGCAAGCTACTTATTATATGATTTTAGTTTGTTCAAACTTCTAAATACACTGAATAATCTATAATATGATGGTATATTTGACATATTATTATTGTATTATTCAAAATATATTGGTCATTCTTCAAGCAAGAAGAGATTTATAAGGTTCGAAATGAATGGGGGATGTGTGTTATTGAGCACACACTAGAATGTCTAACATGAGCTGAAAATGTATGTTCTTTAGCATTAACCAATGTGTGAAACTTTTTTAGCTAATTTTTAGTTTGATTTGTAGAGTGTGTACTCACTAGTTTGTATTATTAAATCTTTCTATGGATGATTATTTATTTATTAAATCTATTGCAAACTTTTTGCAAGGTTCAATGGAAATCCAATTTAATTATGTGCTTGTTTATGAAATTTAAAAAGTTCAATTTCATATTTATTATAAACTGTTTGAAATATAGTTAATTAATCAATCAAATTGGATCGATAGGAGGTATCAAATTCTAGTCGAATACAATAGTTAATGATATGTTGTAAAAGATGTGATATTAAAACAAACAATATGTGTTATGTAAACGACTCATATTACAACAACTATGCCAGGAAAATGCACCCTTATTACAAAGGGTATGTTTAGTCATGTACAGCATGCACAGCTTATTTTATAAAATACATATATTATAATAGGCACATCACATGTTGTATAAACACCCCTATTATAATGAGTGTATTTATTGAAAGACAACATGCTTCAACTGTTGTATAAACATATATACTACAACAAGTACACCACAAGTTCTCAAAATACCCCTAGTACAACAATCGTGTTTAGTGAAAGACAACATGCTTCAATTATTATACAAACATATATATTACAACGGGCACACCACATGTTGTATAAAACACTCCTATTACAATGAGTTATTCAATGCAAGACGACATGCTTTAATAGTTGTATAAAATGCATGTATCACAGCATGCACAACACCTATTGTATAAAGCACCCCTCCATAAGACCATGACATCTAATACAATGGTTGACACATGTTGTAAAATGGAAAACTGAAATGTTGTAACAAGAAATTTCTATAGTGGTGTCATTTTTATATTTATCACATGCTAGCTTATTACATATGAAGGTTGTACCATCCTACTTTTAAATAATCTCAAATTTTAAATCACAACTTCAAATGTGAAATGTTGATGCTTAAGATAGACTCTAATGTGCAATTGACTCAAATATAATACCTAAACTATGTTTTCACTAAATTTAGGGAAAAATTCAAATTATAAATCCTATTGTAAGTCAATGCAACTCTATTTAGTCAATTGGTAATCCATAAGGGGTATTTTAAAATAGACCATGTTAATAATAATTTTTAACCTAAAGATCTTTATGTGAACATGAATCAGTAATATCTAGATTTTCCCAAAACATCAGCCTCTAACTATATTTTGATAGCCAGGGATAATTAAATATAGGTTTAACTTAGAAGGAAATAGTAAGTAAAAGAGACTATCAAAATTGGAAAATAACTTATTTTTTTAGATCCTCGTGTCTCAATTAACAAACATGCCAAATCTGATTTCTTTTAGATAACCCTGGAGCCCCTAATTAATTTGAGAAAGAAAATGTATACCTTTTAAGCAAATGATTCATTAAATGTATTTGTTGTTGGATCAGATGATGGGCTCTGGAGGGGGTGAATAGAGCTAAAACCACTTCTACAAAATTCATTATACCTTAAAGATATTTCTAAGATAATATGGTAAAGATGAACTTTGAGTGCAACTAAATATAAATCGATAGGGAGAGAGAGATTGAATAAGTACAAGAATATGAGCTATGTATAGTGGTTCCAAAATATAAACTAAGAGAGTGTACATCCACTACCTAGAGAGGTCAACCTCTAGGATTTTTCAACCATATCTCACTCCTTATATTCCATTATAAGAGTTACAACATATGACCTTTCTTTTCTGGGATAAGGATATCCAACCTTCCCTTTGAGGACAAGGGAGTCAATAACCTCACAAAGGAATCACCCATTGACACACGTAAAATATGTGTGTGAAATACAAGTTCATGTGTCATGTAATATAGGCCACAGGAGGCCCGAGTTGTTGAACTCAAGGAATCATACACCAAAAACTAGTACTAAATGAGAACCAATTAGCTAGACCAAATGAAACAGTGATGGCTTGATTAATGAAATAATTGTATGAATTAAAACTAAATTAGAGAGCAAGATTAAATGGATTTCTTAGAGCGATGGTTTCACCACCACACATACCATAATTGAATTATCTTAATATATAATTAATCCCCCTTATTTTGAACTAAAGACATGTAGCCAACATTACCCACTTTTACAGCATAATGCACTACTTAGACTAAGAAAAACCTCACTCTCATAGCAGTTTAGGAACTTAATCTAAGAAAATAGTATAATCTCATTGTGTTATTCTTAAATATTTGTAAGCCTTATATCGAAGCATGGTATAAGCTATGTGAATCTATGATTTTTCTAACTCCTAATCCATCTCTCAAAGCAATTAGTATCCTGATATTTTGGTTATGTTGATCAGGCATAAACAAAGCATTAATGATATCATACATTCAAGTTCAAAATAAAAGAAACTATATTATAAATGCATCGACTTCAATTACAATAATGTGTCGGGCTACTCCCATGTCCTAGGGGAAAATGAATTAGCCAAAAAAGCCACACATGATATCATAGTAAATCAAAAATATGCTAAACATTTATTTCGGGATATTGTAAAATGGAGACAAGGTTGAAGAAGGGATCTGGAGAAGATGGAGAATATTTAACATCATTTCTTCCGTCAAAATGCCTCCAAGGTCTATCGATTAGGGTCACTTCACTTCTCCCTCCTTTCTCCTTTCATGTCGTCCCCCTATAATATCTCTCACAATTGCAATTCTAATGGTGCCTTATATAGCTGTTGTACATGTTAGGGTTGAGAGAAAACCTAAAAATTATTTTCTACAACAATATGTGTGAGATTTAACACATGCAATCCAGCCTATCAGAGTCTATGTCGGTACCACTTGCTTGGAAGTCGGTACCACCAACTTTTTGCAATACAAGTCATGTTTATTTTCGATCTAGAATAGTAATATATTTTGTACTTCAATTCCATGTCGGTGCCACTGAGTTGCATGTCGATGGTATTGACTTTGCTCCAATAAATAATAATTATCTGTAATAAAATAAGCAATGAATTAAATCAAATAATTATTATAATAACCAAAATATGTAAAATATGTGTAAAAATATAAGAACGGATGCATGACTAATTTTATACTAATTTGGTGAAATATGTGTGAAAATGAATTTGATTAAGCACAAATGAAAAAGAAAACAACCAAATTAGATATCTAAATAGTGACAATTTATGTACACGTAACACCCCTAACCTTGAATATTGCTTGTCCTCGAGTAACACTACTCTTGGATTTGTTTGAAAGAGTCAGCAAGAAGACAAGTACCTATGAATTACTTTTCCTAACCACCCTCCACCTGTCCGTTCCAAACCAACCACTGAACAAGTAACTACTCTAAAGAGATGGTGGAATGATGCATGCAATAGATGTCTCATCCTAATGATGAGTATAGTTGGGAAGGTGTTTACAAATAATCAACAATCCTCTTATTTATTTCTTAGGGAGAATATGGCATTGAACTTAAAATTCCTTTTCCTCCTTTTCTCCTCTCTTTTTCTTTTTCAATAATTCTTTTTTTTTCTACCCTATTTTTTAGCAAGATAAACAGTTCGTGCTTGGGCTTTCAACTTTTTTAAATTTTAGAGAAAGAGTTAGGAGATGCAACCTTTTTTACATTCTTACATGAGAGAAGATTGCAGAAGATAACAAACATGTAACACCTTACAAAATACGCAATGTAAATGCAACTATATGCAATTTTGTTGTGCAAACTACAAGTTCTCAAATGATATTACGAATTTTTTCCTTTTCTAATGCAAAAGAAGATGAACCAACTATATGCTTCCAATCATGCCATGTAATGCAAACCATAGGAAATTAACTTGGATTAAACTTGATCATCCTATGCTGGTGAATGGAGATGAATGGAAGGTGGATGAGATCACATGACTAAGAGATAGTGTTTTTCCCAACCATGATATGTTGTCCCTCTCCTATCAACTTGTGAAACATGGTAACCTTGTAGTTTATTTCTAGAATCCACATTAAAGATCATGTTATTGTTTGGTTGGTTTGGACTCAAACATCATCATCATAACACAAGCAATAGGGTTGAGTTAGGTTTTTCATTCATTCAATATTTCTTTAAGCTGAATAATCCAAACAATTCCTCCAATTATGTACTCTTAAACATAGCAAATTTAGCATAAAGAGCATAGCATAAGAGCACATTCAGATTTTAGAAATTTTCATAATTGATACCACATCATCAACAAATGACCAATTGTAAATAAAAAAATTCAAAATTCATCCACAATTACACTAGATAGAAGTGGACCCTAAAAACAAATAGAAATCTAATTTTCCTGAAAACAAAAAAATGTAGATATATGATAAAAATAAAATATGCAAGAGATAAAGATAGAAGCATTGTTCCATTCCTCCCCCCTAAGGTTAAACATGGAATTGTTCTCAATGTCAAAAGCAAAGGAAAACAAATGGAACGGTTGTACTGATATCTGAGGTGAGATCTGGGGAAAAAGAGGGGTGGGTGGGATCCACATGAAGACATGCCCTCTAATAAGCACTCGAGATCGGTGAAGTGTCTGATATCGCCTATGGGCTCGTGTTTGAGGAGTGTAGGTGATAGTATGAAGAAACGTCTCCTCAAACTCTCCTTACAATAGTCCACAAATTGATAAAGCAACTTGTACCGATGCCATTGACTATGAAGTCGATGGTTCTAAGCTAAAGTCAGAAATATCATGTAACTCATCAATGAAGTGTCGGTGGTACCGACCATTTGATTGACGCCATCAAGTCTATAAAATTGTTTCTTATAACAATCAATGATTGACTTGGTGCCACTGATAGGGTGTCGGTGGTACTGACTCAATGCATTCTGCACACTAAATACACATATCAAGGCACCCTTTTTACTTACATCAAAATTATATATCAACAATCTACAAATAGGAATGTAAAAATAGAATTTAAATTTTAACAAAATAAACCTAATTGGTGGGTTTCCTCCCACAAGTGTCCTTGTTTAACGTCCTAGGCTGGACACATGTCAATCAACAATAATGAGGTGGTCATGGAGGAGGGTGAAGCTCTCTCTACCTCTTCCTTCTAAACATTTGGTTCCTTACAACAATGATAAAAAACAAATAATAGTCACAAGACCAGCATGTATAGTTGACATTCCATTTTAAAAGTAAATTATTATTCTAATGATCATGAACATGAATTGCAATCAAGTCTTGACATGGGAGCACATGAAGAAATAGGTAGCCATGAGGGGAAAGGTATAATGATGATTGCTCCTTAATTTCTATGACCATCCCCAATGGATCACTCCTATCTACACATAATGGAGGGGTTATATGGAAGGTGAATTCATGTTCCCCCTTCTCTTCTAATAATTCAATTTCCATAGATTCATTAATATCCTCACAAACATTTTCAATATTATCATCTGGATATATATCCATATAGGATCCTCCATAAGGAAATGGAGATATGGGTCTTGTGGTGAAGAAATTATGTGATGGGTAATGGGAAATTCCTCCACCTTTTCACTCTCAGTATCCTCTTCCTTATTCTCTTCTTCCTCTCTAAGATCATTATCAGATAAAGCACATTTTAGATCCTCCTTTCCTTTGCTCATATCCCAAACACATGCATCAAAATTGTCTTCCACCTTGCTTGCATCATTCTCCTCATCTTCCTCATCAAACTATCAATCATATTCAAGATCAATTCTAGGAGTTGAGGGTGTGGTTGTGGGCTCAATGGAAGGAAGTGGTAGAGGTGATTCTAAAAATTTTTCTCCTCATTTTCCTTATCAAACCCCCAATCATATTCAAGATCAATTCTAGGAGTTGAAGGTGTGGGTGTGGGCTCAATGGAAGGACGTGGTAGAGGTGATTCTAAAATTTCTTCCATTATGTTCTCCTTACTCTCTAATTCCTTATCATCAACCTCAACTTCTAACATTTTGTCTACTCTACCCAACCTCCATTAGAAATAGGACTTTGGCAATTTAAAATAGACTGAACCATAATTCTAATATGCTCATGATGAATTTGCATTAAGTTTTTCCATGATGTGATGGATGTGGACTCATACATCTATAACCTACATGTGCATTTCAACACTCAAGACAAATAGGAGCCATGTGCCTCTTTTTTAAAAATCCTTTTTTTCAAAGATAAAGAATAATAACCATAAAGAAATATCTAGATGAAATATGAACAATGCCTACATTTAAAAGAAGTAGTTTTACGTAATGAAAAATAAAAAGAAAAAAATGAAAATAAATACAATGGCCTAGAGTGGCTGGTCTCAGCACTCATAGTGATGGTGAAGTTGATTCCCCGACAATGATGCCAACAACTTAACACTCATAAAAGGTGTGTGTGAAACGCAAGTGCATGTGTCAAGTAATATAGGCCACAAGAGGCCTGAGTTGTCGAACTTAGGGAATCTTACACCAAAAACTACTACTAACTGTTCATAACTGAATTCTCAATCTATAATTAATGACCCTTATTCTAAACGAAATACTCGCAGCCAACATTACCCGCTCTCGCAGCATAATGCACTACTTAGACTAAGCCAAACCCCCTCTCGTAGCAATTTAGGAACTTAATCTAAGCTAATAGTATAATATCTCTAAATTATTCTTTCATAGCCATAAGTCTTCTCTCAAATCACGGTATAAGATACATGAATCTATGATTTTTGTAACTCCTAATCCCTCTCTCGAAGCAATTAGCAGTCTGATATTTTGGTTATGTTGATCAGGCATAAATAAAGCATTAGCAATATCATAGATTGAAGATCATAATAAAATAAACTATATTATATGAATTCAATTACAATAATGTGTCGGGGTACTCTCAGGTCCTACCAAAAAGATGAATTAGCCAAAAAATCCACACATGGTATCACAATAAATTAAAAATATGATAATTATTGATTTTAGAATACTATAAAATGGAGACAAGGTCGAAGAAGGGATCTGGAGAATATTTGATGTTGTTTCTACCGTTAAAATTCCTCCAAGGTCCACTAGGTAGGGTTCCTTCACTTTTCTCCCTCCTTTCACCCTTCGTGTCATCCCCCTATGATATCTCTCACAATTGTGGTTCTAATAGTGCTTGTTATAGCCGTTGTACATGTTTAGGTTGAGAGAAAATATAAAAATTATTTTCTATAACAATATGTGTTGGATTTAACACATGCAATCTAGGTCGTCAGAGTCTGTGTCGATACCACTGACTTGGAAGTTGGTACCACCAACTTTTTGCAATAAAATTCCTATTTTTTGATCGGGAACAATAATATTTTTTTTACTTCAATTCCATGTCGGTACCACCGAGTTGCATCTCAGTGGTATTGACTTTGATCAAGTAGATAACAATTATCTGCAATGAAATAAGCAATGAATTAAATCAAATGATTATTATAATAATGAAAATATGTAAAATACATGTAGAAATATAAGAACTGTTGCACGAGTAATTTTATACTAATTTGGTGAAATATGTGTGAAAATATATTCAATTTTGATAAAGAAAACAACCAAATTAGATATCCAAATAGTGACAATTTATGCACACATAACCCATCCATGACCAAGAGTCTTCTACCTCACTAAGGACTTACCCACTTTTTCATCGAGTCTTTCGTCTTTACCAAGGACTTACCCACTTTTTCATCGAGTCCTCCGCCTTCACCAAGGACTTACCCATTCTTGAAACAAGTCTTCCACCTTGAGGATTTATCCACTCTTAACTTGGATCTTTTGCCTTTGACTTCACCTTTCCAAGGAGAAGCTTTCACCAAGGGACTCCTTCCCTTCTTCTTCTTCACCTCTCTTAGCAAAGAGAGAGAACCTTCATCTTCATGGTAGAAAGAGTGATTGGGAGGTGGAGTAAGTGAGAGACTCACAAGATATATATATGTAGACTAGCTCTCTTACAAATTTCCTACTCACTCTAATGGATGTAGCAAGTGATTAAGCTTAAGAATGAAAGGAGGCTCATGGAGGCACTCAACTATAATATAGGGACCGTCATAGTGCTTGGTTAACCATGGGATGAAGCCCAAGGGGTCATATTTATAGTTGAGGATGCCTACTAGCCATTAGAAGCAATTAAGGATGAATTCTAGTCGTTTGGGGTGTTGCAACGAATCTATTTTTGAGTTTTGCAACACTCCAACGGCTAGAAATATTTTTTCTACACATTCTATATAGTACGTCGGTCGAGTTTATTTTTGGAAAACTCGACCAACAGCATTATGTGACAAATCAAATTTGAGTTGTCGGTTGAGTTTATTCTGGATGAAAGTCGGCCAACAGTTTAAATTTGGTTTACCTGTGTAGAGGTGTTGGTCAAATTTTTCCTAGGGAAACTCGATCGACCCTGGCAGTTCCCAAAATCCATCAAGGGTGTCGGTCAAGTTTATCAAGGATGAAACGCAGCCTAAAAAAGTCCTTGTAATGCATTTTAGAAATTGCCATTAAAGTACTTAAATATTAGTCTTAAGTGTTCTTTATGTTTTCTAAGCTTAATTACAAATATAATCATTACAAGTGATTTACATCATGATTCTAATAGAGATACATCATATTCCACAAAAGTGCAGTTGCATGGATTTTGACTTATCTATTCTCCAAGTTAGAATGCACAAGTTTAGGCATTTGGAGTGTGTCTATACCTAATCTGAAATCACTCAAGTAGAAGCACTAGACACACAAAAGTGGAATGGTTATACATCATCTAAATAAGGGTTTAGTCAATTAGACTTTCAGATTCATTTAGAATTTGAGTTAACATATTCCTATGGTTCCGATATTTCATTTTATTACATATGTTTTTCCTTCTCTTTTCTCCTCTGATATGATGGGATGGTTACCCAAGTGTCCCAATTTTCACGGACCCATCTGATGTCCCCTACCTTTCTCCCTCACTCATCTGAGTCCTATTCAGGCTGGAATAGTTGCAATAATATACCACCTTCCTATTCTCTCTCCCTATACTTTCTCATCACTAATAAAGCTCCCCCTCACCATACTCACTCTTCTATAACCTTCCCATCCCTTACACATTAGGATTTCATGCCGTAGAGTCCCCTGTCGACAAAACTTCCCCTAGTTTTCTTGTTTCAGTGCCCTTTGGTCTTCGGATCACCCTTTACTAATATATATATATATATATATATATATATATATATATATATATATATATATATATATATATATATATATATATACATACATATATATACATATATATATCCCTCTGCAAAGCTTGGTAACACCAACAAAAACCTAGCATATCCCTTGGTTTTCCTATAGCATCACCACACATGTCTCCCCTTCTCCGCCTGAAACCACCTCCAAGGTCGACGTCGCCCAGGTTCTGGGGACCATCGCAACGCTTGCCACACTACTTCCCTGTCCCACAATCCACAAAGAATCTTGGTGAACCCTCAATTTCTTCTGAGAGGTACCCATTTAGCTTTCCCTCTTTTCTCCTAGTTTGGGTTCTCTTTGCCAATGTGGAACTTTTGATCATCTCATCGCTTGGTTTTTGGGGTGGCTAGATCTACCTTCTTTGTTTGAACTCAACAAAATCCCTAGTTTGTACCATGAGTACCTCCCTTTTTTGTTTTTCATACATTGCTCCTGGGGCCATGGTAGAAGTCGCCATTGGAGTTTATTTTACTGTGATAGCCAGATTTTTGGCTCGTTAGGATCGTCAGGACCTTGGCTTCTTGTTTGCAAGGTCAGTTGCTCAAGTTTTATCATAGATCTCAAGTTCTGACTCGAGGTTTTCTCCCTGAGTTTGCCATTCTCATCAGGTCCCAAAATCAAAGATACTAGGGGGTAAGATCCCCTGGCAGCCCTTATTGGCTAAATTGCACAAACTCGCAAGTGTATTTATGGTATTTTGACACGCATTTTGTTTATGAATTGTGCTTCTCCTTTGAGAGGGCCTGGAACAAGTAGTTGCCCATATTTGTCCATCTCAGTAAGCGTCACTTTCCCAATGGATATAAACCAATTACATATGGCTTAATCTAATTTTCTAATTGGTCAATTATTCATTAATTCATTGTAAATCAATTAGATATCAAAAAAATTATGGGAAAATAGTCTTTCAAAATGATTTTTTATAGTAGAATTGGATTTTAGTGTTTTTAAACCCTAAATTGATAGCTCTGACCAAGTTTCTAAAAAGAACTAAATTAGGGTTTTGTTACTTATTAAGATGAAACTAATGAGAAGTATATATTATGAACAGGGTAATTAGGGCCTAACCAACTAAAAAATGTGATTTGGGTTTCATCAATCTAGGAAAGAAACTAGGACTTCTCCATGCTTAGGTAAGCTGGTCCATGCACTTTGAGTATTTAGTATGAGTTTACAATTGCCTCATGTTTATTGTATCATGATAATCAAGTTAAACAATATGCATAGCCATGTACTTCAATCTGAATATATCTTGCATAATGTTATTATATGATGTTAATGCTTTCAAGTTCTATTTCAAGAATTCATTTCATGTTCATGTAAAATCAATTCAAATTAATTGTTCCAAGTTAATAATTAATCATGTAATTGGTTGTATTATTTTGTCCTCATCATGTGAATGTTGAGCCCTCGGGCCTTATGAGTGCAAATGGAACATAATGTCACTTATGTGCAATCATGAGTTGAAATGGAACGTAACAGAACTTATGTGTAAATCATGAGCTCAATTGGAGCATTAATAATGGCACTTTGGTACAAATCATGAGTTTCAAGTGGAACATCAGTTCAGCCTATGGGCCTTATGACCATAGTTGGTGCATTTGACTAGAGGACACTATAATCAACCATGAAGATCATATTATGAGAATCCAAATTTATTAGTCAATTAATTTGTGTTTTCTAATTGCCAAGTTATTATTTTGTTATAACAAAACTCAATGTCTCTTAATCTAACGTGTTTTCCATTTTAAATGCATGGTTGGGGATGTGATGTCCATAGGAGGAAAGAATAAGGGAGATTAACAAGGAGCATATATATCAAGGACAAATTAAGAGTTTAGCCCTGGTGGGGTTCCAACTATCCTATGGCATTTAGTTCATTTTTTCTATTAATATGAAGATAATGGTCTAGTTTAGCTTGGTTCAAAGTTTAAGTTTTATGTTGAGTAATTTGAGACATGAGATTTGTAATTATTTTCCTAACTTGGTTGAATGAAATTATTTTGATGCAATGATTATCATGTTTGTGACACCCCAATGCGAATTAAGCTTCTGCTCCGTAACATATGTGTTTTAGGATTGGGGTGTTACAATATGGTATCAAATCTGAAAATATAGTTGGCCATTGTGCTTTTCTCATGATTTCCTAGGTAGCTCTTACATCCCTCCCTTAATGATAGAGAATATAGGAAGTCAATGTATTAGAATGTATATCACTTTTTCTTGAGAGGTAGGAACCCTACAAGAAATATAAGTTTAGAAAATACATATGGACATAAGTGTTAGGGATATGAAATTATCTAATTTGAATCCTTTATGTTAAATTTAGCATAGCTACTGGCATGTCCTCTCTTCTTCTCAATGGTGATTGTCAACTAATTGAGGATATTAGAGTAAATGTCAAGAGTAAAAAGACTTATTATACATATGTTCTTCTTGTTGCTAGAATATGTGGTATGGGACATGTATTCTACTAAGATCTTGAACATTAGCATAATGAGTTTTCACACCTTTAAATCTATTTTTGGCCTACACATATCTGGAGGTGCCACCAAAAGAGTTCATATAGAAGGCCTAAATTTGATAACCACATAAACCTAATGCAAGTGTATAGTAGAGATTCATGTAGATCATTGTACCCCTAGACTTTGAGCAAGACATGAGGATGAAGTTAAAACAATGGTTGAGGTTTGATGATTTAGATTTTATTATTATGGGGATAACTGAGGAATGGGGTTGTGTGTGAATCAAGCCATCATCATTTTCTTCCCTTTGCCTTTGATATATATATTGGTGTGATTACTAATGACTCAATTTCCCTTCTACAACACATATAAGGTATCATAAATAGAAATGTGATGATGCCATCATCTACCTCTTTAGATTTTGTTTTTGATGTTGGTATGGTAAACCCTAAGTATAGGATTGACCTAAAACTCTAGGAGACCCATAAAAATGAATACATACATACATACATACATACATACATTTATATGTGGTGTCAACAAGGAGTGGCTCAAGTGGTCAAGCATGGTGTCCCCTAACAAAGGGACCCAGGTTCGAATCCCAGTTGCCGCCTTGATTTACAACCCTCCCAGGAATTCGGCCTCTGCCACGGGCATGGGAGAGGGGGGAGAAATCTTTCTCTCTTAATCCCATACATTTATATGTGGTTAGGAAGTGTGTACCATCCGGTACATGTAACTTATGTGTACCAGCCATTAAAATGGCACATGTGGAGTATGTTCATAAAATCCAACCATATGGATTGATTCATCACAATATAGATTATATATTTTGAAAAGATTATAACCATATTTAGTATAGATCACGAGATATAGAATATACCATCCAATGACTTTTGCAATTTTTGTAAATCATCGTTCAATAGGAATACTCTTATTGTTTCTCTGGATGGTCTCTCAATACTAGATTGTGATGATTTTTGAGAAACATCTTATCTAAGGGGTGTACCTAGCATCCATAAGGTTGGATCATTAAGTATAATTGTATAATCATCATAAATGAAGATGGTTATATGTAAGTTGTGTGTACTTAGGTACACAATTCTTTTAGCCTATATATATAGAGAGAGAACCTTTTTGGAAAATTAAGATGTTAGACTTTAAGGATTGAAAAAGGATGTCTATCGGGAGTGGCGGCACTGATAGTGATAGGAATGGGCTGAGATTGCATACCTAGGGGAGAGGATACATGAGAAGACCACCACATGCAGAGATCAGAGTGGCCACTGTCCCAAGAGTGTGGACTTCTATCTTTAAGGAACAGATCAAATACATCAACACTAGAATAGGTGAGGAAGCTATAACGATCAAAAATTATGAGATCATAATCTCACGGGTAGGAGTCTATGAAATGGCATCCCTATGGGTATTGTAGGTGGCTATATTATTGGATTCCATCCCCATATCCCAACTCTGCAGTACTACCTTCTCAGCATCTAGAAGTTGTCTAGATCGCTGGAGGTGATGAGGCATGCTAATGGATGTTTCATCATAAAGTTCTAAGATGAGAAATACCTAAACACAGCCATCAAAGGTGGACCGTGGTATTAAAGGGAAAACCCATGATTCTAAAGAATGGGAAAAGGTGAACCATTAGAACCGGAAAGGCTGATGGATGTTCCAGTCTGGTTGAACATACTTAATCTCCCATTTGAGATATGGAATGATAGAATGTTGGTAGGAATTCCTGCCTTCTTAGGCAAGCCCCCGTGCATGGATAGATAGACCAAAGCTAAAAGACGCATGGAGTATGTGAGAATTAATGTGTTGATGAAGGTCTCATCCTCATTCCCTACCTAAGTCAAATTGAGAACTAGTTTTGGAACCCGCTATGTTGTCCATATTGAATATGAGTGGAAACATGAGATGTGTCTGCATTGTAACACCTTCAGGCATTATAGAAGGTTATGTAAGCTTGCTCAGGACAAATAGCCCAATTTTGGAAAGTGTACTATAGAGCCAAGTTCAACTACAACAATAGGGATGAGTGATGACCAGCTCTACAATCCCCTGACTCCTAAGAGCTCTATGGAAATAGAGAGGGCTAACAAGGATAAAAATCTATCTCACCAACTAGCAATATATGTGCTTGATAAAAGGCTTCTGAGGATATCCAAAGGTTGAAGCATACTACATTAACAGAATATTGATGAGGAGCAGCGCATAGTAAGGTCATATCTCTCACAATAGGTTCTAAATTTTTGACAAAGATGACTCCAATGGGGACCCAATCTCAAACTAGGGTTCCATGGTTGGCCACATGTCAGCCACAAAGCAACCATGTTAATCACCCCAGCCATCCTGGCATAGAACATCAGAGGCATGTGCGCTAAAGGCATGTAGGATGTTATTAGGGAGGAGATAGAGAAAACATAAGCAGCTTTAGTTTTTCTCTTTGAAACAAAAATGAAAACAAGAAAAAAGCTAGAATTACTCAAAATATTTAGCCCAACTCATGATGATTAGATAATTCCCTTTCTTGCCATAAAGTTAAAATTTTGGTCTTATGGAAGAATGACGAGTATAGCATCAAAATCAGATATCAGTAAAAACAATTCCTTCACCTTCTAATCATTGTGTATGACTTTACATTTGAGATCACAGTCATCTATTCTACAAATGAAGATGATAGATGCTCTAAGTTGTGGAGAGATATAGTAAACATCAAAGCTAGCATTGCTAACCCATGGCCTATTGTAAGACCTTTGACCTAGCTTAGTTCTTGATCTTGCTTGCTTTGCTTAATAATATTCATAAACCTTAATCTAACCATGTGATGCACCTTAATAACATGTGACATGCTTATGTTTATAGTTTGGTCCAGTTTGGCTGATGTTTGAGCTAGTTATGCTATATGTATGTTGCTTTTGGACCAAGTTGCAATTTACCCATGTTGAGGGTTTAGCTTGCAATGTTTCACATGTTGGATGTCCCTCTTATGCCTTGGCATCATTAGAGAGAGAGAATGATGTTTAGGGGTGCCTTGTTGGACCTTAGTTGATGAGGTGGCATCAAGGGTGATGATGCTAGGGCTTGCATGGTTTGCATGGATGCTTGAGTTGTTGATCCTTGAGTGCAGTGCCCGATATGTTTTGATTCTCTTTGGAGTGCTTCTAGTGAAACACCTTTCTTGGTTGTGTTTGTAGAGACCTAGGTGTCATGTCCTTGGTTGTGGTCATTAGGGTTTGCTTATGTTGAGGTGTGTGTGTCGACCTGTTGTTTGGGTGACATGGTGTAGCGGTCGTTACTGTGTCTACCCTTGGTTTTGCTTTGATAGAAGGAGGGTTGAGTGGCCTAGAGGTTGCTACTCAATATTGGTTTTAACAACCATTATTTCATGCATATCTAGAGTGCAAGCATGGTCGTGGTTTTGAGGGACATGTGTCATGGGAGGCTCTATTATCTTGACACATCATATATTTCACCTCTCTCCTACCCTTGGGTATTTATACCCCTTCTTTCACATGCAAGTAACCCTTTTAGCTCTCTTCTTCCTTTCTTCTTGCTTGAGGTCGGGCCTTGAGCTTGGTGGTGCAAGTATAGGTGTTGATCTTGGAGAAGGTGATTGTTTTCTACTTGCATGTGTTGATCTAAGACTTGATCATCACCCTTGTGGTGGTTCTTGGTGATCTTTGATCTTGTTATGTAGTTTATCTCTCTTTGATTGCATTTTTCTTGGAACCCTCCCTCTCTTTCTCTCTTCTCTTGGTTGTTAGACTATGGGTTACCATGGTGGCTCTTTTGAGGAACTTCTCTCCATAGAGGTCGAGACTATGGTTTGACCATGGTAGTACCTGAGTGAGATGAAGCTCTCCTCTTTCTTCTTCTTTTCTGACCTAGAGTTTTTAATCTCTCTCTCCCTTGAGCTTCTTTTGACCTTGGTGTTCTCTTCTTCTCTTGAGCTGATCTAGCTTAGAATTAGAGTAATCCAGTCTTAGTGTTTCTCCTCTATCTTGGTGCTTCTTGGCTTTTTGAGTCGACCTTCATCTCAAGATGGGTTATATAACTTTCCCCTCTACTATTGTTGAACCTTTATCTTGCTTGCATGTTACTGGTCTACCTCTAAAACGTGGTCATAAGATGCTAGATTATGCTATCTTGATTTAGGGTTTAAGATTATGAAGTATCCTTGTGTAGATTTCTCTTTCTCCTAAACCCTAATTCATGTACCCGAAATCTAAGTGATGGTGGAGTTGTTGTTTCTTACATGCACCTTGAATGTTAGTTTTATCACCATGTTTATGGTTCAGCCATCATATGTTAAATGGAGGTTTTGGTTCTTACATACATGTGTTGGATGTTTGTTTTCCTCTCTCTTAGCATGGTTTCCTTCCTGATTTTGATGACGTTCATTTTAGGGTTTTGAAGTTCATCATCTTCATGGGGTTCTTATCTTGATGTCACTTTAGTTTCTTGATGTTGTATTTCTATTTCAGTTGACATGTTTTCTTGGGTTCATGGGGTTGTTATGACCATGTTGATGGTGTGCTAGGTTTCTGGTTTGGTCACCATAATCCTAACCCTAATCACTTTGGTCGCTACATAAGTTGTTGTTTGGGGTTGCCACATATGAGCCTTGTCTTGGGTCGACACAACCTTGGTGTGATGTTGGTATGGTCGCTATGTTTTGACCTTCCTTGTGGTCTCTATTGTGGTTAATGTGTTGAGGTCGCTACATGTGGTATCGATATGGTGGGTCTCTGTACAATCTAACCCTAATTGCCTATGGTTGCAACATGTTGGACCTCATGGTCTCTATATGGCTAACCCTTCTTGCGGTCGCTACATGGGGTTAACCATGTTTGGTCACTACTCATGGTTCTTCTTGAATGGTCGCTACACTTGTTTACCTTGGTGCATGGTCTCTACAGTATGGTTCATCAAGTATGATTGCTACATAGGGTGATGTACCTGGATGGGTCTCTACACTTTGGTATCAATGATCGTTTGGTTTTGCTTTAGTGCTTAACCTATTGTGTTCCAAGAATGTGGGATTTGATGTACCTAGGGTTTGATGTTTAGTGTTGTGATGGAAGCCATAATCGGCTAGCTATGGAAACCCTAACCCTAATTTGGGTGTATGATGTAATTGCTTAAGTTTGCTTGAATGAATAGCATGTAATAAAGTATTTTCTCTCTACTACTTATGTAATCCTAATGTTGCATGTTGAATGAACATCATAGCTTGTGACTGCTATGGTATCTCTTATATGATATCGGGTGATGATTATGAACCTTTATAAGGCATGATGAGATAATGTTGGTATGCAAGAACTAAGTGTTTGGATCTTATGACCTGGTAGAGGCTTAATGCCTAATGTGAGGTGATATCCTCTAATGATGTAATGAAAGATGGTTATCTCCTGATGATATGATAATGGTAATGGCCTGGTATAAGGCAGTGAGACAATATCATGTTCTAGTGTGATCAACTTTATGTTAACATGTTTTATATCTTCTGGCGATGGGTAGAATTTTCTTTGGGTTTGTATGATGTAACTTGATTGATGCACTAAAAGATACCTAATTGGCAATAATTAATCAAGTGAAACCCTAATCATGTAGTTTCTAATTTACATGGATCCATTCCAGTATTAGAACCAATTGGATGGTGAAACGAGTAATTCCTATGGGAAACTCAGAGTGCATATTGTTGAATATATGAGGGTGCAAGTCAAGGATATATCCTTGCATACACAATTTCGAGTTATGAAGGATGGTTGTGGTCATGCCTTGGATATTGTGATATGCAAAAGGCAGCTGTGAGTACAATTATAGGATGCCTCAGATAGAACTGGCATGCGTGACATGTTCTCTAGCATTGTGATTCTCTAGCATTGTGACATGTACCAAGACGGGCTAGTTGTTTTTAGTTTGACTATATGTCACTATTAGTAGTTGGATGTCATGTCTTTGAGTTGTAGTTGTGGGTGAGATCATAGACTTTGAATCTTCTATAGGTATTGTATGGAACTTATTTTGACTTAGCAGTGGTCAATTAGATTTGGTGGCATGACTCAAATCCTAAGGGCATAATAAAGACATAATACATTTGCGTAGTATATCTTCTTAGGGTTAAATACGACTCACATTGGATGATCCTATGCCTTTTTTATACTGGTTAGCTATTATCTTGTATACATGTTCTTCATATTCCTTCTAAAAGTATATTATGTTCTAGTGATTGATTGTAGATGCTTAATTTGCCTAAGTTGTTTTGTCATTTTTAATTACTCATTTAGCTGAATCTGCTCATCCTATTAATAACAACACTTTTCTGCTCTGTAATTGATCTGTGCTAATAATAGTTGTTGGTGTAGAGTTATGTCTCTCCCTGGGATGTTGGTCTCACTCTATGTGTTTACACATCTTTTAGGTGGTAGTGCACGACACGGTAGAGATTGTGTTGTTGAGAAAGAGCAGCAAGGAGAGCAGTAGTTGTTGAAGGTTGGACATGCTGCTAGTATTTTATAGTAGAGTCCTATGTGTCATCCATGTACTTTAAGGTCTTTGGGGAGGTTTTGTAGATGTTTGTATATCGATACGAGGTTTTAGTAGTATGTCATGGTTGTATATGTATGTCTTGTATATATATGAACATGTTATCTTTGTAACAGGTTGTGGCATGATGGCCATTGTATATGATGTTTATACCTTTATGGTATGATGTGTGACCTAGATAGCACAGTTTGTGGACTCCTATGTAATATGTTTCCTCTTAAGAATATATTAGTGATCAAATTTAATTTATCGTGTTTTCTGGTAATCTGGATGCTTAGTGATAATTCCACGCTTTAGTTGTAAGTAATCTTGCTCGTGTGACATCGGGTTGTCACACCTATAGTGGTTGATTTTAATGTTGTTAGATGTGCAATTGAAAGGTGTGGCAGATCTGCCCCATATAAAAGATCAATGGACGAATTTAATGATTCCATTGCTTCTGTTGAACTGCGTGCACTTCAGGACAAAGGTCCTTTCTATGCACGGAACAATCAACAAATTGGGATTAACAATACTAGAAGCAAAATCGAAAGGGTCCCTGAGAAACATCATGTTCCTTAACACATTTCCCAAACACAGGCTAGAGATCAAGTCTACAATTCACAATGATCATAGCATGCAAGTTCTAAACTTGGGGGAAGAAGCAAAATGGAACTACTACCCTTTTATATTCTTTAGTGCATGGATTACATGCCTGGTTACAAGGATGTTGTACAAGAAGCATGGAGTACCCATATCTCGGGTTGTCCTATGTATAAAGTTTGTATGATACTAAAATATGTTAAATGTGCCATCCATAAATGAAACTAGGAGAGGCAAGGAGACCTTACTGTAAATGCTAAACTCTTAGAGTATGAAGCACTTCAAGATCAGACTAAGTCTAACGTTCGTCTCTAAGATCATATGACACATTCAATCGCTAATGAGAAAGTTTCTAATGCAAGGGATGCTTAAGAATCTATGTTAAGGAAGAAGTCTAAAGTTTTCTGGCTCAAACACAGTGAAAAAGGTTAAAAATTTTGTATCTCTCTCTAAATACCAGAAGAAGTAGAAATCAAATCAAATATGTTGAAAAGGAGGGGGGCCAACATCACAGAAGACAAAACAATTATAGTACTCTTTGTCAATCACTATACTAAAATTTTCAATCGAGGGCATGGTGAGATGCCAACATCAAATACCCCAAACCTTCCTACTCTTAGTATGTAGCAAGAAAATGATATTTCAAGACTTGTAATTGATGAAGAGATTCAAAATATCATCATGACAGTTGATAGAGATAAATCTCCTAGACCCAACAGGTTCAATGTGTGTTTTTACAAGGATGCTTGTCTTATCATCAAGGAGGATGTCGCACGTGCTATCAAGGATTTCTTCTTTAAAGGGAAAATGCTAAAAGAGGTAAACAAAACTTTTATCACTCTTCTACAAAAAGTAAAGCATCCAACACAAATTAGTGAATGGAGGTTGATATCTCTCTATAACTTGTTTTTCAAAATATTTTCTAACATTCTTGCTAACTGTGTCAGAGACATTATACATGATATTAGTACTAATCAATGCACATTTGTAAGAAAAAGACACATTGCATATGACATTCTCCTTCGAAATGAATTAATCAATGACTTTAATAAACCAAAAGCCAAACCTATGATATGTTTGAAGGTAGACTTAAGAAAGGCGTACGATAGAATTAGAAGAAAGTACATCTTGGAAATAATGAAATCTATGAGGTTCCCTATATGTTGGTGTAGATGGATTAAGGAGTGTCTAGATTCAGCTTATTTTCATATCCTTATAAATGAAAACCCCGCTCCATTAATTACCGCTACAAATGAAATTAGGCAAGGTGATCCTTTGGCACTTAACCTATTTCTGATAGAAATGTAAGGCCTAATGGTGATCTTAAACAAAGCAGAATAAGACAAGGTCATTGTCCCTTTGAAAATTAAGGAGTGATCGGTATCTCACATTCTTTTTGCAGATGATCTTCTAATCTTTGCATAAGCAAATGAAGCCAATGTGTAGGGTATTAAAAGATGCCTAGAAGACTTTAGTAAATGATATGGCCTCCAGCTGAACCCATCAAAGAGTTAGTTGTTCACCAGATCTTTGATGCCCTCATCAATTGAAGATGCAATGGAGATACAGATTGCTCAACTGCCTATCAAAAATCTACTTGCCAATGTTCATTGGTCGTCTCATGAAATCTATGTGCCATCCCTTTTTGACAAGATAAAAATAAGCTTGATTCGTGGAAGATGAAAGTTCTTTCTATGGTGGGTAGATTAGAACTAATCATATCTACACTTTCATCTTCTCACCTATTTTGGAAAAGCATGTTCCGTCTTCCAAAGGCCACCATTAATGAAATTAATAGTTTATGTAGAAAATTCCTATGGGGTGATAATGTGACCAAAACACATTTTCATACCATATCATGGGAAACTATATGCTCTACAGAACATGAAGGCGGGCTCATCAATTTGAAGAATTGAAGACTGGATAGCAGTTGGATTCATAAAGAATCTTTGGGACATTGCAAATAAAAAGAATACCTTATGGGTTAGATGGATACATAACAAGTATCTCTCTAACAAAATTTCTATATGGTCTGCCGAAGCTAAATCACGGCACAGATGGTATTGGAGATCACTATTAAAGGAAAGGGACAAGGTCATCCACCTTGTTAGATACAACATTGGGAGGAGTTCCTTAGTTTCACTTTGGAATGAGTCATGGGTACAAGGACATTTCCTAGAGGAGGTCATTGGGTCAAACCTTAGGCTGAAGTCTGGTTTTCAGAAGTCCCAAAAACTCAATGCCTTCGGTAGTGAGGGTAGGTGGAGCATACCTGCAAAGAGAGGGACAGAAAAATTGAGCAAAGTAAGCGAGCCCATTCACATATTCGAGATAGATAGTTGCTTCTTGGCTGGTCTTATTGTGTTCTCTCTCAAAGGTTTGTAGGAGCTCAGCCGTGTCAAAAAGACCCATGTTCCGTGGGTGAAATGGTTGTGGAAAGCCAATGTCTAAGAAGAATGGCTATGTACTGTTGGAAGATTTTCAATATGAAGCTAGTTACATTGAAATATCTACAGAACAAAGGCATCCTACTTGCATCTAATTGCTGCTTGTGTCAGAAGGCGTGAAAAAGTGCATTGATCATACATTATTGGGTTATAGATTCTCTAATTCCCTATGGAGTAGGGCAAGGAAATTCCTTCATGTTCAACCTTGCAGCTTGGAGGAAATTATTATAATCAGGGGAAGGAAAAAACCTTATCTATTCTTATCATGTATCACTTGTGGTATATGTGAAATAGAATAGTATTTTAGGACATTAGACCTAATTCTAATGGGGCACGGAGCCTCATTATACAAGATTTTAAAAACATCTATTTGTATAGATAGGTCTTCTTTACATTTTCTTACACTTTATATCTTTTTAGTTGATGGAATAAAGGAAGATCACCATGCTTTGTGATAGAAAAAGATGTTAGAGTTTTCATGTTTGCGATAAGTAAACCCTAAGGTGGGTAGGCTAGTAGTATTTTGAGGACAAAATTTATATAAGGTGGGTAGAATTGTAACACCCTACTTCAAATAATCTCAAATTTGAAATCTTAATTTCAAATGCGAAATGTTGATGCTTAAACTAGACTCTAATGTGTAATTAGGACTCAAATATAATACTTAGACTATGTTTTCACTAAATTTAGGGAAATTTTCAATTTATAAATCCCATTGTAAGTGGATGCAACTCAATTTAGTCAATTGGAAATCCATAAGGGGTATTTTAAAATATACCATGTTAATAATAATGTTTCGATCAAAAGATTTTTATGTCAACATGAATCAATAATATCTGGCTTTTACCAAAATATCACCTGCTAAATATATTTAGATAGCCTGTGATAATAAAAATAAAGGTTTAACTTAGACACTAAATAATAAGTAAAAGAGGCTCTCAAAATTAGAAAATAACTTGTTTTTTTAGATCCTCATGTTTCAATTAACAAACCTACCAAATTTGATTCCTTTTAAATAACCCTAGAACCCCTAATTAATTTAAGAAAGAAAGTGTATACTTCTAACCCTAAAATGATTTGTTAAATTTATTTTATTATGGCTCTGATATTTCATTCTGTCACCACATTTTTCCTTCTCTTTTCTCCTTAGAACCGTTCGGAGAGTTACCCAAGTGTCCTAATTTCTACAGACCCATCTGATGGCCCCTACCTTTCTCCCTCACCCGTCTGAATCCTAGTTAGACTGGAATAGCTATGACGATATCCCACCTTCCCGGTCTCTTTCCCTATGCTTTCTTAGTGCAATTAAATCTCTCCCTCACCATCCTCACCTCTTCATGAGCCTTCCCATCTCTTACACATAAGGGTTTTGTGCCCTACAGTCTCAAATCGACAAAACTTCCCCAAGTTTTCCCATGTTTTGGCCCCCTTTAGTTGTCGGCTCACTCCTAACCAGTTTCTTATATATAGCCCTCTGCAAAGCTTGATAACTCCAACTAAAACCTAACAAATCCCTTGGTTTTCCTATAGTAGCACAAAACACATATCCCCCTCTGCCTACAAACACTTGGAGGGTTGACATCATCTGGGTTCTGGTGACCATCGCAACGCTTGTCGTGTTGTTACCATGTCCCACACTCCATAGAGAAGCTTGGTGTACCCTTCATTTCTTATGAGAGGTAACCATCTAGCTTTCCCTCTTTTCTTCTAGATTTGTTTCTTTTCACCAATGTGGGACTTTCAACCATCTCTTTTCTAGGTTTTTGGGGTGGCTATATCCACCTTCAAGTTTAAGACTCAACAAAATCCTTGGTTTGTACCACGAGCACCTCCCTTTTTGTTTTGCAGACCTTTCTCCTAGGTAGCCATGGCGGAAGTCATCATTGGAGTTTTTGTTACCGTTATAGCCATATTTTTGTCTAGTTGGGATCATCGGGACCTTGGCCTCTTATTTGCAAGGTCGGCTGCTCAAGTTTTATCACAAATTTCCAGTTCTAATTTGAGGTTTTCTCTATAAGATTATCATTCTCACCAGGTCCTAGAATTGAAGATACCAGGGGGTAAGATCCCCAGACAGCCCTTGTAGGCTAGATTGCATAATTTTTCTCATAAGGGTATTTATGGTATTTCAACACACATTTTGTTTACAAGTCATGTTTCTCCTTCGAGCGGGTTTGGGACAAGTGGCCGCCCCCCATTGATCCATCTCAGCAAGCGACATTGTCCTAGTGGAGTAAACCAAATAGGTGTGGGTTTTTTTTTCTAATTGGTCAATTATTTGTTAATTCATAGTAAATCAATCATTTATCAGAAAATTATGGGGAAATAGTCTTGGGAAAGAATTTTTTGAGAAAATTAGAATTTCAGTGTTTTTAAGCCCTAAATTCATAGTCTCTGACCAAGTTCTTAAAATAACTAAATTAGGGTTTTATTGCTTATTAACTAATGAGAATTACATATTATGAACATGGTAATTAGGGCCAACCAACTAAAAAATGTGATTGAGGTTTCATCAACCCAAGGAAAGAAACTAGGACTCCTCCAAGCTTAGGTAAGCGGGTCCATGCATGTTGAGTATTTAGTATGAATTTTCAATTGCTTTATGTTTATTGTATCATGATGATGATGTTAAACTATATGTATAGCCATGTACTTCAATATGAATATATCTTGAATTAGTTTTATTAAATGATGCTTATGCTTTCAAATTCTATTTTAAGAATTCATGTCATATTCATGTAAAATCAATTCAAGATCATTATTCCAAGTTAATGATTAATTATGTAATTATTTGTATTATTTTGTCCTTGCCATGTTAATGTTGATCCCTCGGGCCTTATGAGTTCAAGTGGAACATAGGGACACTTATGTGCAAATAATGAGTTCAAATGGAACATAATGGCACTTATTTGCAAATCATGAGCTCAATTGGAGCATTAATAATGGCACTCAGTGGCGGATCCATAAATTTTTAATCAAGTGAGGCTATACATAATAGAGAAATTATGATTAAAAATATTATTAACATATGATATAAAATAATCAATACATAATCGTCAATATAGTCGGACTTAATAAAAATAAAATTTTAATTCAAAAGAAGAAGAAGAAATGCATGCTTATCAGATTATATAGTTTAAAAAAATAATATTGAATGGTTAAATAGAACCATGATGATGCCTCATAGTCTCTCATTTACAATTAAGTAATCATTCATCAACGAAAATAAGAAATAAGGCTTTGCAATTCTCGTATATATATGGTATAAAGTCTTTTTCTCATAAGTCGTGTGGTGATGTATATTTAATTCAATTGATAAGTTTGGTTAATTAGCTATAAGTTTCAGGTACTTACTCTACTTGAACGCCTAGGAAAAATGTTTATGAAAATATCTAAAATCTATCTTTCGTGGTCTAATGGAACTATTCTTCTTCTCCTCACACCATTAATAAATATCATATTTTTAAACACATAAAAGAAGATAGAATCCATGTACGAGAGTCTTTTCTAATCCTATGTTTTATATATTCTAGAAAAATGCTTCTCTTGACACATATTCTATTTATAACCCCCATCTCTCTCTTTGTCTTTGTTATCTAAATACTTATAATAACATTGACTGGTCTTATTTAAAATAAGGAATTTTACTCAAAATCTTAATAAAACTAGTAATTCTTATTGTCGTGTCCTATTATGAATCATAAACAAGTACATTTTACCTTCTCTTTTATTATGAATGAATGACTTTTTATATAGAAAAAGAAAACGTATTCAACTTATAACCCATCCATTCCTTGCAAGAAATAGGACAAAATGCATTAAGTATGTTATATGGATATTCTCTTTCCTAAAACCTATCTTCCACATTTTCTTTCCACTTCTTATATTTTTTAGATTCTCTCTTTCTTTCTTCTGTTATCTTAGCCTCCTTGATCTATCCTCCACAAACAGACTCCCACAACCACATCTCTCTCTCGTCATGAATTACCTCTGTATCCTCTACTTCCTTTAATAATCGAAAAAATTATCACAACATATATTCTCTCACTACAACAGCTAACGGTTGGGCCGCCCCAACTAAGTATCACGATAGTTTAGGCGAGACCTCCTGTGAAAAGTATGTGAGGCTAGGAGATACTACCTCCTTTGAATGTGAGGATCTGCTGTGCTTTGATGAGGCCCCACATCCTCACTTGGCCTCTATTTGCATCTGCCATTGATGGCACTTAGGTGAAAATCATGAGTTCAAGTGGAATATGATTTGAGCCTAAGGGCCTTATGAGCACAGTTGGTACATAAGATTAGAGGATACCATAATCAACCACCAAGATCATATTATGAGAATCCAAATTTATTATCAGTTAATTTCATAGTTTCTTATTGCCAAGTTATTATTTTATTATAACAATACTCAATGCCGCTTACTCTAACGTATTTTCCATTTTGAATGCATGGTTTGGGATGTGATGTTCGTCGGAGGAAAGAATAAGGGAGCTTAACAAAGGAGCATACATCTCAAAGACAAATTAAGAGTTTAACCCTGGTGGGGTGCCAACTATCCTATGCATTTAATTTCATTCTGTTTTATTAGTGTGAATATAATGTACTAGTTTATCTTGGTTCAAAGTTTAAATTTTATGTTGAGAAATTTGAGACATGAGATTTGTAATTATTTTCCTGAGTTGGTTGAATGAAATTATATTTTTATGCAATGATTATCATGTTTGTGACACCCCAATACGGATTAAGGTTCCACTCAGTAACATATATGTTAGGAAATTGGGGTGTTATAAAGGTAGTCCTCCGACCTTCACATACAGGTGGATCATACACTCACTAGATTGTAGACATGAATCACTTATACTATGTGACATTTCTCACATGTCCACATACAACTACTATTCTACCTCTACTGCCTGGGGGTATTTGTGAATCTTATCTAGTTGGATTTTGATGTGATCTTCAATCTTTCTTTAGGCATACTAACATTATCTTTGAGTTAACACAGACACTGGGGTGTTAGTGGCATCACGGACCTCTCATGTTCAAAGTTCCAGTCCTTGTACATTTTCCTTTTAGCTAGACCTTCTTTGAGTTTCTAGTGTCATTGGGATGAGCATCAAGGATTTCTCCCCCTCCATCTTGGTTCTAGAGTTTTCTTGGGGACAAGAATTTTTTTAAGCTTAGGGTGGGTGTTGGGTGGCATGTACTCCTTTCCACCCATGCTAATATGTTTTTGTATTCTTGTTTTTATCTCAATATTTTATATTTTTATGTATCATTTGCATTTAGATTACTTGCATTGCATGTAGCTTAAAACAATTTTTATTTAGTTTTTAGTTCTTATGATGTTATTTGAAACCAATATCTACTCGGCTTAGTTTACATTTATATTTGCATTGCATTTAGCATTTTGCATTCAAGCATCCTTATTCAAAGTAAATTCTTGAGTAAATTATCTTTCCAAAATCATGTAATGATTAGAAATCACTCGTTCTAGCCAATGAATATTTGCATCATGTTCCCTGGAAAGGATGACATGTATTAGAGGAACTGGTAGTGATCAAACTTGATGCTCCTCATGTTGATAAATGAATCAAATATATGGAATTGTCATGCATCTCCTTATCATGTCATTATTTGGGTTTTGTGAACTATAGGAATAATTTGGTGTACTTAAGCATAAAAACAAGTGTTGCACATGATCCAACCCCACTTGTACACTTCTTTTCCATATTTTTACCTCCCATTCACTAAGAAGAAATGAAAAAGAGACATAATGTGTGTCGACCCCTAAGATCGGGGTGGCACATCACACCTTCTCTCCATACTTGCTTCTTTCATTATCCTCTCTATCTGATAGGGATGTATCACAAAAAATAAAGAAAAGATGTGAATATGCATTAAAGAAAAGGAAAAATGTCACAATGTATGCTTTTTTAGAAATAAAACACAACCTCAAGTCAGATAGAGGAGTAATGTACATTCTTCCTTTCATACCCATATTCTCTCCATTTGATGCCTAGGGGCGCATTACATGATTCACCAATATCCATTTAACATGTCACGGTGTTGAACTGCGTCCATACTTGTAGTTCTATGAGATTCCTTAAGTTATTATGAAATCCTTATACATGCATGGTATTAAGGATTGTTGTGAGGAAGTAGTGTTGTGAAGAAAAATTAGGAATAAGTACATGAAAATAGTATTACGTGATCTAAGGATGTTAGATAGCTTGGCCATATTGGTGCTAGGAATTCTAGCATGATGTAAGTATGAAGTATGAACATTGATCGAAAATATTTATTTAGAGAGTGTTTTAGATTTTTTGTAGGCTCAAGGATGAGGGTTGTCCAATCTTAGGTTTGCTTGATGAATGCCTATTCTTCATAACTCTAGTTGCATTTTATATTTAGTTTTGCATATTTATATTTCATTACACTTGAGATTTCACTTATTTTAGCTTTTTAGTTATTTATGTAGTTTATTTAGTTTCTACTTAGTATTTATATTGAAATTGTAAGTTGGGATAAGGAGAAGAGGGGAATTCATAAGCCATCTATGAAATTACCAATAAATAAATCAAAATGTCAAATCTGTAGTCCCCAACTCTAACAATTGGAGAGAGGACATTAAAGCCTACCTATTAGTGAAATAACTCCAGATGTCAGATCTGATATCAAAATTGGGTCAGTCAAGAATCTTGGGATATTAATTAAATTATCTATAAAATAAATATATTTACAAACCACTTCCAATTAACCAGACCAATCCTTAAGTCGATCAATCTACCAACACTACAAATCTATAACAAACTACTCATACTTGTTAGATGATGTCAGATTGACTCAAACCTTAGGGCATGCTATAAAAGCAAAATATAGACATTCAGGGAGCACCTAATTAGGGGTGAGCAGAATTTAGTTAATAACCTATTCACCAAACAGTTAATTCCAAATGGTTGTCTTTTTAGAAAATTTGATTAATTTATTTTGCTTAATTGATTAAATGATAATTGTTGCGATTAAAATATTTTTTTCAAACAAGTTAATTGATAGCCACAATTTATCCAAAAATAAAGCATACACATATATGTACACCTATATAGTTGTACTTTCATTTTGAAAAAATTCACATTTTATATATAAATGAAGTTTTCATGAACTATATAGTGGTATAGTTATATAAAATGCTACTATGATATAACAGTTGTTCAAAATTTATGATTATTCCATACAATATTATTACAAGAGTGGTATTTCGTTAAACAAATTAAAAGAACAAATTAACCATTAACTGATTAATTATAACTGAATAAACCAACACCAATCTATTTAGGTTAATGGTTAAATATCAAACCACAAATTAACCATTTAACCGAACTGGATTAACCATAACTAACCAAATTAATTGAATGCTCACCCCTAATCCTATTCCATTCATCCCTATCCCAAACCCTAGTCATCACTAGGGAGATTCGAAGACAAATGTTTACGACTAGACATGGAGGCATGCTTCCTCAAAGAATGTGATCAGAGACTGCAGTTGTTGTTTGAAGGGTGGTTTCATAGACCACAAAGCATCCCTTCTATAATACTATTCATATTTTCTTGTATTATGAACATGATTAAAGAGAACTTTATCTACTAGGGTGTGTGGAATATCCCTACTTCCTATAGTTTGTAATCTTGCATTGTAAATTAATGCTTGTTTGGAACTATTAAGTTCTTGATTAATTTCAAGACATGCTTAATAGATTAGCTACCTATCTTATGTGTCTATCATAGTCCTATATGTCTAGACATTGAAATCTCAGATTACAATAACATTAAATCATCGTTGAACCCCAAATGAGACATTGGAAGGGCATTCTCTGGGGTGATGGGATTAGGATCTATAGGTAACAAGACCTCGAGTCTACAAAGAAATTTTTCTTTGCAATTTTTAGACCCCTAAGCAATGCAAGAGATAAAACATAGGTAGTGGCAGTGAAACCTTGTACCCTGGTTCTTTTATCATTCATTCATTTTTGTTTTTATTTTTTCTTTTACTCATTAGCTTGCTTAGTTAAATTATATAATCAAACAAACAACCAAACTGATTTATCGTTGGTATTCACTTTATATTCATTAAGATAATATCCAAATTTTCTTGAAATATATTTTTCTTTGGGTTTGATCCTAAAGCTATAATGTAATAAGATTCATCCACTTACAGATGATGATGATTACACGTTATATTAGGCAAAATATAGGTTTTTGTATCTTAGTAAATTTGTATTGCAATAATTATCCACATCACATGAGTGCTAGCATACATTACATTGAATCATAGGATTTTAGGAGTGTATTATGAAAGTGTATGAACCTTATACTTTCAACTGTGATCCTAAAGAATAGATAAAACATTAAGCATATGTGGGAAGTCCTATGTGAAAATGCAATTCTGAGCACCCCTTTCTCAAAACAAAAACAAACACTTATGTAAGCAAGAAATCGTGGTAGATAATGTAAAAAGCATGCAAGGGAAGAGAAAGATTCTTGATCATCAAAGGCATGTCCATTTTTTGTGTATTTATTGCTTTTACACACACATGTGTGTGTATAAATATAGGTGACGCATATTAACCAAACTCCTCAATAAATTTTCCAACCTGCTTTACCCGTCAAGATAAACTCTCTACATGTTTGGCATAGAACTAAGAGATTTGAAAAAGAAGAAAAAACATGGATAAATAAAGTTAGTATCGCCATAGTAATTTTTAAGGGAAAATACATATGAATGCTTCAATCAATGGGGAAATGCAAAAAGGACCAAAAATAACTCCAATGATGGGTGTATAGGAGATGAAAGTGTGGCTATGAGACTGCATAAGACAATCTTGTTATCACCAAAGAAGTTGTTATGAACCTCTTTGTGGCGGCACATCCTGCTATCACACAGACAACGAGGTGTCACGCAAAATCGTGTGGAAAACACCATAAAACACCTATTACCAAAAACACAGAATAATTTAAACCGATTTCGGAAAGCAGATAAACCAAGAAACTATTACATCCATATCCTGGTCCTGCAAGAAAACAAGTTATAAAAACAATTATAAGCCTTGATACATGTCCACAGCTTAGTAGGTCAGTTGTCCTGTCCACACATGAATTCATCACCTGTTTATACATACATAACGGGCCACATCCGACCAGCAGCAGGATATATGAGGTGTCAACAGCTATACATCGTAAAACAACGTCAAAATGCCTCCGAGGACCTGAGAGTACAGGGATGACTCTAAGACTCTACTACAAAACAACCAAAACAGCAGCATGTCTATCTCTTGCCTTCTACTGCTCGTCTTGCTGCTCGGTCGCAACCCCGCGACCACCACCACATCTAGCGTGAACACCTAAAAAGGTTGTAAACCAATGGGGTGAGACACACAGTCCCGGCGAGAAACATAACTCCTCACCGAAACCATAAAACCTCAGAAAGATTAAATCAATAACAGTAGATAACTGATAAAACGTACAATAAGAGCAGTCTATAGAGCAAGGTTGTTATTACCATCGAGACTACCAAGATGTACGGAAGGCATATAACCAAGTATTTCTTTATGGAACATGATTGACAAGATAAGATTTATAAGACCTTAGCACATAGCATAAGGAATGTATAAGTATCTGCAAGGTATAACAAGATCAACTACACAAGCAAGGCTTCAACCAATGTTCCGTATTTTGCCTTAAGCAATAAATACTATTCGGCTGGATTGTGTATTATTATGCCATGAGGAAGTGAGTCGCACCACTCAAATCCAACCGACGGCTATGAAACCCGGAGCCGGTGCCATACAAGGTCAATGGAAGAGCCGGACTCCCCGACCTCCCATCGTGTGGTCAGTGCACGAGAACCAAAGCAGGATCGCAGTCTCATGCTTAAGTGGCCTCAGCCACAGGGTCAGCTCCCGTAGGATACCCTTTCTCTAGCCCGCCTTGGTATAGGTCTCGGCGCTAGTATATCTGAGCCACGGGCCAGTTCACCATGCTCCCTGAGCCATGAACACATTCATGCTCTATCACACTAAGCCATGGGCCTGTTCACCATGCTCTATCTATCCCGAGTCTGCAACCGCAGCTGCACTCAAATCCTCTCTATTTTAGGCTAGGAGAAACCTCGCATATTCAACAATATGTGCTCCGGGTTAACCCGTAGGAGAACTCGTTTCACCATCACCAGCTACTAACGATGATGGATCTATGGCCAGGGCAAACTACATGAAATATTTCACTATAATTAATTAGTATATTTTAAGTGAATTGTTGAGGAAACTAGGTTATAACACATACATAACATTAAGTTACCTTGTTATCACCACCATCACAATATCACGGGATCTCAATCCCTCATCACAAGAAACCACTGCCTCATAAGGCATTCTCGTCACTTGGGATAACAATCCCTGATTTCATCATTAGAGGATGACACCTCAACTAGGAACTTTAGCCAAACTCAGGTCCTCATACCTAAACACATTATGCAGGTGATGCAGGTTATCTCATCAACAAGAGTGACCATCAATGCAGTGATATTCAAACATATATACCTCATAGCACTTTACCTGGCTATGCATCCGCATGAACCACTTGCATGGTTAGTATATACATTCATAGAGATAATTGAAGCCATCATGGATTAACAGAAGGATCATGCTATCAAATATAGGGCAACATTGATGATTATAGACTTTATCATTCATGCCTCAAACTTGTGACCATAGACATGGATCACATCATCATGTGAAGCAACTCATATACTTCCAAGCTTATCATTTACTCATCATTATATATACATGATTCAAGATGGTCATAAACACATGTAATATCATGTCATTAGAGTTTCAGATATGTCATGTTTACATAGGTGCGTTCTACTATATCAATTACCTCACGACTATCAAACATGTCAAAGGTTCACAATCCATAAACCATACTTCCTTATCAACAATGATGTGATTGCATGATAAAGATCTAGCATATGGGTTTCTGGGTGGACCGTGACCCTCACTATAAGTGCCCACTACCCTCACAAGAAGTGTGACGGGCAGGGCACCCTCACTAGAAGTGGTATCGGGTAGGGTAACTTCCCTCATATCACCCAAGCATTCTAGCCACATATCGGCCAAGCCTAAAGCAAGGATGTCGGGCTACCACCTAAAGGTGTATCATGCAACCATATGTGTCGTGCATCCATGTGTATCGTGCATCCATGTGTGTCATGCATCCATGTGTGTCATGCATCCATGTGTATCGTGCATCCATGTGTGTCGTGAATCCACTAAAACACACATCTTCCAACGATACAAGGGCACCAAGGGAAAGCCTATCGTCCAACCAAGCTAGCCTCATCCAATCAGCCAACCCACAAGGCAAAGACCAAGGTGTATCGCCCAACACAACCTCATCATATCGACCCAGAACTCTAGTCCAATAGAGGGTATCATGCAGCACCATCCCAAAGCCATATCGTGTAAGATACAACCCAACAAGATCATCATCAACCTCAAGCACAAGGGCACCAAACCCTAATTGATCAAGAAGATCAGCTCACCTCTCAACAACCAAGAGAGAGGGGTCTTACACAATCTCTATCACAAATCGGGCAACTACAAGGATCAACCTCCACATAGGTCTACATCTACCAAAAAGCTCACCTCTCGAATCCATGGTGAGAGGAGGGTGTTGCTCAAGCAACTAGAACACAAGCTCACCTCTCAACTTAAATGAGAGAGGGGTATTGCTCATATTACTAGAGTTCAAGCTCACTTCTCTAGACCAAGGAGGGAAAGGAGTGTTGCTCAACAAGGAAACCCTAAAACATGGTTCAGCCAACTAGGTGCACTAAGAAAGAAACTTAACTAGCAACATACATGGACGATTATGATCATAAGAAAACATACAAGAATATAGAAGAAGGTAATATGATTAGGGTTAGGAGTTATGTAACTCACCTTAAGCAAGCTCCAAGCTCCTAGCACCAAGCAACACCTTCGTCCACCTCAAGAGGAAGAAGAAGAAGACTCCAAGAGAAGGATCGGCCACCAAGCATTGCAAAGAAAGAGTGTCGTCCACCAAGGAAGAGAGAAACCAAGGAAATAAAGAGATCCTTAGCAAGAGAAAGAAGGTACATATATAGGAGAGGGTGGAGGAGAAACCAAGGTAAGACAAAGCAAGGTGTCTCCCACCTAGGGACACTTGTCCATGGGCAATGCCACCACTCTATCTTGCCCTAAACACATGTCCAAGGCCATTGCCACATGCAAGCATCAAGCGCCAAGTGTCCACTAGTGGTGACACAAATGAGTTCAAAGGGTCAAAGGGGGTCCATGGATGATACACCCCAACACTATGCCCGACACACCTCTCTGGGCGACACACCTATGGCTGTCACAACCTGGTCGGCACACCTATGGCCGACACAAGGTCCAATAAGGTCAAGCAAGGCATAACAAGGCCCTACAAGGCTCATCCAAGCCCAAAGCAACTCAAGCAACGAGCCCAACCCTTCCTCTCAACACTAGAGGAAGCAAGGAGAGAGAGGAACACCTCTTCAAGGTGACAAACTTGCTCAACAACCCTAGACTTGGGTTAATTGCAAGTAGTACCTCCAACACACAACAAGCACAAACAAACCCTAATCACCACTAAGGGTGATTAGTAAGAAACTAAGCACCAGGGTTAGGCAAAGCAAATAGGATAAGCCCTAAATGGAGGTCAGGGTCCTTACACTCTTAGCGCCATATAAATCATTATTGTACAAATTAAGTCAAGTTTGGAAACCACTTTGGTTTGACGAAGGGGTTTGGGTTGAAAACAAAACAAATCGTTGAAAAAACTACTTATATTGGCAAGTACTTGGGGCCTTAAGATGATCATGTAACATTATGTCATCAGCTCTAAGGACTCTAGTTTAGAATAATTATTCCATTTTCCTTGTGACCTCCCACAATAGACATCCAACCCAAGCAATTGGGATGAGATGTTTTTGTGTAGAAATAGTGGGAGATATAGGAAAGGCCAAAAGTGCATTCAAAAAAGTCATGGTGTAAGAAACATCAAGGGTATCACATTAAGTCAAATGAATAGGAAATATCAAGATGAAACAGGTTCATGTGATGTTCTCAAGATGGATTGATTATCAATAATAATGCATCAATATAATACCAATGCTTAGATTAAATGGATAAGCATAGGGAAAAGTCATGCAAGGAAGATGCCTAATAATAATTAACTATCAATGAGCAATTATATGAGCACGGTTGAATAAAATACATAGCCATATGATATGATATTGTAAGAAATATCTAGCAAGTCTAACAAGAGCATTTGATATAAATCACTATCAAGTGGTGATTATGCAACTAAAATAATGAGATTAACTACCAACCTAAATCTTTAATTCAAGGAATAATTAGGATAGTTTAAGCACGCAAGATAATCATTTAGATCTAACAAATACATAAGCATAAAAAAATTCAACTAAACATAGAGGCCTTTGTGCCTACTTGTCGTCTACAACCTCCTGGGATGGCAGATAATACGTTCTAGAGTAAGGATATTACTATAAAGAAATTGGCCAAGAATATCTCATAGATGAATAGTTCACTCTCTAGCTTATTAAGAGTCATAAGGGGTGAGGTTTCATGTTGGATATGGAGGGTATATATATGTTGGAGAATTGGAGGGTTATAAAATGAGTAAAGAGAGTTTTGTTGTGTAGGAAACTTTCTAGAATTGAATCATAAATGTAAAACAATTAGGCCTCTTAGGACCTTCGAATTGAATCACAAGGAGGATCTAGTGGGAAAACACAAGATTATTCCATGTGGTACTCCTAGCCAATTTGAATAGTTCATCATAGGAGGTACCTTACTAATAAATCCATTTTCCATATGAATTTATTTTATCCAAAAAGTTCTGAGTCAATTCAATTTTTGGATTTTCTTATTGATTATGAAATTTTATCTTTATGATCAAATTTGAGTTGAAAAGGAAAAGGGAGGAGAGAGGTAAAACTTAAGGGACAAGTATTCCTCTTTTTTTAGAAGATTTGAGAGAAACCAGACCACAGAATTCAAGTGAAATCGATTTGCCAAGTAGGATAAGGAATTGAGTATTTGTTTCCTTTTTGGGTCATGAAAATGATCCTTGAAAAAGACATGATGCAATTGAACTTTTAGAATGATTGAAACGGAAATTTTTATTATTGAAAATCATATTATACAATTCATTAGAAGAGGCTTATGGAAATTCCATTTAGAGACAAAATTTCATATTAGTCTAATGCAAGAATGATGTTTATTTGTGAATTATTGGTGGCTAGAATATGGGTAAATAGAACAATTAGATAGGTGATATATATGGGAAAAAGTGAAAAAAAAATGAGAAAATATTCCATCATTAGAAAGGGAGTTGATTTTATCACGATCTGTGATTAAGTGTTAAAAATAAGGGTCTCTACAAGAGGGTATGGTTGAACTGTTTACAAAACAGGACTTGAAACCAACTTCATGATAAAAATATATAAAGTATACATGATTGGAGTAGCATATGAGAGAGGACCATGTTTCATATATATGCTAATCATGTTGGTGAAAGATCCATTTGGGCCATTAGCTAGAGACCAATTCATGAGAGCAACACTCCTTTAGTACAAACCCCTACTTAAACAAAAAACATGATAATATAAGGACCAATATGCTTATCTAAAATGTCGATACTATAATGGCATTCTCATGGGTCAATGAGTTGCATTGGTAATCTTAGATTTAAAGTCATAGATGCCAGAATTGATGGACCTGTTCTAGCTTTGTCATGTCTACTAATAAGAAAATTGTGTTTCACTGAAGTAAGGTCTAAATCATACAATGTTGGAGGAGTTAGATTGGGACATCCTCTCTTATGAATTTGGATACTAGTTGAGGTATAAAATAGACAAATCATCATTCATGAAAACACATGTTATCTCTCACTAGCCATATGTGACATAGGCTGATGTTAATATTGTGGCTAGGATGGTCTTTATAAAGTAAAAATCCAACAATTATTCCAGTATTGTTGATTGAAGTTGGGGTGTATGGTGTTAAGATCAACCCAAAGGTGTGTAGCAAAGGAGCATGGGAAGAAGGTGTGATGATATAACTCTATAATGTCCCAAAAAAGCATATATGGTAAGGAATTAGGTACATTTGTTTGGAATGAAGGTTTGGGAAAGTGGAACTAGAACACAATATCCAGACAAAGAGACTTGATATTGGGTCTTGTATTGAAGGCCCAAAAAGGTGAATTATAGTGTGATGTTGAGCTATTAAAGGAGATAAAATTATAATCTTCATTAATTATGAAGATGAAACCCATTTCCATCTTATGAAATATTTAGTGTAGGATTGGGTGGTAAGGTTTTGAATCTTGGAAATGTTTTTTTTGTGATGGGGGTATAAATACAATTGTTGGATGCTAATATAGATTCAAAATAGTTTTTTTAGGTTGTTTAGCATGAGTTTGGAAGCATGGGACATGTAATGTTGGGTATTGCAAGATATGTTGGTTGTAATGGTCTTTTAGACTAAGACCTTAATAACAAGGTCCTTTCTAAAATTTTAAGTTTAAGATTATTGATAGTTGTACTAATAAGGTGTTTTACAAGTTCTATACTTTTATGATATGATGCCAAACAAAATAACATTTGTATTTATATATTATTTTATATGAGTTTTGGCTTGCATAAGAGATAGGGATGTCAAGTCAGTCCAATAGTGTATGAATTTTTCTAAGTGCATATCATGAATTTTACATAGCTAAGTATTTTATGCCCCATCCACCATCAAATTTGGGTTTGCATATGACACATGCGATGTTGTATTTTTTCACCCAAAAAAAAAAAAGAAATTGGTGTCTTAGTTTGTCCATGATGTTTTTCATTTTTTAGGGAAGTGGTGAACAACTTATGAAGTATGATAATAAGTGTAAAAGTACAACATCAAACAAGACAATGTTATAGAATTTGACATGCTAGACTGAGTAGAGAGTTATTTTTATGTATCTATAAAATAGTGAGCCCATCCCAACTAAAACCCTAGAGATGAATCATAGGTGAGGAGGGCAATATGATGGTGGTGGTAGTAGGGTCTTCCTTGACCATGATAGGCCTCCAGATCTGGACACAGACCTAGTATTCTTTGAAATTGAAATTTACAATGAACAACCATCTACTTCAAATGAACACAAAGTAGTTGGCAACAATGAAACCCTGAAGACTTACAAGGATGACACTATTGGTGTGAAAAAATTTGCACATCCAGGATCACCATTTCTGTAGATCTTCACAAAAGTTATGATATGATCATTGACACCAATAGAGTTATTACTTCCATATCAGTCAGGCATGAGGTCTACCAACCCCTTATATAACCTTGAAAATTCTCTATTTTTATAAAGTTTTTTGGCATAAATATTGATTATATGGCTCTTGTCAATAGACTTTCAATTCTCTAGAACCTACAAAATCAATTCAGAATCATATATCTTGACAATAGTTATTATGTGGTTCAGCTTCTTTCCAATGAATACTATGTGAAAGTCTTGATCGACCTAGGACTCTCTTCAAGTACTATCACTTTGTTCAGTCACGGTCACCACACTTCCAACCCTATAACCCCATACCAAGGAAGCTTGTTGTTTGGACAAGAATTCTAGACCTATCTACTTATCTCTACCAGAACCAAGTTCTATGGGGGTTGGAATCTATATGGGAAAACCCTAAAGATAGATGTCACCACCTCCCTGGGCAACTATGGCAAGCTTGAGAGGATTGTGGTGGAGGATGATACCACCATAACTTTGCTTCTAGTGGTGTTTATCAGTGGTGAAATATACAAGATTGGATATGAAAGCCTCCCCTTCATATGCATGAAATATGGACGAGTAGGCCATGAAGATAAGAATTGCACCCATGTACTTGACAAAGATACCAATGAGGCTCCTAATAACCCTAAAGAATGTGCCCAGTCTGTCATCCCTTATACCATGGCTATGCATGCCAAGAAGCCTAAAAAAGACAACCTAAGTAAAGAAAGGATGATAAAAACCTAGACAACCCAACCAAAAGAACCCCAACACAAGAGGGTTCCTGAAACCACTACCCTAGAGGAAATAAATGAATACATCTCAAACGAAAGTCCATCCCCCATGCCGACAATCCAAACAAGTAGCAATTGTACAAAATAGAAGAAATCATAAGAAGATGTCCCATGCTATGAATAATAGAGAAAGCTTTTCTTATGGTCCTAACGTGCAAAATCAAATGAAAAATACAACCTAGAGTCCCAAGGATTCTGACAACACCTTCATTAATCTTATAGATGATGAAACTGCCAAAGGAAGGCAAGGTACATTCATGAACAGCCCTGAATTTAGATTCTCCTATGACTTTAGATCCCAAGGATCTATCGGATCTAGTCATGACATAGGTGGGGGAGTCATCCTCAAGAATAGAAAGGTTATATACCAACTCATTCATGTTTCGATTAATCATGATGCATGCGGACTCTTTACTACAGATGCCCTATGGTAAAAATGGAGGAAGAAGAAACTAATCATGTTGTCAGGTTACAGTCAGTGATTAGTTGAAGCGACCCCCTCCTTATTCATCATGAACTATATCAGCTGGAATATATAGGGTGTGTGCCCTGATGATAAGATAAACTATGTTAGATATTTGAAGAGAACACAAATTGTTTTCCCTTATTTCTATATTGGGACCTAGGTGCAGTGGTAGAAGTGCTCAATCCATCATTCAAATAATGGTATTCACATCGTCTCATTGCATTAAGGATAATGTTTTTAGGAGGCATCTGGCTCCTCTGGGACCATAATTGTTGCTCTATGAAATGTGTCTTAAGCCACAGAAAACTAATTCATTGCAAAGCCAATCATATCTCATCCATTGCCTTTGTATATGGAACTCCTAACCCCACTCTTAGGAACGTCCCATGGAAAATACTAACATGGATTTTGTCAAACATCAATGTTGATTGGGCAGTCTTTAGTGATTTCAACACAAAGTTGTCTCCCATAGAGAAAGAAAGGAGATTTTTTAACCATTCTCAAGTATGGAGTTTAATTACTTACTCCTTACTATAGGCCTAGTCAATATTAAACTATGAGGATAGTGGTAGGAATCTGGCCTATTTGAAAAACTAGATTACCTCATAACTAGTGAAAAGTGATTGGAAAACAACCCTTCCACTAAAGTCATTGTCCTTTGTCACATGTATTCAGATCATTACCCTTTGTCAGTTGTTGTTGAGAAGCCCACTGGGATGAGAAGCTTCCCCAATGCACTCCAGATGGAACTTGAAGCCTGACTTTCAATAATAGATTACCACCCAATGGAACATCAACATCCCTTTTAATGAAGCTCTTGGGTCCTTCAAACTTACAATCATGAAGTGGAATACAACTAGCGTGAAGAATCAAAACCAAAACAACACTGGTATCATCCAAGAGCTAAATAGGGTCCAAGTAACTCTACCCCTTAACCCATATTCTACTCAAAAACTCAAATTGAGATCCAAGAAAACCTACAACACATTCTCCATTGCGATGAAACTGATTGGAGATAGAAGTCTCACTTGAGTTAGATGAAACTCAATGACAAAAGCACTAAGTTCTTTGAATCATACATCAAAGCAAAAAGATTCAAGAACAAAATCACTAGCTTGAACTATCAACAGGGCAATCAGATAACTGATGATGCCCTCCTTCAACAACATGTTTGGAAATTCTTAACAATTTGCTTACTACTCAACAACCCCACAACTATGAGGGCAGTTTCCACTATCTTGGATCCTTTACAGGTCTTTTTGCACACCTTTGCACATACTTAACACATAAACCAACAATTACTGAGGTTAATCATTCTCTCTTTAAAATGGATCCTTCCAAAAAAACCAACCTTGATGGAGTCCACAACGAGTTTCTTCAAAATAATTGAGAACATGTCAAAAGCTCAGTGATGAAGACAACTTATCAGCTTTCAACTTAGGGACATTTTTATGATCCCAAAATCAAACATATTCAAAACTTGAAATGATTTGATGCCCATTTCCCTGACAAACAACTATCTAAAAATCATCTTCAAGATCCTTGTAGAGCATATTAAACCTAGTTCAAATGATTGGATTGCTCCAACCCAATCCTGCTTCATCCCTAGTCATCATATAACTGACATCATCCTTATTGTCTAAGAGGTAGTACACATTATGCACTTTAAGAAAGGAAGAAAGAACCTAAGGGTAGTAAAGATAGATATCTCTAAGGCCTTCAACATTATGAACTGGAACTTCATCAAAGGCACCCTACAAAAGATTGGGATTCCAAGTAAGTCATAACATCCAATTTTGTGGATACTACATACCTATTTTACCCTTATTCTATTAACTTTGTATGCTTTATCCTTATAAATTCCTTAGTTTTAGTGGTTAATGAATAAGAACTTCTTTACTCACCTTCTATTCCCTTTTTGTAGGAAAAACTACCTAACTCAGTTAATCCATCGCTCAAAGGTCAATGAACCTTATACAACAAGATATAGACCGATGGAACGATGACCTGACTCTCCATTAGGTATCAATACTAGATATTTTAAGTCACATGTCGACCCTTTAAGCTAGAAACTCATCAACCCAACGAGCTAGCACTTCATCAACCCCTCAAAGCATCTAACCAATGAATCTACCCTGACAAGTGGATAGCTCATCAACTTTTGAAGATTGATGGCTAGATGGGATCATCAGCCCGAAGGCTCCATTTCCCATTGATCAACCTTGCCAAATCTAGTCACCCTGATGGGGGTCCAATGGACGCATGATTGACGAGGCCATTGGCTACTAAACTGACTAACCAAAAAATCCACTGCCCGATAGATAGGCAATCTATTGACCAACTCATCGCTTGGCTTAAAGGATGCTTCCTCTGCCAAGTTCGTTAAAGAACGTACCCCAAGGCACGTGCCCCGAGGTTGACAGCACATCAAGCATCTGCACTCAAGTGCATCAGGTACAAACAACAAGGCATATAAATAGAAGGTGATCGACTCCATTACAAGGACACTTAACTCCCACCATGAGGTGCTGCCAAATTCTCACCATAGCCATCAATCAAAGAACCCAGGACGAGAGTCGAGGTTTGTGGATTTTCATTGACAATAAGAAGTTCCAAGGATCTTCCTCGAGAAAAGGACATCACTAGACATCATAATCACCATGCCATAATCAGAACTAGAGAGGAAGGAGCTCTTCATCAACTTTTAGTCCACAGAGTTATTGTTTGTTGTATTTCCCACCTTCTTCTATGATCCGTTCACTTTCTCCCATCCTTTCATCACCATGTCACCTTACACTTGTAATTCTACCATGTCACACACTACCATGAATGGCTAGTCCATTAACTTAGATTGGGAGTAGCTACTAAGGCTCTCCCAACATGTAAATACTTATATCCACTGAATGTATATTATTAGCAATGTTTATCTCCATACTCTTGTTCTTAATGCTTCACTTGCATGATTAGATATCATCTTGTGTTGTTTAATTGTTCATGACTTGAGAGAGTAGTATTCACCCATATATAAGAGTTATGGAGTTGTATGAATACATGAGAATGTTCGAATGCTTAAGCTACTGATCATATGGTTTTATGTTGATTGTTTGTTTGCCTTCTCAAGGGAGAGACAACCTTATAATCTAGATCTATTCTAAGCTCAAGAGAGGAGGGAATAGACACTTATGATGATTTCTTGTAAACTTGCTAAAGGGTGTATGATGGGTGTGAGTATTACATGTTTGTGGGAGATCATAGATGGTGAAACCCAATCCAAGTTTCCTTCTATCCTTATACTCAAAACCATTAAAAAAAGTTGTTACTTTTTGTCTGTTCTTTGTTTTTTTTCTTGTTTGTTATTTTTCCCTTGAGAACTTTTGTTCCCTAGGAACATCATTCTTATATTTTAGTCAACATAACTAAGCTAAGGCTTAAGGATCTTGACACTTGCCCTCCTTGTCCTTGTGTTCGATCCAAATTTACTACACCGGACCTTGTTATTATTGTTGTGGGTGCCTAAGTATTGAATTATAAATTTAACCAATTACTCTAGATCCTCTCTTTTTGGACACGCAATTTTAGGTGATCAACTTTTGGCATCATTGTAGGGGATAAGGCAAACTTGCACTATTAAGAACCAAAATCTACTTAGCATAAGCATGTGCCTTAAACCTAGAAATAGACTAAATCACACATTTTAGATCTTTTAGCTCTTGCTTTCTAAGATATTTTGTGTCACGTTTCTAGTTTCTAAACTTGACCAAGCAATTTATTAAGAAGTTAGCGTGAACTAGAACACCGTCAAACCTAATTTCAAGGACCATGCCTCCCCGAAGGAGACCGACCCTTCTCAACCATGACAATTAGGAGAACAACAAGGATGACAACAAAGATCATAAAGAGGATCATAATGAGGAAGAAGAGGATGAAGAACATTTCCATGAAGTATAAGGACTTTAACCTTGTTTTGGGCAAAGAAACAAAAACAACAATAATAATGATGACATCAATGATGCGGATGATGAAGATGAAGGCTTGTGTCTGCACGATCTAATTGCCTCACTGGCCAATGAATCCAGACACCCAATCATCACCCCTCGGTTCAACATTATGAGCTTTGAGTTAAAGCTAGCAATCATAAATCTAATCTAGAAACGGATATTTAGAGGAAACTCTCTAGATGAGAACCCCTATCACCACTTTGATGCTTTTCAGATGATTTGTGACACCATTAAGAAGAACAACATTCCATAGAAAGTTATTTGTTGCAAAGGGTTCAATTTCTCTCTGAGGGACATGGTATCTCACTTTAGCAGACAGAAGCATTAATGGGTGGGGACCTCTAGTTGACACTTTTGTCACAAAGTTCTATCCATTGGAGAAAACACTTTAAAAATAGACATATAAGATCATAAGTTTCATATAGAAACCAAAGGAGAACATGTGTGGGGTGTGGGGTGTGGGAGAGATTCCAAGAATATCAAAAGGATTGCCCTCATCATAATTATGACAAGGGATTCTTGGTAACCACCTTCTATAATGGTCTCACCTCTTTAGAAAGGGATTCACCAATTGTGGTTGCGGGTAGTAATTTCTTAGGTAAAAACCCAAAGAAAACTATGAAGACAATTAATAACATGGTTGCACTACAAGATGGCCTAGACTATTAGAGAGGGCCAACAAGAAAGGCATCTGTTGAAGGGACAACAACTAAAACAAAGGTCTTTGCATCTCTAATATCTCAAACTTATAAGATCGCTACCGACGTTCTCTAGTTTGAAAGATTCTGGGAATAAAGAGAAGAACACGATTGAAATGGTGATGAAGCGTGTTACATGCGGAGGAGGGCAAAAAGTGGAAAATTTCATCTATACCCATGTAGAGGAGGCTAACCAAGAATATGACAATGAGAACATCTCATATTCTAGATTCAAGAGGCCAAATCATCTTGAGTTCTCTTATTGGAACAAAGATGCAGCTAAGAATGCTCAACTTTTTAACATTTCAAATAACCCAACTAACAGACCACTTGGGTTTGGTAGAGGAGGTGGACCCTCTGGATTCACTCAAAATATGAGCTATCAGCAAAATAGAAACAATTCTGAAAGGAAAAACTAGAGCCAGAACTGAAACTCAGGGGGAACAAGTCAAGGTCAGAACTAGACCTCTACTCAGCAAGATTTGATGTTTAAAATGTTTGCCTTTGCAAAAAGACAAGCTACTATAAATGAACAACTAAGCTGAAGCACCATCGATAATACTAGTCTATTGAATATGATGCAATCCTATATAGGGGCGTCACTCTATAGATGGCTGATATGCAAGGCCACATCAAAATAATTGATCAACAACTAGCACAACTATCTTAGTTGATCAAGAACCCACAAGCAAGGATCCCTTCCACTACTAAGACTGTGAAGGTGTTGCTCTCAAATCAGGAAAATTTTAGAAGAGACAACAAATAAGGATACTCAAGAAAATACTCCTATCACTGAGTTCCTACCTAAACTGACATAATAGAGGAAAAACCCAAATTTCAATTCATTACCAAGAAAGTTAAGTCAAAAGAAAAGTGTAAAGGAAAGAAGTTAGTGAAGGATAAGAAAGTTTGATGCGGTCGAAGAGGCCCTAACCAATGGGGACATGTATGCATTGAGGATGTCTTTCCCAAGCAAGCTAATAAAAGCCCATCCAAAAAAGAGGTATGAAAAGTTCCTAGAACTCGTGAATAAGTTTTACCTAGACATCCCTTTCCTTGAGGTCATCTAAAAGATGTCGACTTATGCAAAATTCTTCAAGGGTCTTACTATGAAGAGAAGGTGTGGACATGAAGTCAAAATTGTTAGGCTTTCCAAGATGTCAAGTGCCTTTGTGCAAGAAACAATGTTCATTAAGCATAAGGACCTTGTATCCTTCACTATCACATTCAATGTGGGAGGCAATGAAGAGAGGAAAGGATCAACAATCTAGGTGCTAGCTTAAGTTTAATGCCTCGAACCCTTGCATAGAGACTAGGTTTGACCGACATGGTCAAGAGTCATCTAGCAGACCATTCCTTCAGGAAGCCTATTAGGATAGTGGAGGATAATCCCAGCCCTATTGGAAGATTCTTTATTTCTTGTGATATATTTTTCATAGATATCGTGGAAGACCCAACGTCCCAATGTTTTTTTTGGATGACTGTTTCTTTCTATTGGGACAACTTTAACTGATGTAGAAGTAGGAATATTTACCATAAGAGTAGGTAAAGACCATATTGATTTCCATGTCCAGGACTCTATGAGGGGACTTCCCTTTTTGAATCAGTCTACTTTATGGACAGTTATAGCTAGTTCTGTGAGGATGTTCAGGAGTAGAGTGCCATGGTAGATCCCTTAATGAGAGCCAAAAATAACCCTAGTCCTAATGAAGAATCTCTAGAGATCATTGAATTACTCGATTATTTGGATACACCAGAAAGTGACTACAACAAAGAAGAAGATTAGGTCATAGAAATTGTGAACTATGCCTCGCTAGAACAAACTCCTAAAGAAAAAGAAATGCCGAAACCCAATCCAGAGCGGAAGCATCCCCCAAAAGGCTTGAAGTATGACTTTCTTGATGATGAAGAGAGAAACCCAGTCATCATACACTTTGTTCTAATGGAAGACCAATAAGAAAAGTTGCTACCTAAACATAAGATGAGAAGGAAAGCAATTGGCTATTCACTAGATGATATTGGAGGTTTGAGCCTAGCTGACTGCATGCACATAATCCACCTAGAAGCATATGCAAAACCTTTTGCCCAAGGCCAAAGGAAACTAAACTAAAATTTTAGAGAAGTTGTTAAAAATGAAGTCATGAAACTCGAGATGCAGGAATAATCTACCTCATAAGAGATAGTAATTGGGTTAATCCTATTTATGTCATACCCAAAAAGGTGGTGCTATGGTGATTAAGGGAGAAAATAGTGATGATGTTGTGACCAGAATGGTCACGGGATGTGGGGTTTACATCGATTGTAGAAAATCAAACATTGCAACAAAGAAAGACCATTTCCATTGCCCTTAATTGATCAAGTTCTAGAGTGTTTGGCTTACCATTTATACTTTTGCTTCCTGGATGGGTATTCAAGATATATCAAGTTCCTATACACCCAGACGACCAAGAGAAGACCACCTTCACCTATATTTATGTAATTAATGCATTTAGGTGAATGCCATTTGGGCTTTGCAATGCACCTGGAACATTCCAAAGGTGCATGATCTTCATATTTGCAGACTCCTTAGAGGATATTATGGAAGTTTTCATGGACAACTTTTTTGTCTATGGAACCAACTTTGATTATTGCTTAAGAAATTTGTCTCGAGTCTTAAGATGCGGTGAGGAAAAGTAACTTGTGTTGAAATTGGAAAAGTGCCATTTCATGGTATAAGAAGGAATCGTGTTGAGTCACAAGAGCTCTGAAAAAGGTATAAAAGTTGATTTGAGCAAAGTGGAAGCCATATCAAGCTTCCACCTTCACAATACTTGAGTAGTGTTAGAAGTTTCCTTCGACACGCTAGATACTAGATGAGGTTTATTAAAGATCTCTCAGAAATCACTAAATCTCTGTCCATTTTCCTTATTAAAGATGTTGTTTTCATTTTATTTATGAATGCTTGAAATCTTTCAACAACTTAAAGGGCACACCCACAACTACACCAATCCTTCAAGCCCTGGATTGGGAACTTCCCTTCAAATTGATGTGTTATGCAAGCGACTATGCAGTCGAAGCAGTGCTAGGACAAAAGAAAGACAAAAGGCACCACACATCTACTATTCTAGAAAAACTCTTGATGATGCTTAGATAAATTACACAGCCATTGAGAAGGAAATGTTGGTCATCGTCTACACCTTTGAAAAAATCTTATCCTACTTAATGGGATCAAAGGTGATATACTATATTAATCATGGAGCTATAAAGTATATGAAGCAGAAAAAGGATACAAAGTCAAGGCTTTTGAGGTAGGCACTCCCGTTATAGGAGTTCAAACATGAAATTATAGATAAGAAAGGAACATAGAATGTGGTCACAGACCAACTGTCCCAAATCATCATAGATGGCGACAACTCTCTCCCAATCAATAATAATTACCATGATGAGGGTTTGATGATGGCAAGAACCATAGAACCTATGGTAACAAGGTTTGTTGAGATCTGCAATTATCTGGCTTGCCAATATTTGCTGCCAAATATTACTTACAACGAGAAGAAAAAGTGTTTCTCTGACATGAAAATTTATTATTAGAATGGCCCCCTTCTCCTAAAAAAATGTGTTGATAATGTATACCACCGATGTATTCCTGAGAAAGAAGCACCATAGATCATGTATGAGTGCCACTCTTCACCGTAATGCAGGTACCTAGGTGGTGATAGGACAACTGCCAACATTGTGTAATTAGGGTTCTACTAGCACACTATTCAAGGATGCTCACACATATGCAATGGCATATAACAAATGTCAACGTACATGAAACATATCGAAAAGGAATGATATGCCTCTGTCAGATTGGATAAAGTTTGAAATTTTTGATGTAATAAGAATTTGATTATATGGGGCCCCACCCTCATCATGCGGCAACGAGTACATCATGGTTGTGGTTGAGTATGTGTCCAAGTGGGTAGAAGCCATATCTACTCCTACATGTGACTCAAAAGCCATGATGAGGTTGTCTGAGAAGGTTATGGGGTCCCACACACCATCATTAGTGATGAGGGTTCTCATTTTGGGGAAAGACGATTTGAGGCTTTGTTACGGAAGTACTGGGTAAAACATTGAATAGCCACCTCATACCACCCATAGGCAGTAGGACAAGTTGAAGTATTGAATAGACTGATCAATTAGATTTTGGAAAAGATTGTAGGATGAACAAGGAAAGACTGGGAAATGAAGCTTGAGGATGCCCTATGGGCATACCGCATGGCCTACAAAACTCCTATAGGAACCACTCCCTATAAACTAATTTATGACAAAGCATGTCATTTTCTAGTTGAACTCGAGCATAAAGCTTTCTAGGCCATTAATTTCCACAACATGGACCCTAAATTAGCAGGCAAGAAAACATTATTGCAACTATAGGAACTCAAGGAACTTAGATTAAATGCTAATGAGAATGCTAGGATCTATAAGTAGAGGACCAAGTTGTGGCATGATGCCCATTTGAAGAGAAAAGATGTAACTGAAGGGGACAAGTTCCTATATTTTAATTCAAGCATAAGTCTCTTCACTGAAAAACTCCGATCAAGATGGCCATGTCCTTTTACTATATCAAAGATTTATCCATCAGGTATGATGGGATTATTCAATGAGAGTCTGGAACCTTCCTTGTGAATGGCCATAGAGTGAAAAGATATTATGAAGATGAGGCTTTCACAAGGAGAGAAAAAGTTTAGCTAGATGAACCACCTCCTATAACACAGGGAGAGGAATAGAAAGATGATAGAGAAAGTCAAGTGGAAGACTATAAATTAACGTTTCTTAAAATACAACCCAAACTTTCTAAAGATTCTACTGCAATTTAAAATTTTAACCCTTAGAACTTTGTCTTTATTTAATCTAGTCATTTTTTTTCAATTTAAGATCTCTTTTTTTGTTCTTTAACCATTTGCTTAAGGAACTCCTTATTTTCAAATTATAGTGTAAATAGAATGAAAATAGCTACCATTAATTGTTGCTCGTGTGTAATGAGACAATTATTTAACATGAAGTTAATCTCTACTATTATCATCTACCATTCACAAAACAATATAGAAAAGTCATCAACCAAATGAAGAAAGGTAACCCATCCAGGTATATATCAAGTAAACGCATTGAGTTACCAAATCAAGAATTCCCATTGACCCTCACATCGGGTATTTTGTCAGGCTAGAAGACTGAAGACTCATCATATCAACAAGCAAAAAATTGTCAGTCACCAAACTAGGAAACATGTTGGACCGACGAGTGAAAAACTCACTGGCATTAGTTGGAAGGGTCGGCAAAGCAATGACAACAAATGAACATTGGGGGTGATCATCGACCCTCTCTCATTGACCCACCAACTGACAAACCATTGGACCCTAACCTATCACGGAGGCATCGGGGTATATAAATTTTCTCACTTGGGTCAATGAACTCCCTATCTTAATTCTCTAGCTCTAGCAAAACCCTAGCACCCTACACGCACAAGTCATGATCTTAATGCCAAAGCATGAGAAGATGTTGTTACACTGCATCCGCCTCCACTAATGTTAATTCACACCTTCACTCAGTCGACCTTCACTATTGAAACTCCCACTACATTAATCAAGCTATGCCACCACCGCTAGGTCATCACCACTGTGACAACCCACAAGAGAAGAAGTCATCACAAATAGAGAGCCTTGCTAGATCACTACCACTAACAATGATGTTGTCAATTCTAATTCTTCTAGAGATAGACTCGATAGAGAAATCTTGATGGTTTTAGACCTCGTGAGTAGATTTCTAACCCCTATCACCTCTCACACCCACCCAATTTAATCCTTTCTTCATTTTTTCGCTCCCTATAGTCAGTATTCTTTCATCGACCAATCTTTTCTCATCAACCATACTATTGCTCTGATCCCGTAGACTGGAAATTTTTCTTGCTGATAGAATCCCAACTAAATTTCTCGTCAACCCAATTGAAACTGTTTCAGCCTGGAGTCATCGACCCTCATTTGTTACTCTTTCATCTGATAGGATGGAAACTGTTGATCTGGCCCTGATGAAAATTCTTGTCGACCCTCCCCATATCAGTTGAATGTTAATACTTAACCAATGAAATCTCTATACCACAACTTCTGAACCTTAGTTCAGATTCTATCATAGTTTTCAATTGGTTGCATCAACTGATTTTCAATACTATACTCTCTACTAGTTGACTATAGTACCAGGATTTCCACCTCAAGTTTTGACTCTGGACAGTTGAGGGTGTGAAAAAAGAGGAGATTGATCAATAGTTTCACAAGGTTAACAAATATGTAGACACAAACAAGGGAATGATATATGTGGAGTGCCTAAGGATGGAATTTGAAAAAGATCACTTATCCACCCTCCTACAACCAATACTATATGAATTAGAGAAAGATAAGGAACCAACCCTAGTGTCATATGATACATACCTTATGAGGAGGAGGGCAAGTCAAAGAAGAAGAGGAAAGCAAAGGGAGAAGCCTCTACAAACCCAATGAAAAAGAGAACAAGGGTAGGGAAAAAAGAAGAATCCAAGGCCATGGCCCGAGAAGCAGAAGTGCCACCATCCAAAGGGACAAAAATCATTGTCAAAACTCTTGCTCAGACTATCATTGATGCAATTTATGAGACACAATCTCATCTGGATAGGGCGTATGAGCAACCTGATGTTGTATTCTAGCCTAGGAATAATGAACACCAGTTGAAGTACAACTTATTCATTAAAAACAAAATCTATCGAGCAATCAGAAAGGAAATTAGGGATATATCAAAGGTTTAAGGAACTATTGAAGGGTGTGAAGCTTTTTCTTGCCTGCATTTTCAACCAATAATCATATACAAATCTAATTGTAGAATTTATATAATCACTGATAAATCTCCCAATGGAAGAAGGAGACAAACAATATGTCGGTGGAGCCCACAAGCTATTTGTCTAATTGTTTGGGAAAGAATTCATTCTGAGAGAGTGAACATGAAATGTTATCTTCTGTGAGACATATGAGCAGGCAGTCGCTTCCACTAAGGTGGGGTATGATCGATAATTCATGGAACTCAATGCTAAAAAGATGTGGGAGAAGCTAACTGGGGAGTCAAAGCACAAACATGGATCATCAAAAGTTGCTCAAGTACACTCTGGTATAATTAGAGTAATTTAGAATATCATTGCATGTGTCATCTTTGCAATATCCAACACATGTAACATGACAAGTGGAGATGTATTTATAATCTAGAGCATTATGGAAAATAAGCTTGTGAATATTGGGCACCTAATGATAGATAAGCTATCTGTTGCTAGTGCCCTTGATGGTGGCACTAAGTATTTCTACATGGGAGGTTTACTTACGCTAATTGGTTTTCATCTCTAATACCCCAACATCCTAACAAGATTTAAGGAGAGAAAGGGATGGAGATTCATCTATCTGAAGTTACCACTATCAACTGACGTAATAGCAATGTAGGGACAGAAGTAATATTACAAACTTGCAAAGATAAATGACATATTTCCTCTCCCAGAAATGAGCCACTATGACTTTGATAAGTACTACTTCTCCTAAGAAGACACACTAAAAATTATATCAAGCTCAATGCAAATGCGGTTGGGAGTAGAGCGATAAAGACTAAGCAGGACCAGGTAACAGAAATAGTTGTAGACTCAGCGGGAAAAAACCTAAACTTGAAAGTTTGCAAGGCCACCTTGAAAGTACCTAAGATAGCAAGGACAGATCTAACAGACATGGAGATGGAACAAACTCTAGCTAACATTAGTATAACAATAGAGCATTCCAATGTCGACAAGGTTCAAAATAGAAACTAATGATGATCAAATAAAAAATAAAGGACTCGAGGCAATGGACGCATAGCCACCTACAATAGTCAATCATCCAAAAAACTGTGAGTTAAGAGCAAGGAGATCATCCGATGGTTTCCTAAGAAATCCACTGACAAGAAGAGTTGATAGAAGAACACGACAATCAAGTGGCTCAGAGTCATCCTGATACCGGCGGAGTTGAGCAAGAAGCAACAATAAATAAGGGAGAGACAACACCGACAGTGCCACATCCTGAAGAACATGCCACACAATCTACTCAGGAAGAACCTGAGAACATCCCACAAATTGGTGTGGAAGAAACAACATCAGTATTGCCACATGAGCAACAATGCCTACTAAGCTTTGGAGAGCAGTTCAGACATCAATTTGACATCATATGTACAAAAATCCTAAACTCCTCTTCAAATTCTTCATAAATATCATCTAGCATGTAGGGACTAATAATGTAGGTATAAAAACTAGATTAAAGAATGGTTGCATTGACACAATTCATGCAGGATGTAATGGCATGTCAGAAACATATGATGCAAATAATAGCCGCCGTGGTAGGATGGAGTTATGAAGAGAACGGGACCAGATACAACAGTAACATGAAGATTTTTTGAAGGAAATGGAGGATGGTTGTATGCATCATGAGGAAAAGTGCATAAAGAAAAGATTGAAATGTGACACCATCCCAACACCATTATATGCTTCATTGATTCCATCCAACCCACCATCTCAAGAGGAAGTAGGGCAAGCACCCCCAACTCAGAAGGAACTAAACAGTCATGAAGTTCCCTAAGCAATTAAGAAGAATATGCAAGCAAACAAAACAGTCCAGCCATATGACTTGTCTTAAACCCATTGCTAGAGGAAAATGAAAATGCACAAGAAGTGCAGCAGGAAGGGGAAGCCCAAGTCCAACCAATGCAAGAGGAGCTTCCACAACAAAATAAGATGTAACCCAACCACCTCAAGTAGTATCATCCATAACAGCATAGGCATATGCACATATTCCTAACCAACTGATAGTCTATGTTGAGACATGTGCACACACTGTAAACAAGTTGAATGACGGTGACACAAATCTTACCTATGAAGAGGTGTTTGAAGAGGCAAAGAGGCTTATGGTTTTGGGTATGGATATATGCGGTTTATATCTACAATTCAGTGAGTAAAATGATAATATTGATAATACAATATCAGAAGGGGCACTAGCTGACAAGGTGGTTGAAATGGGAGCCCTAATAATAGATCCCACCACAACAATAGAGGCATAAGAACCATTACCCCTGGCACTGCCTGCACCAACCACCAAAGCATCAACTATAAAGGGAACATTAGATGAAGATGAGGAGGGCTCAACTCTTTCTTAAAAGACACACCTGTCATAGATCCCAAATCCTTAGTCCAGGATAATATGTCACAAGGTCTCGTGCCTCCACCCCTTTCCTACAAAATGGTTAGCATGGACATTGCAACAATGACTAGGATCTCATGTAGGGATGTCCACGTCCTTGTGTATGTCCTAGACAATAATCTACCTGGAACTAACGTTCTATACAACAACCAAGGGCAAATACTAATAAGGGGACATTTCAAAGGGATCTCCAAGAAGAAAGCCAAGCATCAACGTTTGTTCAAGATGCTATGTGTAACTACCCTAGAAGAGTTTCAACACTTGGATAAAGTCTAATCAGTTTTTAATAGGACTCCTATATTCAAAATGGCTATTGAAAAAGAAATATGATTTATAACATGTCAATTAACTTAGAGAGTCTATAAACATGTGAGAAATGAAGTTTGTGACGTTACCATACATCACAACTAAACATCGAGTTCTGATAGTGGTAGATCTGTATAAACAATATATGATTATCTAAAACTATTTCAACACAAAGTTGCCATGTAATACAATGGTCTTCTGCAGCGTAGAAGCACGTCAGGTGCAAAAGATACCCATAAAACTGCATTACGCCATCCAGATTGTAGGATATAAACACTTCAGTAATTGGAAGGACTTCACGATAAGCGCAAGAGTTCCCAAGAAAGTTGAATCAAGGGATTGTGCATTTATCATGTTGTGACTGATGGAGGCACTGAACAAAGGAATTCTATTTGAAGATTTATTCATGAAGATCTATATGGACTGTGAGGCGTCTATGCTATGCAAGTCATCTATGATTTTCATTTTTTTCAATGATCTAGAAGTGCCTCCAAACACGGTGCCATGTAGACTTTACTCGGGCATCCCTATTCCTAAAAGGAACAATGGCACAAAATAAAAAAAGGGTCTATGGTTGGATCCAACAAAGAAAGAAAGAGCCTTGGCATGGAATAAAGGTTGGCCTACCAAAAAACACAAGAAAAATTAGGACTAACAACCTCTAGAAAGAATAGCCACTCAATAGATAGAGTGCAGAGAACGAGCAAACTCTACAAACAGAACATGCACCTCCTTTAGTGCCCCAACCTACACCAGTAGAACAGCCAAAAGAGGGATAAATAGAAGACGAGGTCCTTGCATAGCACAAAGACAAATTCCTCAAAGCAAGGCTCGAGGGGCCAGGTGGGATTGTCAAAGATAGCATTTCAAACTTCAATAGATGGGCATGTGAAAGTCTTTTAGAAGATTTCTTAAGTGTGCTCATGGAAAAGTTAAAGGAAGATGATGACCTCGAAAACATATCTTCAAAATAAGGTATCTGTATTTTAAAAGATGACCTCAACGACATGTTGAAAGTCAATGGGTACATGTCAATGAGCGTAATGACATCCTACCAATCTTTGCTTGGGGATGGCATGCAGAATGTTCACATGACATATTATCTACTACAAGAAGATATCCTTCACAATAAAAGTTCAGGAGGAAAAATAAAAATTAATACAATGTCTACAAAACTCCATCCTAGATTTCATCTTCCTACCACTTCTACACAATAATCATTAGACACTTCTGGTGGTCAAAAATAGAAAAGACGTAAGTATTGTATAATAGTTTTGATGTTTCCTTTGCAACAACCAATTACAATAACATGACGAGCCACATGGTGTCATAAAAGAGAAATAAAATACATTTGTAGACAAGATAATCAAGATGATCTAAGATCATGGTAAGGGATATAAGCTCATCCCATGAAATGATATTAAGAAATCACAATTTTTCCATAGAAGCCCTCGACAGGCACATCTATCAATGGTTGTGGTTTCCATTGCCTACACTGGATGCAATCTTTAGCTTAAAGAGGTGTAAAAGTTGAAAATATGAAGCATCAATGTTACCATGTTCTACGCGGAATCTATGTTGATGTGCTACTGTGCTCCTAATGGAAAACCAAGGAACATGAGAAAACTACATAAACCTCACTCGTTTACACCCATTCTCCATCTTTGACACTTTTGAGATAGAGTGCATGATAAGTTTTGTGGGGGTGTAAACAAGCAAGGGAGGGACCCTTGCCCCTCTAACTATTATATTCCTATTACTCCTGCTTCCATACTACTATCTGAAAAATTGCAGATACAATCTTACACACAAATCTTGCTTTAGAAATTTGAATATTTTTGAACTGTTGTTAAGCAATTTTTCCAGATCAAGGTCAAAGAATTGTGTCGCATGCAAATTTTGATTCCAATTTTTCTATATGTTGGCATCACTTTCATTTTTAGACCTTATTTTCTTCAAGAAAGTTCTTAGTGTAATCATTTTAAGAGTGATGAATAAGGGTTGTCTAACTCGTTTGAAAATCACATATAATCTTTTATACCAACTTTATCTTAAGCCATTATAGAATGTAGAAGGATGCTCACTGTCCCTGGACAACTTCTCATAAATAAGGAGGACTATGCTTCATACACTCTGTTACAACCCCAATTTTTGGGTTTATAAGGTTTGATATGCAACTTCTCCAATAAAATGTATGATTATGAAATTGTATGATTAATGTGTAATGAATGGATTTCCTTTGCAATATTTCCTTTGTGCATGTGATTTTGTGGATCCTAATGAGTTAGTGGATCCAATATGATAAAAAGGAAAGAAAAGTTGAATGAAATCAAATAATGCATAAAAAGGAAAAGAAATTAAGATAATGATGAGAAATATGTGGAACTCTCTGGAAAGTTGTATGATTGATCATGATGGATGATTTTGAATCCACATGGTTTCTAAGGGTAAAAGGAATCCAAATAAAGGAAATAAAAATGTAAGAGAGATAAATGTGAATAAACTATGCCTTAATAAGTGTTAACTTGCATAGGAAGAAAAGTCATTTATCCTTTCCCGTTTGAGACTCAAACTTTACAAACATATATATAAAGTTAATACAAAGTTTCCCCTAAATTTTGGAAGTAAAAGGATAAATGAGGAGAGAGTTATAGATTTTATAAGATTCCTAAAGTGAGAGGATAATTGTTTGAATACATTAAATGTCACATTCCATTTAGGAATAAATATTTGAATTATCCATGATGCGGGTGATATGGAACGCAAATCTCGTGATTTGGGTCACCGATCTCATGATTCGACAGCTAGTGTGCATCGTCCTACTCGAGATAGGACTCAGAGAGGAGCAAGAGACCGAGATCTTAGATCTTAGTTTTCACACAAACTGGAGCATGTGCACATGAGGAAATTGCTTGGATAGACTCAGGAGAAGATTCTGAGTAAGGCAAACCTAGGTTTTACAGGGTTTCGAGGACTTTGGGAGAAACACCCAATTCTGATTGGGACTGTGATTGGCGACAAGGTTGGGGAGCAAATATTGAACCCCCACATCTATAAATAGGACCCCCCTAGATCTCACCCAAGCATCTCGGATGTGAACGGTAGGGTTTGGCCTCTGATTTCCCTCTCTCTCTCTCTCTATTGCTTGCACTCTGATGAGCTTTAAGACCACGACACTGTCGCTAGATCACATGAGGAATAGCGGAGGGGAAATGAGGAAAAGACTACATTGCCCCTGGCTACGAAGCAGACCAGGGAGGGTAGAAGCGACTTCTCGCCCTGACCTGGCACTTGACTTGCCAGTATGTGCCTTTCACGTGGCGTGAGACAATTCATGGAGCCAGGTCCGCGTGGTTTTGCAAGGTAATGTTTATTTACTAACATGGCACGTTGTTATTGGTCCAAATTAGTTAATTTGAGGAAAATGCTAGAAAACCATAGGATGATCAGATCATGGCAAGTAATATATGAAAATTTATCAGAAAAATACGTAGAATCCAATAAAAATAGAATTGAAGCCTGGTTTTGATTGCAATTTGAAAAGTATGTAAGGTTATCATCTTTAATGGTTTAATTAATGAAAAACCCTAATTTTGATGTTAATAAGATTAAGTAAAGTGCTAGGAATGATTTAAGATGATATTAACATGTTGCTAATAAAAAGGGTGTTTAAGATCTAAAAAGATGATCTTTGTGCTTAATTGGCCTAATTTAGGGTTTCATGTGTATAAAGTGCATTAATGGGCTTAGAAACCCTAATTTAGGTGAATATGTCTTTTAAGGGTTTTAATTTGTGAAAATCCATGTTTAAGAAAGAGATATTATGTTCTAAAGCCAATTTGAGAATGAAGACCCTTAATGTGGATAATGTATGTAATTAGGATTTTATGATTAGGAAAGTTGTTTTAGGGTCTATTGATCTAAAAAGTATAAAATCTAAGAAGCCCAAATGAATCCTAATGAGAGTTAGAAACCTTAGAAAGGTATCCCAAGTCAATAAAGAGTTGTTTGGGATGTGATGGGAACAACTAGGTGTTATACATCTTTTAAGGATCAAGGGTTGCTTGATATGGTTGCTTACCTTGCTTGATTGGACATCTAGTTGGATTTGGATATCTTGCTTATTTTGACTCATAATTAGGTATGTGGTTACACTTATGACTAATCGCTCTAGTTTCACAGTGATTTCTGAGGTTTTATCGGTGGTTTGAAATTAATTACTTGGTTGACTTTTATTTTATGCAACTGCAAAGTGACTATGACTATCACCATAAGTATGTGTGCATGACTAGCTCAAATCCCAGTCCTCCTCTGTACCTTTGATGATGATGAGATGGATGACCTAGTACATGGTCTACCCTTAGGGTAGGATCATCAGGTTATCATGAGTCGATGTGTTGGTCTACCCTTGGATAGGACCATACGACTACACATCCCTAGCTCATGATCTACCTTTAAGGTAGGATCACAGGGTCTATTTGAGATCTACCATATGAGAGAGGTAGTATCCATGTCCACTATAGGGACAGCACAGAGGCAAGGATATGTAGGGATTGAGTAGTTATGTTTAATATGTAAAGTTTGATCTGTTAAACAATATTTCGATTGCATTATGTTGTTACAAATAGATCAAGATTTTGGTTCCCCCACATACCAGTATAATTCATTATACTGACCGACATTTTATTTGTCGGTGTTTTAGGTATATCTGAAAGTGGACAAATAGTAAAGTGGCATTTGCAAATAATAAAGTTAATCTATTAAAGGAGGATTTAGTTATTAGAACTCTATAGTGGGTAGAAGTTCCAGATTCCTATTTTTAAAAGGTTTGTGAAAAGAAAAAATTTATCTTGTTTCAAGCTTAGTTGTGGTAGAATTTATTAATTATTATTGATTATTTGCAAAACCATTGATCTTATTTTGGGATAGAGACTCTGACTTCTTGGTCTTCCTTAATTGGGGGTTACTGGGAAGCGGGGTCGTTACATTTGGTATCAGAGCATGGTTTTCCATTTAATCTCTAATAATTACTAAATTTTACAAACTCTTTAGAACCCAAGGGAGTTATTAAAGGATTTTTCGATGATGGAGGTGTCTAGAAAAGGATCATGATCTGGGGGCTGGCAAGATTTTCCTCCACCCCACTAGTCAGTCTACGAGGACTCTCGGATTCTGTGTGACTGCCTGAACGAAATCGGAGGATTTGACTCAAAATAAGATACCTCTAGGTCTTCTCTCATTTGTCTTATCCCTTATATACCTCGTTCGTTGGATAAACTTTAAGAGATTAGGGATTCTATTGTATGCATTTCACATCAATTTCTTACACATTTTCACACACAAATTCAGTACATTTTGTTTCCCTTTAGCCTCTATTCATATTCTTCTTGCCACCTTTTTGTTATTTTGCTTATCGCATGATGTGTATTGTAGATATGCTTAAAAAATATCAAATTGGAGATGTTCCAACTCAACTCTGACATCATTGGGGTTTCTCCATGCTTTGCAGACCATATAGAGTCCTTATTCTGCTGAAACAACATCGCACACGATGTGTCTGAATTAAGACACGGTGTGCGCGACTCCAGTTAGCCATGCATCCAGCTGTGTGTACTTGGGAATTCATAGTCGATTGTATGTTTCTCGTAACGTACACTGTGTGTTTTAATTCAGACACGCTGTGTGCCTTACACTTGGATAAACTGTCGAAGACCGAAACATGACTTGCCCGAAGGAAGACAGGTCGTGCCGCTGTCAGTTTCAGCAAATCTGAAAAAATGACGCCTCTCATTTTTAAAGAGAGAACCAACGAAGGGAGTAGTTATCACATGTCATATTTTGAATGCTTTACATACAAGAGGAGGTCTAGATCAAAGGAGGGCAATTTTAGGTGGAAGAAGGTGGTTTCTTGCCAAAGAACCTCCATTCTTCTTCTCTTCTTCTCCATTTTTCTTCTCTGAAGGTGCAGCAGAACTTCTTCTCTCCACCAAACTTCTTGGGAGGGAAGTTTTTTCGGTTTTGGAGAAGCTTTAGGAGTGGAATTTCGTCCCCAAGCCGGAATTCTACTCTTCTTGGGTTACACCTTTAGTTCTCTTAGCTTTTCCTTCTCTAAACCATGTTAAACTCTGAAAATTATGTATCATTTATGTTGTACATCATCATGGACGAGTAGGCTCTTTTTCTTGGACATGGGAGAGTAACTCCCATGTAATAACATGTATGGAACATGGTAATTTCATACTAAATGCTAAATGCTTGCTTTTCTACCTTTTGAGTATCAGTTTTTTACTTCTTGCATGTATGGCTGGCCACTATGTATGCATGTTTTATGCTTTCTTACTTGATCTGAGAAGATAAGTAGGAGAGTAAGGAGGTATTCTCTAGGAAACTCCTCTTTTGCCACGAGAATGGAAATTATGGAGTTCAAGAGTAGGCTTGTGATCCAAAATAAAATACATACACGAGAGTGTTGTGTTGAGTTAGGATCATTGTATTTGCACCGAGAGGTGAAGTATAACATACAACTTTCCTTAACAAGTGCTTAGTATGTTTAAATTATGTGTTTTTGCTTCATGTTATGATGTGCTAGTGAAATCCTAAGTCCTAGACTATTTTAAATCTAAAATCAAACCCTTTTAAGTAATCCTTCATTATTTAGTCTTATTCTAAAATTTTAGTTTAATTAACTAAATCTTTCTTTGAAAAAGGTCTAGATTGTTGAAACTTAGCACTCTTGCGTTTAATTGATTGCTAAAGCTCCTTATGTTCGATCTCGACTACAACTACTCCCGTATACTTGTGGGAATTGGCTAGTTGAGTAAAAGATCATTTATATGATTGAAACTCGTTAGTGTAAAAATCAAACAAGTTGTTGGCATCATTGTCAGGGAGCTACGGTTAATCTAATTAGAGTAAAAAGTGCTAACTAGTATTTGAGACTAGATCACCACTTTCGTTTTCAAATTTTCATATACCTTTTAGCTGTGTTCTCAATATATCTTGCTTCTTTTTAGGTTGTATGTGTCGCTCGTAGAGGGGTCTTCAACCATCTGCGTTTCTAGATCCTAAAATTGTGTGCACTCTTTCAAGTTTAAGAAGAGCAAGAAGAGGAGAGCAACCACTGCTAGAGGGTGTTCCATCATCACCATCACTATCTTCTTCATGCTTTGAAGAAGCCACACAAGAAGATCCAACCATGAAGGACGACCGTCCTTTGAAAGACTTCGCCATGCCAGTTGCCACAAACATTTGTAGAGCCATTGATCTACCTGCAATGGAAGCAAACAACTTCTCTATTGCTCCTTTAATGGTGTAGATGATCCAGCAAAACTATTTTGGGGGTACCATTAATGAAGATCCAAATCTTCATGTAGCTGAATTCTTGGAGTACATGAACACTTTCAAAATCAATGGTGTATCCGCTGATGGAATAAGGCTACTATTGTTCCTTTTCACCTTGAGAGATAGAGCCAAGGCGTGGGTTTTATCTCTTCCTAAGAAGTCCATCAAAAGTTGGGATCAACTTTTAAATGCTTTCCTTACAAAGTATTTTCCGCCAAGCAAAACAGCCCAACTGAGGAACCAGCTCACAAACTTTTCTCAATCAGATGGAGAAACTTTGTATGACATATGGGGGCAGTTGAAGGACCTGCAATGCCTTTGCCCTCACTATGGATTGACAAATTGGTTGCTACATCAACCATTTTACAATGGATTGTTCTACAATACTCATATGACATTGATGTCGCAGCTAATGGAGCTTTAATGAATAAGTCTTACATGGAGGCTTATGATATCATTGAAGATATAGTACTCAACCACTGCCAATGGGGGTCGGATAGAAAAGCACAATCATCTTCTACATAAGGTTCTTCAACCGGAAAGCAAGGAGGAAAGCACAGTGTTGATGCAGTTGATTTGATTGCATCCAAGCTTGATGTCCTTACACAAAAGTTTGAGAAGATGACTACCATGCAGATCCAAATAGCTGAGGTAATTTGTGAAGCTTGCAGATTTGTCGGACATAGTTCTTCTACTTGTTTTTCTACTAATATGAATTAAGAAAACCAAGAGCAAGTGAATGTCGTTGGGATACATGGGAACAAGCAACACAATACCTATTCCAACACCTACAATCCGGGATGGAGAGATCATCCTAATTCCTCTTACTGGAACACAAGCAATGCCCAAAACTTTCAACAAGGACAGCAGCAACAACATTTCAACCAACAAATAAATGGGAACCTGCCAGGTTTCAACAACAACAGAGGTTACCGATAGAAACAACAATCTCAAAGTTCTTCTTTGGAGACGATGATGGAGAAATTTATTTCTACTCAAGCACAGTAAAATGAAGAGTTCAGGGGCAATGACAAATTATTGAAGGATGCAATTGCCCAACTCTCTGCAAAAGTGGATGGCATTTCCACTCATACAAGGATGCTGTAGAACCAAATTGCCCAACAGGCCTTGGCGCAGTAAAAGAACACTCGATCCGGTTCTCTTCCGCCAACCAGAGGTGAATCCAAGACAGCAGGAGAATGCTATCACCTTGAGGAGTGGAGATGAAATCCAAAGACCTTCTCCACTCAAGGAGAAGAGTGTTGAGGTCGCTGATGAAGATAAGTTTGATACCCCTATTGGTGACAAAGGAAAAGGTATAGGTGAGATAAAACCTTCTTATAAAGCAAATGCACCATTCCCACAAAGACTCACAAATAAGAAGGAGGATTCAAAGTTTAGAAAATTCATGGATATCCTAAACAAACTCAATGTCAACCTTCCACTGGATGAAGTTATAGCTGAAATGTCTTCATACGCCAAGTTTTTTAAGGACATCCTCACCAAGAGGAGGAAGGTGGACCAGGTTGAAACTGTCATGCTTTCTAAAAGAATAAGTTCAATTATCCAAAATAGACTTCCTGAGAAGCTAGATGACTTGGGAGATTTCACTCTACCTTGCACGATTAGCAACACCACATTTGACAAAGGTCTTGTAGACATTGGAGCTAGCATTAGTCTCATTCCTTCTACCTTGTGGCAGGAGCTAGATCTTAGAGATTTGAAACCTACAAAGATGGCCATTGAACTAGCTGATCATTCCATCAAATATCCCAAAGGTATTGTGGAGGATGTGTTAGTGTGAATCGTTAAATTCTACATTCCTTGTGATTTTGTTGTGTTAGACATGGTAGAAACTCCTTCCAATCCCATTCTCTTTGGGAGACCCTTTTTTAGAACTGTCGGATGCCTTGTTGATGTTCGAGAAGGCAAACTTACACTCCGGGTTGGTGAAGAAGCCATGGAGTTTTCTGTGTATGATGCCATGAAGGCACCTTTAAGGGTAGAAGAGCTCTATTTTATAGACTATATTGATTCTATTATGGAGGAAAATCATGATGTTTCTAATTTGATATTAAATTACTATGATGATGATGAAGTTACAAACAATAAATCTGGAAATTCAGGAATACTTTCTATTGCTCAATCAGATGTTATTAATGAAGACACTTCACTTGTTGATGATAAATCCAAAGAGAATACAGTTGGGAGAAAGGTAGAACTCAAAGCCCTTCCACCAGGGTTGAGGTGTGCATTTCTTGACTCTGATTCTACTTCTCCTATCATAATCAATGATGAGTTAACTAATGAACAAGAAAATAAATTGCTTGCTGAATTGTGTTTGTATAGATATGTCATTGGTTACTCTATTGATGATTTAAAGGGCATCCAGACTTCCATTTGCATGCATAGAATAAACATGGAGGATGATGCTAAACCTATTGTTGAACCACCTAGACGTTTAAATCAAAACATGCTTGAAGGGGTTAGAAGGGAAATTTTTAAGTTGGTAGACGTCGATATCATTTATCCTATAAGTGACAGTCCCTGGGTTAGTGCCATTCATGTGGTACCTAAGAAGGAGGGTGCAATTATAATTAAGGGAGATAATGATGAGTTAATACAAATATGTGTAGTCACAGGTTGGCACATGTGCATCGACTACTGGCGCTTGAATAAAACAACTCGCAAAGATCATTTTCCTTTGCCATTTATTGATTTGATGCTTGAACGACTTGCAAAACATTCTTATTTTTGCTACTTGGATGGGTATTCCGGGTTTTTCCAGATTCCTATCTATCCTCCCGACCAAGAGAAAACCACTTTTACATGCACCTATGGAACATATGCTTACCGTCGCATTCCTTTCGGTCTTTGTAATGCCCCAGTGACATTTCAATGATGCATGATGGCTATTTTCTCCAATTTTATTGAAAACATAATTGAAATACACATGGATGATTTTCGTGTTTACATAGATTCCTTTGATCAATGTTTAAGCAATTTGTTACTAGTCTTGGCCCGTTGCAAAAAGGTTAACCTAGTACTAAACTGGGAGAAGTGTCATTTCATGGTACAATCCGGTGTAGTACTAGGCTATATTGTATCTAATAAGGGTATTGAAGTTGACAGGGCTAAGGTGGAAGCTATTGAGAAGATGTTTACTCTTTCTTAAGTCAAGGACATCTATAGTTTCCTTGTACATGCAGGGTTCTATAGGAGATTCATTAAAGACTTTTCCAAGATTTCAAAACCATTATGTTCCTTGCTTGTAAAAGATGTTGAATTCATATTCAATGATGACTACCATACAACTTTCAACAAGCTATTGTTTCAGCCCCAATCATCCAACCACCAGACTGGAGTTCTCCTTTCAAATTAATATGTGATGTGAGTGACTACGTAGTAGGGACAGTTCTTGGACAGTGGAAAGATAAGAAGCTTCATGCCATATACTATGCAAGCAAGACTTTAGATGAGGCACAAATCAATTATACAACCATTGAGAAGGAGATGCTTGCTATAGTGTACGCCTTTGACAAATTTAGACAGTATTTGGTAAGATCTGAAGTAATTGTATATACAGATCATGCTACCATTAAGTATTTGCTTGACAAGAAAGATGCCAAACCTTGGATCATCCACTGGATATTGCTTCTTCAAGTGTTTGATCTTGAGATCTGGGATAAAAAGGGGATAGATAATAATGTTTTTGATCACCTATCTAGGTTGACTACATATGCTAGAGATTTATTGCCTATTGAGGACCAATTTCTGATTGAGAAACTCTATGGCTTATCGTCCACACAAGTACCATGGTTTGCAGACATTGCTAATTTTCTTACCACAGGACAACTGCCCCCAGACTTGACATATCAACAAAAGTAGTTTTTCCATGATGTAAAGTTCTACTATTGGGATGATCCCTTATTGTTCAAACATGGGAGTGATGGCCTCATCCGGAGGTGTGTTGCTGAAGAGGAAATTGCCACAATCATTTCTGAATGGCATGCTTCTCCTTACAGTGGTCACTTTGGATGAGAGAAGACTGCAGCAAAGATTTTCCAAGCCGATTTCTATTGGCCAACATTATTCAAAGATGTCAACCATTTTGTCAAAGCATGTGATAAATGCAAAGGGTTGGAGGAACATCAAGACGCGATGATATTCCTTTTAACTCCATCTAGGAGATTGAGGTATTCGATGTGTGGGGAGTTGATTACATGGGACCTTTCCCATCTTCCTGTGGTAATCAATATATTTTAGTTGCTTGCGACTACATTTCTAAATGGGTTGAGGCCATTCCAACCCAAGCACCGGATGCAAAATCTATAATCAAGCTATTCCAGAAAATCATTTTCCCCCGATTTGGAGTTCCTAGAGCTGTGATTTTTGAAGGAGGCACACATTTTGTTGAGAAGCAGTTCAACAATCTTCTATCCAAGTATGGAGTCACTCATAAAGTCTCTACACCCTACCATCCTCAAACTTCCGGTCAAGTAGAAGTCTCCGATCGGCAGCTGAAGAACATTCTAGAAAATATTGTGTCTAGCTTAAGGAAGGATTGGGCCTTGAAGATAGACGATGCATTGTGGGCATATCAAACAGCTTACAAAACTATCATAGGCACAACTCCATTCAAGCTAGTATATGGTAAATCTTGTCACCTTCCAATAGAGATAGAACACTGTGCTTTATGGGCTATCAAATTCCTAAACTTTGACATGAAGAAGGACAACGAGAAACGTCTATTGCAGCTATAAGAGCTAGAGGAACTCTGGCTACATGCATATGAGAATGCAAATCTCTACAAGGAAAGGGAGCCTCTTGATCCCTCCAAGATGTTCTTCTTGGGTTACACCTTTAGTTCTCTTAGATTTTCCTTCTCTAAACCATGTTAAACTCTCAAAACTATATATCATTTTTGATGTACATCATCATGGACGAATAGGCTCTTTTTCTTGGACATGGGAGAGTAACTCCCATGTCATAACATGTATTGAACATGGTAATTTCGTACTAAATGCTAAATTCTTGCTTTTTTACCTTTTGAGTATCAGTTTCTTGCTTCTTGCATGTATGGTTGGCCACTATGTATGCATGTTTTATGCTTTCTTGCTTGATTTGAGAAGATAAGTAGGAGAGTAAGGAGGTACTCTCTAGGCAACTCCTCCTTTGCCATGAGAGTGGAAATTATGGAGTTGAGGAGTAGGTTTTTGATCCAAAATGAAATACATACACAAGAGTGTTGTATTGAGTTAGGATCGGTGTATTTGCACCGAGAGGTGAAGTATAACATACAACTCTCCTTTAGCAAGTGCTTAGTATGTTTAAATTTTATGTTTCCGCTTCATGTTATGATGTGCTAGTGAAATCCTAAGTCCTAGACTATTTTAAATCTAAAATCAAACCCTTTTAAGTAATCCTTTACTGTTTAGTCTAATTCTGAAATTTTAGTTTAATTAACCAAATATTTCTTTGAAAAAGGTCTAGACTGTTGAAACCTAGTACTCTTGTGTTTAATTGATTGTTAAATCTCCTTGTGTTCGATCTCGACTACAACTACTCTTGTATACTTGCGGGAATTGGCTAGTTGAGTAAAAGATCATTTATATGATTGAAACTCATTAGTGTAAAAATCAAATAGTTTCTTTGTCTCCACCACCCTCCTAAGTTTTGGGGTTAAGAATGATAAGGATTAAGGAATCCTCCACCAAATAATAAAATGCATGTAAGAAAGATGTCATGGCATAAGTGTTGGATAATTAGAAACTTAGACTGAGTTTAGATACATGCTTAGGTTGCATGGTCAGTGTTGTTGTGCCCTTGGTTACCCCTCATGAGAATGATGAGGTTAGATCATCTGGTAGGAAGATGAGGAGATAGAGTTAGTCTTGGAGGAAGAAGCCTCCATGAAGAGGAAGAGACCTGACGCATCCTCCTAGGATGATGCTCAACCCAAAACCTTAAGTGGTGGATAGAGAAGGAGAAGACGTGATGTGTTGGATATCATAGTTGACCCTACATGTATGTACGTAGGTTTGACATGCATGCTTTATGTATAGGCTTTGAGTATGCATGAGAAACATAGACTATGAGTGGTTGTTTGACCTCTAGTGCCTTTTGGTGACCCAACCTTGGGTGGTCGTGCCTGTTGAGGGTGAGGGATTGCTCCCACATTAAGAAGGTTAGAGGAAACCATATAGGAACCCTAGTTATGAATGCATATTCATCTTAGTTTTAATTGCCATTTTTGGCCCTATTTTGTAGTGAAAGCTCACATATGCCCCATGAATCTGCTCATATACAATTTTCCTCAGTTCCAGATGATTATTTAGAGTTTTGATCAAATCCATTCGTCTCCATTACAGGATTAAGCATTGCACTATGTGCACCAGTGTAGGAGGTAGTGGTCCCACTATTTTTGATGGATAGTTCCTTCATCAGAAAGAATCCTCATCAGTCAGAGGATTCATTGACACAGGCCCATCGACCCATAGCAATAGCCCCCACCCCTGTACGGGGGTGAGTTTGTCACATGACCGTGACCACAGTACGCCACCTCAACCACGACGCACCACCACGACCAAGGCCCACACTAGCTCGACTGCGGCATGTCGCCTCGACCTCGACCGCGACCGCAACCTCAACTGTGACCTTGACCGCATCCTCGACCGCAACTGCAACTCGCGACCTTTTCCTCGACTACAACCTCGACTGTGACTGCGACCACGACGTTAAGTCAATGCTCTCTAGATATGCACCTATAAATAGACGAACCCCTCCTTCATTTGAGACATCTCTTCCGTTCCACGATGCCGATAGGCTGCCACTCTATGCCTAGCCTAGGAAGATGATCTCTGTCGCCAAATACTACCTCTGTGGTGTCCTTGCTACTCTGCCATCTCCACTCCATCAAGATCTACTTCCTAGCCACAAAAGTGGTGGGATTTCATATCTATAGCACATTCATCCATCAGTCGTCTACCACTCCATCTCCAGTGAGCAAGAGCATGAGAAGATAAGGAAGGAGAGAAGATCACCCTCATCTGCCTTGGTGTTCTACCCCTCCTCGTGCATATCTGCCCCGCCAACGTGTAGAACATTGTTTCTTTATCGAGCTATGACCATCTTCTTCACCATGGCCATGGTAGACTCCCCTCTCTCTTGTTCTTTTTGTTTATATCATGAGGAGCGAGTAGTCCATTTTGCTGGGGTACGGGGACTAGCCCTGCTGGACATGCTTACATGTTCATCTTATAACATTCCATGGCTTGTATATAATTTTCCATTTCATTGTTAATCATTTAATGCATGCTTTGTGGATTGATCACCTGTCTTGCATGATCTATTATATTCCTTTGTTGTGAGAACTTCAATACTTAAGATTTGAATATCGATTATCATGGTTGATGCCCAGATGAGAACTTCTGAAGGGATATCTCCGGAGTAGTAAGTGTGTGACCCTTGGGTAATGAGACATCGAGCATGTGGAGATGCTTATGCAAACTCTATTTCCTAACGGATAGTTTGCTACTCCATTTGGATAGGTGTATCTTGCCTGGATATGTTTTGGATGTGTTTGCATGTGTAGTGGTGGTGAAACCCGATTCCACCCCAATGATTCCCATCATTAATTTAAACTCAATTTTAATACCGCTCTTTAACTTTCCATGCAACCAGTTTAACTAAACCCAAATTAACTCTTTGTTCTAAATATTAGTCTTAGTCGATCTAGATTTGACTAACAAGATTCTTAAAACATTGTCCCTTGGGATTTGATCCTTAACTATACTGTGGTAAGACTCGTTCGCTTGTCGGTGGTACTATATTGCACAAGGTTTTGGTAAAAATTTAGGGATTTCATCCCTAAGTGAGTTTGTTAGTGCAATAAAACCCATGTCAAATTCTGGCATCATTTCTAGGGACAATAGAATCGTCTAGTTAAATCTAGTTCTATTGAGACTAATCTAGGATTTTACTTTTACTTTTGATATTATTGACCATCTACTTGAATTTGGTTATACTCCATCCATCTGAATCATGAAAGATCTTTCCATCCCAGGTACCCCCAAAGACTAGTGCATGCCATGCTCCAACATCACCTGCCTTGTTGCTAGCTTTGACCCTGAGATAGAACGAACCTTTCTTCGTCGGAGTAGAGAGAACCAAGATAGGATGCACAAGAAGAGGAAATTGCCTGAAGGGTAACTCAAGCCCTTAATGCACAAAGAGAAAGGCTTATGCAATAATCCCGAGCTGCAAGAGGAAATCCAGACAGCCCAAGCAACAGCTCAACAAGCCGAGTTACAAAAGGACCTTAGAGAGTTCTGAATCCCTAAGGTTGCTGACGTTCAACACCTAGTACAACCTCCTCCCATCACTGCTCCAAACTTTGAGATCAAGTCACACTAGATTACGCTACTTCAAAACAACCCTTTCTATGGTAAGCACAGCGAGGATAGTTAAGAACATCTTCTGATGTTCATAGATTTATGTGCCATGACAAAGCAGAATGGAGTTACAGATGATGCCATTAGACTCCATCTCTTCAAATATTCCCTTGGAGATAGAGCTATGAGTTGGTATAACTCTTTGCAATGCGACCCCATAACCACTTGGGAACAACTTCAAAATGCTTTCCTGGAAAAATTCTACCCTCCTTCCATCACCTATGATATTAGGGGGCAAATAACACAATTTGTTCAGGTCCCTGGAGAAACCCTGGAAGAAGTATGGGAAAGATACAATGAGTTACTATGCAAGTGTTCACACCATGGCATACCTAAGAATCAACTCATCAAAATGTTTTATAGGGTTGTGTATGATGATATCAAGAAGTTTTTAGACTCCTCATCTGGAGGAAACTTCATGCGCCAAAGTTATGACAGCGCATGGCAGGTTGTCACCCTTGGAGATGAAAATCAAACCAACTGGGGCAGATTTGTAGGCAAAGGAGTGTTGAAAGTTGCTATGGTAGAAAGTAGTCATGAGTACAAGTCTATCATCGAGTTTCTAAAGCTACTAGTTGCCAAGCAAGACAACCTTGTATCGTCATTCAACGCTTATGAAAGGATGCACTCTCCCCCTCGACAACAAGAACAAGTCAAGTCATCTTCACCATTTTGTGAAGCATGTAAAGACACTAATCATTCTACTCTAGCTTGTAATATTCTCTATGGTTTTATTTTGGGCAATGCTTGTGCCCAAGGAGGTAATGGTCAGATGGAAAATATGAATGTCGTCCATGCTATCCCTGGTCAAGGGTATTATAATCCAAATCAGAATAGGAACCATCCTGGTTTTCAGTATAGAAATCCTTTGGGAGCAGAAAACTCACAACAACTCAGTTCAAATAATCAACAATGAGGCCCTCTGGGATTCCACTATAACCAACAATAAAATCTCAAGAATCAAGGGAACTTGAGGGGTAACTTTCAGAATAGAAATTACAACCAGTATCAAAACACCTCTCAAATCTAGAATCTCAACCAAGTCATGCATCAACAACTACAACAAGGACAACAAGTAGGTCCCATCTATTCTGATGATAAACTGTCAGTCATTGAGAAGATGCTACAATTGCAACAGACTATGATAGCAAATCAGCAACCCCATCAGAAGGATATTGAATCCCAACTAGCTCAACTTTTAGCTAGCCTCAAGCCACCTGCTGGAGCTTTTGCTGGTCAACTAGAGAACAATCCTAAACATCTCGAGCAACTGAAAGTTGTTTCCACTCATTCTGGAAAAGACTATTTTGATCCTCCTATCAAGACAATTGTGGTAGTTACAGACGAGCATAACTTGGTGATTGTCCAAGACACGAATGTACCTAAATCTCAACCGAAAGAATAGCTAACGATTGATAAGCCAGACAAAGCAAATCCTGAGGAACCTATCATTCCAGAAGCAGAAGACACACCTAAGCCAGTTATACAGGTATACAAGCCTCGTCCTCCTTTCCAAGCTTGACTAAAGCAGACAAAGCTCGACACTCGTTTCATTACCTTCAAGGAAGCAATGAAGAAGCTTCATGTTGATATACCCTTTCTAGATGTGTTTGCTGAGATACCAGCCTAGACAAAGTACTTAAAGTTTCTCCTCACAATGAAGTATATAACCGAGGAATATGAGATAGTCAAATTAGCAACAACTACTTTCGATATTATTCAGAGAAAAATGCCCAAGAAGTAAAAAGATCCAAGATCTTTTGGGATTTTGTACCATATCAATGACTCCACATGTAAGAAGGGATTAGCTGACCTCAGTGTTAGCATCTCTGTCATGCCACTTAGCCTTTGCAAGAGGCTAGGGTTTGCATAACTTCTCCTAACTAACATCACCATACAGCTTGCAAACAATTCTATGACTCTCCCTTTGGGAATCATTGAGGATGTTCCAGTCAAGGTAGGCAAGGACATTTATTTTCCATGCGAATTTATAATCATGGACATAAAAGAGGACTCCTAGTACCCTCTTATCTTTGGTCGTCCGTTCCTCGCCACTACGAGAGCCTTGATTGATGTCGAAGCAGGAACCCTGCTCCTCAAATTAGGCAAGGAAATACTCGAGTTCAGAGTTTTTGAAAGTATGTGAAGACCAAGCATGCAAGAAGAAGTCTATTTGATTGATTGCATATAGCAAATGTCACTCCTCACGTAAGAGAATCAAGAATAAGACAATCCTTTAGAAGTGGCTCTAACAAACCCAACTGCGGATGAATCCATTGACGAACAAGTAAAGAATTGTGTTCTCCACCTCAATGTTGCAGAAGAAGATCCTGAAGTTAAATTTGAGGAACTCAAGGATATGAACGTAACTGAAGACCTAAGAGAGAAACTAGAGGCCCCCAAAATGAAGCCCCTACCTGAGGGACTGAAGTACGTGTTTCTAGATGAACTCAAGGTCTGCCCATTTATCATAAATTCTAACCTAACGTCTGAATAAGAAGATAAACTCCTGACAGAATAAAGGGAAAGAAGAAAGGCCCTTGGCTACAAAATGAGTGACTTCACCGAGGTTAGTCAAGTGCTTTACATGCACAAAATCCCCATGGTGGAAGACCACAAGCCAACTGTCGAACATCAACAAAAGCTGAATCCAAATATGAAAGAAGTAGTCTGCCTTGAAGTCATCAAATTGCTTACTACCGAAATCATCTATCCTATATCTGACTCGCCATGGATAAGTCATGTACATGTTGTCCCAAAGAAAGGTGGAACTACTGTGATACAAAATGAAAAGAATGAACTCATCCCCACTCTAACAACCACTAGTTGGAGGATGTTATTGATTATAGGAAATTGAACAAGGCCACACGTAAGGATCATTTCCCGATGCCTTTTCTAGACCAAGTCTTAGAGAGATTGGCTCACCAAGAATATTTTTGCTATCTTGATGGTTACTCTAGATTCTATCAAATTCCCATACATCCAGACGACCAAGAGAATACAACGTTCACTTGCCCTTTTGGAACATATGCCTTTATAAGGATGCCTTTCGGACTTTGTAATGCACCTACTACTTTCCAACATTGCATGGCAGCCATATATGCTGGACTCGCTGTAACTATTATGGAAGTTTTCATGGATGATTTCTCCATGTATGGAGATTCATATGACTCATGACTGATGCACCTCTCCCTGGTCCTCAAACGATGTGAAGAAGCACATCTAGTGCTAAACTGGGAGAAATGTCATTTCATGGTAAAAGAAGGCATTATCCTCATCCATAGGGTCAGCAATCGAGGGATCAAAGTAGACAAGACAAAGATCAAAGTGATTTCTAAACTCAGTGTCCCAAGCCATGTAAGAGAGGTCCGCATATTTCTTGTCCATGCATGCTTTTATAAAAGGTTTATAAAGGATTTCTCTAAGATAACCAAGCCTATGACGAACTTATACTAAAGGACATTGATTTCCATTTTGATGAAGAATGCGTCAAAAGTTTCAACAATCTCAAGCATGCCCTTACATCAAACCCTACCATCTAAGCTCCAGATTGGGAGCACCCATTTGAAATAATGTGTGACGTCAGTGATTACACAGTCGGTGCTGTTTTGGGCCAATATATAGAAAGGAAACATCATGTCATCTACTATGCATCTAATACCCTTGATGAAGCTCAAAGGAACTATGCAACTACTGAGAAGGAAATTTTAGCAATTGTGTATGCCTTTGACAAGTTTAGATCCTACCTCACTGGTTCGAAGGTGATTGTCTACACAGACCATGCTGTAATTTGCTACCTCTTAGCAAAGAAAGATGCAAAACCCAGGTTAATCATATGGATTCTCCTCTTGCAAGAATTTGATCTTGAGATAAGGGATAAGAAATTCTCCTCTTGCAGTCGGTGTCATCTACCCTGAATGCACTGGCATTGCACTGAAGAAATTCATGCATGATGTGAGGCAATATCACTGGGATGAGCCATACCTCTTCAAGCTCTGTGTTGATGGTCTTTACAGATGATGTATCGTTGAGGAAGAAGCTCAACTTTTTTTAGAGCAATGCCACACAGGCCCCGCTGGAGGCCATATGAGTTCCAAGAAAATTGCTTTGAATGTTTTACAATGTGGCTTCTTTTGGCCAACCATATCCAAGGATGCCTACAACTTTGTCTTGTCTTGTGACAAATGTCAGAGGGTGGGTAACATAACAAAAAGAGATGAGATGCCCCTTAAGATCTGGTAGGAGGTCGAGATTTTTGACGTTTGGGGAGTGAACTACATGGGCCCATTCCCATCCTCGCATGGATTTTGCTACATTCTAGTTCTGGTGGATTATGTCTCTAAATGGGTAGAGGCCATACCAACTGTCACTGGCGATTCAAAACCAGTCATCAAAATGTTTAGAGATATTATTTTTTCCCATTTTGGAGTTCCACGCACTGTGATATCCGACGGAGGTTCTCATTTTCTGGAAAGAAGTTTTGAGGAACTATTGAGAAAATATGGTGTGACTCACAAGGTATCTTCCCCCTACCATCCGCAAACAAGTGGACGGGTAGAGGTGCCAAACCATCATATCAAAGCTATCCTTGAAAAGATAGTGGGTCGCAACTTGAAGGATTGGTCAGTAAAAATCAATGACTCCTTGTGGGCCTATAGACCTGCTTTCAAGACTCCTCTCGGAACAACACCCTTTAGATTAATATATGGAAAATTATGTCACTTGCCCGTAGAACTTGAACACAAAGCTTGGTGGGCAATCAAACAACTGAATTTTAACATGAAGAAAGCTGGCTAAGCTAGGATTCTGCAACTCCAGGAGCTGGAAGAACTTCAGATGACAGCTTACGAGAACGCATGAATCTACAAAGAACGTACAAACTTATGGCATGATGGTTATTTGAAAAGAAAAGACATACAAGTGGGAAACCAAGTTCTACTGTTTAACTCAAGACTGAGATTGTTCCCAGGAAAACTCTATTCTCATTAGTCCGGATCGTACACTGTTAAGAGCATCTACCCACATGGTGCCTTCATTTTATGGAGTGAAAAGTCAGGAGAGTTTGTGGCAAATGGCCAACGCTTGAAGAGATATTTCACCACAGTTGAAACTAGCATTGAAGCATTGCTAAATCTTTCCAAACCAACATATCTACCAGAAAATTGAAAGAAGCATGTAAAACCAACGACATAAAACAAAGGTGCTTGTCGGGAGATAACCCGATCCTTATCTTAGCTTTTACTTTCAGTTTTGAATGAGAAATTTTTCACCCAGTAGATAATGCATCATAAGATGCAATCTCGAGTCCTGATAGTGTTCATTTTTTAGATTTCAGATGGAAGACACGTTGCTGAAAGGAACACAACCACATATGGTGGACCAACCAACACGATTTTTCCCCTCCATCTCGGATTTAGAGTTTGCTCCAGACGAGAAATTTTTTAAGTTTGGGGTGGAGGGTGGGTGGTACGTACTTTACTTTCCACCCACACCTATCTGTTTTAGACTTAAGATTCCATCGTTAAATTTAAAGCTATTTTGATCAAAATTTTAAGTTTTCAAAGTATTCAAAGTAGTTTTGTATAGAAACTTGATGAAGTTTTGATGCTTTTATTTCAATCAAAGCCTTTACCTAGCCAACTATTTCTTTTTCCATGCAATTTTTAATCATTATACCCTCCTTATTCGAAGTAAAGCCTCAAGGGGGACAAATTCTGAAACTAGCCAATGGTTAGAAATCACCATGTGAAGCTTATGAATCCTAACATCATATATCCTTCAGTAAAAATGGCAAGCATCTATCAAACTGATAGGGATTAAACACATCATACTTTCTAACTGACTAGTGGAACAATAGCATGGACTCTCCACCAGATCCCCATCAAGTCATTATTTGAGCATAGTATGATAAGGAGAAAAACTTGATGCACTAAATTGTAAATCAAGTTGCATTATGATCTGAACTCTCTTCTACAGTTCTTCTACCATCTTCATACCCCTCCATCCATAAAAAAGAAACACAAAGCCATAAAAATAGTGCCAAACCCTAAGTTCGGGGTGGCATACCATCCCTCTCTATATTCACTTCTTCCATACCCTTCTCTATGTAATAGGGGTGTATCACCAAAATGAAAAAGAAAAGATGCCAATGAGCACACAAGAAAAAATGCAATCTCGAGTCGAATAGAGGAGAGATTCGCATAATTAAGGTTGTAATCAATGTAATTGCGACCATATGTTAAAAATCTCAAGTCAAATAGAGGAGAGATTCACTACTTCCTTCCATACCCCCCGTCACTCCCTTTTCCACCTATAGGCATAATGAATGCCTCATTTTTGCCACTCTTTTGTAAAATGCTAGTGTCAGATCAGATGCACACTTGTTCTACGTACAGGTTTTTTTGGATTCTGACAAAGCTCTTAGACATGCTTGATGTTGGAGAAGGTAGGGAGGAAGTGCATTTGGGAAATGAACTCGAGAATGAAGATATTGTAAGATGTGTTCAGTGGTCTCAGGAAGTTGAGATGCTCAGCCATATAAGCAAAAAAGAAACAAATGTGATGTGAAGATGAGGCAATCACAAGAGTTGAAAGTATTCAATTGACGTCTATTTCAGATTTTGTGTTACTCGAGGACGAGTAATGTTTAACTTTGGGGTGTTTTGATGAATGCATATTCATCTTAGTTTTAGTCGCCATTTTTGGTCCTATTTTGCAGTGAAAGCTCACATATATATGCCCCCTGAATCTGCTCATATACAATTTTGATTAGTTCCAGATGATTATTTAGAGTTTTGATCAAATCCATTAGTCTCCATTGCAAGATTAAGCATTGCACTATGTTCACCAATGTAGGAGGCGGTGGTCCTGCTATTTTCAATGGGCAGTTCCTTCATCAGAAAGCATCCTCATCAGTTAGAGGATTTATTGACGCAGGCCCATCGACCCAGAGTAGTTTGGAGCATAAGAAGAACAAGGGTAATATGAGAACGTACCTATCTAGAGTAGTTTGGAATCTTTGAGTTACTAGTTTGGGTTTGATGACCGAGATGATGAGCTCAAAGTTTTCTTGACTCAGTTGGACCTAAACCTGAGATGAGGTTGATGAGTGGAGTATATAAAGCTTTATGTCTTCACCACCACCTCGCATATGAGCATAACATATACTCTTAGTTGAGACACATCTCATGTACATAATTGTCTTGTTTAGCCAGTAGAGAGGCTAGAAGAGGTTGCTAGGTGAACCCTTTGATTGTTAGAAGATGAGACGTGTATGGTAACACCCAGATACAATTAGACCCGTTGGTCAATTTGGCGGTTACCCAGTTAGCCAGCTTAGAGTTTTAATGAGAAAAGGGACTGCTGTAAGAACCTCAGATACACCTCTCAGGAAAAGAAGGTGGTGAAACCCACTACTAGAGTGTTTTAGGGTTTTTGAGGAGTCAACCTTGAGGAATCATGTCCTACAAGAAGCTCATGATTTTAAGTACACCGTATACCATGGTACTACCAAGATGGTTAAGGTTTGCAGTGGTACCTTGAAGACCTAGGATGAAGAAGGATATAGTGTTGCATGTGGCCAGTTTCCATACATGCCAGAGGGTGAAGGACGAACACCAGCAACCCAGTGAGTTGCTATAGATAATAAGGAGTCCCTGAGAGGGAATGAGAGCAGTACACCATAGACATTCTGGTGGTTCTCCCTTGGACCAAGAGAGGTCATGATGCAATATGGGTTCTGGTAGATTACCTTACCAAGTTGACCTAATCCCTTGCCTAAGAGAGAGCACTATCAGTGTGACATATCTGGTTTGAACTATATATATGAGAGAGAGATAGTTCAACTACACAATGATCCGAGTCCAATATCTTGAGTGTGACCTCAAGTTCACTTCCATGTTGAGGAAGTAGGTACATGAAGAACTCAATGTTAGATGGAAGTTTAGTATAGCTTATCACCCATGACTGATGGACAGTCAAGAGAGTATGAGCCAAACTCTAAAAGGTCTAATGAAAGCATATGTGCTCATTTAGGGTGATTCATGGGAGAAGTTCCTGCCCCTAGTAGAGTTTTATTGTTATGATAGCCACCATATCCAGCATTGGGATGTATGAAGCTCTGTAAGGGAGGTTGTGTCCGTCACCGCTTCACTTGGATGATGTCGGTGATAGGACCTTGTGAAGGTCAGAGAGACTATAGTGTATGTATATGAAGTCACTTTGATCGAGCAATGGCTGAGAAAGCCCATGATCGACATGAGTCATGAGCTGATGCAAAGCCGACTGACATGTAGTTCACTGTGGGTGAACATGTGTTATGAAAACTTAACCCCTCTGAGCTATAGCTAAGGAAGCTGAGTCCCTGATGCATGGGTCCATTTGAGATGGATTGGTGGAGTTTCTTATGTTTATCCTTACCCCTCAGGATAATATGATGTTTGATGTGTTCCATGTGTCTGATCTAGAGCACTATGTGATGTACCTAAGTCATGTGCTGAGCATTGAACCTATTGAGTTTCAAGGGAGGCCGACATATCCTGAGTCACCTGTGAGGATTCTAGACACCAAGGTGAAAGAACTCAGATGTAAGAATATAAAATGATAAAGGTTCTTTGGAAGCACCATGGAGAGGATGAAGCCACATGAGAGCTAATGATGAACATGGGAAAGTCTTATCCTGAATGTTTGTATGTTTGGTGGAATTTTGAGGGAAAAATTCCTATAAGAGGGGAAGGATGTTACAACCCCAATTTTTGGGTTTATATGGTTTGAGATGCAATTTCTCCAATAAAATGTATGATTATGAAATTGTATGATTAATGTGTAATGAATGGATTTCCTTTGCAATATTTCCTTTGTGCATGTGATTTCGTGGATCCTAGTGAGTTAGTGGGTCCAATATGATAAAAAGGAAAGAAAAGTTGAATGAAATCAAATAATGCATAAAAAGGAAAAGAAATTAAGATAATGATGAGAAATATGTGGAATTCTCTGGAAAGTTGTATGATTGATCATGGATTAGATTTTGAATTTGCATGGTTTCTAATGGTAAAAGGAATCCAAATAAAGGAAATAAAAGTGTAAGAGAGAGAAAATGTGAATAAACTATGCCTTAATAAGTGTTAACTTGCATAGGAAGAAAAGTCATTTATCCTTTTGAGTTTGGGACTCAAACTTTGTAAACGCGTAGATAAAGTTAATAAAAAATTTCCCCTAAAATTTGGAAGTAAAAGGATAAACGAGGAGAGAGTTATGGATTTTATAAGATTACTAAAGTGAGAGGATAATTGTTCAAATACATTAAATGTCACATTCCATTTAGGAATAAATATTCGAATTATCTATGATGTGGGCGATCTGGACCGCAAATCTCATGATCTGGGTCACCAATCTTGTGATCCGATGGCTAGTTTGCATCGTCCTACTCGAGTTAGGACTCGGAGAGGAGCAGGAGACTGAGATCTTAGATCTCAGTTTTCGCACAAACCTGAGCATGTGCACATGAGGAAATTGCTTGGATAGACTCAGGAGAAGATTTCGAGTAAGGCAAGCCTAGATTTTATAGGGTTTCGAGGACTCTGGGATAAACACCCAATTCCAATTGGGACTGTGATTGGCGGCGAGGTTGGGGAGCCAAGATTAGACCCCCACATCTATAAACAGGACCCCCTAGATCTCGCCCAAGCATCTCAGATGTGAACAGTAGGCTTTGGCCTCTGATTTCCCTCTCTCTCTCTAGTGATTGCACTCTGACAAGCTTTAAGACAATGGTGTCACCGCTGGATCGCGCGAGGAATAGAGGAGGGGAAATGAGGAAAAGACCACATTGCCATCGGCTACGAAGCAGACCGGGGAGGGTCGAAGTGACTTCTCACCCTGACCTTATGCTCGACTTGCCTGGGATGTGCCTCGCACGTGGCGTGAGATGATTCACGGAGCCAGGTCCATGTGATTTTGCAAGGTAATGTTTATTTGCTGATGTGGTGCATTGTTATTGGTCCAAATTAGTTAATTTGAGGAAAATTCTAGAAAACCATAAGATGATCGGATCATGGCAAGTAATATATGAAAATTTATCAAAAAAATATGTAAAATCCAATAAAAATAGAATTGAAGCCTATATTTACTTACAATTTGAAAAGTATGTAAGGTTATCATCTTTAATGGTTTAATTAATGAAAAACCCTAATTTTGATGTTAATAAGATTGAGTAAAGTGCTAGGGATGATTTAAGATGATATTGACCTATTGTTAATAAAAAGATGTTTAAGATCTAAAAAGATGATCTTTGTGCTTAATTGGACTAATTTAGGGTTTCATGTGTATAAAGTGCATTAATGGGCTTAGAAACCATAATTTAGGTGAATATGTCTTTCAAGGGTTTTAATTGTGAAAATCCATGTTTAAGAAAGAGATATTATGTTCTAAATATAATTTGAGAATGAAGACCCTTAATGTGAATAATGTATGGAATTAGGGTTTTATAAGTAGGAAAGTTGTTTTAGGGTTTATTGACCTAAAAAGGATAAAATCTAAGAAGCCCTAATGAATCCTAATGAGACTTAGAAACCTTATAAAGGTATCCCAAGTCAATAAAGAGTTGTTTGGGATGTGATGGTAACAACTAGGTGTTATACATGTTTTTCAGATCAAGGGTTGCTTGATATGGTTGCTTACCTTGCTTGATTGGACATCTAGTTGGATTTGGATATCTTGCTTCTTTTAACTCATTATCAGGTATGTGGTTAAGCTTATGACTAATCGCTCTAGTTTCACAGTGATTTCCAAGGTTTTACCGGTTGCTTGAAATTAACTGCTTGGTTGGGTTTTATTTCATGCAACTATAAAGTGACTATGACTGTCACCATAAATATATGTGCATGACTAGCTCATATTCTAGTCCTCCTCTATAACTTTGATGATGATAAGATGGATGGACTAGTACATGGTCTACCATTGGGGTAGGATCATAAGGTTATCGCGTGTCAATGTGTTGGTCTACCCTTGGGTAGGACCATATGACTACACAACCCTAGGTCATGGTCTACCTGTAAGGTAGGATCATAGGGGCTATTTGAGATCTACCATATGAGAGATGTAGTATCCATGTCCACTACAGGGACAACACAGAGGCAAGGATACATAGGGATTGAGTAGTTATGTTTCATACATAAAGTTTGATTTGTTAAGCAATAATTTGGTTGCATTATGTTGTTATAAATAGATGCAAGATTTTGGTTCCCCCACATACGGTATAATTCATTATACTGACCGACGTTTTATTTGTCGACATTTTAGGTATATCTGAAAGTGGACAAATAGTAAAGTGGCATTTGCAAAGAATAAAGTTAATCTATTAATAGGATTTAGTTAGTTAGAACTCTACAGTGGGTAGAAGTTCCAAATTCCTATTTTTGAAAGGTACGTGAAGAGAAAAAAATTATCATGTTTCAAGCTTAGTTATGGTAGAATTTATTAATTATTTTTTATTATTTGTAAAACCATTGATCCTATTTTAGGATAGCGGCTCTGACTTCTTGGTCTTCCTTAATTGGGAGTTACCGGGAAGCAGGGTCATTACACACTCCCTATGGATCACTCTAACCTCCTAGTAAAGGATGGAAAGTGCATGCCTCTCACAGAAAAGGAAAGAAATACCCCTTCTATTGCTAAATCCCCGCTAGGGATCAAAAGTGGCTTGGCACCCCACACATCCTGAAAATTTCATAACTATAAGCATTACGAGCAAGAATAAAATCCTAGTGTGAATAAAACTATAAGAGTTGTGTCTGGCAATATGTTGAAGGGCTTTGCCCTTCTAGTGTATAACTGCATTTTAGAATGCATATATGTCGTGTCTGGTAATGGAGCCTGGAAGCCAAACAATACTCACATGTCTTCCAACAACAATCTTGCGTAATCACCTAAATTACACAAGGACTTACAATTTAGTGATACTATTAATACAACAATACTCATGATTGAGTGACCCCTAGAAAGTCAGGAAACACAACAACCTTATCTCACCCCCACACATCTAGTTTAGGGTACTAAAAAAATAAAAGTTAGGTGTGAAAGCTACCTCTTGCGAGAACCTTTCACAGTACACTAGGAAATGAGGTGTTGAGAGAATCACGAAGGAGAAATCCTTCCTCAAAGAAGGTTATAATAGATAAAAGGAGTCATGCAACTCCAGATCTATACGAAAAAAACTAGGATTACATGAGCATATTGAGCAGTGACATAGATATCTTGACCTAAACCTGGTATAAGGACATACTTGATATTCCAAAAACATTAAACTAATATATCCTTTTGAAGTCATTCAATGCTTTTATTATAATTATTAGCTTGAGGACAAGCTAGACTCTAAGCGGGGGTTGTTAGCATCCAATTTTGTTGTTATATATGCATGTTTTACCCTTACTTCTATTAGCTTTTATGCTTTATCCTTATAAAATCCCTTAGTTTTAGTGGTTCAAGAATAATAACCTCCTTACCCACCTTCTATTCCCTTTTTATAGGAAGCTACCTAACACAGTTAGTCCGTCAGTCGGTTGTCGACAAACCTTGTACAATAAGAAACATACCAATGGAACGACGGCTTGTCGCCCCGACGGGTATCCATACTAGCAAGTTTAAATCAATCATCGACCCATCAGGCTAGCAACCCATCGACCCGATGAGCTAGTAGTTCATCGACACGTCGAAGCATCTGATTGAAGAAGCCACCCAAACATGTAGGCATCTCAATAGAATTTTGAAGACCGACGATTGGACAGGATCATCGGCCTAATGACTCCATTTCTAATTGATCTACCTTGTCAAACCCTATCACCCCAACATGGTTCATTTGTAGCATGACTGATGAGGCAGCTGCCCACAAAAGTGACTAACTGACAAAGCCATTGCCCGACGACTAGGCAGATCCATCAACCAACACATTCCTTTTCTTAAAGGACGTTGCCCCTACCACGTTCATTATAGGCAAAACCTCGAGGCATGTGCCTCGAGGTCGGTGACACAACAAGTACCCACACTCAGGTGCATCGGGTACAAGCAACGAGGCCTATAAATATATGGCAAGGGACTCCATTGCAAGGATGCTTTGTTCCCATCATGAAGTGGTGTCGAATTCTCACCATAGTCATCAATCGATAAACCAAGGAGGAGGGTCAAGGTTCACAAATCTTCATCAGCCATACAAAGTTCCAGGGAGAGTGATGGACTTCATCATCACCATGCCTTCACTAGAGCTAGAGAGGAAGGAGGTCTTTGTTGATTATCAGTCCATATCGAGTTGTTTTTTGTTGTATCTCCCACCTTCTTCTCTGATATGTCCACTTTATCCCTTCCTTTCATCACCATGTCACCTTACACTTATAATATTGCCATGTCACTCACTACCATGAATGTCTAATCCATTAACTTAGGTTGGGAGTAGACACTAAGGCTCTTCCAACATGTAAATACTTATATCCATTAATATATACTCTCGACAATCTTTATCTCCATACTCTTATTCTTAATGATTCACTTGCATGATTAGCTACCATCTTGTGTTGTTTGATTGGTTATGCCTCAAGAGAGTGGTATTAACCCATATCTAAGAGTTATGAAGTTGCATAAATACATGAGAATGTTGGAATGCTTAAGCTAACGATCATATGGTTTTATGTTGATTGTTTTTTTGCCTTCTCAAGAGAGAGAGAGACAAACTTATAATTTAGATCTATCCTAAGCTCAAGAGAGGAGGGAATGGACACTTATAATGATTGCTTGTAAACTTTCTAAAGCGTGTACGATGGGTGTGACTATTGCATGCTGGTGAGATATCTTAGATGGTGAAACCCAATCCTAGTTCCCTTCCATCCTTATACTCAAAACCATTAAAACATACTTGGACTTTTTGTTTTTTCTTTGTTTTCTTTTCTTGTTTGTTATTTGTTCATTGAGAACTGCCTTTATATTAGGAACATCATTCTTATCTTTTGGTCGGTATGACTAAGCTAAGGCTCAAGGATCTTGACACTTACCATCATTGTCCATGTGTTCAACCCTGAATTACTACACCGAGCCTCTTTATTATTATTGTGGGTGCCTAAGTATCGGATTATAAATTTAAGTCTAATTAATCTAAATTTGTTCCTTATGGAAGCATGATTTTAGGCGATCAGTAAGTTGGTCAACTTAGCGATGGAGATTATAACATCTGGATCCTCCTTGATTCTTAGGGAATGTATTATATTACCTCCACTCAAAGGATGTCAAGGTGCTCACCAAGGTGGGCCAATCAACCCTTATATTTTTGTCCTTTGCATGGAAAGACTGAGTCAATATATAAAAATGCAATCTCAAAAGGAAAATGGAAACCCATTTCTCTGTTTAAGGATGGACCATCTTTACCTTAGGTCTGGTTCGTTGATGATCTCCTCCTCCTTTCCGAAGCTTTGGTTACTCACGTTGCAACCATTAGGCAATATGTGCAAGACTTCTCATCCGTATCTAGACAAACTATCTCACCCAACAAGTCGTGTTAATACTTTTCTTTAAACACTAGCAACTCTCTTAAAAGGAGAATTAGCAGGAAGCTTGGAATCCCCATCATTGAAGACCTGGGCAGATATCTTGGCATACCAATTATTAACCACATAATCAACAATAATACCCCTACTACCATATTAGAATCCCTAAAATCTAAGATGAATAGTTGGGTAGTTCATCACTTCTTTCTTGCAGACATAATCATGTTGGCTAAATCCACCTTTCAAGCTATTCCATCATGCACAATGCAATCTATCTCACCATCTCCCTTCCTATACGTGACTATATCAATCACCATGCGAGCAAGTTCATCTGGTATGGGGCTAGAGAACACAAGAAACTACCCCTAGTTTACTAGAAAAAAACATCAAATAAAAACATTGGTGGCCTTGGTATCAAGGACTCAGAGACTATAATTGTGCCTTGATGCTCAAGAATGCTTGGAAATTCATTAACAATCCTAAAAAACTCTGGGTCTAGACCATGCTCATGACATATATCACAAATGAAAGGATCAAATCAGGCATGTGCCTTCAGCATGGAGCTTCATCAGAACCAATACTCGACCTTGGAAGCTAACAACAAAAGGATCATAAATGATGGAAATAATACTAATGTATAGAGAGATGCATGTATTTATGATAGTATCATCTTACAAATGGATGCCAAAATCCACATCCCTTCAAGTCCAGAAGACCTAAAAGTGGCTTCAGTGGTCAATCACGATGGAGGATAGGGTTGGGACTTCATTTATCACCACCTCCCAGACTTTACATGGAGAAATATTAGTGGGATTCTGTCATCTACCCCAAATTTTATTTGCGATCTATGGGCATGGAACCATGAGACTAGTGGACGCCTTACGGAAAGATCTGTCTACAAGTGGATCCTAAAAGACCAAAAGCAACACATCTACAGAAATTGGAAAAATCTATGGAAGATGAAAGTTCCCCAAAAGGGTGAAAACCTTTTGTGGCTTATGTACCATAAGGCCCTTCTCACTAATCCATAGAAGAAGAGAAGACACATGGATGTTGCAGACACTTGCCCACAATGTAACAATGCCAAAGAATATCTTCTGCATTGTCTTAGAGATTACGAGAGAAGCAAAAAGTTTGGTTAGAACTTAAGTGCCCATATTATCTTTTAAATCTTGATTAAGACTTTTGTATCTGCTCTGTGATTGAGCTAGCAAGATCCAACATCTCCTTAACTATTGCCTATTGGCATGTATGGACTGGTCGTAACAAAGTTGCTGACTCTGGAAGAAGGTAACCTGCTTCTAGTTTTGTCAGGTTGATTTTAGAAGTATCCAACAAAATCACATCTCTCCAAGAATCGTGCTCAACAACCACACATTGCCAAACCAATTCCTTACCTTATGCTACTATCTTACAAGGCAATAACTTCATCATCTTTTTAGATGCGGCTTTCAATATCAACACCGGAGCAACTTTACCAGGGATCCATATAGTAAACAACATTAGTCACTACATCAGAGGTGTGCGACACCTAGACCATGCCTCCTGTGCTCTAGAAGTTGATATCCAAGCCATATGAGAGCTGCAAATATGTGCCAAGAGATGAACCTAGATAACTTTGTCATTTTCTCTGACTCTAAACAAGCCGTCTCAATGTGCACCAAAGAACAACTACCCCGTTGAAGTTCATCCCTTGCCGAAGACTCCTGAACTCCATCAAATACAAAATCAAACCCTCCAACCTTCTTTTCATACCACACACTTCTAACTTAGTTGTTGACTCATTAGCAAAGAATGTAACTACCAATGTGGTACATTTCACTTTGAAATCTCTATGGCTTATACATGAGGTCAACCTATGCATGAACACTTTAACTAACCTCTAGCTAGCATCTAATTAGGGTAACGTAGATCCAAAACAAAAGATATACTAGAAAACATAAGAATATTGAACACCCACATGAACTATTGATTAACCTTACGAGATCAATATATGATGATTATATGCTATGTAGATGAAGCTGGTATTGGTCGTCTTCTGACCATACAAACAACACAAGATGGGAAAGGAAATGAACCACATATGGTTGCCATGAAGAAGATCATGGAGGAATCAGGGTAAAACTAGAGATTTATATATTATTTTCTATCTGACCACATCTTCATTCCTATGGGGATGTTCTAAGGGAACCCCGCCCAATCACAAACTCTATATCATATTTTAAACTCTTTCAGGTAGTTTAGATAACATGACACTTTTGGTGATCTCCTCTGTCACTACTGTTTGATATGTACATGCGGTTGTATGGAGATTAGATAATATATGGTGGATATTAAAAAATAGTTTTCAAAAGAGAAAATATTGGGTCCAATTTGTTATCAAAAGGAACAAGTCATTGATCACATCAAAAAGTAGTGGGTCTAAGAACTGATTGGTAGGGAGTAAGGGAAAAGTAGAAGGTCTAAATATTGGGAAGGATGCTAGGTTACAATGCATGTCATAAGCATAGGTGGTAAAATCATATTGGGTATATGTTAGAATTTATTAAAGTGGGTTTAAAGAGCACTTAATTTTCAAACAAAACAATGCAATATTAACCACAGCTATGAAAACGAAAAAGGGGAATTGTGCCCGCTTCCTTCTCTCCCCCCCTCCCGTCACCCGAAGCCAGGACGCGGACAGCGAGAGAGGCTAGAGGACCGAAAGGGAGACCGTTGGCGCAGCTACGAGATGGGGATCCGGTTCGTCCTGCTGGTAAACAAGCAAGGACAGACACGATTGGCTCAGTACTACGAGTACCTAACCCTCGAGGAGCGCCGCGCTCTGGAGGGCGAGATCGTCCGCAAATGTCTCACACGCACCGAGCAACAGGTAGGTCGCTTGCCGTTTTCTAGCCACTTGCCCAACCTGCTTCTGTTGCTGGTATCACGGTGAAATTCGCCCTTCAGATTATCACAGGATTTGATTACTTGGTAGTGCTGATTTCTGGTTAAGCAAATCTGCGTAGTGGCCCATCTTTAGGCATTGCCACTACTGTATAATGCAATTCTGTCAGATCTCTGGGTAATCACTAGGTTCTGCTTTCTTGTGCTAAATTATCAGCTGAACACCAAGCTAGCCGAGCTCGGGTCTTCTAGTATGATATATCAAAATGGTACATCATATAATTAGAGGTAAGTTGAAGGCATTCACATATGCAGAGTTCTGTTTTCAGTACCTAGATTTTGAATCATCATGCATTAACATGGATGAGAAGATATGTACGCGGTATAAGTTTTTATATAGCAGCAAATGCTACATGCAGATCTTGCTCTCAAGACCTCTGCTACTTATACCCTGTCACGTTTTTAATAGCACTTTCCGAATGTCAAAACTTAATCCAATCTTACAAACTCGTCACTAAGATCTCCTCCCTGTATATATGAGCAGCTAAGGCATGATTTAATCCTGACTTTCATACCACCTGCCAAACTCGGAAGCTATCTTTAACTTGGATTTATGACTCATGGGAAGCAAAAGCATTTTTTTCAGAAGGTACACAGGTAACACAGCTGCCGATAATTTTAGAGCATTCTGATGGTAAGTGCACAGTTAGAATGCCTATTGCTATAGAATGTCTATAGAGTAACTCCAGCTTCGAAGATCCCTAGGAGTAATGGCATTTTTTTGTTATTTACCTGTCTGTATAAGTATTAAAGACCGACAAATAGATGCATTTAGATGTGGTGGTTTATTGAATGTTAAGAAATGGCGGAGCTAGCCAAATTAATCGGGGGTGGGGGTGGGGTGGGGGTTTCAATGAACATGCTTATCACTGCAACCAAGTTGTTGAAAAGATGATTGAAAAATTGGATGATTGATAAATAAAATCACAATTAATTGAATGCTACTGAATCTAATTGGTGTGCCTAAAAATGTCCAAGTACATAGAATCAAGATAGACAACTGCAAATAAACAATAAAAAACGAAATAAAAAATGTCCTAGAATTTCACTTTGATTACCATTATTGAAAAGCACTTCACAATTATCTTTGTTGAAAAGTGTGAGGGAAAACTCACTGGTGTTGTGTTGTATTAGACGGCACACTCCTGTCATATATATAGGAGAGGGGGGCATGACAGACTTGGGACTCAAGTAAGGCTATATGGGCCGTGACACTTAAGCCCATCAGCTAATTAACCTATTAACTAAATAGGCCTATAATACTTTTTAACGCTCCCCCTCAAGCTGGAGTATTGATGAAACTCATGTCCTAGCTTGGACTTACATGACTCAATTAGATGATAAAATGTCACTCCCCATACCTAAGATGCAGGACACAAGCTCCACATGAGTTGGTGGAAAGTGGAAACTCTCTGTCCAAACATACATAGTTTATTCTGAGTTGTCTTATTTTTTTTCCTAGCAGTTCACTGCACATTACTGATTTTTTCTTGCATAATTCTGTGAATTTTTCAACATAATTCTAAAATTTTAATATTATTAGCTTGACCGATTCTGTATGCAAACTTAAATATCTTTCTTGACATATCTCATATATTGGACACTGTTCTATGTGCTTATAATACTTTTTGATAGCCGTATAGATTCATTTTCACCTTTATTCTTATTTTGCGTATTATGTCAAAAATTGAATTCGGAGATTTTTAATTATTAGCTATATTATTATTTGTTGCAACTCCTCTAGCTTTGATTGAATTGAATTTGAGAACTTTGTCAAATATCAATTGTTTGATAAGATTCCTGTACTGGTTGCTGCAGTAGTATTGAAAAATATTTCAATAATATTTGGTTTCTGTTGCTACAGTGTTCTTTCGTTGAGCATCGGAACTACAAAGTTGTGTACAGACGTTATGCTTCCCTGTTTTTCTTGGTTGGTGTCGATAATGATGAGGCAAGTCCTTGTTTCTCTGTATCTATTGCCTTTGAGAAATACTAAAATAGACCCATCTATTGAATTTCTGCACACGTGTGATGAACCTTTTGGCACTTAAAATAGACCCATCTACTGAATTTCTGCACACGTGTGATGAACCTTTTAGCACTTTATAGTTATGTAGTATAGAATTGGTTGTTTGAATTTGTGTGGTGATGCATCATTTATATTTCTTTGCGTGCAATTTGAAATTTAACGAGTGGTGCCATCTTTTGGAAGTGTGAGTGTGCTACTGAGTCGTTTGAGGGAATTCTTGATTCCGATTCGAAAGTATTCTGTGTTTAGGCCCTAGTTTGGCCGCTGACATCCGAAATCCTGGTAATTACTACGATAATTGCTAGCTCATCACGCTGTGCTCAAAACTCATAAGCGCTGTCCCGTATTTGCTGTAACGGCGATGGACGGCTTTCCAGTCACACCGGAATGGATGGTATTGGGAATACAGGCCTCCTATCCGATTTGCTGTTCTATTTCATCTTTCTTCCGCATGAATTAATGGTGACCTCCGCAAATCACGTGCAGTTCACCTCCCGCACCACATCTAAAAATACCAATGCATACTGGGATTTAAAAAGTAGGCGGCCAAACTAGGCCTTAATGTAAATGTACTTTCAGTTTGCTTTGATATATTAATGCTATGATAAAAACCGAGGATTATTGGACAGTTTTTTGATCTTGAATGGTTCATTCAGAAGATATAAATAGTAAGACATAGATGTATACTCTGATTCTCTTATCCATCTATAAAAAGTTATGATAGCTTTGCTGTTTATAATGAATTCAAATCCCATTCTACCCTGACAAATCATTGAGATAGTAATGAACATGTGATAAAATCCGAAGATTCTTGACGTAAACGACTAAAAAAGAAGCTTAGTGATGGTGAAATGTGAATCTTTCTTCCTGTTCTTTTCTGTTTTCAGTGTCATACTTCTATGTTTGGTGGTGAACACAACAAATCTTGTCCACAAGGCATGTCTAGTGTCAGCACTTTATACATGTAGGCTGTGTGGTGGTGAACATGTAGGTGAAAAGTACGGATAAACTGGACCACTTGCTGCTATATTTATTATGAATCTATGGTATGATTGGCTAACAGTTTATGATCATGGCAATAGATTTCAAACAGGCATCAATTGCCATGTTGTTTCTCTGTCTTCTGAATTCAGTAAACATTTTTTTCTTTGAATGTAGTTTGATTAATCTCTTCCAAAGCCATATTTCACTTTCTTCATGAAATATACCATAATATGGAATAGCCTTCGATATGGACATGATTTATTGCTACTGTTAAACTGTTTTAGTGTTTGGTTTCTCTTTATTATAATTTCTCTCTTCTTTTAGTGAATATGACCTTTGTGCTTGATTTCCTTATATTAGCAAGGGTTTGCACTCTTGTTTCATTATCCAAATAGTAACTTATCTTCTTAAATGGTATTAGAGCTTTACGTGCCTCCCTGTATTCTTCCCGAGCAAGGGAGAGAGGGCCGTCTTCTCCAAGTTTAATGTGCTTCTCCGCGTCTGCTCCACTACATGTTCTCTTTCCCGAAGTTTTTTGCCGCCGGCAATCTCCAACCCTCTACCCCTACTGTAGCCGCCTCCCCGTATCCCCACCATCACTACCTACTGCACCGCCCCCCCCCCCCCCCCCCCCCCATCTTGCCAACCCGTCACTACTGGACACCAATGCCACCGTTGCTGACACCCTTCAACTTCTACCCTGCCAAAACTGTAGGCCCTCCCTTATCTGCAAGTCCATCCACCAACCTGTCCCTCCCGTAACCACAACTCCCTCTGCTAACCCGCTGGCTTTCCCATAAGCGCAAGTCCTAACCGTCGACCCTGCTGCCCCCTACTGACCGCCGCTCGTCCCCTCTCCTGTTGCTGCTCAACCTCCCTGTTGCAAGCTTCTCCGTCCCCTTCCTCTGCACCCACTACAACCGTCACAAACTCCTATTGCTCATGTTTCACCCACCATAACTACCACCACTCATGCCCAACCGCCTACCATATCTTGTGAAAACCCCCACCCTCTTCTAAACCCATCGTCTGACAAACCTCTCACCTACCGTATGTCCTGCCTTCTGCTGCAAACCCACTGCCCCTACTGTTGTCCTTATCTCCCTCTTACTAGACCAAAAATCATCCCTCATGCCACTCTGGCTTAATTCCTACTCTTGGTTGGACGCACATGACACTATTTCTGTTCTAATCCCTCTCTCAACACCGAGGTTTCCTCTTTTCTCTACTTGGGGTTTTCCCTTGCATTGCACGTTACGTGGTCATATGAATTGACAAAGTGACATAGCCTTCTTCTGCTGTCCATGTTTAGGGCTCTTGCTACTACAACTTATGTGTCTGTGTGTGATCACACGTTCCTGTGGACTACCATTGCTTCTACGTGCTGCTTCTACAACTATTGACCGGTATTATGGCTATCTCTATTGTTCTAGTCTCTTTGTGTCAATACTGACAAACTAGAAGGATCAAACTCATTTTAAATTGTATGTGAAGGTGCAAGGAGAACACTCCCGTCCTGTTACTACGGCTCCAGAGCCCCCTTCCACTATTGCTGATGCCACGACCGAGCAAGCTTATGACTCTGGGTCAAGGGTAACTCTTAGACCTGGCAAACAGGTGGGTGGGTTGGGTTTGCGTTGGTCATTGCGAGTTTGGGTCTCATGGATGCGGGTCCAAAAGACCCAGTTCTAAATGGATGTACCAAAGACAAACCCAAACACGACTCAACGGGTTGCAGGTTGACCCGTGGGTGTTCATATAATGTGTTCAATAAAACTTCTCTCCAAGATGCTAATCTAAAGGTAAAAAAGAACAGGTCTCTAGTGTTTTTACATGAAATATAGCACCAAAAAAATATTCAACTATTAACACTATCACAATCAAATAAAAGAGTTTGTTGTTCATTGTTTACAACTATTCAACCACACCTTTTTGGTAAATTACTCTAAAGTATGACATGCTCAATGGACTATAGTTAGTAATGCGGTGCAACTCCATATTAAGTTTGACAGAACAATTAGAAAATGTTCGTAGACATGGATTCATTTTCCCCCATTTCTCTCGCTCATATATTAGCTCTTGTTAGGCAAGTTCGAGTTTGAATTGAAACTTCTTAACAATTGATGGGTAGTAGTAGATTGTTATATTTTTTTGTAGTAGATCATTATATTTATATTGATGTAATTTAGTTAATCGGGTCACCCATGGGTGCCCGTGGGCCACTTGTGAAACCCGCTAACTAAACATGTGGGTATGGGTTTGGGTAATTTTTAGTGGGTGGCAAATTTCATCACCCAAATCTTACTTAAACCGGTCGAATCGTGGGTGCCCGTAGATTTTGACCCAGTTTGACAGGTCTAGTAACTTTGGCGTTATGATCTAGATGGTCAATAGTGCAGAGCCAAAGATCAGTCAGTCGCTTCTCCGCCTTTAAGACTACGAAAGATATGTGGGATCAACTCTTTCATATCTAGTCTCATTAACAAAAATTAGATGGTTTTTGAGATTTTCAAGACCTTGGCCAAGAAGGATTTTTTTGCTGATGGTTCTGTGGAGGACTACTACAATCACTGTAAAGCCCTGTGGGATGAGTTCGAGATCTATCACCCTCTTATTTCTGATATTAATTAGATATAACACCGACACAATAAATTTCAATTGTTCAATTTCTTGCCAACCTACCACATTTCTTCTCTGGCGTGGTTGACCAGATACTTGCTAGTGACCCTCTTCCATTACTCCGAGATGTCCTTAAACATGTCCAACACATCTTGTCTGTCACTTTATCTCCACATGAGACACTCAACACTTCTGTACTTACTGTTGGCTCTAGAGACCGTTGACGTGGCTGTAACCGTGACCTTGGTTGTAATTGTTCTTCAGGAGGCCCTAGACGCGACTGAGGACAACCTACTACTGGTCCAAGACATTCCAGCTTCTGCAGGCTCAATAATCATATTGAGGACCGCTATTGGGCTGAGCATGGTACACCTGCATGGGCCAATTAAGTTTCTACCAAGACTATAGGTCCAGAGACTCCTGACACTGTTACAGCCTCCACTTCTACGACTCAAAGAGTGGATTCACAATGAATTCAAGAACTCTTACATGACTGAATTCTGAACTAGATTGATGTTACTCGCCATGATGGAGATTCCACGCTCATCTACTTTGTGTGGTAATAATAATGGGTGATTAACTCTGCTGCCTCTTCAGAGGTTTCTGAGAATCCCCACATATTTTCAAATCTTACAAGAATGAATGCTATTCCTCCCGTAAAGTTGGCTGATGGGATTCACTCTGCTGTAGAAGGGATTGGCACTATCATTGCTTCTGATTTGTCTTTATGATTTGCTCTATATGTGCCTTGTTTCCTATTAATCTCTGTTGGAAAAACTATGAAAAGTTTTGATTGCTCTGTCACCTTTGACCCTGATGAATGTATCTTTTAGGATCTTCACATGAGAATGAGGATCGGTTTGGACCTTAGTTATCAAGGCGCCCACCCTAGGTGCTAGGCAGGGCGCCTCAAACTAGGCGCCCAACCTATTAAGTGCATTGAGTGGGCGTCTAAGGCCTTCTCGGCCTAAAAGTCATTTAAAGGCTAAATTAGCTTGAATCATGGTTATCAGAACGGAACCGAACCGGTTGGTTGAACCGGGAACCGGTGACTCTACCGGTTCGGTCCCCTCTAAAAGTCGGAAATGAAGTCTGACCGACATCAAACCGGTGAACCGACCGGTTGAACCGGTGAACTGGCAAACCGGTCCGGTTTTAGCCCAATCGGCCGGTTCTCTCACTTAGCAAATAAATGTATTATTGCTGCTAGTTTTCGTTAATTAATCTTGAATACTATATAAATGTCGATATATGTATGTTCATGAATAGAATAAAATTTGTTATTTGGTCTGTTTATCAAGTTATTGTGAGCAGTTGTGCTATTATTCATCTTTCATAACTTTTGCAGGGATATTTTCCATGAGTATCAAAGTCATTTATATATTTTAAACTATTAGTGACGTCACGCTGACGTCACCGGTTGAACCGGTTAGAGCACTGGTTGAACCAGTGAACCGAGAACCAGAGGCCTCACTGGTTCGCTGACCGGTTCGGTTCTGACAACCTTGGCTTGAATCAAGTCTAGATTTGGTCAAATTAGATAATCTTGAGTCATTTTATGGTTGGAATAGGTCTAATTTAGGCCAAATCCGGTCAAAATTGGGCATTAGGTCTGATCTGGGGAAATTAAGCTTGTTTTGGGCCAAATTGGTAAGCCCTCATAGCGTTGTTTGTTAAAAAATTTCTACTTCATCATGTCTGTTGTTCTTGCTTCTTTTTCTTTTCTTTTTTTATCCTTTCTCCTGTATTTTGTTCCTAAATCCTACTGCTGCTGCGTTTTTTGTGAGTTATTCCTCCTATATCCCCTCCTACTACTATGTGAGTATGTGCATATTTCTTATTTCAGATTTGTCCTATATCTCCTGCTACCAAATCTATTACTGCTTTTTCCATATGTTTTTTCTTCTTATTCTGATTTCTTCCTCCTAAATCTCCTCCCACATACTGTTGTTTGCATGTTTCCATTTTTTTTCACTGACCTGTTCTTCCTCTATATTTTCTATTTCAGCACCTCTTACTGCTTTTTTTTAATCTTGTTTTGTTGAATTCTTCCACCTTTTTCAACCTCCTTTTACTGCTCGTGTTTGCTTATTCCGACTTCTTCCTGCACAACTCCTATCATTTGCATGTTTCTTTTATATTATTAGAAGTTAAAGTAAGCCCATATAAGTCAGTCCATTTCCATTAAGTCGGTCCGTCAAGTCTAGGGTTTGTACCCACCTCTTCTATATATAGGAGAGGGTGTCTCTTGTATCACAAAACAACAGATAGTGAATACATCTTATATCCTTCTACATGGTATCAGAGCCTAGGGTTAGGCTGTAGAGTGAGAGAAGAAGTCTTCGTCCACAGGTGGCCACCACCGTCATGGCTGGCTGCCCGTAGGGCCATCTCTGCTGGCTAGTGGCTGGCCTAGTTCTTAGTTTCCTGTAGGGCTGTCGTCTCCAGCCGTTTAGTTTCTCCTCTGGCATCGTCTCCAGGTGTCTCCAGCTATCTCCAGCTTTGTCGTCAAAGAAACAACCGATCTGTTTCTTCCCCCATTGTGGTTGCTGCTTTCTCCGTCAAAGTCAAGTTTGGTTTTCTTTGAGCTTCCGCACTCGTCTTCCACATCAAAGCTATAGGGGAAACCCAAGGAGAGCCGTCAATCTCTCCAAAGAAGTCTTTTGTGAGGTCTACAGTCATGTGGAACAGTAGCAGCTTGGAGTTTATTGTTTGTCGCTACAATGCCATTCTGTAGCACGATGGCCGTTGTAGTGGCTGCTGCTCCCACACCTGTTTGTATTAGGTCATGTCCTTCTGGGACAACCTCCCCCTTGGTTCTAGCTACCATATGGTGCTTGCGGCTAGCTGCTATGTCTGTCTTTCTTCTTTAAATCAGTAATGGTATTGAGCTGCTGTCAACAACCTTTTATTGCAGCAGTTTGCGGCTTCAACAAAGGAGTGACAGAGGGCTGTTTCCCCCTTAAATCTGGTCCAAAAGGCGCGCCCGTGACCCTGCTACTCTGCCCTAGAAGGTCAAGGGCAAATGTACTCCAAGGAAGGAGCATTGGTCATTCTCTCTAACTACTATCACCGGCGGAGTACTGTAGCACGACCAATTTTCTGGTCTCTTGTTGCTGTCCAAAGTCAATGTTTTTTATTCCGTTCATGTGCATTGCTTCTATCTAGCTTGTCTTGTTCAGATCTTCCTCATTTACTTATGTCCCCCCCCAACCCATATCCCCTACTTGTCAAAGGGGAGTTTATCTTTGTCTTTGTTCCACCCCAACCACTCTTGTTGTCTCTTTGTGTGGGCGGGGGAGTTATAGAGGACATGAGAAGAATGAGCGTGAGGAGAAGAGGAGATGAAGAGTCAAGTTAAGAGAGAAGAAATTTCTCTCATTCTATATCATGCAAGTTGTCTACATGTTGGAGCTTCCGAGTTGCCATCCACAGGTCTTCTTTGCCCATCGTCAAAACAAAAGATGGTATCCTGTGTGGGCTGCTGTCTCCTTTTTGGGCAGGAAAAGACATCGAGCTGGTTGAGATGTCAAAGCCCAAAGAACTGTCTCCGGCTTCTTCAACTTACAAGCATCAAGAAGGTCAAGATGCTAATTCAAGTTTTGGTCAACGCTTCAATAGTCTTAGGTCACTTGCTGATTCAAAGACATCGAGCTTGTTAAAATGTCAAAAAGTCCAAAGAGAGCAAATTCAAGGGGAGTGCACATGTCGTGATGTTTCGTCTATATCCGTATCTTGTTTTTAGTCTGTTTTGTTTATGTCCAAGCTGGTCATGTGATTCTCCCATGCTCCAGCTTGCGGGGGAGTATTAGAAGTTAAAAGGAGACATTAGTCATGTGATATGGGCCTGCATATGTAAGCCCATATACGTCAGTCCGTTTCCATTAAGTCGGTCTGTCAAGTCTAGGGTTTGTATCCACCTCCTATATATACGAGAGGGGTGTCTCTTATATCACAACATATAGTGAATACATCTTATATCCTTCTAAATATACCATTTTCTCTCTCCAATTCCTACTTATCCTCCTCTTACCGTTGTTTTATTCTTCCTGTTAATTCTCTTGTCCCTGATTCTCCTATAGTTATCGATTCAAATTAGACTTATAATAACATTTAATGAATAAAAATTACATTATCACATATAGAATCATTTGTATAAATATTTAAATATGTAAATGAAAAAAAAGTCAAAAAAAGCCCAATAAAATCTCTGTGCCTAGGCAGGCTAGGCGCCCCTTAGCTTAAACCCACCGCTTAGACGCCTTGACAAGTATGGTTTGGAGTCTTTGGACCACCTTTGGATGCTATGCTCTCTGTTGCTATGACTGGACAACAATGGCTCTACACACTAGGACATTAATCTTCTCCTAAACTACGAATATTGATACCTTATATTTCTTCCTCTATTTTACAATGTGACTCGTGTCAACTTGGCAAGCAAAGACACTCTATTTTTCCGAATAAATTGAAATTAGTTCACAATGATGTATGGGGACCTTGCTTAGTGTTCGATGTTAGAAAATATTACTAGTTAAGAGGTTCATTTGAATTTGGACCTAATTGTGTTGACCTGTTAGGATTATCTCTGCTTCCTTGTACTTGCCTCCTCTCCCAATGTTCAAAATGTCGACGAAATCGTCGAAATTTCGCTCGAAATTTCTATTTCTGTGGCAATCGGACATCGAAATTGACTGACGAAACTCTCAAAACAGGCAGATCATCGATATTTTTTCCTACTTTTTCATATACTATGTATTACCTAGAGCATAATTTTTTTACACAGTTTTGTGAGTTTAAGTCTATATATTGTGCTTGCAAACTATAATGACTTAATTCATTGATTTCACCATTGAAAATGGACATAAAAAATCCTCATCGAAGTGCCCATCGAAACAGTTCAGAGTCATTCACTCAAAAATGATGAGACCTCACCCCCACATATCCAATATGAAATATTATTACATATTTGAGTAGATCTACACTAGTAGACCATTCTGGTAAAATTTCATAAATTAATTCATTTATTTTGATGTCGAAACGTCAGGAATGCATTTATTGAAATTTCTGTCGAAATTTGTCAAAATTTCTATTTCTGTGGCCACCGAAACGGGCATCGAATCAGACATTTTCTTCCTTGTCCTCTCCTATATATGGGAGTGGAGTTTGTTGTCTATCAATAAGAAATACAACATGCATCTTGTTTTTCACACTTAATATCTAGCTTGTCAGATGTTTGCTACTTTATTACTTCGTTGATGATTTTTTTTAAAGCGACATGGCTATTTTTGAAGGATCAATGTCAGGTTTTGGACATCATTCACTATTTTTTTAAAGAAATACATACTCAGTTCTCTAGTTCCAATAAAGTTCTTAGAACTGATAATGCATTGGAGTACATGCAAGCCGCGGTACAACAATTATACAGATCTGAAGGCACCCTTCATCAGACATCGTGTGCATATACTCAACAAAATGGCATTGCTGAATGGAAGAACCATCATTTATTAGAGGTTGCTCAGACAATGATGATACATTATAAGGTTCTCAACCACTTTTGGCTTGAAGCTATCTCTACAACATGCTTCTTGATTGAGTGATGTATGCCTTCTTTTGTTCTCAAGAATTAGATTCCCTATCACATATTATTTCCTATGACATACCTCTTTTGAGTACCGCCGCGCATCTTTGGCAGTATTGCACATGCTTTATTAGGGAGCTTCATCCTGGAGATACAAAACTGGACCCACTGATGTGGAACACATCTTAAAGAAGAAGATAAACGACAATTCTCAAAATTCAATTCATATTCAACTGCCCGGACATAGGCCCCAAGGCTGGCTTTTAGAACCATGGTTGTATAGGCGGCTAGGCGACCAGGCGTTGCCTGGGGACGCCCAGACCGCCTAGGCGCCCAGGCGGAGGCCCAGCCGTTTCCAGGCGTTTTCTTATATATATTAATTTAATGGATACATGTAAAATTTATGATAAATAAAGTAAATGAGTAGATGGTTAAATAATACCAGAATCAGTAGATAAATAAGCACAAATCAGTAGATAACTATATAAAAAACCGTAGATAAATAAATACAAATAACTACATGAATAAATACAATTAAGTGGATAAATAAATACAAATCGGTTGATAAATAAAGTTACATCACTACATGATTATATAATTTTGAAAGCAGTACACAAATAAATTCAAATGAGTAGATAACTAAATAAAAAACAATAGAGGATAAATTTAGTAGATGAATAAATACAAATAAGTAGATGAATAAATACAAATCAGTTGATAAACTAATATAAATCAGTAGATGATTAATTCATTCCTAAATCAGTACATAAATAAATACAAATAGTAGATGCACAAATACAATAAATACAAATTAGTTGATAAATAAAATTAAATCAGTTGATAAATAAAGTTAAATGAGTAGATGATTAAATAATATCATAATGAGTACATAAATAAACACAAATCAGTAGATAACTAAATAAAAAACAGTTGATAAGTAAATACAAATAAGTAGATGAATAAATAATGTTAAGTGGATAAGTAAATACAAATCTGTTGATAAATAAAGATACATCAGTAGATGATTATGTAATTTCAAAAGCAGTACATAAATATATTCAAATGAGTAGAAAACTAGATAAAAAACTGTAGACAAAAAAATACAAATAAGTAGATGAATAAATACAAATCAGTTGATAAACTAATATAAATCAATAGATGATTAATTAATTCCTGAATCAGTACATAAATAAATACAAATAGTAGATGAATAAATACAGATCAGTTGATAAATAAAGTTAAATCAGTTGATAAATAAAGTTAAACAAGTAGATGATTAAATAATAACAAAATCAGTACATAAATAAACATCAAATCAGTAAATAACTTAATTAAAAATAAAATAAAGCCCAGCAGCAGCCTAGGCACCACCCAAGCGTCTGCCCAGTCCACCCAGGCCACCCAGAGGCCTAACTAGGCTGGGCGCCTGGGATTGGGACCCTAGGTGAATGCCTGGGTCGCCTAGGCACGCCTAGGTGCCGCCTGGGCGAGCGCCCATACAACTCAGTTTAGAACACTACATGATTTGACCCACAAGCAATGGAAAGAAAGTCCTATTAAATAAAATTCGAAATTAAATAAAACCTAAAATAAAGAAAAACATAAAATATTTACGACTAAGCACACAAACTAGATAATTTGCGCTTAGGTCCCTAAATATTTAAAACAAAGTAAAAACAAGTAGAATAAAGCCTAATGCGTCCTACATCAACTCCCCCGGGGTTCAAAAGACGAGCCACAGTGAGTCAGATACAAATCCTACGCAGGTTCTCCCAATAGTGGCCGGTGGTAGGATAAATGGATTGGATGACGCCACTCAGCCAGACGAGCGATTAAGCGGGCACTTTTTTAAAAAGCGGATGCTTAATTTTTCAAATATTTTTAACAATTCCTACACATATATACATACATAATATTATCATTTGTGAATGTTTTACATAATTAAACCTCTATATTCCTCTTAAATCAATACTAAGTAACAACGATAAAGAGTTAATAAATTCAGCTATCAACAACAAATCGCCTGATCAATGTTGGACTGTTAATATAAAGTAGCTAAACTAGCTATATTAAATCAGCAACTAACTATATATTCATATTCATTTAGTATAAATGTATAAGTATATACTCATAAATATCAAATCACATTACTGACATAAATGTTACTGAGTATAAAATGTCTTTAGCTATACTAAATCAGTAGCTAACTATATATTCATATTCATTTAGTATAAATGTATAAGTATATACTCATAAATATCAAATCACATTACTGACATAAATGTTACTTAGTATAAAATGTCTTTAGCTATACTAAATCAGTAGCTAACTATATATTCATATTCATTTAGTATAAATGTATAAGTATATACTCATAAATATCAAATCACATTACTGACATTAATGTTACTGAGTATAACATGTCTGACATGAGAAAAAGTGGGGAAAAAAGCGGCCAAAGCGGGAAAAAAGCGGCCAAAGCAGGGAAAAAGCGGCCGCTTAATCCAAATACGCTCAACAGCCGCTTATGGTAAATTTTAATTGGCCATCACCTTGTGGCGCTTAAGGTGCCGCCTAGGACGATTTTTAAAACATTGGTTATTGTGGATACTTCTCTATCCTTACTAGTTGCTGTTAGTGATTCGTCTCAAGAAAAACCTCAGCTCGTGTACCAGTGCAAAAGTCGTGAACCTGCTTCTGCTACTCCCCTCATGCCCCCCTTCATCAAGTCCTCAAACAGATGCTCCAAGTACACCTTAGGTAAATGATTATGTATCTGACATGCGTCTGCTTATTGCTTTACACAAAGGAGTTTGCTAATGTACTTTGCATCCCATTGGAAATATTCCCCTGACCAACTGAGCTCCAACTTTGCAACCTTTACTGTTGCTTTGTCTACTGTTTTTTTATTATTATCAAAAACTACATTTTCAACGTTTGCTCACCCTGCCTGGCTGCAGGAAATAAACGCTGAGATGAGTGCACTCACTGACAAACACTCTTGGCATCATGTTGAAGCACCTGCAAATTGCTTTTCTTAGGGTGCCATTGGATATTTACTGTTATATATCATCCCAATGGTACTATTGAGCGTGTCAAAGCCTGCTTGGTGGCTAAGGGATATACTCAGATATATGGGGTAGATTACTTTAAAACTTATTCACCTGTGACTCGTCTTAATTTTGTATCTGTGCTTATCTCAGTAAATTGTAATTGACCATTATATCAATTGGATGTGAAAAATGCTTTTCTATATGTTGACTTCATGAAAAGTTTACATGGAGCAACTTCCTGTATTTGTTGCTTAGGGGGTCTGCCATAAAATCTATAACTTAATAAAGTTATATATGGACTCAAACAACCGTGTGCCTGGTTTGATAAATTAAGTCACATCCAAGCACAATTTGCTTTCAGGCGATCTTATCATACCATTATGTATATGTCAAAACCATAGAGGTAGGGGTTTATTATCTTGATTGTTTGTGTGTGACATTATTTTGTCTGGGAATCATCATGCTAGTATTCTGGCCACTAAAGAATTGTTGAAAGGTGTGAGGGGAAAACTCACATGTGTTGTTGTTTTATATTAGAGGGCACACCCGTCCTATATATAGGAGAAAGAGTGGAGGCATTATAGACTTGGGACTCAAGGCAGGCTCAATGGGCCGAGACAGTTAAGCCCATTAACTAATTATCCTGTTAACTAAATAGGCTAATAATACTTTCTAACAAGAATATTTGGACAAACATATCACAAATCACAATAGATGTTGATAAACTTCTACATTTTTGGGGGATTAAAGTGTCTCGCTATTCTTTTGGTGTCTGTCTATCACAAAACAGATACGTCTTGATCTTCTACATGAAACTGGTTTGGGAGTTAGGCATGTTGCAACTCCTTTGGATCTCAATAGAAATTAGGATGATGACACCTCGGTTGCTTACTCTGATAATAAGCAATACAGAAGGTTTGTTGAGAAACTCATCTATTATACTGTAACTAGAGCTCACATCTCTTCTGTAGTTGGTCTAATTAGTCGTTATCTAGACAAACCCTGTATATGCCATTCGGAAGCTGTATGCCACATTGTGAAGCATCTCAAGGGCTGTCCAGGAAAGGACTCCTGTAAAAGAAACATGGGCATTGTGATGTCACAGGATATACCAACTCTGACTACGCTGGTAGCGAATCTGATAGAAAATCTACTACTGTTTTTTGTACCTTTATTAGGGGGAATCTTGTCACCGGGAGGAGCAAATAGCAGACCATAGTTGCTTGATCTAGTGCTGAGGCCAAATACAGCTCTTGTAATCCCAGGTGGGTTCACCACCTTCTCAAAGAATTCTGCTATTCTGCTGATGGCTCAATTCCTCTGTTCCGTGACAATAAAGCTGCCACCTTTGTTGCAAGCAATCCACTTTCCATGAACGTACAAGACACAAATGGATTGCCATTTTCTTTGAGAATCCGTATTTTTTGGACACATTTTTACTCCCTGCATCAGAACGGAAGATCTAGTTGCTAACAATTTTACTAAGCCTCTACTTAAGAAGAGATCCCAGGCTGTGGCGGACAAACGACTGATATCTGTGCTCCAGCTTGAGGGGGAGTGTTAAAATGGTTTAGTGTTTTATTTCTCTTTATTATTTATCTCTCTTCTTTTTGTCCCACATTGGTGAATATACCTGTGTTTTATTTCCTTCTTATATCAGCAAGGCGCTGTACTCTTGTGTAATTATCCAAATAGTAAAGTTACCTTCTAACAGCTACTATACTGCAGATATAATTCAGGATTACTGAATGGATCACCAATTTTTTTTGGGTTTAATTTATTAACCCTCTATATTGAATTTTTGACTGGACTCTTCTACTGTACTGATATTTTTCTCCTATGCAATGATGATTGTGGTGCATCATCATGGAAGAGGGATGGGAGGGAGACATCGTCACACAAAAAATCAGGCCGAGCCAAAGCTTTAGGATAGTTGTTTAAATTAAAGGAAAAGGAAAACCCCAATATGACAACTTTCCTCACTACTGGATAACAAACATCACTAACAATTTGTTAGTAACATAAATGACACATTATATTTGCAAAAAATCTTATCTTACAGGGACAAAATTGAGCCTTATCACCCTATCTATAGTAATCATTGATACAGCTGTTTCACATTAACTTTCGTTCTTCTGTAAGGACCCTCCGGCAAGTTCGGAAATGACAACAAATATGCCACTTAGTTTAAATTGCCTTTGGCCTGTACTATCTTAAGGTCTTCCCAAGCAACAGTCATACGGAATAACTTGAATGTAAGTGTAAATCCATTTGGTGAAGGTGGGAACACTAAAAGTAACAACGTTCATGCTACTATACACGGGTCCAAATAGGTCTTCTGAATTCAACAACAGTATTACGGGTTGTCATGTTTTTTGTCATAGCTCCACATGCTAGTAGGATGGATCTCTTTCGTTCTAACTGAGCTCCCTGTATGAGATTAGATAATAAAGCACACAAAGCCAAATTTGTACTCTTTACATCATCTCGTTGTTGGAGTAAGATAGTTATTCCACTAAGAAGTGGAAAAAGTTCAAATTTCATGGGAGTTTGGCAAAAACTGGGTGTCAATCTGAGTTTCAAGTTTCAACTGAAGTGCATTCTAGATAGTGGAAGAAGGAAACTAGCTACTTGCCTGTCTTGTCATTTGACCCTGTCTTGTAACATGCTATCAAGAAGAAGTCTTCTTCCCACGTATAATTTTTCTATTGAAGTTTTGTGAGTACTTACTACCCTTTTTTAATTTGGAAGAAAATAACATAAATGGTACCGCTCATTCCAAAGATTGTCTTGCTCCCATCAGAGTAGACATCTTGTATTCCTTACGTTCTCAATAGATTAGTCATGTCGTTTTCCTTGAGAAGCTAAATCCTTAACATTACATTCCAAAGATCCTCTTGCTCTCAAAAGGCACGATAAGGAATATAATTTTTTTTAAATTCAGCTGCAATTGTAGCTGTTTTCCTTTGGCACAAATTAATGAAGGGAATGTAGTGCATTTCCTCCTATAGTGCTCTCGGATAGAATGTATGGAACACCCAAGATTCTACAGGAGCAAATAAAATATTACTAGTTTGAACAAAAACTAAACCAAACCAAATCTAAATTTGCAGTTTGATTTGTTTCAGTTTGAGCTTTACTAGTGGTTTATTTCAGGTCTTATCAGAATACCAATTATCCCTACTTTTTGACAATATGCTTTGGGAATTATATGAATCAAGCTTCCTCATCTTTATGTTTACAGAATGAGCTAGCCATACTGGAGTTCATTCACTTGCTGGTCGAAACAATGGATCGCCATTTTGGAAACGTGGTATGTGCTCTTTTCTTTGCATTCCATCTCTATTGGGTGCTTTGGGTTCAACTTTTTTGATCTAGCAAAGCAGCTGACCCGTTGACCTTTTGTAATTCTCATCACAACAAACAATAAACTGCAACCTCAGTGTGAGTTGGATATCATGTTTCATCTGGAGAAGGTACATTTCATGCTTGAGGAGATGGTGATGAACGGCTGCATCGTCGAGACAAGCAAAGCCAGCATTCTGGCCCCCATTCAGCTGATGGAGAAAGCATCTTAACAATTTAATTTCTTGGGTGCTTCTCTTGCCCTTTGCTCTGCTTATTCGGTACTTGAGTTGTTGCTTTACTTGAGTTGTTGCTTTGCTTATAATTTCATAGTAGTTGGTACATTGTTGTAAATTCGTGTTTAGTTTGTGGTTTGTTTGGATCCTGGACTAGGGCCAGTGGCAGCATGTATGTGAAAAGTTAGGTCTTGTAGGAGATGCTGTGGATGGTGTTTGATGTGGGTATGACAACGGTGGTTTGTCTGAACTGAGATCCTGCGAGCAACAAAAACCACAATTTTTCTTAACAACAAAAGGATTTGCAAGGCACATTGATGTAATTCGGTTAAAAGACACATATACAACGGAATTGGCAAATTAGCAATTTAGTTGGAATGTGGGCCTGATCTCCAAGATTAATTGGATACTAGCAATGTAGAAAATTCAAAACATGATAATAGAACTTGCGAAAAACTACCAAACATTCAGCGAGAGGTATGCTTTATCTCTTTGAGCATATAATGACTATCAACAGTTGGATAATCAGTATTTCTTTTTGGATGAGATGATTAGTACGCCAGGGAGTATAAATAGTGACTTCCATTTGAACAAGTAAGAAACATATAATAATTAAGATCATCACTTAAAAAAAATGTTCCAAAAACCAATTTCCATTGTGCAGATATGATTAATGCAATATTTAAATTGCTTACGTCATTTCCTATTTGATGATCAAACTTGTTAAGACAAAAAGAAATTCTACTTGACAATTATATCTTAAATATGCCACAAAATGACCAAGAGGAGAATTTTGGTTGCTGAACACAGTATGTTGAAACAGGAGTCAGTCCTTGATAACAATCATCAACTTTGTGGTAGCGCCAAAGTGACAATTTTGACAAAAATAGGCATACTGGTTGTGATGTGGTGGTTACAGTATATCAGGGTGATATGCGCATCATCATGGCAATGGAAGGGGGCAGCAAGGTGGTGTTAGTTGGATTGGTTTATGCTACTGGAGGTGATACAAAAGTAGGCCTACAATTAGGTACTGTGTGGGTAATAATGTTTTGTTATCGGAGTTATATAATAGTAAGTATTATAAATAGTACTTTGAAAGTATATAATGGCAATCACCTACACGTCTGTTATAAGAAAAAAAAACAAAATATTCAATATGTACCATATTATGCAAAAAATATAAATTGGGCCACATTTTCACTTGCCACCAATACTCAACATACAAATATTATAAAAGTGTAGAAAGTACCAGCCTTTTTCGACATGGATAGAGTTCAAATCCTTGTTGATTTTAAATTTAAATAGAGTGACTGAATTCCAGGTCTGACAGTAAAAAATGCGGTCTGTTTTTTCTCACCCGGACCCGAGCCGTACTGACGACATGGAAATAGAATTAGTAGTATGCAAGCGACTTTCCCTTAAGAGGATAAAAAATTGAAGAGCAGATACGTGTTTATCCCTGTCCAAGTTTATTTCCAAATCAGGAGTCCAATACATTTGATCTTCGATAGAGCAGCATGTAGCTTAGCGGTTGTTTGTGGTATTCCTCAAGTTCGGGTAGACCACATGTAGCTGTGTTGACTGTAGTCAAAACTCTTGAAGTTGTGCAAGATATGGCATCGGATCACTAGGTAAACGTTTTTCTCTCTTTTACATTTTAAAAACGTATCTCTTTAGTCCATAGAATTGACTCCCTAAAGCTACAATTTCAAACTTGTGGAGTTTCATACATATCAGCAGGTGTAAATCGGTAGGATAGGATAGGGTACATGTTTACTCTTATTTTTACTCATGCCAAAGTTGTGGGTAACATATACCTCCTTAGAATACATAAATAAAACAACAGGTGAATGTGTAAAGCAACATGAAAATAGACATATAATAATTTTAACGAACATTTAATATGATAATGCCTACACAAGACACTTATCAAACTAATAATTATATAGTTATAAGTTAGATTTTCGGTGATAATACACACAATTTATTTTTTTATGTCCAATATTTATTCATTTATCTCGTTGTTAGGGACTTTCCAATTTGTCATCATTTTACAAATAAAGTCTGATATTTTTAATATATTATTATTTATTGAGAATATAATTTTCCTCACTCATGATTGCAAAAAGTTTGACATGCTACCCCTTATGTAGTTTTTTTTTTCAGAATCAAATAACAATGCAAATATAAAAAGTGGTGGTGAGGTTGTCGGGATTTCTGGTAGGCATTAATACTTTACCTCTACAGCCCTATCATATCAACAACAAACGGTGCCGGAGTGTTGTGGAAAGAGGCAATGAAAGAATACGAAGGAAGTAAACGTGTGGTATTGCTATTACTAGCAAACAAAACCGTGGAAATTATTCTTTGAAGACGTGACAAGCACTACCGCACGTATGTATAGCTCCGTCAGTCCATTCGAAAAACAAAAGACAAAGACATACCAATCAATCACGCAAGTTGACTCTTTCAAAACCAATAGAGAATAGTTGCGAATATCAATCATTCATTCCGGTGAGCTTTGTCTAACAGTACAAACGCCAATACATTAACTCTCATTCTGGTATACAAGGGTCAACACATACCACATAACATAAAGTACCCTCATAGTTCCTTTAGCTTTTCCAGACAAGTCCTTGCACAATTGTAATACCACACCCCCCCCCCCCCCCCAAACGAAAAATATCACTTTCTTACCTTGTCAAATCTTTCCGTAGCTTGGCATTTGACAATTTCTTTAAGTGCAAATACTAATATACATAAACAAACACACAAACACACACACACACATCATACTTATTAAATATTTATACAGAAAAATGTGGCCGGGTACTATAAACATTATACCCCATAGACGATAGATGTCAATAGTACAAAATCTAAGCAAACACATAAACATACATATGTAACGATGTGAGTATGTATAATGTATATTAACATATAGGTTAAGGGAATTATAACTTATTAGCGCACTTTTATTGACATTTTACAATACCTACTATTTAATCCAACCATATGGTTGAATGAGCACTAAAAATTGAAAATTTCCAATAATCAATACATTTGGATGTTTATCAATCAACTAATAAAAGAAAATATTCATTTTTAATCAACGTTAAGTTGTAGATATCGTGGGACACATTTGGCTATATATCATGATGCAGTGGCGGAGCCAACCCCCTGATGAAGGGGGGCACAAATAAAAGTGATGTTAAGTACATATGTAGAATTTATTTGAGTGTCAACATGTCTCAATTGACCTATTTACTTGGATCTAGAGAGGAAAATAGATGGATCTTACATAAATGAAAATGGAGTTTGAAAAGATAATTCATCACTTGGTGGAGTACTTAAGTTTGGATCTGTGTATATATATTATTGTGTATGTATATTATAACATTCTACATACATTTATGATTTTTTTTTACATTTAAGATGAGTCTGAAATGGCGACCTGGATTATTATATATTTTTTTAAGATCAAATAAGAAATTTACTACTTGATGAATTTGACAACTCAAGTAATTAAAAAGCAACATAAAGTTACAAAAAATTGAATATATAAGTAGTACAATAGGAAAATTACTATTATTATTTAAAAATAAAGAAAACATCACTATAGAAATTTGTTGTTAAATAAAGATACTTATGATGGTGTTAAACCCATTTATTAATTTTATATAATAAATCAATAAGTGTTGTGACAATATATTGTTCAGTAAATTATTAGGATTGTCATTTCTATGTTGCGTTGGAAATTAACTATTTATAAAAAGTTTGTTGTCTTTGACATCATGATGAAATAATATATATAACTTAGAGGAACAATATTTGCACAACTTGTGAATAGAAGTATAATTTTAAGAATTAATTTCGTAAGATACATGATATTACATTATTTTAATAAATATTTATTGATGTATAAAATTTTAAACAATACACATATTTTAAAAATATTTTAAGTAAATTTATTGTGACACCATGTACTACTAAGAATATCATATTTCATTTGACATTATCTTTCCTAACATATATTACACTCGTAATAGAAAAGAATCTGCATACATCCACACATATAACATATACACCTATAGACTATATTGTTGCTATATTTGTTATAGATTTAGTTATTAATACATAATATAACACTATTTGATATCTCATGGAGTAAATTATGAATTACAAATATTGGTTTTTATTTTCTCATTACCTATGTACTTGTTATATTTTTTACACATATAATTATTTATATATTATATACAGTATTTGATATTCCATAAAGTATATAAATAATTATAGATACTAGTTTATTTTTTTCATTAACCATAGAACTACGTATTTGTTATAGTTATTATACATTTAATTATTCATTTATACATGATATAAAAATATTTGACATTTCATAAATTATACTATTAATTATAGATCATAAATAATATGATTAATTATAGATATCAGTTTCCTATTTAATCATTATAAAATTAGTGTAAACGTCACTTGACATTAATGTATGTATTTTTGGCATAATTGTTAATATGTTTAATAAAAAATACAACTTGTCAATTATGTAATAATGAGATATATTTATAAAAATAAAGAAACGTCATTTATTTTTATAAAAATTACCCTATTTTAATGTATTTATATTTGTAATTCTTACTTAAAATCGTATTGGTAATAATGTTATTTATAAAAGAAAGCTTACAGAATTTGAAAATAGGTTAATAAACGTGTGAAGCAGATAAAGTATAAAATAAATATTAACTTTAATACCATGTTATATATATATATATATATATATATATATATATATATATATATATATATATATATGCTTAAATTTTTTTAAAATTGGAGGGGGCACTTGCCCCCTCCCGCCGCCACTGTCATGATGTACATGAAATGTGATTATGACGTTTTATTCACATCTAAACTAACTCATATTTTTCAATTTATAGAATGGATTTAGTCAACAAGGTCCAAATGTGGTATATTTATAGCTCGGTACATGTTACTATATATACTATATTTATATCTTTACACATATATAATTTATATACACATACACATACACATACATATACACATACACATAGCCGACAAGGAGTGGCTCAAGTGGTCAAGTACGGTGTCTCCTCACGAAGGGACTGGAGTTCGAATCCCAGCTGCCGCCTTGGTTTACCACCCTCCCGGACGTTCGGCCTCCATCACGGGCGTGGGAGAGGGGGAGAGAATGCCTCTCTTTATCCCATATACACATACACATAGACATACATACATATAACATACACATATACATACATATACACATATCCTAGTTTTCGCCTTGACTACCACTTTTTCGGACGTTCAACCTCCTCCATAGATGTGGGATAGGGCCGGGGAAGAAAATACATACATACATACATACATACATACATACATTATATATGTGTGTAACTAAGTATCAATGTATCTAAACACACATGCACACACAAGATTCCTCCTAAGCGCTCATGGACGTTGTGCACACCTACACAACTATATATGTTTATAATATTATGATATGCAGAGATACAAATGTGCATGCACAAACCCATGCATATTTATATGCCGAAAGAAATTGGAAGCTTTTATTTTAGCTGGACATCAAATTATCTAGTTGGATACGACGATACATCTATATATGATGTCGAATATGTGTTATACTTGAGTGCTTTCTGCAAAAAAAGACAGGGATGAATGAAGGACTAAAATGTATTAATAGGACTTGAGTTTTGTATATAACTTTATGTGTGTACACAGTGGCGAAGCCAGAAATTTTCTCAAGGTAGGGCACCATAGAATGTGTCTATGCAATTTTTCTTAAAACTTATAATATTACAACAAAGTTGGATACATATGGAATCATGATTACATCAATGGTATCTATGCCTAAAATGGATATAGGAGAGTTGTCAATCGCAGGTCAATAAAGAAATCCAAACTCGATATACATGACATCAACCCAACATCGTAACTTATATTTTCAATATTGAAATTTACGCGGATAATTTCTGAAAAGAAAATGACTCCAAATCAAATACGTCAGTTTCATGTAATTTGTGTTGTAGTTTCTTTTCAAAAAAATCTACGTCATGATAGGTTAAGTGGTTGCGGCACTATAGGTTTAAACTTGAGTACATAATGTGATATTCTAATTATTATACAAATTCAATATTTTGTATAGATTATGAATAAACGTTGATCATAGTAGAATATTAAAAAAATAGCACATGTGAAACGTTGCACTTGTGAGAATTGTTCACATTATGTTTGTATGTATAGTATTCATCATGTTTCCTTTCCTAACAAGGAAATGAAGAAGTCAAAAAATATGATTGCCCAAGAATTGTGAAAAAATATGATTGCCCAAGAATTGTCAAAAAATATGATTGCCCAAGAATATTAAAAAAATAGCACATGTGAAACGTTGCACTTGTGAGAATTGTTCACATTATGTTTGTATGTATAGTATTCATCATGTTTCCTTTCCTAACAAGGAAATGAAGAAGTCAAAAAATATGATTGCCCAAGAATTGTGAAGTTAATTAGGAACAAAAAGTTGTAGAAAATTTGATTGGTATCATGACCCAATGTTTGAACTAATGTAGTCATTGTTAGCAAAATATGTTTGGCATTATCTTTTTATTTCATTCCTTGTCGGTCAACAACAAACGAACTGGAGTTTGTTGTTTCTTGCCTAAAAGAATAGCAAATTTAATATAAGATAATGACACTTCATATTGGTCGCATGGCTATTTGACCTCTTATTTAAAGAAATAACGCCAAAGATATTAATGGAGAGAGAGCCATTATAAAGAATTATGCATATAACCTTAAGAGGCGTATGATTTGGGCAGATGGTTTGAATCCAATATATAACGAAAACGGTCTGCCTTTAAAAAGATAACTGAAATATTTAGGCAATGAAACGACTAAAGTAAAGATTATTTAAAAGTAATGAAACGTTTTTGCTGGAAATCGGTGAAGTGATACCTTATTTTCGATCAAGAAGTATGGCAGGAGACATTCTGAAAAATGAGGTAGGGCACGAGACATTCCGACCTTTCAACTAACATGTGATGAGTAATTGACATATCATTAAATTTGTGTATTTGGCCGGCCACAGGTAGGGCCTGTGCCTACCGGTGCCGCTTAGTGGCTCCGTCACTGTGTGTACATGTAAGTGTATATAGCTACCTTGTTAGTGCAGTTGACTTGAGTTTTGTATATAACTTTATGTGTGTACATGTAAGTGTATATAGCTACCTTGTTAGTGCAGTTGACTAAGTTAGTAACTCTTTTTGAGGGCAAAATTCTTATAAGAGGGGAAGGATGTTACAATCCCAATTTTTAAGTTCATTTGCTGAGAAATGTAATTTCTCATATTAAATATATTTAAACAAATAATGATATAATTTATTTTGAATAAATAGATTTCGTTTACAATAGTCTTGTTGATTATTTTGTGGGCTTTATTGGCTATTGGGCCCAATAACAAGGAAAAGACAAAAGAAATTCCATTACTAAATGAGTAAATAGGAAAATGAGGAAAAGAAAGATGTAGAAACCTGTAGAAGATAAAGGAATGATATCCAAAGTTGGATTTTGTGCCTCTTGGGTTCCAAGGAATCCAAGTTGGAAAGATAATGCAACAAGAAAGAGAAATAATTAATTAAGTATTGCTTTATTTAGAAGAAATATGAGATAATGGTAATATTTTAAGAAATATGTGGAAATATGAATAATGAATCCATCTTGGATGAGATTTCATGGCCACAGGGTTTTTAATGGTAAAAGGAATCACAATAAAGAAAATAAAGATTAAGGGAGATAAAATATGCTTAAAATAAATTTTATTCAAGTCAAATTGCTCACTACTGTACCATCCCAAAGCCGCTACTGACTCAACCCCAACCTCTTTTTTGACTGTTGTCCACCAAGATGATCCCTCAACAAACCTGTTGCATGCTGTTTTGTGTGGAGCTCAGCGCCAAGGAGCTCTGGGCGTGCATGACTTGTGGGAAGCTGACGAGGAAGCTTGTCAGGGTCCTCTAAAGCTCTTTGGACCCTTGCCCTTGACTCTCATGAGGTATATTGCCAATACCCTACCTTTGTTTATGTACTTGTATAGTCTGTTGCCCACGACCATGTCGTTTCTTCCATTGTTTGACTTAACGGCTCGTGTTTCACCTCTGTCTTACAGTAGCAAGTTCAGTTGGTTTTGAGGATGTGAGAGTCCCTCTTCCTCCTCCTCAAATTTCCCATGATCTGTTGGTTTTTTTGCCAGGTCCTGCAAGCTACTCCGCCGTTGGTTGACCTTGTGCGAGAGGTCACTGTGCTCGTCAGTTCAAGATGAAGTTAGAGCATATTTTGTCTCTTCATGAACTTCCTTGGTTCCTGAGATCGATCATCAAGATCACAATAGCGATGAGATTCTGCTCGGCTGTTGAAGCAAGGTTTAAGCATGTTGTCTTACTACAAAGCCCTTGACCGCATTTTGGTTCTATTTTCATGATAAGGGCAAATTCAAGAATTAGCCATGTTAAATGTTGAGGAGCGTGGGCCTCACCTCTGTCTTTCCTAGCATTTGCATGCTAGTTATTAAATATTTTTCCTTGACATGATTGGTCAATGAAGGTGAATATTTAACAAATTCTAGAAATTTATCTAGACATCAAACCGGGTTGATCCTTATATGGTTTTTGATTAGTTTTGTGAAATCTAGACAATAGTCCATGTTTTGACACCTATTTTGGGTTGGTTTTTGTGAAGTATAAAATTTAATGGAATTAGGGTTTATAAACCTAATTAAGAATCTTTGGACTTTAATCATAAGTTGATTAAGAGATAAGGCCATGGGGAATCTTAGGAGGTTATTTTTAATTACCTAGGTAAGTGGTTCATACCCATGCATATTCACATTTATTAAGCTTGGTACATTTACATGTTTCTCATATAAGGTATTATGATTCATCTGTTCTGAAATTCTAGGATTTCAAAGTAAGATATGTAATTAAAGTTTCTTACCTCCACGTTGGTGTTCTCACTTATACCAATATCCCAAGTAGGGATATGTTTCTCAGAATGATTGAGATTTATGAACCCGATTCATGAGAAAATTAAAGGATCATGTTCCTATAAGATTTCTTAGTAAAACTTCATATTAATGAATAAGACTACAAGATAAGATATGCAAGCAAGATAGTCATACTTACATAATACTGTGGGGTAATGTTGTATTTAAGATTTTGGATAGAAATATGCTATTAAGATTTCTTCGAGAGATTGAGATTTAAGAACTAAGAAGTTATTTAGATTTCTTATGATGATTAAGATTTAAGAGTTAAGTACCATATTAAAATATAAGTTTTGAACATATTAAGACATGATCAAAATTTTCTATTAAGATCTCAATGTATTGAGAATTCAGTCCATGATATTATTATACGATTAGGATGTACTAAGTCATGATTAAGTTCCAAGATAAGATTTTATTAAGATTCATGATTTGAGTCATAATAAGATTATGAGAATATAATGCTTTTAAGATTTATGATGTAAGTCTATTAAGATGTATGCTTTAAATTTCATGGGAAGATTCTATTGAGATTCATGTATTAAGTTTTTTTTGAAGGTAGATTCATGTATTAAGATTCAAGATATTAGTTCATCATAAGAATATAAGATTAGAATGTATTAAGATTCATGTTAAGATGAGATTTTATAAGATGATATCAGATTATGGAGTTAGACCCAGGCCCTAGTGAAGGTCAACTCAAGAAAGACATGACCCAGACCGTTTGTGCAAGTCATGTGCCCTATGCACCCTAGTGCAGACCAATGTAAGAGAGACATGACCCAAGCCCTTTGTGCAAGTCATGAGGCCCATGCCCATAGTGCTGGCCAATTCAGACACATAACCCAGGCCCATAGTACATGTTATGTGACCCAAGAACCTTAGCACAGGTCATGAGACCCATGTACCGGAGTAAGGGTCTCTAGAGAAAGATAAGTAAATAAAAAGACAAGAGCTAAGTCAAAGAAAGAATTATTATTTACATTTCAAAATTTCTACATATTTTATGTTTATATATCATGCATAAAATGTTTAAGATTATCTTGTAGTATCTTATTACTCAAGTAAAATATATATTGGAATACTGATGCCACTTATGCTAACAACTATTTTTTCAATGCATGGCTGGGGATGAAATGTACGCATGTTAGAAGCAGGAGCAGAAGTAGCACCCAGAGACTTGGAGCACAAAGATAGAACATGATAATATATGGAGGGGTGCCGACTATATGATGATCCTCAGATTTATAGGTTCAACTTTATGTTTCCATATTTAGAACTCTACACTAGAGACTTTATTTCAAGATGTTGAATTAGTTTTCCATGTCATAGACTTTAAGTTTCCTTTTGTAAGAACAATGATGAGAATTTTTACCTTTCTAGTTTGTGTGATTGATTATATTGTTTTTATGAATTCCATTTTTACGTAATGCCCCCTTGAGTGCACAAGTTATGGATAACTCAATGTTTCTTCCTCTATGTGCATGTGTGTTCTTGAGGAGGGTGTTACAAAATGGTATCAATGGAGATGATCTAGTGCCCACCAATCATTTCTACGGATGTGTGCAGACTCAAGGCCCCATCCCGACTTTCCCAATTTTGTAGTGTGCATATATAGTGGGACCCAAAATTTATAATTATCACTATTTTCTACTTCTCCATTTTACTACTTTTTGGTTTCACTGGCTAATTTCACCCTCCTCCTCGTTGTTCTACATAGACTCATAGCGCGATAGCATCATCCACTACTCAAACCAACATTTTAGTTGACCACCAAATGAATTACCATGTTCTTACTTAAGATCACCCTATAAGAAGTTAAGTGAGTGTAGAGTAATAATTTAGAAAGATAATTAGTAGTCCTAGATATAGAAGAAGTGAAAGATATTAGAAATCAGAGTAGAAGTATAGTCATGAAACATAAGTTTAAATAAGGATTAGGGTTATGTGTCTAGGTGTTTTGGACTTTTATGTTAACTATGTAGTATGTATATAGCATGCTCTCTCTTTTTCTCACATGTTTATGGTATGGGACACATGCATATGGGGTTTTATAGAGAGGATGTTATGTGCATAATCACGCTTATCTTGTCCTTTGAAGTTCATGTGGTATGGCACATGTGCACTAGGGAGGTGCTAAGATAAGTGTGATAAGACATGTCACCTATGAATATATGACCGACCGACATGTATCCAAAGGAAACAAAGAAAATAAGAGTTGGCATTAAAAGTTTAAGACATATAGTCACTTAAACCTAACCAGACACATAATAAGGCCAGGTATGCATATAAAGGATAGATATTTTGACATAGATAAGTGAGTCGATCATGCACACTGAGTTAATTTTAGGGTTGATAGTTTTACACTATCTGCTTATGTATTTTATGATAACTCAATTAAAGTGCGATCATGCTACTACTCAGTTATGCTCATGAAAATCATGCACATTCTATGAATTGATGATTCCACTAATTTTGATGGGAAGACTATTAATCACTGGCATGCTAATTAATCATATTAACCATGTTTAAGTACAAGAAATCATGTTATGTTGAAATAGTCCTATAATCTAGTTACGTGAGCCTTAATCGAACTTATGTGAGACTTAATCAGCCTTTTGAGAACTGTAGGTGCATTCAAGAGAGTGACTATATCTGTCAAAGTAAAAATCTAGTATTATAAAATCATGCCAAGTTAATCAAGTTATCATGAAGTTGTGCTAACCATGAGTATGTCATACCCTAAGTATGCTAATGAGACATTAAGATGATATTAGAAAGTTATCATATGTAGAATGAGTGAAACCCTAAGGTGTGTATGATATTTTCAAGGACGGAATTTATTTAATTGGGTAGAATTTTAACACCCCTAAAATTTCAGTCCAAATTTAAATTTCGCCAATGATTATAAGTGACAAAATTTAATTTCTTCCAATAATGTGAAACCATATAATAAGTTCAACACATGATGATCCAAGAATGATCACATATTAATTTGATAAAATGCAAAACCTATCCTTAATTATGCAGTTATGACTAGCCAAGGTGTAAATAGAATTTTACATCATATATGTGAATATGATGTGCCATTTATATTCATATGAATATAATAAGATATTAGGGATTCCTTAAAATTTTGGTGATGTAATTCTTCTCAAATGATTATTAATACATTTAGTACCCTAAGCACCCACTAATGTACATCATATGATTTCATAACTTAAGACAAAAATCTAACTGGATATTTGGATTCCTCAGGTCAAGTTATCAAACTCACCAAGTTTGGTTAGATTTAGACAATCCTAGATGCTTAAAAAGATATTAAGAAGAAAGGGTGTGATAATGATAGATTTCTATTACTTAATCATCTAATCCAGTAATAAGTTAATAGGTAAATCAAAGTATCAAAGATAAGCCTAAGATGTGTGTATCACACGACTTTAGCATGGGCTATAAACTCAAATCCGCACGCCAACCGATGGATGGGGATCCCGAGAGACCATCCATCATCTCCTTCATCGTGGGGACAAGAGTCTTAGGGAAAACATAAACCCCAACAACCTAAGTCTAATCTTATTCTCTTTTGTTGCAAACTACCCAATGATTTGGTTAATGAGACATACCTTTGTGATTAGGAGCTGTTTCCAATCCTTTTAAACCTCTAAAGCAACCATAGTTCACCCTTCTCAAAAGGTGCCCAAATTCCTCCTTTCTTCTACCTCTGACCGTGAGTTGCAGAGAGCTTCTATAGTCATAGAAGCGACATTCTCTAGCATATAAATCTCTCTCTTACTCGAGCAGACACTCCTCTCTTCTCAATTTTATCCATCCACCCTCGAGGACCCCTCACAACCTCACCTTGTATTTCTTACCAGCCACCTTTGTCCTCCATCTCTGGACCACCTCCTTCAAAATTTTCATGACTGTACCATCCCAAAGCCACCACTTACTCAACCCCAACCTCTTTTTCAACTGGGATCCACCATAGTGATCCCCCGACAAACCTGTTTCATGCTACTTTGTGCGGAGCTTGGTGCCAAGGAGCTCTGGGTACGTACGAATTGTGGGAAGCCAATGACAGAACTCCTTAGGGTCCTCCAAAATCTCTGTGGACCCTTGTCCCTGACTCTCATGAGGTATATTGCCAATACCCTACCTTTTATGTAAGCACTTGTATAGTCTGTTTCCCATGACCGTGAGCATTTCTTCCATTGTTTGACTCTGCAGCTTATGCTTCACCTCTGTCTTACCATCCCAAGACTTTCTCACTTGGTTTTGAGGGTGTGAGAGTCTCTCTTCCTCCTCCTTGGGTTCCCCCTACTTTGTTGGTTTTTTCAATAGGTCACGCTAGCTACTCCGCCGTCGATTGACCTCGTGTGAGAGGTCACCATGTTTTTCAATTCAAGATGAAGTCAGAGTGTTGTTTGTCTCTTCATGAACTTCCCTGGTTCCTGAGATCAATCATCAAGATCACAATAGCGATGAGCTTCTGCTCAGTTGTTGAAGTAAGGTTCTAGCATGTTGTCTTACTACAAGGTCCTCGACCACATTTTAGTTATGTTTGCATGTTAAGGGCAAATTTGTGATTCATCCCTGTCAAACATTTAGGAGCACAAGCCTCACCTTTGTCTCTCCTAATGTTTATTTGTTAATTATTAAATCTTTTTCTCTACTATGATTGGTCGATGAAGATAAATCTTCAAAAAATTCTAGAAATTTATCTAGACATCAGATTAGTTCCAACCTTATAGGTTTTTGATGGATTTTGTGAGATCTATACAATGATCTATGTTTTGAGACCTGTTTTGGGTTGGTTTTTATGAAGTATAAAATTTAATAGAACTAGGGTTTATAAATTGTTGGACTTAATCATAGGTTGACTAAGAGATAAGGCTAGGTGAAATTTTAGGAGATTATTTTCACTTACCTAGGTAAGTGGTTCATGCCCATGAGTATTCATATTTATTAAGCTTGTTAAGTTTACATGTTTCTCATGTAAGGAATTATGATTCATGTGTTCTAATATTCTAAGATTTCAAGTAAGATATGTAATTAAAGTTTTCATACCTCCATGACGGTGTTCTCACTTATAGCAATATCTCAAATAGAGATATGTTTCTTATAATGATTGAGATTTATGAACCCGATTCACGAGAAAATTAAAGGATCATTTTCCTATAATATTTCATAGTAAATTTGCATGCTAATGAAGAAGACTATAAGATAAGATATGCAAGCAAGATAGTCATACTTGCATGATAATGTGGGTAATGTCGTATTTAAGATTTTGGGTAGAAATATGTTATTAAGATTTCTTTGAGAGATTGAGATTTGAGAAATAAGAAGTTATTTAGATTTCTTATAATGATTAAGATTTAATAGTTAAGTACCATATAAAAATAGAAGTTTTGAACATATTAAGATGTGATCAAATTGTTCTGTTAAGATCTAAATGTATTGAGAATTTAGTCCATGATAATATTATAATATTAGGATTTACTAAGTCATTAGTAAGTTTTGATATAAGATTTTATTAAGATTCATGATTTGAGTCATAATAAGAATATGAGAATAGAATTATTTAATATTTATGATGCAAGTCCATTAAGATGTGTGATTTAAATTTCATGATAAGATTCTATTAAGATTCTTGTAGTGAGATTTTTTAAGGTAGATTCATGTATTAAAATTCAATATATTAGTTCATCATAAGACTGTAAGATCAGATGTATTATGATTCATGTTAAGATGAGATCTAATAACATGATATCAGATTATGGAGTTATACCCAAGCCCTAGAGTAGGTCAACTCAAGAAAGACATGACCCGAGCCCTTTGTGCAAGTCATGTGGCTAAGACACCCTAGAGACATGACCTAGACCCTTTGTGCAAGTCATGAGGCCCATGCCCATAGTGCTGGACGATTCATAAATATAACCCAGGCCTAGAGTGCAGGTTGTGTGACCTAAGAGCCTTAGTGCAGGTCAGGAGACCCATGTACCAGAGTAAAGGTCTCTAGAGAAGGTAAGTAAAAAAAGACAAGAGCTAAGTTAAAGAAAGATGAGTGATTTACATTTTAGAATTCTACATATTTTATGTTGATATATCATGGATAAAATGTTTAAGATTATCTTGTAGTATCTTATTTCTCTAGGAAAACATATATTGGAATACATGTCACTTAGACTAACAACCCTTTTTGCAATGCATGGTTGGGAATGAGATATCCACAAGTTAGAAGCAAGAGTAGAAGTAGCACCTAGGGACTTGGAGTACAAATATAGAACATGATAAGATCTGGTGGGGTGCCAAGTATATGACGATCCTCAGATTTATAGGTTCAACTTTATGCTTCCATATTTAAAACTCTAGACTAGAGACTTTGTTTCAAGATGTTGATTTAATTTTCCATGTAATAGACTTTAAGTTTCCTTTTGTAAGAATAGTGATGAAAATGTTTATCTTTATAGTTTGTGTGATTAATTATATTGTTGTTATGAATGCCAGTTTTACATAATGCCCCCTTGAGTGCACGATTTATGAATAACTCAATGTTTCTTCCACTCTGTGCATGTTGTTCTTCGGGAGGGTGTTACACAAACTGTTACCTAAAACCTATTTTTAGAATTTTGAATGAAGACACTAGTTTTTCTATGAATGGCCTCTCGGGATCTACATAAATTAGGGTATTATAAACCCATAAAGATGAGAGAAATCAAGAACTTTTTTGTGGAGAGTTCTAAAGACATTTAGATATGGCCAACTGTCTTCTTGGTGTTTTGGGTCCACACTATCTCTTCTCCTTGTGTGGTTACTTTTCTCTCGAGCATGGTAAAAAAAGGAATTCAGGTATTGAAGTAACATAAAATTAAAATATTCAAGCATGGTAGTATAATACATAGACAACCCAAAATAAGAAGCATAGCCCGATGGAGCCTAAAGTGCCATAGAAAAGTTTGATTAGCACCTATCATATGAATGACACATCATAATAGAAAGAAACAGAAAGGAATAATAATAATAGAGAGAAAAAGAGAAAGAGATATAAATAAAAGGAGTGGTGCATTTTTCTCCCTTAAAGTAGTTATTCTTGTCTTTATTTGAACCCTCCTTCTCCACTTTTGACCTTCTTTGCCCTCCCCTTATTCTTCTAGAAAGTTTCATGGAAGATAATGGGTGGAGAAAGGTGGTTATGCATATGTTTTAGGGGGAGAATATTGAAGGTGTTAATGGAGTGGGATCCCTCAAAGCATGATAGAAATGGAGTGGAACGAAGATTTAGAGGAGAAATGTTGGTAGAATCTATAGGGGTGAGGTAGAGCAAAGTGGGAACCCTGCGCCAGTGAATAGGGGTGTATATATATAGTGCATGGTGGTTAGGCATGTTTCTTTAGGGTTATGAGGGGTGTTTTTGGGAGTTTATAGTATTTCTATAGAGAAGACGATAAGTCTATCAACTTATATGATAGTTGTATGAATTAGGTGCATCCATTTTCATAGGTTAAAGTGGGAGGTTGGTATATAGGTTAAAGTTATTAGGATACAACTAGTCATTCTAGATTCATAGTTGTCGAGACCTATCTTTTGATCAACATAAATGACAACCTTTAGGGAGAAACCCTAAATCTAAACTCAGATTAAGAAACCAAACCATAATTTTTGACAAACACAATTAATACAATGTCCAAAAAAGACAAGTAATTTTTTCCCTTCACAAAACTCGAGAATCAAATTCCACATTAGGTTAACCACATGCACAACTGTCACAAATATCATTCAATATTGTTAAATCCAAATCATGGGTTATTGCTAATGCGTAGTTCGATTTACCAGTTACATATACATGAAAGAACAAACTCAGTATGCTATCCATCATGGGAAAGAGAATACAAGGACATTCTAACCTATCTAGATTATTCTTCTATATACATCTTCTTTGTCACGACCTCTTTGCTGAATAGCATTATACCTAAAAACATTTCAAACAACCTCATGAGACTCATACAGAGCCCCAGTAAGTGGATACCTCCCACCCAAGCTAGCTACACGCTTCAACATCATATTAAGTATAATAAACTCAAAAGAATCTTGCATCTATTAAAAAGTCTAGAAGATAATTCTAGCATATACTCAAATCCAGTTTACAATAATAATCTAATCAATCAGATAAGTAACCACTTATACCAAATTTAACTTTTGATCATCTTTTAGAGCATGTTTGTGAAAAAATAAATAGATGATACTTAATTCAAAATGAAAATCCTTTAGTATGAGTAATAAGTCAAGATCTAAACAATTAGAATCAACACATAACAATGACGTTATCTCTGTGACACTCCACCAGTCAGACCAGGAACACATCTTGAAGTCTTGAACTGGAAGTACACATAATACATGTCTACCAAACATGACTATTCAAATGACAAGTAAATCCAAATCATATTTAGAGTGGATATTAAATCCCATCATCAACCACTTGTCAACATTCAAGATCTTATTCCAAACCAGACAAATAAGAACATGGAAATAGACTATCTTTAAAAAAGAATGGTTACTTTGCACAACAAGAAATATAATCAACAACATCAAGTCTATCTGGTAGAAGTAAAGGGCACACAACCAATTTTCAACTCATATTCTACACAACTTGTCCTTTTCTACTAATTTTCCCTGAAACTACTTAACTTGTACCTCACCAAGTAGAAGTTGCCACACTACTTGATGTGTCAACAAATCACATTTACTATCTTAGGGTTTATCTTGCCCCTCTAAGACATCAATAACATATACTGGTCCACATCAGGGTTGCCTAAAAAGGCTCAACTCCTCATCTTGGGTACACATGATAGGAAAAAACATAATAACATATCATAATATCACATTTCATCATATTTCTTATGTCTCACAATTTTCATTTCATCAGAGTCTATTCCTCATGGACATAGATTTTCACAATAGAGGATTTAGGGTGGAACCACACTAGATGACTCATTTTTAAATCTTGATGGTCTAACTTTCAATGTCTAGATCCACACTTTGAAATCCTTCTCATAATACTTTGATTACTACAAAGAGATCTATTTCATTTCCCCAGTGTGGAACTCGGGGGAAACTCATGGTGTTTAGGTCACCTAACTAGATGTGTTTTCATTCCACTTGTTATTAATCATTTTTATTCATCTTAAAGAAGATTCAATCATCATTTATCATATCTATATATTTTTTCACAACTACAATGACATAAAGCAAATTAGGGTTAACAAGAAAGACAAGGATTATATCAAGAATCAAAACCATCTATGATTTTCAACATTCATGTTTGTTTCCCATTTCCACATTATTTGATATGATTCATCATCAACAGGCTATCAAACCGAGGCATCATCTCATTTTCCAACATTTTCCATAATCATGGGTTTTCAAATGAAATCAATGCATGTTAATTAAATCTCAACATATTTCTTATCAGTGCATTACATATCACAGTTCTCATCAAGTATTATGTAGACATTAGAACTAGAAAGAATATAAGCATATAGACATATTATGTCATTCTTCATGCTCATATTAGGCTTTTCATACAACATGTACTTATTTTAGTCAATTCTATACATATGAATAAATCTCAAAGCATAAATGTACATAACACACTTAATACTCCTCTCTGACTATTTACCTCTCTTCACTTAGGGCTACTAATAAACAAATAAGTGATCACATTTGAAATCTAACAAAGAAGGCCATTCTTTGAATACACATATCCTAGCACACAATTACAATATGAGAGCACATTCTTATAAACCAATTCATATCATTGAACCTCATCTTGTAATTGAAAACTATACTCATATGCATTCCTTAATCCCTCATTTGAGATCATGATTCATTAGCATCACATAGCTCATCATTTTAAGGTTAGAGTTAGGTTCTTAGATCCATCTACAAATTTTCATCATTTTCCCTTCATTTCATATTCATTAATTTTAACTTCTTTATTTTCATGTTCACTACTAATCTAGGAACACATCACTCTAAATTTATTTAATGCATAAATTTTCTCTCTCATTGAAATTATTTATAGTCTCATTTTAGCAAATTTCATTCGATTTAGGTCAACCCACATGTAATCAAAATAAAAATATTATAAACTTCATCCATAACTTCTCATCACTTTTCAATTCATTCTTGTCCATTCCCTTTCTTATATTTATATGAGATTATAGTGTCATTGACTTCCAATGGCATTTTAGTGAATGAAAAACTTTTCAATTCCTTATAAGACTGCTCTCTTTAGGAAAAAAGAATGTATTAAAATTACTTATTCTTATGCCTTAATCTCTAGTCATCATCTAAATTCATTATTATGTGACTAGTATAAAAGAATTACATTCATGTAAGGTTTACTCAGATTCCATAAGTTATACTAGAATGCATGAATTCATCTTAAATCATGTTAACATGATTTATCTTATCCAATTGAAGTAATGCTACCTACAATTGAGCATTTCGTCGCATTTACAAGATTATATACAACTTTAGGATTTATGTCTGATAGTCATCTTCATACAAAATTTCTAGGATTTTCAAAAATTCATCTAATTTCAATATATCATAAGAATCTCAATAATCTAATTAGGTTTCACATGGACTTATGAGGACTACTCACACACATGGAAACCTTATTTTCCCTTTATACACAATTCATCCATCAATTAGAAGTATGCATCAATTCACTGGCTCATTTGTGTCAATCCATCAACACAAACCCTAGATGAGGAAATATCCATAACAAACTCTCATACCGATCCTTATGCATATTTCATATTAGATTTTTGTAAGATTCAACAAAACACTTGTTTCATTCATTCTAATACAAATCTTCAGTATATGTGAACTCAATTTCCAAGCATATCATTCAATAGGCTGATTCTAGGAAATATTCGTATAAAATGGCATAGTTATATATCCACAAGATTATTCATAGAACTTGAATCAACAGATCAAGAACTAGACAAACATAAATCAATGGGAAAAATCTAAATCAGTAGTATTGTTTTTCAAAAACCATCCCAATTTATAGCAATGATTTTGATTATTTTAGCCGGAAAGAATTAGGCCTTCAACAAAATTACAAAGCTTAAGTAGGAGATAAACACTCACCTAAGGTACCAAGCACATTAAAAACGTTCCATATAAATTTAATTTCTAGAAACCCAACAAAATCGTGAAGATCGAAACCACTTCTTGCTCTTTTCAACTCCAAAACCCTAAAAATGATAATATGAGAGAAATAAAGAAAAAAATAGTGATTTGTTATATTTTTGGTTCAGATAAGAGGGAGGACGAAGTCTAAACACATGAGAGAATATTTTCCATGAATTAATATCTAGAGTTGAAGAACTTACATGAATTTGCAAGATTTAGGAAGTCAAAACCCTAATTCAACACTTTTGATAATTTTCTGCTTCAAAATCCTAATTTCTCTCTCTCTCTCACTCTCTCTCAATTTTCATATCTCTAATAGGGATGACGAGTTATGGGAGCTACTAGGGATTTTATATTGATTATTAGATGAATTGAGGTGCTCAGAACATTTACAAAGAAGTCAAAAAAACATTTCCAGTCTTCTTTTTACTATAGACATACTAATTGGTTGGCTGAGTTGTTACTGATAAGAAACTCAGCCGACTCCACACTCTGTAGAACTCCAACATCAACCAAAAATCATGAATATTTTACATAATGTTTGAAACTGATTTACTTAGCTACAATTAAAATTTCATCTCATTTGGTTAATACCAATAAAAAGATTAGAAAATCAAATACTCGACTGCTATATTTTAGTTAGAATGCTTAGTCTGCTGAGTTTGTCTTACGGAAAATATGTCGACAATCAGGTCCTAAATCATTAAAAAATTCTGATAGTTTACAACAACACTTATATTCAAATTGTACAAACCATATCCACATTTCAAGCAAATCAAAGTTGTAGATAAGATACTAAAAATCATTTAGTACACAACTATACTTATCACATTTTTAGTCAAAATTCTCAATTCTGCCAATAAGAATTTTCCATTTCCCAAACTCTAATTATGTGTAACAAGGCATGTTTTGTGTTGCCAATTAGGTTTAAAACATCATAGTTGAACCATCATTATGAATCAAGCTTAAACAATGATCAATCTAGTCAAGTATACAATAATCCAAGTTAACCCTCATTAGATGGCTAATTTAAAAAGCAGACGTTATAAATTCTCTTCTCCTTTTAGGATTTCGTCCCAAAATCCAAAAAAATGATGTGTAAGAATATCATATTATCTAATCATACATCTCCTTCCGCATCAAGTTACAATGATTTCAATTTTATCTATGGCATCATTTTCTTTGGATCTTTTATATTGGAATTATGAATTTACTGGCATTAGATGGATTTTTCACTCCTTATGATCATCATATCACTTTATGAGTATTCCAAACACTTATTTTAGAAGTCTTAGTAATACATCACTTATCAAGGTGTGATTCACATCATGTTTCATATGCTTTTCAAAATTTGATTTTGTATCTCATGGATCAAGAATATACTTCATTTTGTATTGTTATCCACATCCATAGTTATCTTCATAAAGAAGATCATTTAGTGAGCATCATTCTTAATTTCTCAAAATTTTCATAAAATTAGATTCACACTCATGTTGAAATTCATTATGGATCATGGTCATAATTTGTTAAACTTATTCATCTTTCTCATATGAAATTTCCTACTTGTATTGGGTTCCATATTTACTTATATAATACTTTCTCTTTCTCCATTTTATCCTTTTTTATTACCATCATGCATCTTGTTATACTCCCAAACTATCTTCATCTGGATGCTTGATCAGGGCAACCAAAAGAAGTACAATTAGTAGTACCACAATAGCTTATCCCAACACTTAGATACTTGACCAGAGCATCTAAATACTGAGTGCAGTCAGTATGCATATAATTCAAGTTTTATTCAATATCCATATTATCATTTATCCCTAGATCCTATTGTACCTAGGGATTCATCTAACCTAGGCTCTGATATCACATTGTCAAAACTTGTCCTTTGATCAATATAAACGACAACCATTAGAGAGAAATCCTAAATCTAAACCTAGATTGAGAAACAAAACCATTATTTTTGACAAACACGACTAATACAATATCCTAAAAATACAAGTAATATTTTTTTTCTTTTCTTCATAATGCTTTAGAATCAAATTCCACATCAGATTAACCACACACACAACTATCACAAATATTGTTCAATGTTGTTAAAGCCATATCGGGGGTTACTTCTCATGTACAGTTCAACTCACATAAATTATGTATACATGAAAAAAAAATCAATATACTACCATCTTCAGAAAGAGAGAATACATGGACATTCTAATCTATCTAAATTATTCTTCTATTTACATCTTCTTTGTGACGAACTCTCCACTAAATAGCATTATATACCTAAAAAATGTGAAACAACCTCAGGAGACTCATATGGAGCCCTATTGAATGGATACCTCCCACTAAATCAAGGTACATGCATCGACATTAGATAAGAATCTTCTAGATATTGAAAGTCTACTAGATAATTCTAGCATCTAGTCAATTCTAATTTATGATAATAATCTAATCAAGCATATAAGGTAATCACTTAGACCAAATGCAACTTTTAAACATCTTTTAGATCAAGTTATGAGTTCATTGCATATCATAGTTCTCATCAAGTATTAACAGAGACATTAGAACTAGCAAAAACATAAGCATATCAATATCTTATGTCTTTCATCATGCTCAGAACATACTTTTCATACAACATATACTTATTTCATTCAATTTCTATACATATGAATAAATCTAAAAAATAAATGTGCATAACACATTTAATACTTCTCTCTTACTATTTACCACTCTTTAGTTAGGGCTACTAATCAAAACATAAGTGATATCATTTGAAATTCAATAGAGAAGACCATTCTTAGAATACAAGTATCCTAACATACACTTACTATTCAAGAAAACATTCTTGTAGACCAATTCCTATCCTTGAACCTCACCATGTAATTGAATTAAACTATACTCATATGCATTCCTTAATCCCTCATTTGAGATCATTATTCATTAGAATCACATAGCTCATAATTTTAGGGTTAGGGTTTGGTTCTTAAATCCATCTACTAATTTTTATCATTTTTCCTTCATCTCATATTCCTTAGCTTTAACTTCTTTCATATTATGTTCACTACTAATCTAGGAACAAATCATTCTAAATTTACTTAATTCATAATATGTTTCTCTCATTGAAATCCTCATAGTCGGATTTTATCATATCACATCCAACTTAGGCCAACCCACATGTAATTAAAATAAAACAATTATAAACTTCGTTGTACACATTCACTATGCAGTTCATTCTTACCGATTACCTTTCTTGTATCTATATGAGCATACCATGTCATTGATTTCCAGTGGCATTTTAATAATTAAAATACCCTTTAATTCCTTATAAGAATACTCACTTTAGGAAAAAGAACGGATTAGAGTTACTTTTTCTTATGCCTTAATCTCTAGTCATCTTCAATTATATGAAAGATTGTGTAAAAGACTTATATTCATGTAAGCTTTACTCCTTATTCCATAAGTTATATTAGAATATATGCATTAAGATTAAATCATATTAGTAGGATTTATCACATTCAACTGAAGTAATAATACCTACAACTGAGCTTTTCATCACACTTATAAGATTATGTACAACTTAGGCTTTATGTCTCATTGTCCTCTTCATGCTAAATTTCTAGGGTTTTCAAAAAGTCATATAAATTCAATATGTCATAAGAACCTTATTACTCAATAATCTCATCAAGTTGCACATGGAATTATTATTTCTATTGGCACACATTCAAGCCCTAGCTTCCTTTTCTACACAATTCACCAATCAATTGTAAGTATGCATCAATTCATTGCCTCATTTGAGTCAATCCCTAATCACAAACCCTAGAGAGGGTACTTGACATCATAGACCCTAATATTGATCCTTAATGTATATTTAATATGAAATTTCAATAAAATTCAAAAACCACTTATGTAATTCATTCTTATACAATTCTTCTAGATGTGACAACTCAATTTCCAAGCATATCATTCTATAGGCTGCTTCTAAGAAATATTGGTATAGAATGACATAGTTCTTTATCCACATGATTATTCATAAAACTTGAATCAATACATCAGAAACCATATAATCATAAATTGATGAGAAATATTCAAATCAATAGCATTGTTTCCCCAAAATCAGTTCCCAATCAATTACCCAATTGCATACAAATATTAGTAATGATCTTGATTATTTTATGCAGAAAGAGTTAGGCCTTCAATAGGATTACAAAGACGAAGAGGGAGATAAACACTCTTTGAAGTTACTGAGCACATTAAAAACGGCCCTCATAAATTGAATTTCTAAAAATCCAACTAAATCGTGAAGATTGAATCTACTTCTTACTCTTTTCAACCAAGAAACCCTAGAAAACAGAACAAGAGATAAAGAAAGTGAATAAAATGACAACTTGTTATATTTTTGGTTCAATCTAGGGGGATGACAGAATCTGAACATAGGATAGAAGATTCACCATTAAATTATACCTAGAGTTGAAGAACTTACATGAATTTTCAAGCTATAGGCAGCCAAAACCCTAATTTAGCACTTCCAATGATTTTCTTATTTCAAATCCTAATCTCTCTCTCTCTCCCTCCCTCTCTCTCTAAAATTTTGTATCTCTAATAGGATGACGAGTTATGGGATCTACTAGGGTGTTATTATGATCATATAGATGAATGTGGTGCTTGGAACATTTATAAAAAGTCCAATAATTATTTTTAGTCTTTCCTTTTATTTAGACAGACTGGTTGGTTAGCTGAGTTGTTTTTGATAAAAAACTTAGAAGACACCACACTCTGCTCCAATATTGTAAAAAAATTATGAAATTTAATATAATGTCTACAATTGAGTTAGCAAGCTACAAGTTGAACTCTCATCTCATTTGGATATATCAGTAAAAAGATAAAATCAAATACTAGACTGCTATATTTCATCCAGAATGCATAGTCGGCTAAGTTTGTCCTAAGAAAACTCAATATACAAACATTACATTTTGTAAAAATAGTAATATCTGAGTTTTCCAAATCATATCTAAATTTCAAGAAAGTCAAAGTTGTATATAAAATAATAAAAATCATTTAGTACACCACTATACTTATCACATTTTTAATCAAAATTCTTAGTTCGTCCAATCAGGATTTCCCATCTCTCAAACCCTAATTATTCAAAACAAGGCATGCTTTGTATTTCTCATTAGGTTCAAAAAAGCATAACTAAACCATCATTATGAACCAAGCTTAAGCAATGATCAATCTAGTAAGCTTGCAATCATCCATGTAAACCCCAATTAGATGGATAATTTGAAAATGGGTCATTACGATAGTGGTCGACTAAATTTTGAGCTCATCTCGGGGAAAGTCATCTTGGTCTACTTCTGAAGTTAGTGTTGAAAGGACTACAAGTCATACAGATTTTAGGGTCAAGTTTGCTGAAGTTGGCCCATACTGGAGGCAAAGTCAAGGCTACTATGGTCTGAGGTTGAAACAACTTGTAGACAAATTGGAATTTTTTTTAATCAAGTGAGTCAAAATCACATGAACTTCTTAAAAACCTACATATTCAAAAATGGATCTCGGGGACATGCCATTTCCATCATTTTGTACCAAAAAGTGCCACAACAAGCTGATAGCAACTATATTTTGAAAGAAAAGAGCTGAAAAACAAGAACTACACTCATAATTCATACAAACCAAAGCAGGAACAACACGCCTAACACTTATGTAGATCCTAACACATATACAAAAAGTGAGGTAATATAAGGAATTATGAGAGCCCCAATTAGTGTTAAGCCAATCCTTGTAGCAAGAAACAATCCTTATAGTCCTAGCCATTTGACATGAAACAATGAGTAAACCTCCTCATACCATTCTTAAACCAACATGCTACTGGAAAGATCTCATAAGTCACCAAGGTTCTCATAAAGATTCACAATTGACATTTTGGGAGACTACCGGGAAAGACATACCTGGGTTTGTGAGTTCAAGTATACACCCGATGTGCATCAACCTAATATCACACATAGAAAGGAAAAAAAACCATGTTTTTATTCAACCTATATTTAGTCGTGGGGTTCTTATTTATTGGCCTAGGCATTACTTATTTTTAGAGTTTATATGCTCTTATAGTTTTTTCACTATCCTTGGATTTTAGGAGGCCAAACCTCTTTTGCAACTTCTAATTTTTATTTGACTATACCTAGTGCTAGAAGACACATCTACCATCAAATGATGCAATCCTACTCAATTGAGTTCAAAACTCATCATTTTCACCATTGATGCTTTAGTGAAGATCTACATGGTTCAAAAATCCTTAGGATATTGTTTGATTAGTGAAAGCTCCACTTAGAATTTGGTCTGACACCATCTCAACAAACAAAACATATATCCTGGGTTTCTCATCCACAATCTGAAATGGAAGAACAAACAACTCTAAAATATAAGGATGTGATAAATATGTAACCTTAGAATTTATCATCAAATTGGTAATAAAGAACAATAAAGAGTATTGAGATAAATAATGTTGAAAAACAAGAAACAAATAATTATAATGATGTTATTTTGTACAAATAAAGACATAAAACCCTAGTTCTCACACAATAATATCCCTAATTGCATAAACTAAAGGTTACATTAAAATGATCCTACTAAACAGTAACAATTACACTATAAATCAATATATACAATAGTATAGTGCATCAATGAACATGGTATGCATGATTGAAATATAATTAAAGTTTTTACACAATGCAAAAATAAGAAAAAAAAAGAAAACCTTAACGTACATGCATGAAATGAAAAAAAGGGATAGAGAAGGGCATGCCACCCTGTCGCCCAAAGCTTAAAGTTTTACTCATCCTAGATAAAACCTTAAAATTGGAAAAACAGGGATGGCATTCTCAAAAGTCCATGTCTTCATTGTCTGCATGGTGCTAGAATGACAAGACTAGATTGTTGAAGAAACTAGAGTAGTGAGGAGGTGACACGAGTTATTGTGGCACCAAGGGATTCTTGGAATATTGTAAAATTGTGACCAATAGTCTAGTTCATGGATGGGATACTGCTTGAGCCATTGGGAAAAGGTTGTTGGTAGTTTTTCTACTACAAATGCCAATTGTGCATGCCGTATGACTTCTTGTAAATGTCCTTCATGTAATATTACTATCTCTATCAAAATCTTTATATATTAACCTAAACAAAGAGAAAAATCTAATATAAGACTAAAAACCTATATTAAAAACTATGAACATACTCTAAAGAAAAAGGAACTACAAACATATGTTCCCTAGATTTCATCTTGTTTCTTAGATATAAATAATATCCTAATTCCCCCCTAGTCAGCTCCTTTTTTGTTAGTTTTCTAATATGTGACTCTAACAAAGTTCTAGTTAACTCAATTACATAATAAACTCATATGAACCAAAATCAACTAGGTTCGAACAATAAGTAAGTCATTTGTAATTTCCTTACACAAACCATAGCCCTAATTGATTAATTAGTGACACGTAAGGGTCCATGTGTAATTCACCTAACTATTATATTTAATATATACCAATAAGAATAATCTAAGTTTAATATAATAACAAATGTCTTTCCTAAATTATGGACCTCTAATTGTTTTTACAAAACCCTACGCAATTAAATAGATGAATATAAAAAAATAGATAGTTGTCACTCTCAAAATGAAAAACTAACATCATTTTCGAAATCCTCATACTTCAATTAGGTAACCCACCAATTTTTTATTTTACTTGATAACATAAACTATGCCAAATAATTATAGAGTTAAATATCAATAACCCATAGATAATTGTAACATTAATCTAAAAGATTAGTATTTTTAAGAACGGTTAGACTGATCAGATTTCCAGAGTGGTCTACATTGCAAGTAAATTCCCTATTTAAAGGGGATCCAACATGTGGATCAAAATCCATCTTTTCACCTATATGAGTCCATCATGAACTAAAATAATAGTAGGTACCCCTTCCCACCTCTCTATCTATCATTTTACTTGATTCCACCCAAAACAGAACCCCTATTCACCCATACCCCATTCCAATGAGCAATTTGATCCCAAACTTCATAGTCTTTCATCCTCTCAAGATCCTAGACAAAGGTTTGTCCTTTCTTCATGCATATACAACCTTCAATGATTACCCAATCCACAACATACAAACATAACCTTCCAAAAACCATTATTAGACCTCCATGAACTCAAGAAAACTCTAAAATATCACTCATCTCCCTAGAACCTACTCCCTAAAGTTTATCTACCTAGTTCATCCACTGGTGGTTCATGACAATGTTTAAGACCAATATGGTCATTGTAAAGGACACATATCACCTCAATGAGTCACTGTAGTGGTTTTTGTGCAATCAATTCAAAAAATTCTCAAGTAATAATATTTTCCCTCTATTTAGTTTCTCATTACCGTTTCACTATATTGAAGAGGATTCTACCACTATAGATGACTTCCACATGTGTTTTAGCTGATGTCACCCTTTCCAAGGTGCCCCAATTCCCATCTTGGATGTAGTTTTTCCTATTGTGAAAGAAGCATGTTGCCATTATGGGCACTAATGGACCCTAAATTAGGAGTCATCAAGATTGAGAAGAGCTCAACAAGTCTATTATGTAATTAGGTTCATATGTATTTCATTGATTCATAATACAATATCAAGAATCACATTTGTTGCTGGTTCAATCTGGTTATGAAAATTAGGAAAAGTTGTTTTGCTATTTTTGTAGTATACAATTATATTTTAACATGCTATGATTTAGGTAGAGTCATCATTTTCAATTTTATTTTGTGTAGGTATTGTGCATAGATAAGATTGGATCATGCTTCTGGATAAATAGTATAAACATATATTTTTCTCACCTCATGATTGGTTAAGATTTTGAAAATTCAAAATCTATGCATCTTTCATGAAAAAATGAATTTAAAACATTTTTTGAATGATTTTTTTTTGAAGAGATCGATATTATGGATTTTCAAACCTTAAGTCCTAACTAAAAGACCCATGTTAAATAGGAACCCAACATTAGGGTCATGTACCAATTAGAGTAGAAATTAATGAGAGCAATTTATTTATAGGATAATTAGAATTGAATCAAGACCAGGAAGAATTAAGTTAGGATCACTTGGAATCAAGTAAGTGGGTCATACCATTTTGTATAGTATTTGATTGAATGTTCTCTTGTAATTGAGCAATGTTAAGGAAAATAATAGTAGAACCCATATCATAAATATATTTGTCTGATGTTTCTTTATGATATATTATTACAATCATCATCACATACAAGCCATATGTATTCTTGTGATTAAGGTTTGTTGTTAATGAAATTAGATTCTATGTTAAAACTCATGTTCATATTATATTCAATATTCATATTTAAGTCAAGAATAATGTATAGGTCCATAGGAAGAATCTTGTCCAGTTAAAGAGGGAGTAATTGCATCATGCTAAAGATGAAATTACTTTAATGATGTACCTAAATGAAATAAAATAATGTTAAATGATTCCAGATCGAGTTATTCAAGGGTTATCCTAGCAATCAGGGGTTTTCCTAGCATCATCTAACATTAAGTGGGCAATCATAAAGGGATATAAATATATCATTTATATTAATTCATTCCTATAACTAGATGGTCAGATACATTCAAGGGGTTAAGTGAAAGTTATATAAAATATTTACAATTTAAGTTTATTTTACATTTTTTATATATCATGCATAATATCACTTACTTATGTTGTGTAATTTCTTTTGCATGACATTGGGTTTCTAGACCAAGGAGCCAATGCATATTGAAGTGAGAATTTAAGTGTATATGACTCCAGAAGAAACTTTATCTTGGTGGGGTTCCACATACCACTCAAGATTTTTTTCCCTTGTTCAAAATATTATTCTATGGTTTAGAATTTCTAAGAGTACATGTATCATGTTATAATTTCCTTTTAAGATAGTTTATGTCGAAGGTTTCATTCAAATAAAAATCTATTATTCTCTTTAAAATTAATGCCTAGTGGTTATTATATACTTGTTTGTTCCATTTCATAAATTGTGACGTCCTCAAGGCCAAGTGACCCATGTTATGGATAACATGGTTCTTGATTATGATGTTATATATAAACCTGTAGGGGAATTACAACTTATTATTAGATCAAAAAGTAGATTGAAACTAAGATTAAGATTCATCTCTTGTAATCCTAGCCTATATGTTTCCTTTTTGGATGGTCCCAATACTAGGTACAATGACAAGGGAAAGGGCTTCGTGAACTCATATGATGAATCCATGTCTGTTTACCAATCTCATGGATAGTAAGTTTTTAATGGTCCCCTTTGATGTCTGGTCAGAGACCTTGCCAGTGTCATAGGAAGAGGAGAGAACCATCCATCTAACCCACCTAGATCCAACCATAAAGTCTAGTTGGTTGTCTTTCTCGAATTCAAACAAGAGATTTCTCAAGATAAGTGAAACTAAAACATAGATAGGAAAGTTGGGGACTGGATATATGCCAAAAAGAGCACTATTTTTGGTATTATCTTGCCTAGAGAACTCAAAGGTGAGGTTTGGAATCCTTCTTCTTCAATGAGTTGCACATCCTGAGAGAAGTTCCTCGACACCCACTTGATTCAAGGCCCAAAACTTACATGGGTAGAGTTCGTGGAAGCCTACAAGAACCACTACATATCAGAGGTCATTATTTCAAAGGAGGATGGGTCTATGAAGTTGTAACAACTGGGTTACATGAAAACCACTTAATATGCCATGAAGTTCCAAGTTCTACATAAATATGGACACACATTCATTGAAGTGATGTGTGCAAATATGTTCACTAGAGGACTTAAGGAAGACCTCAAATTTACATTGTCCTAATTAGGCATCAACATAATGTGGGTGCTACCTTAGAGCTAGAGGATTTGTGATATACAAAATTTTGGACTCTAGACTTATATTGTGATATAATATACTTTTTATCCTCACATGAAACCCCATTGCATTTGCCTAACATTTTTTTTCTTGAATAGTCATGAAAGTTGTACACAATAGTCAGTTCTTGATATTATGGTTGGATCCAATTGGATTAGGACCCACTCTGGGTTATTTTGACCCAAATGCAAGTCATTGTAAATGGAATCAAGATAAAATACATTTCGAAACATTAGATATTCAAGAGAGAAGAATTAATTCAAATAATGAAAAATAGGCTACTGTGTTGATACAAGTCATAAATGATGTTTTCATAAATTAATATACGTCATTAGAGATCTATGATAGAATTTTGGAGTTAATTGAGCTTAAGAATCAACCTATTTAACTTTTATAATTAACGTAGCATGTTAAATGTGGTCCATCCATCCAACAATCTTGTTAAATATGAGCCTTTGGCTTATTGCAAAGACCTTGACCCCTAACGTCTCTAGAAAGCAACATCAAGAAATTGCTCATCCTTTTCACCACTTTTCCTTTACCCCTCTGATACTTTGTCCCCTATTCATCACACCATTTAGCCTTCCTCAAAATGCCATCATTCATGACAACCTAGAACTAAAATGAATAACAAAGTCAATAATGATGAGTCACACCCCTCCCCTACAATTGGCATTACCAATAGTAAAGCATGGAATCTTATAACCCTTACCATAACCTATTTTCTCCTATATATGGACCCAACCATATCGACAAACTCAACCTCCTCCATGTTCATGATGACCAAGATTCCAATTCCCTAGTCATCCTTGAACTAATATATCTACACTAAAAGTTTCACTAACATCCCTAAAAATTTACCTGTAACTTATGGATAATGAATTGGTCTTAAATTCTTGGCCTACTCACTCATCTTCTCTGGCCATCCTAAGGCCACTGGGGAGATCTAGGCTTCACTGAGCCACAATGACACTGCCATTTAAATCCCTACCCTCCTTACACCTTCCTAGATTTACATAAACCTTGTAGAGAATTTACCCCGACACATTGTTTGCTCCAAAAACAATATGATGAGGAGTCCTTCTTCCTTGTTGAGCCATCTCAAAGACATCTGTGACAAAACATGAAGTAGGAGACAATGATTTGTGATTGATGCAATACTGCTAAACTGAAGCCCTATAGACACTTTGGTCCTCTCTTATGGAAAGTCCCTTTATATTGGATGACAGGTCTTCTTCTCCCCTCGTCTTCAATTCTTCTTATTTTTCTTGTGATAAATTAAACAATATTGATGATATTTATTATAATAATAGTGATTATTAAATATTTATTGAAGGTAACCAATGATTGAAATAATAATGATATTGTAATGCAAGGCTATTAATATTGTGAATAAGAAATTATTCAAAATGCTAAATTGGTTTCTTAATTAATAAATGATATGGGAAAATTAAATAAGGAATTTTGAAATTAAATAAAATCAGAAAACCCCCCTATAAATGGTTTTTTGGTTTATATTCAACTGCTACAACACCACTGGCTAGTAATTGTGGAGATTTGATTTTTTGAGTAAAAAAGGTAAATGCCAAATTTGCATGTTAACGAATAATAAAGATAAAAAATGAAATATTAAAATAAGTAGAAAGTTAGTTGACTATTTGGGGTTGCTCTCGCGGTCTAGGGTTCTTTTATCAAGGCAGTGGATGGGGGGAGGTAGTTATTGAAAAACACTAGAGGGGGGGGGTGAATAGAGTTTTTAAATTAATCTTAACAATTTATTGAACTCAAACAACCACAATTGAAATTGGAAGAAGGAGACAGGTGTTTAGAGTGGTTCCAACTTTAGCAAATACTAAAGTTGTCAGTCCACTACCCGGTTGCTTACCCAACCGGGATTTGGAAAGAATTTAATTTTATTACCTCGCAAGGACTTTACATAAAATTACAATTCTCTCCCTAAACCCTTCAAGCAGCCTTCACCTAGAAGTAATCACACCAACCTTGAAGCAGCCTTCACCTAGAAGTAATTGCACCAACCTTGAAGCAGCCTTCCTCCTGAAGTAGCTTCCCGTTGCAATAGCCTTCTTGAAGTAGCTTCCCGTTGCGATAGCCTTCTTGAAGTAGCTTGAAGTCCACCTTCTCCTCCGAGAAGAACCTTCTCCAATATGCAGCCTCCAACCCTAGGAGTAGCAAGGAGAATACAAAGAATAAAAGGAACAAGAAGGAAAACAGAAATTACAACTTATCCTTTTAAGCACAAGGCTTGATTTGCCTATATCAAGCGTATTGATCTCCTAACCAATGAGTGTAGAAGTGTAAGTGTTGTGGAAAGGAGATGCTAGCCTATAGGACACGAAATTAGAGCAATGGGAATGAATAGCCAATGTTGGAATTGCTCTATTGCTCAAAACAGATTGCCAATGAGTATTCAAGCTCAAGTGTAGCACAAGTGTAGCTTAGGTGTCTTTTGGTGTCCTAAGGCATGTCCTATTTATAGGAATGACCTACAAGTGCTTAAGGACGTTCTAGACACTTTCTAGGGGGTTCTAAGTGCTTAACTAGCCGTTAGGTACAAGTTAGTTGCTTTAGCAACAACTAGTTAATTAATTCTGCAGTTGCTGTCAGAGTCCATCTCGGTCGAGGAATTGTCGACCGAGACACCTACTCAGTCGAAGTTTTGTCGACCGACAAGCTCTCTGGATCAAGTGTTAGCAACGTTCATCTCCAACTGCCAACTACTTTCTCAGCTATGTCTAACGGCTACTTGGGTCATTCTCGGTCGAGAAGTTTGTCGACCGAGAGTGTCTCGGTCGAGGAGTTTGTCGACCGAGATTGACCCTATTTCAATGTTTCACTTTAAGGCATTAAATATGTGTATGAGTGTGCATAGGTGACATTGTTGGAGGGGATGACCTATCTAAGTGTAGTGATTGGCTAGGGAAGATCTAACGCTTGATTTACATGATGTCTAAGTACTTGTACATTATATACTTGTACAAGTTTACAACTGATTATATTTCATGAAATTTACAAGCATTCAAGCATATAGATTCCCTAGTACTTTGTCATCCACCTTATTCCTGCAACACTCAAGTAGCTCGTTAGATCGACAAGAATGAAATGTTTGTCATCATCAAAACAAAGAGATTTATCATAATGTCAATTTAGCCAACAGTTATGACTACAGTAAAGAAACACCACTCCCCTTGACCTCATTGCTCTTGATGCTAGCATGCCTCTATTTTGGGGTGTGTGTGCTGGTTATCTCCTTTGGATTCTTGATGTCGTATATGGTGATGTTTGTAGATGTATGGGTCTGGATCTTAGATAACATATTGTACAACATTGGAGACGTATCCTGGTGGCCTAGCTTGCTTGGTGATCTGTGTGTGGTACCTTTGGAGGTAGAGACTTCCTTCCTCCCTATTGCGTAGACATGTTTTTTTAAAATTCTATGTAGGTTAGGTTTCTTTCTCAATGTGAATCAATGATTTTTGTGTATCTTAGTAGGCTACCGTTATTAGTCAATTCTACTACATAGTTGTATGGTAGCAAGCGCGGAGGTGACATTCTTTTGGAACACTAGTTTGGTGTGGTTACTCTATCATGGATAAATTCTCATGTTGAGGGTATCCTTCAAAGAAAGCTGCTTTAGTCAGCAAATTAGAAGAAGGATCTATACATCACTATCCTTATTAGATTCTGATATGAGTTTTTGTGGTATGTTATATCTGCACTTGACCTTTATCTGATTTTTTGGTTTGTATTCCTCCACATGTAGATTTCTTATGGCTCCACTGTAATAAAATTGGTCTTTTATAAAAAAGGATAAAAACTGAAATTTACAACGATTATAAATTGTTGAAAAAAAGGAAAATTTCTTAAATGGACAAGCATGGTGATTTGAATGATAATAAACCTAGTTTGACCTCATTTTATCCTCTTTATTATATTAAATTGTATTAGGACTAAGTTCTTAATAAGGTGATAATTAGTTAAATAATGAATTAAATAGTAAAAAATAGGAAAAAGAATATAAAGTGAACATATGTTTTCTTTAACAAACACCTTAATGCTTGGCACCCTTGGGAATTTGGAATTGCAATAGTAGTGAAATTAGACTCTCACCTCATTCAATAGATACATCAACATGGGACCACTAAGTATATAAATATATACACATGCACATGACATTAATACTAATGTGGAATAATGAATGTTTAATATGTGACCACGAGTAGTATGCTTACTACTCCAGTAATACAATATGAACCTGGTGGATCTTGATGAGAGACTATGATAAATAAATGCAAGTAAGTTGATAAGGACACATATAATGTCCTTAATGCATAAGGAAAAAATGTTAATTTTATATAACAAAAACCTAATGACCTAAATAGATCCAAGTGGTTTGAGTATGCTATGTTAAACCAAGTAAACCCTAGGAATGGGTAGTAAAGATACCTGGCCAAATTAATAACAATTACTATATCATTGAGAACCCAATGGACACATTCTTCTTTCAGTAAGAACTATCTATAAAGTAATAATATGGAACTCTATGTTTTGATACATAAATTATATGTGACTTCATCTAGAACCAGATTTGATGTTTCATATGGTAGTAAATAGATCATAAGACTTGGATGAATGAATGACTGTTATGGAACACATATTGGGAAATGTAATAAGAATTATAATGTCTAACATTGGGAATGGTCAATTAGAAAGTAGGTAGATCAAAGTCTCAAACATGAATGTTGACATATGAATATGCAACCAAAAGAATGGCATGTGCATCTAATCCAACAATGTTGTAGCCTTAACTAAATTATCGATATATATAACCATGGAGGACTATGCATGGAAAAATGTTGATCCTACCTTATAATGTATATATACATGTAATACCTACCTCATAGACATACTATGGATTATATGTACATTTAATAAGACTAGAAACCCAAGAATGAGAAAGGAACCTTAGTAACAAATTATTGTAATTATATTTATGACAAGATAATAACATAGAAGAACAAATGATATTGATTATATATAAACATATGTATGATCCAACTAGAAATCCTAAAAAGAAAGAGAATGGAGTAACCATGAGATTATTGTAATCATGTATAGAGAATATAATCCTAAAGAAAAATGATAAAAGAATATTCGGTTCCAATCCAAATGATAACACAATTATACTACTATGTAGACTTCTCCTTCTTAGAGCTATTTTGTGATTGTGTGACCTTGGAGTCTTGAAGAATTAAGGTACTAGATTCCCTATTCATTTCTATGCTTTTTACTTCCCTCTTGAAATTCATGCTTGATATTTTTGAATGTGGTGAACCTAAAATTGTTTAACTCCTTCCCTACCCCATGAACACCACTACAAATGAATGTTAAGTATTAAAATGGCACTATAATTGATCTATCTGGAGTTTCAAATCCCTCGGGATTTGGAATTCTTTGGATTTTGTCCCTTTGGTATTTTGCCCTCCTTAGATCATTGGCTCAGTTGAGGTTGGGTAACATCCCATCACCATGCACAATTGCTCTAATAGATTAGTTTTCCACCAATACACTAGTTACAACAAAATTACGCGACAATAATGTTCTCTCATAGACAATGAGAACGCAAGGCACCTATCCTTGGAAATAGATATGATATGACACCGTCCAATATTGGTATTCGAATTTTGATCTTATTATTGTGAAAAATCTTGAACATTTTGATATCTTTTGGATTTGAATGTTGGGTAATATTGCATTTTCCCTAATTGAACTAGCTTGTGAGTTACAATTTTGGAACTTCCATGCACTTATAATATCATATTGTTAAACAAAGTACACCAAATAGTCCTTATATATGTTTAACTTGTATTGTATCATACATTTTCCCACATGTTTAATATAGCTCAATAATAAGAAATTAGTACCATCTCTAGACCTCTTTTCTCTTAAGTCCATGTTGTGAATGGATATAACCCCTTGGGATATACATGTGTAGGTGATTAAAGGACGACATACAAGATATGTGTAGGAGATGTCCTCTTTAGATTGAAAATGAGATAAAACACATGTTTGAAGTTTTAGTCCTTACATATTGGCTTCCGTGTAATCTGATGTATATCCTAAACATAAAAATACTTGTTTATATATTTTTATTTAAATATTGTAAAAAATAATATCAATATTGAGTGTTTAGAAGATCACCTTAGACATATGTGGAAATAGAACTCATCCCTAGTTGGTAACCACAACAACAATCATGCTAGAATGAGGAAGGTGCCGAAGCAGCTCTAGCAGACCAAGTGAAAGCTCAATGCCCTACATGCAAAAGATTCATGGAGAGACATGCATATTTGACATTGGCTTATGTTACTATTGCAGGGAAATAAGTCATCATATTAGCATAATAAACAAAAAATTTGCTGACATATTTTCCATTAAGCAACAAATCACGTCAATAACTATGCAACGGGAAGGATAGTTTCACTAAGATATACCTAGTCCCAGAGCAAGTCCAGCAAAATCCTTGTTGATGTAGATACACACTCTATCTTGGACGTTGTCTATGCATCTCTCAGATGTACTGGAACTAGTCTGACAGCTCCTCCATGGACAAGGGACTCGGACAACTACTACAGTGGCTCCTCCGATCTCGCCACAAACTACAAGTTGATGTTGTCCTCATAGCAACAACCAAATGAATCCTCCCTCTAGAGTAGTCCACATGGACCAACTAGAACTCCTATTGTCTTTCTAGAATAGACATGAAGGATTGTCCCTCCTATTGGCATACTAGTCGCCAACCTGCTCTCCCACAACAATGATCCTTAGGTGTTTCTCTCCCATGTCTATCCCTCTCTAGTCGGGTAGGACTTGCCTGGGCTCTCTTCATTACCACAAACAGAGAGGACAACAATTGTCAGAGAAATTGATTCTCAATTGTCTATGTTGTTCTCTGGGAAGCCCCCAGTACCCCTCTATTTATAGTAGAGGCCATGGTCAGGGTTCTCAATCTATGTGGGAGTGGAAAGTACTGGAAGATCTCAAATTTTCACAACAATTATAGAAGTTTCACAACCTACGTTCATTAAAATAGTCATCTGGCACATCCAGACGGTCATCTAGTGTGCGAGACGGTCGTCTCACATTGCAAGATGGTCATTTTGTAGTTTCTTAGTTTTGTACATATGCCACCAACTCAATTCCAATTAGTGCACATGATTATGTCAGCACCAATCCTATGTGCAATTCAATTGCACCCCCGAGACAGCCGTTTGGTGCGATTGAGATGGGACATCTTGCACCAGGCTAGATGACCACTTTGCATAAGTGGGTCCAGCATCTCGCAACTCGAGTCAGGTTGAACTCCAACCAATGTACAATACAATTAGCTTGACACTCCAAACGACAATCTCAACACTTGAACTGACAGTGTGGTAGTCCCATCAACTAATTTGTTGCATGAATTAAACACTTTAGTAATCAATTCATTCATTATTCAAGATCAAACTCCTCTTCTTGATGAGTTACTATGTGTGTGACCCTATAGTTCCCACATTACATTGGTAGTGAATGTCCATAACAACTTATGACATCACAAGTAATTAGCAGTGCCTAGTCACACATCATTGCTACCCAAGTAAATGAAAAGTTGGAGAACAACTTCAACATAAAATTTGTGTATGGTGTTACAATGTTTGTCTAGTTCCTTTGTCACTGATATCCAGATTAAACTAGAGGCATGGAGCAGTCATCCTCATTATTATCCAGTCTTGTTTCTTGAACAAGGGCAGACTGCATTAGATATATCTAAGCTCAATATCTCATATTGACTCACATGCGTATGGCCATACTTTTCTCAGTCTCACTAATCAAGAAGCCTTTGGATATCATACTCTTATCAGAGGGACAAATACCATCTTTATCATTCATAGTCTATCCCCATGTGTCAAAGTCACTCAATCATCACCTTTATAACAACCCATGTTTTAGGACATTGTTTGATGATGTCAAAGCGTACCCAACGACATGTGATGAGTGCAACAATTTCAAGTCTAAGATCCACAACCACTACCATCACTATGAGAGATGACTATGACTTCCATGATGATGGCTTCCATGTGTCAGTCTCACAGTGGGTATGTCTAATACACTATTCTCTAACATGTATCTGCATGCTTGGTTTGATATTGCCATATCATGACTAATGTGATTCTGTCATCAACCAACTCACACTCTGATCTTATGCGTTATTGTTGTCTATTTACCTTTCACAATAACAATCGACCAGGGACATAACAAGAATGCATATACTCTTAACATCCATATGATCTCATTGTTCAGGTCCTCAACCTAAACAGATACGTCATTGAGTAATATCATTCTCTAGAAATTTATTATGTTATTTCATTACCTCATAACTAATCAAATAAAATAAATTGGAAGCTCACCTTTATCATTAATCAAATCATTACATGTTATATCATTACAATCATCATATGATTTCTCTCTGGACATACATACCAATAGACTCCCACTTGCACTAAGAGCCAATCACCCACGTATCTCATCTCGAGTGACCTAACATGACCATCATGCTTCTGCTGTGAAAGTACTATTATAGAGGGTTTAGAAACGTTTGCTTTAAGTTGGTATTTTGCAATTGTCACATCTCTTCACTGTACGACTACTCATATGCGATGAAAGTGCCGTAGTATTCTATATGAGATTCTCAACCTAACTAGTAGATCCATTGTTGTCATCAGTATTTTTACCGTGTCATCAATGGTTGGAACCTCACACAAGTTCACCCATATGAACTTATTGATCCATATAGTATCCTCTACTGTTCCTATAACATAGAGATACTCGACTTCTTTTGTTGATTCGAATAACTGTCATTACCTCAGAACCCTTTCTAGCTTTACAGTTCTCATTTAAGGTCAAACATACATTGCGATCATTTTTTCAGTTCGAAAGCTTGCATGGGTGTAACCCTTTGCATCCAACTCTTCCTTATTACTATAATCAAGGAACTGATCCTATTAGTTCTTCACAAGCACCCAAGGATGTACTTTATGGTAATCAAGTGACTTTCACTGGCATTTGACATATACCCTCTCATCATGTCCAATACAAATGAGATTGCTAGGTAGGTATGTGTATATCCTATCATCATGCCTAATACATATGAGATTACTAGATATCGTCTGGTCATCTCCAATACATACGATATAACTAGATATCCTATTGTCATATCCAATACATATAAGATAACATGATAAGTAAATAACATTACATTAATAGATCTAATTGCGAATGCATATGGCATCTATCCATATGTTCCCATTCTTCACAAGAATTGGAACACTAGGATCCTAAGAGACTAACTCCATGGAATATGGACACATTTTCTCTCATCCAGTCTTGCATGCTGAATCCTTCAACATATTGCCAATGTATGTGCTCTTTCTTAGGTCAATAAGATTTCTAGATCTATCTTTATAGATCTCAATTCCTATCTCATAGGATGCTTTCCCTAAACCCTTCAGAGAAGGCACTTTCGTTGCCAAGTTTTATCATTTGAAAGATAAGTAAAATTATTCCCCATCATTATGTGGAATATAAATATGCTCCCACTAAATCTTTTCTAATCACAGTTTCCATCTTCATTTTGACTCAAGTCAAACCCTTTGACTTTATCAAATAGAAGATTTCAACTATGAGATGTTTTCTTCAATCCAAAAGATTGACCTTTATAGCAGATAGACTTTAATTGCATTAATGCATTTCTAAAACCTTTAGGCTATGTCACGTACACATCCTCATAATTATTCATATTAAGGAATGCGGTTTTCATATCCATACACCAAATCCCATAGTCATACTAAGATGCAAATGCAAGCATGATCCATATGGATTTAACCATGGTAACTGGTGAAATATTTCATCATGTTTAACACCTTGAACTTGTTTGAAATTCTTTACAACTAAACTACCCATCCATGTTAGTCTCCTTTCAAAGACCCAAATGCACTATATGGGTTTACCCCTTCAGGTGGATCCAACAAGGTCATACCTTGTTGGTGTACATGGAGTCCATCCTGGATCTCATGGTCTCAAGCCATTTCTCAGGTTTTGGTTCCTCAATAGTTTCTAGGTAGGTTGCTAACTCATCATATATGATCAACCAACCACCTTCTTGAAGATATCATAATCTTTCAAGCTCTAGGCATGCTCTACTAGACCTAGGAGGTTTTGTGTTACATAAGGAACTTGAGATTCCACAGTAGCTTGTGATTCTCTTTGTTCCCACAATACCTCTTTTAGGTTCAATGTTTTCTTTTCTGTCTCGAACATTTCAAGTTCTACTTGTACTCCCACTGATTCCTTTGGAACTAAGTTCCTTTCTAGAATACAATCATCATCATCATCATCATCATCATCATCATCATCATCATCATCATCATCATCATCATCATCATCATCATCATCATCATCATCATCATCATCATCATCATCATCATCATCATCATCATCATCATCATCATCATCATCATCATCATCATCATCATCATCATCATCATCATCATCATCATCATCATCATCATCATCATCATCATCATCATCATCATCATCATCATCATCATCATCATCATCATCATCATCATCATCATCATCATCATCATCATCATCATCATCATCATCATCATCATCATCATCATCATCAACTAAGCCTTAATCCCAACCATGTTGGAGTCAGCTACATGGATCCTTCTATCAATTCAACTCTACCATGGGTCATATTCTGGTTGAGATGTAGAGATTCAAAATCTCTCTTTATAAGCTCTTCCCATGTTAATCTAGGCATTCCTCTTCTTCTTTTAATTGTTCTTGCCTCAATAGTATTGCTTCATATAGGCGCATTAGTCGGCCTGCGTTGCACATGTCCATACCATCTGAGTCGGCCCTCGCACAACTTGTCCTCAATGCTCACCACCCCCACTTTATTCCTGATATAGTCATTTATCAAGCGATCTTTTCTTGTCTTCCCACACATCCATCTCAACATACGCATTTCAGCCACACTCATCCTGTTGAGTCCTTGTTTCTTCACTGCCCAACATTCACTCCCATAGAGCATGGCTAGCCGTATAGCAGTTTATAAAACTTGCTTTTTATTCTGAGAGGGATCTTTCGATCACATAATACTCCAGTTGCACTCCTCCATTTCAACCATCCTATAGTGATCCTATGACAAATGTCATTTTGGACATTGCCATATGTTTGAATGATAGAGCCCAAGTAATGAAATTTATCACATATTGGTATATCCACTCCGTCCAACTTGGTTCCACCATTCATACTGTGAGATTGGATGAAATTGCAATGCATATACTCAGTTATCCATATTAACAAACAATTTAATTATTGGATTGGGATAAGAGTAGTATTTTGATAAAATAACATTTATGTGATGTGAGGACATATCCCTTCAAGAAACAAATTTCTTATATAGTTATTCATCCCTAATCACTATAAAAGACATATCGAGACACCTTCCATGCCATATCTCATATGGTGTCTTTTGAACCATTTAGACAGTAGATTGTTTTCATGTTTAAGCATGTTCCCAAAAAGAAATTGTAAGATCAGCTAGATTTCAATGATAATATCACCATGACTTAACATGATGTGATACCTTCTTTTTGATACATCATTATGTTCCAGGTGGAGTTCATTGTGATAGACTATCACAGTCTCTCCAGAAGGTCCTCAAACTCTTGGTTCAAGGTAATTCCACATCGATCATATTGAAGTATCTTAATACCTTTACCAAGTTAGTTATGTACTTCATTTATTATCTCCTTGAACACTTCAAGAGACTCAAACTTGTATTTCATACAAATTTCCATATCTACTGATAATCATTTTTAAATATAATTAGGTATTAGTAACTACCTTAAGCATCTATTCTAAAAGGTCTATATACATCAATATGTATGAATCTAATATAATAATCTCTCTCCCACTACATCTAATGGAGATTCTTTTATCATATTTCACAAAAAATAATATGTGCATGTCTCTATTGGTTCAATAAGCAAAAGAGTCTAGATATCCATCATATGGATTCTAGAAATGCATTTCTTGTTTACACGCTCTAGATGACAGTGCTATATGTATTCATTTGTTTGAGTCATCAACTCATCAGTATATGTGTCATACACATTTATCTTTACAACTATCAAGTATAGTTTATGAGACATAGGGATACGACATTGCCATAAAAGATCATATCTTTTAACATGAAACATAATATTTTTGTCATACAAAACATATAATGTTTTCATCAATGGCAAGTGCAAAATAGCAATTCACTATTCTATTATCTGCCCATGAATGATAGTTTCCAACTGTAGTGGCAGCAAGCCTTGCTCCACATAGTTCTAGATTACTACTTCTTAGGTCCAAAAGTAGAGATCTCTATCTCCATCTTCTTCCTGAGATCCTCTATAAAGAGGATAGTTCTTTCTAATGTCTAGACAGGTGACAATGGTGGCACATTCTTTTCTTTATCCTTTAAGTAAAAAGGAAAAATTCCTTTTACTCTTACCCTTCATATATTGAGTGCAGAAGACTTGGGCTTCATCTTAGTCTCAGAACACTTGGCTTCATCTTAGTCTGAGAACACTTCATGGCCTTGATTTTGTCGTAGGACTCACTTTCACTGATCACCATCATGACTTTTTCCTTCTTCTTCCTTGTATTGGCATCAACATGCCAAACATTTGATAAACTGACTATATGAATCATGCAACACTTGCATAATCATATTCATGGTCAACTCTTGACCTAAGAGAAATCCCAGTCAATCCACATGTCCAATCATATTGAGCACATAGGGTTCTAACAGACCTCCCTTTTTTAGTTTACACTCAATTAGCTTTTTGGAGACATTATACCTTCTTTTCTTTACATGATTCTTAAGATGTGTTACCACCTTAGAAAATGTCCATGTTTTTCATGTTGTTCATTCAACTCATAGTTCATACAACATATCATTAGGTATTTAAATGTCTATGGCATCATTATTATGCTTCCAATAAACATCTATTTATCCTTAAGCACATTTGGAACGGGTTCCTCTGACATTGGTCTATCAAGGACATAGAGCTTTCACTCATTGATGAGACAATTTCTCAAAGTCCTTAACCAATTGTGAAACTTTATCCCATCTTATCCTTCTAAAGGATTGATCGCAATTTGAACGTGTTATGTGTTTGACATTTAATTCTACAAAGAAATATTGCAACCTATTCAAAACATTTTTGATTTGGTTTGATTTGATAATTCTGACGATATTAATTTTGTCTTTACATATTATCGCTCCCACTATTTTATTCAAATTGATATCCCTCAATATCAATTTGGAATATTGCAACATATAATATTCTAGTGGGCCAAGATCCTAATTTCATAAAATCATGAGCCAGCTAGGGTTGTCACCCACAACTTGATTCTATCAGGTAGGTAACTTTTGCCAATTGCATCATGTGCAACTCTCGAATAGATGATATGCACAACTCCTTGCGATTAATCATCTGTATGCTTCTAGGTGCTTAATCCAATTAAGATCATCTAGTTAAGCCTGACCCATAAGCCAACATGATAGACTATGCACCCTGTTAGGGTAGACCCACATATCTACCATCACACTTTCATGAGATAGATGACGCAACACGCTAGGGTGTGCCCACACTTAGTCAATCAAGCTTTTCATGTGTACTATTTATGAAAAGCATCTAAGACTTAATATTTTAATTGAGGGAGAATGTATAAATACTTTATCCAATCACCACATATATAGTACATATCATATACATGCTATAACCACAAATGAGAACATGCAATAAATAAAACACACAAGCAATGGTTATGGTCATACTAATATAATTCATTAGATCCACAAGGAATTACTACCACCTATGGTCCGCATCACATGCAACCTATTGTTGGTGAATAACTATGCTCAAACCAATACAGATCGATCAATTCAACTCTAGAACCGGTAGGATCACCTCCTAGTCGCTTGGTTGGGCTCTTCTGAAATGGTTGTCTGGTTCTCAGGTCCAAGCAACGTCTGGACACCTCCAGTTGATCGATTGGGCCACCAGTTTATTGGTTCATCCTCATGTCGTCTGGCCTCCTCCATCCTGTAGTTGATCGGGTCGTCTTACAAGCCTCTCATTTTACCTTTATACAGATCGTCATCTCATGTCAAAACACAAATCAAAACTATCCTATTTCTTATTACATTGTTCATAGGGAAAACCTTGAGTTACATTCAAGGGGAAATAGGAAGAAGAGCATTAATTTATATTTGGAAAGGAGAGAGAGGCTCGATTCATAGACTGATTAACAACATGAATAAATAACCACAACCATGCACACACAGATCTGGGGATTTGGCCATACCTATGCTTCACATACACCAACAAAACTAATTTTATGATGATGCTTGTAAATTGCATATATATCTATATATATTCATTTGGGTTCTTACATGGTGATTAGACAAATGTGCACATTGACCAGTTTAAATATTTGCATCACATGTAATAAATAAAATCAATAAAACCAAAATCTGATCATATTGATTATCCCAAAACATATTGATGTGGCTCTGATACCACTGTAGGGAAATACGACATCAGATAGGCATCAAAAACAAATATTTCACTAACTTATTTTCCATTAACCAGCATATCACATCAATAACTATACAATGGGAAGGATGGTTTCATGAAGATATACCTAGTCCTAGAGTAAGTCCAGCGATAATCCTCATTGATGTTGATGCAAACTCTGTCTTGGATGGTGTCTGTACAACTCCTAGATGCACTGAGACTTGTCTAACTGCTCCTCCATGGACAACAGACTCGAACAACTGATACAAAAACTCCTTTGATCTCACCATAGACTATGAAGTTGATGTTGCCCTTCTAACAGTAGCCAAAGGAATCCTGCCTCTAGAGTGTCCACACAGACCAACTAGAACTCCTGTCATCCTACTAGAATGGACATGAAGGAGTTGTCCCTCCCATTAGCGTACTAGTCGCCAACCTACTCTCTCACAATAATGATCCTCAATTGTTTCTCTCCCTTGGATATCCCTCCCTACTCTGGTAGGACTTGCCTGGGCTCTCTTGATTACCACAACCAGAGGGGACAATGATTTTCAGAGCAACTAATTCTCAAATATCCATGTTTTTGTCTGTGAATCTCCCAATACCCCTCTATTTATAGTAGAGGCCAGGGTCAGGGTTCCCAGTCTATGCAGGAGTGGAAAGGACCGAAAGATCTCAAATTTTTACAACAATTCTGAGAGTTACGCAACCTGCGTGCCCCGAAACAGTCATCTGGCACACCCATACGATTGTTTGGTGTGAGAGATGATCGTCTTGCACTACGAGATGGTCATTTTGCAGTTTTCTAGTTTTGTATATATGTCAAAAATTTAATTCCAATTAGTGCACGTGATTACGTCAACACCAATCCTATGTGAAATTGAATTGCACCCTTGAGACAGACATTTGGTGCAACTGAGACGGGCGTCTCACAGCAGTCCAGATGACCATTTCTCATAAGCAAGACTGGTGTCTTGCAGCCCGGGTCAGGTTGAATTCCAACCGATGTATAATAAAACCAACCTAACACTCCAAACGATAGCCTGAACACTTGAACTAATCATGTGGCAGTCTAGTCAGCTGATTTGTTGCGTGAATTGAAATACCTAAATACTTTAGTAATCGATTTATTCATTACACTACTATATAAATAACTTATAACGTCACATTTAGAGACGTCGGTTATTACCGAAAACTGACACCTAAACCCTACAACGTCGGCTAATTATAGAGACTGACATCTATATTTGAAGACCGTCCAGATACAGGGATCACTTTTTATTTAGCGTCGACTCCCTATCATGAACTGACGCCTAAAATAGCCCCCCCCAAATACAATTTTTTGAGCAAAAAAAAATTACCCCCAAAGTTTCACATATGGCGTTGGGTTTTTACCTAATAACTGACGCCTAACGACAGAAAAAATTACCTCCAAAGGTCGTCAATTTTTGTGGAAAAATCGACGCTAATAAGGTCTCGCGTGCCATCCCCGTGAAAATTTTTAGGGTTAAGATTGTCCAATGGACGTCGATTTTTTCTGGCAACCGACACTGATGGATATTAGGTGTCAATTTCTTAGATAACCGACACATTTGTTAACTTAATAACCCCCACGAGAAACATACTCGATCCCCGTTCTCAGTTACATCACGATATTAGCCCCCACTGCTCCCATCTCGATGCCGCCGGAGCTCCTGTGGTCGTCGCCGCCGCCGCCAAAGCTCATGTGGTCGAAATTAGCCCCGAAGCTCCTATAGTCGACGCCGCCACTACCGCCGAAGCTCCTGTGCTCTCTTCTTCCTCCCCCACGGAAATGATCAAGCCGCCGCCCCCTGCTCTCTTCTTCCTCCAGCATGACCGTGGTCAAGACACTGCCGCCTGATCAAGCCGTCGTCCCTGCTCCTCACACTGTCGGAGCTCGAGCCTGAGGTCGCTGGAGGAGCTGCTGCAATGTCGGAGCTCGAGCCCGAGGTCACTGGAGCTAGCCTCTACTTCCCCTACTGTGAGGTAGGTTACATATCTTGGTTTTACTGATTTCCATCAACTGATTCATATTTACTTATCTACTGATTTGTATTTACTTATCTATTGATTTGTATTTATTATCTACTGGTTTTTATTCATTTATCTACTGATTAGTATTAATGTACTGTTTTAACTTGTCTAATTCTCATGCTTGACCTAATTCAATAAATTTTGATGCATGTTAAAATAAGATTCAAACTTGTCCATTCTAGCATCCTAATTTGATTTGATTATGTGCTTTGAACCTTGAAACATGCGTGTTAAAGATACATTGATGTTGAATGTCAAAATTAACTCATATGTGGGTCTTCTATTTCTAAAATGATTATGTGAACTCCTAAATCAATAACATATATTATTCTTTGTGCACCCAAATACCTTGTGAATCATGTATGCGCCCTAAGGTGATTAAATGCCTAAATCATGACTTGAAATATGACCTAGTATGTATGTTGATATATGAAGCTCTAGTTAAAACTTCAAGATTGACCCCTAATTCAAATCTTTGATATATGGAATCATGGTTTATTTACTGTTTAGTATTTACTGACAAGCATGATTAAATGATGTTACACAAAACTTAGGATATGAATGATGAAACTAGGATTGTAGGTATAAGAATGACAACATACGTGTATTTGTTGGCCTAGAAACCCGTCCATGATTTACTAATTAGGAGTAAATCTTGGATAGTCCCCGGTTTGGGATTGTTCTTGAACACCTAATCTCACTTAGGATGTAAGTGTATAATGTGTATTGGGTTTTCAAGAAAATTTCGGCAGCATTTCCCCATTTGTTCTCTAAGTACATATGTACTTGGAGAACAGCGGGGAAATGCTGCCAACATTTTCTTGAAAACCCAATACACATTATATACTTACTAGTGAGATTAGGTGTTCAAGAATGGGATAGATGGTACACATTTATTATATATAATAATGACAACACATGTATTTGTTGGCCTAGAAACCTATCCTAGATTTACTCAATAGGAGTAAATCTTGGATAGTCCCCGGTTTGGGACTGTTCTTAAACACCTAATCTCACTTAGGATGTTTTAACCATTAATTATATATAAGACCTTAAACCCTAAAGTTTTAACCATGCTTAAACTCTAATCTGTTAACCCTAGACCCTAATTTTGTTGTAATATATACTTGTTTTCTCTGTGATCATAGAATGGATAGATCATGGATGTCCATTCACAATCGTTGCACCGCAGAGTTTATTTCTGATCTTGATCAGTTTATTAGATTTGCCGAGGAACATAGGAAACAACATGGAGATAGGTTCTACTGTCCATGTAGGCATTGCGGTAACAACTTGAAAGTCAGCACTGGTGACGAAATCAAAAGTCATATCATGTGCAACGGGATTGTACAAGGCTATACAGAATAACATTGGCATGGAGAGATTTCAAACCCGAAACTAGTGGATGTCGATAGCAGTGCTTGTGTGTAAGAATTTATTGCCTCCAATGACGTAAATGTGAACGAACCAATTCCAGTAGACATCATTGATGTGATGATGGATAGTTGTGGGGTAGAGCACACCGAAACCGATCCACCTCCCATGTTTAGAAACATTGTGCATGATGCTGAGATACCATTATACATAGGTTGTACTAAGTTTACGAAGCTTAACGCTGTGTTGAGACTGTATAAGCTGAAAGCTAACAATAGATGGAGCGACAAAAGCTTCACGTCATTGTTGTCTTTGTTGAAAGAAATGCTTCCTGAAGGAAACGAGCTGCCAATCTCGACATACCAGGTAAAGAAATTGTTGTACCCAATGGGAATGGAGGCCAAGAAGATATACACATGCCCGAATGATTGTGTATTATTTCAAAAGGACTATGTGGATTTGAAAGATTGTCCAAAATGTGGTGCGTCACGGTATAAATTGACGACTTCAGGGGAGTCCAAAACTAGTTCTCCTGCCAAGGTGATGTGGTATCTACCTATAATATCATAGTTTCAATGGTTGTTTGCCAATCCGATAGATGCGAAGAATTTGAGGTGGCATGCAGATGTTAAGAAAAATAATGATGGGATCCTATGACATGCGTCTGATTCCCCACAGTGGAAGAAGATTGATCTATTGTACCCTAAATTTAGTGAAGAAGTCAGTAATATATGACTTGGACTTTGTACATATGGGATGAATCCGTACGGGACATTGGGCAGCCAACATAGCACTTGGCCAATCATACTTGTTATATACAATCTTCCTCCCTGGCTGTGTATGAAAAATAAGTACGTTATGCTGTTGTTGTTGATATCAGGCCCTAAACAACATGGAAATGATATCGATGTTTATCTTGTACCTCTAATTGATGACATAAAGAAACTCTGGGGTGAATGTGTGATGACCTATGATGCTTCACGAAGAGAGACATTTCGTTTGCATGCTATGTTGTTTTGCACTATTAATGACTTTCCAGCATATGGGAATTTGTCTGGATATAGTGTCAAAGGAGCTAAAGCGTGTCCTATATGTGAATTGAACACTGATTCAACAAGACTAAAACATGGTGGCAAGACTGTATATCTTATTCATCAAAGGTTTCTTCCAAAATTCCATCCATATCGTAGGAAGCGCTAAGCATTCAATGGATGGAATGAGGAACGAAGTGCACCTAAACCTATACCGGGGGAGGTTATTTATGAAAGAGTAAAAGACTTTGTCAATGAATTTGGTAAGAGATCACAATGTACTATGGCCACACGGAGTGACAAATCTTTATTCAAGAAGAAATCAATATTTTGGGATTTTCCTTATTGGAGTTCTTTGACAGTCAGGCATTGTATCGATGTCATGCACGTTAAGAAAAATGTCTGTGATGGCGTCATTGGTACTCTGTTGTATATACCAGGTAAGACTAAAGATGGGATAAAATCTATACTGGACCTACGTGAAATGGGAATAAGGTCAGAATTAACAAAATTACATGAAATGGGAAATCAGAGAACATACTTACCTCCCACTTGTTACACGTTGTCTAGAAAGGAGAAGAAATCTTTTTGTGAATGCTTGGTAAATGTTAAGGTGCCATAGGGTTACTCATCCAACATCCGTAGATTGGTATCAATGAAAGATCTGAAGTTGATAGGTCTTAAATCTCATGATTGTCACACTCAAATGCAACAAATATTGCCCGTGTCAATTCAATCTATATTGCCGAAGCATGTAAGGTTTGCAATCACCAGACTTTGTTTCTTTTTCAACAGTCCGTGCAACAAAGTTATTGACCCTGATACTATCGATACTTTGCAAAGATAAGTGGTTGTTACCCTATGTCAGCTTGAGATGTATTTCCCTCCTTCGTTCTTTGATGTCATGATACATTTTGTTGTCCACTTGACTAGGGAAGTGAAAATGTTGGGACCAATTTTCTTGCATTGGATGTATCCCTTTGAACGGTACATGAGCATTTTTAAAAGTGATATTCGAAACCGTTATCGGCCTGAAGGGAGTATTATTGAGGGTTATGTGGAGAGAGAGGTTATGGATTTTAGCAATGACTTTGTGAGTGGTAATGAAACTCCTGGTAATGACAAGAATATTGAGGAACAATTTGGCATAGGAATTTTGGGATCACGGGTGAAAGTAATCAGTCGTGAGCAGTTGGAACAAGGTCACTTGTATATTTTACACAACATGGATGAAGCGAGTGTTTATATTAAGGAACATATCCTCGAGCCAATTCAATGTGGCTTGCTAGATTGCATAACAAGACATTTATTAAGTAGTTTGAAGATAAAGTCTTACATCAACTATCTCAAACACCAGATGATATTACTAAAACTATAAAATGCCTCGCCTTTAAACCAAAATTGAATGTTATGTCTTATGAAGGGTATGACATTAATTGTAACATCCCTGACCTGGGTTATGCTTAAAGCTAGATGTTTTGCTTAATAAATTTGATTATATGCTTTCTCTTTTCTCTTGAAAAGTAATTAAGGCTCAATAGGAACTTATATTTCAATTTTAGTCCTTTTTGAATAATGTTTAAATAATGTTTTACTTGTTTTGGGCTAAAGTGCAAATTACCCAAGTTGAGGGGTTAAATTGCAAATGTTACATGGTGAAATCTTACTCTAGTATTGAAGCATCATAGGAATGAGAATGATGCAGAAGTATGGCTTGTAGGGGCCTGAATAACAAGAAAGAGCCTATTGAGCAATGTTTGTGCATTAAAACCTAGTTTTGGTGTAATGTGTAATTTACCTAAAATCTAGGGTTCAATATGCAAATTATCACACCAATAAGGTCGCTAATATTTCTTGGAATCATATAGAGAAAAGAAAATGAGAGGGGTGTCTCATTTGTATCAGTTTTAAGGAGAGAGAATCTTGATATTAAAATAATCAACATTTAAGCATAATTGAAATAATGCAAAAAAATAATAATTATATTAAATGGAGTGCCCTTCAACCAAAATTGTGTTGGTTGAAAATACATATACATGGACGTTCTTGTGCCTTGCAATGGAAATGGAAATATCTACGTGAGTGGAGAACCCACTCACATTAATAAAATAAAAAGAAATATCCACTAACTTATAAATATTATTATTATAAGGGTTAAGGTGCTTAATTTGCTTTTCTTTAAATCATATATAATTGAGAGGAATAAGAGGAAAAGAAGATAGCCTCATAACCAAGGAAGGGAAGGGAGCAAGTGGCAAGGAAATGGAGGAGGTAATCCCTACTTTCTCTCTCTTAAATGAATTTTCAATAAAATTCATATATATGCTCCTTTATCCATGAGTTGAAAGGGTAATTTTGAAACCACTTTAAATTCTTGCTTGCAAAAATGACCAAGGGAGCTTGGAGCAATAGGAGGATGACCTCCAACCTGTTGGTAAGCTTCTTGACCTTCTTTCACCTTGATTTCATGGTGGAAATCACAAATCAATGCTTGATTTCTTCTTTCCTTCACTCAATCTTCAACTCTAGACAATCTTTTCACTCAAAAGCTTGAGGATAAGCCATGGGATAGTTTAAGAAGCTTCATCCACCATTTTTGACTTGAATCTTGGAGCTTTTAAGCTCAATTGAAGGCCGGTTATATAACTTGAACCCTTGAACTTTTTTATTGATTCCATATCTTTATCAATTATTGATTCCTTCTTTATTCCCGAAATTTTATTTGGTTGATTGATGCAATCGCCATGAAAATTACAGAAATCTTCATGGGTTTATAGCTTGATGATGATGAAATCATCATAAGCACAGACCTCCACAAATATCTATTGCAAACAGTTTCATAAATTTTGGTCCAATCAGTTTCACCAAACCGTTTGGAGTGGTTGACTGAATGGAGGGGGTTGACCATTTGAGGGGGGTTCCTGGTGTGTTGAATAATGATCTAATAGATTTAATTGATTGGTTTCCAAAGGTTCCATGATTGGATAATATACCAATTACAAACCCTAATCGGGTTGAGTGCTGAAACTCTCAATTGATTGACTCAATTTTTGGGTTGACTAACCCAAACGATCTCAAGACCATTCGGAGGTCACCCAAATGGTCTCAAGACCGTTTGGAGGTCAACCAAATGACCTCAAGACCGTTTGAGGTCAGGTCATGTCATGGTTTGATGATGATCCAATGATTTCAATTGAATTAGTTCCACAATGTCAACCATTGATGGTTCCTCAATTTCAAAACCCTAATTGATGGTTTCTTGATTATAAACCCTAGTTCAATTGGGTTCAAAACCCTAATTTAAGGTCTAATTGAAGGGTGATTCAATGGTTAAATTGAAGAATAAATCAGTGGTTCAATTTATAGATGATTTAATGATTGAAATCCTGAATTGATAAAGTGATGGAAGACCTTTTTGGTTCATTCGGTTTTGAGAGAGTTTGGACCAAATGGTCTCAAGACCGTTTGGGATCAAACGGTCTCAAGACCATTTGAGACCAAACGGTATCAAACCGTTTGGAGACCCAAGTGGTTTCATGTGTAAACTGTCCATACGGTTTCATTATTGTTTTGCTTAAATGGTTTCAAACCATTAAAGGTCGTGACCAAGACTATTTTAAGTTCAAATTGGTCAAACCAATTAGACACCTAATACGATTAAAGGTTAGGTAGCTACTTAATTGATAATGATGTTGTAACATCGCTAACCTGGGTTATGTACTAATCCTAGGTGTTTTGTTTAATAAATATGATTATATGCTTGCTCTTATCTTTTGAAAAGTAATTAAGGCTCTGGAGGAACTTATATTTCAATTTTAGTCCTTTTTGAATGATGTTGAAACATTGTTTTGTTAATTTTGGACTAAAGTGCAAATTACCCAAGTTGAGGGTTTAACGTGAAAATTCCACATGGTAAGATGTTTCTATGATGTTGAGACATCATAAGAATGAATATGATGTAGTGGTATGGTTTCCACAAGCTTGGGCATCAAGATAAAGCTTGTAGAGCAATCCTTGTGCACTAAAACCTAGTTTTGGTGTAATGTGCAATTTACCCAAAAACTAGGGTTCAACATGCAAAATACCACCTCTAGAGGGTCTCTCATGTTTCTTGGCATCAAGTAGAGCAAATAAAATGAGAGGGGCACCTCAATTGAATTATCATGGAGGTGAGAGAATCTTGACATTAAAACAATCAAGATTTAAGCATATATGGGACTTTAATTTAATTTAATGCAAAAAGAAATAAATTAATTAAGGAGCCCTTTAACCAAAAGTTGAAGGATGTGTTTGAAATATAGTTGGACAAGCTTGTGCTTTGCTATGGTACAAAAATATCTTGGTTGAGTGGAAGCCACTCACATTATTATAATAAAAAGTAATATCCACTAAAAGGATGGATATTTACATAAAACTCTTTAAGGTGCTTAATTTCTTTTCCATTAATCTTTGGATAATGGAGAGGTTTTGCAAGAACATGAATATGGTTTCTTGGCCAATAAATGGAGGGGGATTTGATGGAAATTATTTTGGAAGTAAAAGAAAATAATCCATTTTCTCTTTCCTTGAAAATCCCTTATACATGTTCTTTTTCCAATAATACACATAAGGACTTTTCCTTAGTTTTTCTCTTATCACTTTGCTTTGGCCGACCAAGGAAGAGCTCAGGAGCAGGAGAAGGACGAACACAACCTGTTGGTAAGGTTTTGATCATATTCTACTTCGGATTCATGGTGGAAACCCTAAAGCAATGCTTGATTCTTGGTTTTCTTCTCCCGATTTCCAATTCTAGCCATCTTTTTCATCCAATAGCTCAAGAACGGACCTTGGGAAATTTCTGGAACTCCATCCACCATTATAACCTTGGATCTTGGAGCTTGGAGATCATATTTGAGGCGGGTTTTATAACTTTAACCCTTAAACATTGATATTGCATCAAGTTCTCTATGATTTGTTGGTTATTTTCTTCTATTTCGAACTCTTTTGGTTCATTGCTGAAATTCCCATGAAAAATGGTTGCTGTTCTTGGTTGTTCTAAGGAGGAAGATGATGAAATCATATTAGATGTTTATCCAATAAAAATCCCAGGTCAAACGGTCTCCTAAGTTGCTCAAACAGTTTCCCAAACCGTTTGGGAGCAAACGGTTTCAAGCCGTTTGAGATGAAACGGTTTCACCAAACCGCATGAGATCAAACGGTTTCAGACCGTTTGGAGGTGTTGAACAGGGTTGAACGTTTGGGAATTTGTTGCTAATAATGTTGGTTATTGATCCACTAAATATAATTTATTAGTTCCAATTGTTTCATGAGTTGAAGGTCCAACAATCACCAAAACCCTAATCGGGTTGAGTGCTGATTTCATAAGTGTTTGAGTTTGAAACTTAGGTTGATTGACCCAAACGGTTTCAAAACCATTTGGGGATCACCCAAACGGTCTCAAGACCGTTTGGGGATCACCCAAGACTGTTTGTAGGTCTAGGGTTGGATATGGTTAAGTGTTTGAAGATCCAAAGATATGGTATTAACCCTAATCGGCTAAGTGCTAATTTTGCATTGGAATGAGTTGATGTTTTGGGTTGATTGACCCAAACGGTTTCAAAAACATTTGTGGATCACCCAAACGGTCTCAAGACCATTTGGTGATCATCCAAGACCATTTTTAGGTCTAGGGTCAAGTATGGTTGAGCAATTGAAGGTCCAAAGATATTAAGTTGATGTACAATCAATTGCTGATTTAGTGACCAATCCTAGGATGCAAACCTTAGTTGAATGACATGGTTGATGATGATGTGATGGGAAAACGGTCTCAAGGCCATTTGGTGGTCATCCAAACGATCCCAAGACCGTTTGGGGGTCACCCAAGACCATTTGGAGGTCTAGGGTTGACTATGGTTAGGTGTTTGGAGATCTAAAGGTATTGAGTTGAAGAGTAATCAATTGCTGATTTGGTGAGCAATCCAATGAACCAAACCCTAATTGGTTGACTTGGATTTTGATGTGGACATGGGAAAACGGTCCCAAGACCGTTTGGAGGTCATCCAAATGACCTCAAGACCGTTTGGGGTCAGGTCATGTTCAATTTGGATGAAGGTTCAATGGTTTCAAAGTTATCAATCTCACATTGATTAATGTTAAAGGATAATCGATTCCAAACCCTAATCCAATTGATTCAAAACCTAATTGATGATCAATTGAAAGTTAGTTGAGGGTCAAATCAGTTGAAGTTTGACTTATTTAACTCAATTGAAGCATGGTTATAGGCCAATCGATGATTGGTTACATGTATTCAATGGTTGAAGGAACCAACATTGGAAACCCTAATTCAATTTGACTTGTTGAGACTATTTTTGGTCCTTGAGGTTTTCAGGGGGTTTGGACCAAATGGTCTCAAGACCGTTTGGTACCAAACGATCCCAAATCGTTTAGGTTCATGCGGTTTCCAAACCGATTGAGTTCATGCGGTTTCAAAAGTCAACTTTGGGCAAACGGTCTTCACCACCTACTTTACTAAACGGTTTCAAGGTGTTACTGTAGCAAACGGTTTCAATGGTTGCTCAAGACCATTTGAGGTCTGAATTGGTCATGACCATTTAGATTCTATAAGGTGAAAACCGTTTGGTGGATAATTAACCAAAACTGCATGATTACTTAAGGTGGTTAAAGGACAAAGTGATTAGTTGACTAATACATGATGTAATCAAAGATGATTATAGTAATTACATCTTCACGGGATAAGGTGATTAGTACCCTTTAAATAATTAAGCCTTAATGGTCATGGTGACAATGACATAACCCATGATGTCAATTCTTCCTCAAGAGTGAGTTGACTTAACTTAGTCAAGACTGAAGCATACATCATCTTTCAAAGATGAAATAGAAGATTGCCTACATGGATGAAAATTAAGTAATGGACTGATAATATGAATGAATGTCTAACTAGGGTATGATCCTTCATAATGAGATCATGAAACCCTAATTATGATGGTTAATGAATCATAACCCTAACTAAGGGTATTGATAGGTGAAATCCTAATGCATGATGATGGTATGAACTTAATTCATAGTGATGACATGATAAACCTTAACTCAAGGCACTTTGATACTCACTCCTACTTGGGGTAAATAGTAAACCCTAACCTAGGGTGATGTGTTGTGAATAGTAAACCCTAATTATGGGTTGTTGGTTTAAACCCTAATCAAGGGTGATGTGATGTGAATAGTAAACCCTAATTATGGGTTGTTGGTTATAAACCCTAATCAAGGGTGATGTGATGTAAATAGTAAACCCTAATTCCAAATAAGGTGAATGAATATGTGAAACCCTAATTCTGGGTTATACTTTATACTAAGAAGCTCTAAGGTTGGATAATGAGATGATGAGTCATTTATCCTATTTGAGCTAAAGGGGATGATTAACCCTAATTGAATTGAAAAGGGAAACCCTAACCCTAGCAAGGGCATAGTGGTATAACCCTTGAATAATGATGTCATAATTGTTTTGCAATATGCTGATATGAAATTGATGTATTTGTTATCATATGTACTAATCATGTAGGTTTTATGAGATATTGAACATAGCCAGGTATGAGCTATGATGCTTTGTTTATTGAAAGAACTTTATGAGCTTTGTAAGTAATGATATGCTATGTTACCTAGTGAAAGGTAACAAAAGAGATTGATAGGCTGTAAGAGCCATGTGAAATACTTACTTTGCAATTATCATGTTTACACTGTCAAATGACTGGTTGGCATTATGTTACCTATTAAAGTGGTAACACATATATTGATGATCTAAGGGTTGAGCACCCACATTCTTGAATCCTGATGATGAGATGACAAGGGATTGAGTTCTGAATGCTATTAAAGCTATGAAATGAACTTGATAGAAATAGTACTCATTCTTTATGGCAATTGTTATAATGTTTTATGATTGAAAACATGCTTGATGCTAAAAGAATGTTGTAATGTACTTAATTAATCAAGTGAAATGACATCATGTAGAGCCCTGACCATAGATCCATCATCGTCAGCAATTAGGTGATGGTGAAATAGGTTTTCCTAAGGGAACTCCTGGAGAGCATACTTTTGAGTCTGTGGGGGTAATGGGCACGAATATCCTTACGCTCTAATGGAGGAATTGATGTGAGAATAATATTAAATCTCTCAATCCTTCATTATATGTATATGTCAGGATGATGTATCACTAATCTCCGATGATGGTATTAATGCTGAATCGATGTGAGATAAATAAGAAATCCCTCGATTGCAAAGAGAGTACAACATGCCACTATAACTCTAATAGAGAAGTTGCCAGTATACACTGGAAAGCTATATTTATATTAGAGACACAAGATGTCCTACATGTTGCTCCTCACATTGACTGAGGAAGATGAGGTCATAGAAATCCGGCTCTTCTGATGACCTATGTATGGTACCGATTTCGATTTCGCAATGGTCGGTTGGAGTATGAGTGGTATACCTCATTTCTCAGGGCATAAATATGATTGTAAAATGTAATCATCCGTGTATCATATTTGCTTAGGGTTGAATTACGAGAATCAATGCTTGATGATACATTGTTTATTATGTCTTAGAAAGATAAAGGATATACATGTTCTTCATATTCCTTATTAAATGAATGACTTGCTACTTAATCAAGTTTATAATTGAAATGATTGCACAGAGAATACTGCTCTACTTAGCTCAATCAATGATTTATCTGCTGTTGAATATTTATAATTCTACTGCTCAGTGTTATTCTATTACCAGCAATAACAATGTTTCTGGTAGAGAGTTATATCTCTCGCTGGGACAATTTTCAATTGTCTCACCCTCGTGGGATTCAACTTTTTAGGTAGACGCTGAGGAAGAAGAAACCCTTCAGTGGGTGAGCAGCAACAATAGCAACAACAACAAGGACAATAGTGATCCACAGGTGGAGACACTGTTTGTCAAGTCTTGTATATAGAGAGAGTCCTATGTGTCATCTCTGTACTCTCAGGTCCTAGGAGTCAGTAGATGGTTTGATATAGATCTGAGATTTTTGGCTTGATGCCTCGAGATTTTGTATACTGCTTATGTACACTTTAACTGGGAAGTTAATGTTATGACTCTTGAGATAAGATGATATAGAGATGTACTGATGAATCAGAATGTAAATAACTTACTTTGGTTCTTTATGATAGAGTTTTACTGTTTGTGGATTTCTTTACAAAAAGTTTTAAAATTTTAGTTATTTTTAGTAATTCCGCTGCTATTAATTCACTTCCGCATTAATTAATCATGTTTTCATAAATTGGATGCCACAATTAAGTGGTAGCAGAGCTCTAGGTTTGCTGAGTCTACAGAGACATAGGACTAGGGTTGTTGAGTCTGTTCTAGTGTCTTCCAATCTATCTGATAGTGTCTTCTGCTCATATAGGAAGAGAAGAGAAAACTAAAGATGTCTGGATCACATGATGAACATGTTGCAGAAAGTAGTGTCGTTACACACAGAGGAGGTGCAAGAGACTAAGGAAGGGAGGAACCTATGCCTGAATTGCCCCAGTTCAATCCAGCTGACATGGGGAATCCCGCCTTTCAGGCTATGTTTGGGCAGTTCATGACTGCCATGACACACATGACTGATAGAATTCCCATACATGCACCTACCCACCCTGAAGGACATGGAACCAGCAAGACGTTTGAATGACTATGCCAGGTTGGAGCCACAGAATATGCTGGGATAGCTGACCCAACAGATGCTGACATGTGGCTAACAGAGTTAGAGAAGGCCTTTAGAATCTTGAACATCCCAGAAGCTGAGAAGGTTAGACATGCTGTGTACCTTCTTAAAGGGAGTGCTGGTCACCGGTGGACCATAGAGGAAGGGAAAAGGCTAGGTGTAGAGATTGAATGGGAGGTTTTCCGACGAGAATTTGTCAACAGATACTTTCCTAAGAACTTTCTGGATGAGAAAATCTCTCAGTTTGAGAGGTTAAGGCAAGGAACAATGGGCATTAGCGAGTACGAGGCTAAGTTCATGGAACTTTTGCGGTTCTGTCTGCATATGGCAACCACAAATGATGAGCGGATTCGGCGTTTTGAGAAAGGATTAAATGCTAAGTTGACTACCCCTGTATCTGCTCTGGAGAACAGGGAAAGATTTGCTACTTTTGTGGAGTATTTCAGAAGGATAGAGAGGTCTGTGACTGAGAAGAGACAGACCAAGAACAAGAAGGTGTACCCTCAGTTCCAAGGATCCTCATCCAAAGGTTTGAAGAAACCAAGGTTTTCTGTACCTACACCACCACCTAGATTCAGTACCCAGACGCAGTGGACGTCAAATAGGGGTAGAGGATGAAGTTTACCACTAGAAGGAGCTCGTAGCTCAACATCTGTGTCTATTATAGGACCATCTAGACCACAACAGGGGATCAAAAGCTGTTACATATGTGGAAAAGCGGGGCATCTGATGAAGGATTGTAGAGCCCGAGAGGCAAGTGTGAGTCAACCCCAAAGGCAGAGTCAACAAGGTTATCAAAGGAGATAGTTTCCAGGTGGCGCTAGAGGACGTGGACAAGCGTCCCAAGCTGGATCATCGACACCCAGTCATCGAGCACCAAATCAACCACATGCGACGGCGAGATTCTATGCAATGAATCCACCTGATGCAGTGATCAACCCTCGGGTTGTGATAGGTCAGATGAAACTGTTTTATTCTGATATCTCTACATCCTGCATCGTATATGTTTTAATTGATCCGGGTGCTACACATTCTTTTATCACTCGAAGAGTGATTCTTGACTGCAATATGACAATTAGTCATAGACTAGATAGTCTGTTGTTAGAAACTCCTTTGATGGGATCTGCTGTGTTGCGGGAGGTGTGTTCTCCCTGCATTCTTTTCTTTTCTGAACATGACATTCAAGTGGATCTTATACCACTTGAGATGCACGTGTTCGATATAATCCTTGGAATGGATACCTTAGAAAGGTATAAGGTTGTCTTGGATTGTGAGTCCAAGAAAGCTGTGTTCACTGATGATAGTGACATATGGATCTTTCAAGGAGATAGAAAGGTTCTTCCAACCTGTCTTGTGTCAGATATGGTAGCTGAGAAGATGATGAGGCAAGGATGTTATGCATTCTTGGCCCATGTGGTAGATACCACTATGGAGAGTTCTAATCCTACTGAAGTTATTGTAGTCAGGGAATTTGAAGATGTATTTCCTGAAGAACTTCCAGGTGTACCTCCACTCCGAGAGATTGATTTTGAGATCAATCTAATCTTAGACACACAACCAATAATACAAACACCGTATAGGATGGAGCCTGCTGAGATGGCAGAACTCAAGAAACAACTGCAAGAGTTGCTTGAGAAGGGTTTCATCCGACCAAGCACTTCACCCTGCGGTGCGCCGGTCCTCTTTGTTAAAAAGAAGGATGGGTCAATGCGATTGTGCATTGATTACAAGCAGTTAAATAAAGTAACGATAAAGAATAAGTATCCTTTATCGAGGATTGATGATCTCTTTAACCAGTTGCGTGGTGCAACAGTCTTCTCAAAGATAGATTTGAGGTCGGGATATCATCAACTGTGTATTAAGGAGGGTGACATACCTAAGTCTGCCTTCAGGACAAGGTATGGTCACTATGAGTTCACAGTTATGTCGTTTGGACTAACTAATGCACCAGCTACATTTATGGAACTCATGAATAGAATCTTTCAACCTTTTCTCGATCAGTGTGTAGTCGTCTTTATAGATGACATACTGATCTACAATAGAGATGCTCAACAACATGAGTAGCATCTTCATCAGGCTCTAACTTTGCTAAGAGGGCATAAGTTATATGCTAAGTTTAGCAAGTGTGAGTTTTGGTTACCAGAAGTTTCTTTTCTTGGACACGTAATATCTGCTTCAGGTATTCGTGTTGACCCTAAAAAGGTAGAATTTGTCCTGCAATGGGAGCAGCCGAAGACACCGACGGAGATTCACAATTTCTTAGGGTTAGCAGGCTATTACACGAGGTTCATTAAGAACTTCAGTTCTATAGCCTTACCCTTAACCAAGTTGACCAGGAAGGATGTTCCTTTTGCCTGGAATGACAAGTGTCAGCAATCATTCCAGTTGTTGAAGGAGAGGCTGACAAGTGCACCTGTGCTAGTGTTACCTGAACAAGGGAAAGGGTATATAATTTTCTGTGATGCTTCTAAGAATGGACTAGGATGTGTGTTAATGTAGGATAAACAAGTGATTTCTTTTGCATCCCGACAGCTTAAGAAACACGAGGAGAATTATCCGACATATGATCTAGAACTACCTACCATTGTCCATGTTTTGAAGATCTAGAGACATTATCTCTATGGAGAGACATTCTAGATTTTCACATACCACAAAAACCTAAAGTATATCTTCTCTCAGCATGAGCTTAACATGAGGCAACGCCGCTGGATGAAGTTAATCAAGGATTACGATTGTACGGTTGATTATCATCCAGGGAAGGCCAATGTGGTTGCTGATGCTTTGAGTAGGAAATCAACAACATCAGCCCTAGATAGAGAAAAGTTGAATTCTTTGGTGTGCTCTAGGAGGGATATGCTGATCTCTTTAAGGCAAGACAATGTACAGTTAAAAGTATCATTGTTATCTGGGTTGCTAGCTGAGATGCACATAAAACCTACTCTGAGACAATAGATTAAGGAGGCACAACAAGAGGATGCTGTTGTTCAGTAGATTAGATCAGAGTATGGTAGTGAGAAACGAGATGGTTTCCATGATTCAGATGATCAGGTAGCCTGCTATCATGGTAGAATGATAGTACCTGATGTTGATAACTTAAGGAAGTTAGTCCTGGAAGAAGCTCATTCTTCAATGTATGCTATGCATCCAGGAAGTACCAAGATGTATCATAACTTGAAAGATATGTATTGGTGGCCTGGTTTGAAGAAGGATGTTACTGAGTTCGTTATGTAGTGTCCGCTGTGTCCGCAAGTTAAAGCTGAACACCAGAAGCCTACAGGAACACTGCAACATTTACCCATACCACAGTGGAAGTGGGATCATGTAACCATGGATTTTGTGGTTGGTCTACCCAGAACAGCCAAAGGTCATGATTCCATCTGGGTAATAGTTGATAGGTTGACAAAGGCAACACATTTCTTACCTGTCAAAACAACCTATTCTGCTGAGAAGTTGGCACAGTTATATGTAGATGAGATAGTGCGGCTGCATGGGGTCCCAGTTACCATTGTTTCTGACAGAGGTCCCCAGTTTACGAGTCATTTTTGGGAACGACTTCATAAAGCTTTAGGCACACAGTTAAGGTTTAGTACAACCTTTCATCCTCAGACAGATGGACAATCAGAAAGGACTATACAGACCTTGGAGGACTTGCTTAGGGCATGCACCCTTCAGTTTACAGGAAGTTGGGATCTACATCTAAGCTTGATAGAGTTTGCCTACAATAACAACTATCAACATAGTATCGACATGGCACCTTATGAAGCTTTGTATGGTAGACGTTGTAGATCTCCCCTATGTTGGTATGAAACTGGTGAATATCAACTTTTGGGTCCTGATCTTGTACAACAGACCACTAAGAAGATTAAAATAATACAACAACAGTTGAAGACTGCACATGATAGGCAGAAATCCTATGCTGATAAGTGTCATAGTCCTTTAGAATTCTAGGTTGGAGACAGAGTGTACCTCAAGGTCTCACCTTGGAAGGGAGTTTTTAGATTTGGAAGGAAAGGAAAGTTAGCTCCTAGATTTATGGGGCCTTATCCAATCATTGAACGAATTGGAAAGGTAGCTTATAAGCTGGAGCTACCACCTGAGCTGCAAAAGTTACACCCAATGTTCCACATTTCCATGCTAAGGAAATGTCATCCTGACACAGAATCAGTCCTGCAGCCTATGGAAATAGAATTGAACGATGATATATCCTATGTCGAAGGACCTATGTTGATTCTTGATAGAAGGATCAAGAAGCTAAAGAAGAAAGACATTAGTCTTGTAAAAGTCCTCTGGAATCATCGTGGCATTGAAGAAGCTACATGGGAACTAGAGGAAGAAATGAGGAGGAAATACCCTACTCTTTTCTCTTAAAATGTTTTGTTTATGATTTTGGGGATGAAATCCTTGTAAGGGGTGGATAATTTGTAACATCCCTGACCTGGGTTATGTACTAACCCAAGGTGTTTTGTTTAATAAAGATAATTATATTCTTGCTCTTATCTTTTGAAAAGTAATTAAGGCTCTGGAGGAACTTATTATTCAATTTTAGTCCTTTTTGAATGATGTTGAAACATTGTTTTGTTAATTTTGGACTAAAGTGCAAATTACCCAAGTTGAGGGGTTAACTTGAAAATTCCACATGGTAAGATGTTTCTATGATGTTGATACATCATAAGAATGAATATGATGTAGTGGTATGGTTTCCACAAGCTTGGGCATCAAGATAAAGCTTGTAGAGCAATCCTTGTGCATTAAGACCTAGTTTTGGTGTAATGTGCAATTTACCCAAGATTATAGAATTCAACATGCAAAATACCACCTCTTCATGTTTCTTGGCATCAAGTAGAGCAAATAAAATGAGAGGGGCACCTCAATTGAATTATCATGGAGGAGAGAGAATCTTGACATTAAAATAACCAAGATTTAAGCATATATGGGACTTTAATTTAATTTAATGCAAAAAGAAATAAATTAATTAAGGAGCCCTTCAACCAAAAGTTGAAGGATGTGTTTGCAATATAGTTGGACGAGCTTGTGCTTTTCTATGGCACAAAAAGATCTTGGTTGAGTGGAAGCCACTCACATTATTATAATAAAAAGTAATATCCACTAAAAGGATGGATATTAATATAAAACTCTTTAAGGTGCTTAATTTCTTTTCCATTAATCTTTGGATAATGGAGAGGTTTTGCAAGAACATGAATATGGATTCGTGGACAATAAATGAAGGGGGATTTGATGGAAATTATTTTGGAATTAAAAGAAAATAATCCATTTTCTCTTTCCTTGAAAATCCCTTATACATGTTCTTTTTCCAATAATACACATAAGGACTTTTCCTTAGTTTTTCTCTTATCACTTTGCTTTGGCCAACCAAGGAAGATCTCAGGAGCAGGATAAGGACGAACACTACCTGTTGTTAAGGTTTTGATCATCTTCTACCTCAGATTCATGGTGGAAACCCTAAAGCAATGCTTGATTCTTGGTTTTCTTCACTCGATTTCCAATTCTAGCCATCTTTTTCATCCAATAGCTCAAGAACGGACCTTGGGAAATTTCTGGAACTCCATACACCATTAGAACCGTGGATCTTGGAGCTTGGAGATCAGATTTGAGGCGTGTTTTATAACTTTAACCCTTAAACAATGATATTGCATCAAGTTCTCTATGATTTGTTGGTTATTTTCTTCTATTTCGAACTCTTTTGGTTCATTGCTGAAATTCCCATGAAAAACGTTTGCTGTTCTTGGTTGTTCTAAGGAGGAAGATGATGACATCATATTATATATTTATCCAATAAAAATCCCAGGTCAAACGGTCTCCTAAGTTGCTCAAACGGTTTCCCAAACCGTTTGGGAGCAAACGGTTTCAAACCGTTTGAGATGAAACTGTTTCACCAAACCACATGAGAGCAAACGGTTTCAGACCGTTTGGAGGTGTTGACCAGGGTTGAACGTTTGGGAATTTGTTGCTAATAATGTTGGTTATTGATCCACTAAATATAATTGATTAGTTCCAATTGTTTCATGAGTTGAAGGTCCAACAATTACCAAAACCCTAATCGGGTTGAGTGCTGATTTCATAAGTGTTTGAGTTTGAAACTGGGGTTGATTGACCCAAACGGTTTCAAAACCGTTTGGGGATCACCCAAACGGTCTCAAGACCGTTTGGGGATCACCCAAGACTGTTTGGAGGTCTAGGGTTGGATATGGTTAAGTGTTTGAAGATCCAAAGATATGGTATTAACCCTAATCGGCTAAGTGCTGATTTTGCATTGGAATGAGTTGATGTTTTGGGTTGATTGACCCAAACGGTTTCAAAACCATTTGGGGATCACCCAAACGGTCTCAAGACCATTTGGTGATCATCCAAGACCGTTTGTAGGTCTAGGGTCAAGTATGGTTGAGCAATTGAAGGTCCAAAGATATTAAGTTGATGTACAATCAATTGCTGATTTGGTGACCAATCCTAGGATCCAAACCTTAGTTGAATGACATGGTTGATGATGATGTGATGGGAAAACGGTCTCAAGACCGTTTGGAGGTCATCCAAACGATCCCAAGACCGTTTGGGGGTCACCCAAGACCGTTTGGAGGTCTAGGGTTGACTATGGTTAGGTGTTTGGAGATCTAAAGGTATTGAGTTGAAGAGTAATCAATTGCTGATTTGGTGAGCAATCCAATGAACCAAACCCTAATTGGTTAACTTGGATTTTGATGTTTACATGGGAAAACGGTCCCAAGACCGTTTGGAGGTCATCCAAATGACCTCAAGACCATTTGGGGTCAGGTCATGTTCAGGTTGGATGAAGGTTCAATGGTTTCAAAGTTACCAATCTCACATTGATTAATGTTGAAGGATCATCGATTCCAAACCCTAATCCAATTGATTCAAACCCTAATTTATCATAAATTGAGGGTCAAATCAGTTGAATGTTGACATATTTAACTCAATTGAAGCATGGTTATAGGCCAATTGATGATTGGTTACATGTATTCAATGGTTGAAGGAACCAACATTGGAAACCCTAATTCAATTTTACTTGTTGAGACTATTTTTGGTCCTTGCGGTTTTGGGGGGGTTTGGACCAAACAGTCTCAAGACCGTTTGAGTCCAAACGGTCTTAAGACCATTTGGGACCAAATGGTCTCAATACCGTTTGGGACCAAACGATCCCAAACCGTTTAGGTTCATGCGGTTTCCAAACCGATTGAGTTCATGCGGTTTCAAAAGTCAACTTTGGGCAAACGGTCTTCACCACCTACTTTACTAAACAGTTTCAAGGTGGTACTTTAGCAAACAGTTTCAATGGTTGCTCAAGACCGTTTAAGGTCTGAATTGGTCAAGACCATTTCGAGTCTATAAGGCCAAAACGATTAGGTGGATAATTAACTAAAACTGCATGAGTACTTAAGGTGGTTAAAGGACAAAGTGATTTGTTGACTAATAAATGATGTAATCAAAGATGATTATAGTAATTACATCTTAATGGGATAAGGTTATTAGTACCCTTTAAATAATTAAGCCTTAATGGTCTTGGTGACAATGACATAACCCATGATGTCAATTCTTCCTCAAGAGTGAGTTGACTTAACTTAGTCAAGACTGAAGCATACATCATCTTTCGAAGATGAAAGAGAAGATTGCCTACATGGATGACAATTAAGTAATGGACTTATAATACGAATGAATGTCTAATTAGGGTATGATCCTTCATAATGAGATCATGAAACCCTAATTATGATGGTTAATGAATCATAACCCTAACTAAGGGTATTGATAGGTGAAATCCTAATGCATGATGATGGTATGAACTTAATTCATAGTGATGACATGATAAACCTTAACTCAAGGAACTTTGATACTCACTCCTACTTGGGGTAAATAGTAAACCCTAACCTAGGGTGATGTGATATGAATAGTAAACCCTAACCTAGGGTGATGTGATGTGAATAGTAAACCCTAATTATGGGTTGTTGGTTTAAACCCTAATCAAGGGTGATGTGATGTGAATAGTAAACCCTAATTATGGGTTGTTGGTTATAAACCCTAATCAAGGGTGATATGATGTAAATAGTAAACCCTAATTCCAAATAAGGTGAATGAATATGTGAAACCTTAATTCTGGGTTATACTTTATACTAAGAAGCTCTAAGGTTGGATAATGAGATGATGAGTCATTTATCCTATTTGAGCTAAAGGGGATGATTAACCCTAATTGAATTGAAAAGGGAAACCCTAACCCTAGCAAGGGCATAGTGGTATAACCCTTGAATAATGATGTCATAATTGTTTTGCAATATGCTGATATGAAATTGATGTATTTGTTATCATCTGTACTAATCATGCAGGTTTTATGAGATATTGAACATAGCCAGGTATGAGCTATGATGCTTTGTTTATTGAAAGAACTTTATGAGCTTTGTAAGTAATGATATGCTATGTTACCTAGTGAAAGGTAACAAAAGAGATTGATAGGCTGTAAGAGCCATGTGAAATACTTACTTTACAATTATCATGTTTACACTGTCAAATGACTGGTTGGCATTATGTTACCTGTTAAAGTGGTAACAAGTATATTGATGATCTAAGGGTTGAACACCCACATTATTGAATCATGATGATGAGATGACAAGGGATTGAGTTCCCAATGCTATTAAAGCTATGAAATGAACTTGATAGAAATAGTACTCATTCTTTATAGCAATTGTTATAATGTTTTATGATTGAAAACATGCCTGATGCTAAAAGAATGTTGTAATGTACTTAATTAATCAAGTGAAATGACATCATGTAGATCCATGACCATAGATCCATCATCGTCAACAATTAGGTGATGGGGAAGTAGGTTTTCCTAAGGGAAATCCTAGAGAGCATACTTTTGAGTATGTGGGGGTAATGGGTGCGAATATCCTTACACTCTAATGGAGGAATTGATGTGAGAATAATATTAAATCTCTCAATCCTTCATTATATGTATATGCCGGGATGATGTATCACTAATCTCCCGATGTTGATATTAATGCCGAATCGATGTGAGATAAACAAGAAATCCCTCGATTGCGAAGAGAGTACAACATGCCATTGTAACTCTAATAGCGAAGTTGCCAGTATACACTGGAAAGCTATATTTATAGCTGAGACACAAGATGCCATGCATGTTGCTCCTCACACTGACTGAGGAAGATGAGGTCATAGAAATCCGGCTCTTCTGATGACCTATGTATGGTACCAATTTCGATTTCGCAATGGTCGGTTGGAGTATGAGCGGTATACCTCATCTCCTTAGGGCATAAATATGATTGTAAAATGTAATCAGCCATGTAGCATATTTGCTTAGGGTTGAATTATGAGAATCAATGTTTGATGATACATTGTTTATTATGTCTTAGAAAGATAAAGGATATACATGTTCTTCATATTCCTTATTAAATGAATGACTTTCTACTTAATCAAGTTATAATTGAAATGATTGCACAGAGAATACTACTCTACTTAGCTCAATCAATAATTTATCTGCTGTTGAATATTTATAATTCTACTGCTCAGTGTTATTCTATTACCAACAATAACAATGTTTCTGGCAGAGAGTTATATCTCTCGCTGGGACAATTTCCAATTGTCTCACCCCAGTGGGATTCAACTTTTTAGGTAGACGCCGTGGAAGAAGAAACCCTTCAGTGGGTGAGCAGCAACAACAGCCACAGCAGCAACAGAAACAGCAAGGACAACATTGATCCACAGGTGGAGACACTTTTTGTCAAGTCTTATATATAGAGAGAGTCCTATGTGTCATCTCTATACTCTCAGGTCCTAGGAGTCAGTAGATGGTTTGATATAGATCTGAGATTTTTGGCTTGATGCCTCGAGATTTTGTATACTGCTTATGTACAGTTTAACTGGGTAGTCAATGTTATGACTCTCGAGATGAGATGATACAGAGATGTACTGATGAATCAGAATGTAAATAACTTACTTTGGTTCTTTATGATAGAGTTTTACCATTTTTGGATTTCTTTACAAAAAGTTTTAAATTTTTAGTAATTCCGTTTCTATTAATTCACGTCCGCATTAATTAATTCTGTTTTCATAAGTTGGATGTCACATATGTAGTCCAAAGGTGATTATAATGGTTAACCCTAACTGTGTGTACTTAAATGAAGAGCTGACCTAGATCAATCTTGGAGTACTTAACATCCTAGAGAGGATGAGAGAGAGACGGAGAGAGAGGAATGCTTATATAATTAAGCCCTAATCCTCTCATTATGAATAAAATATGTAATTAGGGTTTGATCCATAATAATGAGATCATGAAACCTTAATTGAAAAGATCATTGAGCCCTGACCCTAATTTAGGGCAAAGCTGAGTGAAACCCTAATCTGGGTGATGATGTAACCCTAATTTGATGGGAATTGTGCGTCCTAACCCTAATTTGGGCAATTGGGTGTGAGAAACCTTACTTGAATGTGAATGGTAAACCCTAATCCCTAAAATAGGGTAAAGGTATATGAAACCCTAGTACATGATAATGCTATGTGAAACCCTAACACCGGGTGATGTGATGTGAAACCCTAATTTCAGGTAATGCTGTGTAACCCTGATGTAGAAGGATGTTATGTGAAACCTAAATGTGGAAATATGTGATGTGAACCATATTCCTAATAATGGAATAGTAATTAATATATTGATAAGTGAAATACCTAAAAGGTTGATAATAGAAATCTTTATATTAATAGTTCTCAACTAAAAGATGAGTCCATATCACTGGCAATGGTTGTATATTCTAATTAAGCGACTTATGACCAATACATTACATGATAAATGTGATGAGTTGATGCATAAAGTATTAGGATGGGAAATACCATAATACAAGCTAAGTGGATGAATTCAAGTAAGATAAAGGTGATGAGGGAAGTGATACATCAAGATATGATAGATATCACATCCAACACCTTAAGATTTAAACACCTTGATGTATTTTAAATCCAATATATTTGCATGAGTGACACATGAAGTGTGTCATGACAATTGTTATATTATGAAGTAATGCACTTTGATAAGTGTAGGCTATCATACCTTAAGAAAAGGTTAAGCCAAGTTAATAAAGTATGTTGTAATCATATTCTGGTAAAGTTGAGAGAGGAACTCATATCCTGTGTGATAATTCATTTAATGATAAATGATGAGAATAAATAAGCATGATTAAATGCTTATGTTATCAATGTTGGCTCCTAGCTGTGTGGAGCAATGAATTAAGGTTTGATCATTAATAACATGATCTTAAGAACCTAAATGATTACTTGTGGAAAACCCTAATGGAGGGTGATGATATGTAAGAGGAATCCTAACCCTAAAAAGGGAATAGTGGTATTACTTTGTGTTGCATGGTGCTGATATGTAAGCATTATAACTGTTATCATGAGGTAATAAACATGCAGGTATCCTGAGAAGATAAACATAGCCAGGTATGAGCTATGATGTTCCTTTTATTAAAGTTGTTAATGAGCCATAATATGTCTTGTTGCCTTCAAAGAGGTAACAAGAGGTGAAATGAGCTTTGTGAGTTATGTAGAATGCTTGTGTAGAAAGAATGATGATTACCTCGGTCAGATGACCTGAACGTATTAAGTTACATGTTAAGTGGTAACAAGTATTCTATGATGAACTAAAGGTTTGAATACCCATATTCTATAATCATGATGATGAACTTTTTAAGAAATGGAAATGTACCTGATGAGATGAGGGATTAAGATCCCAATACTTTGTTAAAAGAGTATGGCTACATGCCATGACTCCACAAAACAATGCCAGACATTAGCTATGTGATCTAAGCCTGAAGAGAGTATATGCTGCGGCTATAACTATATAGTGAAGACGTCAATATACCCTGGAAAGATAATTGTAGTTTGACACATGATGTGTAAAATATAATAAGTCGTGTAGTGTATTTGCATAAAGTTGAAATACAAGAAATATTGGTTGATATTATCCTGCTTAGTATAAGAAGATAAATGTTATATAAGTTCTTCATATTCCTTATTGGATAAGTGACATGCTACACTATCAGATTATAGCTGCAATGCTTTAGATAAGAATAATGTTCTAATATGTTAGACAATGAATTAACTATTGTTAAACAATTACGATTCCTCTGTTCAGATTTATCTTATTAAATTGCAATAATAACGTTTCTGGCGGAGAGTTATATCTCTCGCTGGGGCAATTTACAATTGTCTCACCCTCGTGGGAACCACATTTTTAGGTGGACGCGAACGAGGAGGTAGGAATCCTTCAGTAGGTGAAGGACAGCAACAACAGCAGCAGGGATAGCAATGAATTCTCAGGTGGAGACACTGGTTGATATGCCTTGTATAGATGTACATAGACTCCTATATGTCATCTCTGTACTCTCAGGTCCTCAGAGTATGTAGTTGGTTTTAATGAATCGATCTAAGTTTTTGGCTTGATGCCTCAATGTTCTTATGCTGTCTATATACAGTTTAACAGAATAGTTGATGTTGTAATCTTTGAGATGAGATAATCTAAGACATGTACCTTTAAACCAGAATGTAAATGTGTTACTTTGGTTCTATGTGAAAGAGTTTTCCTTTGTTGGATCTCTTGGTAAAAAGGTTTTAAATTTTTAGTGATTTTCCATAATCCACTGCTAACGAACACTTTCAGTTAAGTAAATCATGTTTTATTCAGATGATGCGTCACAATTTAGTGGTATCAGAGCTCTAGGTTCACTGAGTCTACAAAGACATAGGACTAAGGTGTTGAGTCTGTGTTAGTGTCCTCTAGTATACCCTATAGTGACTTATGCTTATGCAGAGTAAAGGATAAAATTTATAAATGACTGGGGAAAATGACGAACACATTGCTAAGGGCAATGTTGTTGCACTAGGAGAGGGTGCAAGGGATCAGGTAAGAGAAGAACAAGTGCTTGAGAATTCCCATCTTGACCTGATCAGGATAGAGAATCCTATGTTTATGTTCTTGAAGGGCAGGCTAAGACATCAGTAATGCATATAGAAGACTGGATACTAGCATTACAACCTAGGTTACCAGTCCTTAATGTGGAAACTTTGGGCTTAGAAAGGGTTCCTGAATGACATAGTCATGTTGGAACAGTGGAAATGTGGGAAAGATTAACATATGGCGAGAAAGTAGACTCTGCCATAAGTTTAGATAGATAATACATCTGTGATGGTAGTGCCCAAGGAGGGGCAATAAGTTGAGATTTAAGGTAAGGTCTCTATAGTTTTAGAGACATTTGCCTAGTTGTTCTGAAAAGCCAAAGTTTTTGGTGCCACCAGTGCATTAAATGCCGAGTACACTAGGGAAATAGCCACTAAGTAAAGGCAAAAGCAACAACATGAAACAACTAGACTCTATGTGTTGAGTCAACCTAAAGCAGTAGATGACCGCGAGGGGTAATAGTCAGATAGAGCTTTTTCATTTCGATATGCCTTATCTTGATGCTATCTGATAATTCTAAAAAGGATTGCTATTATGAATTTCCCTATTGATTGTCCTATGAGGGCACAAGGAAGACGAGGATTTACATTTTGTTTAGTATTCCTTAAAATGCTTTATAATCTCTCTTATCTGTGTGATAAAAGATGAGATATAGAAGTGATGCCTGAAGAAAATCCAAGAATGAAAAATCCTATGTGTATAATGATATGAAAAGTGAGGAACATGATAGTAAATAAAGTGCATACTACCTAATCTCAATACTTGTATACCCTGGCCATGTATATGATTATTGGAGATAGGGCAAGTATGGAACTCTTAGATTGTTATCTTTCTGATTACTCTGATCAAGTAGTCATTCTGAAACAATCTAGTGAGTATAATGAAACCAAATAGGAATTGGTGAGTGAACTTTCCCAATTACATAGGGATTGCTAAGTGAACTTTCCCAACTAATGAGGAATTGCTAAGTGAACTTTCCCAATTACATAGGAATTGCTAAGTGAACTTTCCCAATAACATAGGGATTGCTGAGCGAACTTTCCCCAAATAATATAGGGATTGCTAAAGTGAACTTTCCCAATTACATAGGAATTGTTGAGTGAACTTTCCCAAATAATATAGGGATTTTTAAAGTGAACTTTCCCAATTACATAGGAATTGCTGAGTGAACTTTCCCAAATAATATAGGGATTGCTAAAGTGAACTTTCCCAATTACATAGGAATTGCTGAGTGAACTTTCCCAAATAATATAGGGATTGCTAAAGTGAACTTTCCCAATTACATAGGAATTGATGAGTGAACTTTCCCAAATAATATAGGGATTGCTAAAGTGAACTTTCCCAATTACATAGGAATTGTTGAGTGAACTTCCCTAAATAATATAGGGATTGCTTAGTGTACTTTCCCAATTACATAGAGAATTGCTAAGTGAACTTTCCCAAATAACATAGGGATTACTAAGTGAACTTTCCCAACTAATGAGGAATTGCTAAGTGAACTTTCCCAACCAATTAAGGATTCCTAAGTGAACTTTCCCAATTACATAGAGAATTGCTAAGTGAACTTTCCCAAATAACATAGGGATTGCTAAGTGAACTTTCCCAACTAATGAGGAATTTCTAAGTGAACTTTCCCAACCAATTAAGGATTGCTAAGTGAACTTTCCCAGCCACATAGGGTTTGCTAAGTGAACTTTCCCAAACAAATAAATGATTGCTGAGTGGATTACCTATTTTAAATATATATGTTTCTCCTTTGATAAACAACCTTGGGTAATGATAGGAGTATGTTCCTTTATGTTTCTTCCTTTCATTAACATGACCATCAAGTAAGTATTATGACATTTGATGTACATGGATTAGAAATAATCCGTTGATCGATACTTAGAAAAGTATCAGTTTGCTTTGGACTTTGGTTCCAAGATAATGATATATGGAACAAGAAATGTCCTAAAATAAAAGAAATACCTTGTGCATGTGTACCCTTGGTGGTAACAATAGAGAAATGAATATGATAAGGATGAGATGTGTTCTCATCACATATGATGAATACCAAAGTAAGGATTCTGGTATCTGAGAAATAATAGATGATTTATGTTGGTTATCTATATTGGCCAACTGTGAAATCAATCTAGTTACACAAAATAATATGGACATCATATGTTAGGGGCTTATGCTCTGCATAAACATAAACATTGATAAGGTTGAACTAATGGAAGGAACAACTATAATTGGTGGAAAAGTTTACCAAGCTAAAAATATTTCCTCAGAATAACCCTGTGTGGAAGAACTTTGTGTGGATTAAAGATCTATGATATCTCCATGACATTAAGATGTTATGAGGAGACTTGATGGTATGATAAATGAATAAAATATGTCTCTCCTTTTCCTGGGATTTCGGGGACGAAATCCTTGTTAGGGGTTTATAATTTGTAACATCCCTGACTTGGGTTATGCTTAAACCTAGATGTTTTGATTAATAAAGTTGATTATATGCTTTCTCTTATCTATTAAAAAGTAATTAAGGCCCAAGAGGAACTTATATTTCAATTTTAGTCCTTTTTGAATAATGTTGAAATAATGTTTTACTTGTTTTGGTCTAAAGTGCAAATTACCCAAGTTGAGGGGTTAAATTGCAAATGTTACATACTGAAATGTTCCTCTAGTATTGAAGCATAATAGGAATGAGAATCATGCAGAGGTATGTCTTGTAGGGGCCTGAATAACAAGAAAGAGCATGTTGAGCAATGTTTGTGCATTAAAACCTAGTTTTGGTGTAATGTGCAATTTACCCAAAATCTAGTGTTCAATATGCAAATTATCACTTCAATAAGGTCCCTAATATTTCTTGGCATCTTGTAGAGAAAATAAAATGAGAGGGGCGTCTCATTTGTATTAGTTTGAAGGAGAGAGAATCTTGATATTAAAATAATCAAGATTGAAGCATAATTGAAATAATGCAAAAAAAACAATTATATTAAATGGAGTGCCCTTCAACCAAAATTGTGTTGGTTGAAAATCCATATACATGGAAGTTCTTGTGCCTTGAAAAGGAAATGGAAATATCTACGTGAGTGGAGAACCCACTCACATTAAGAAAATAAAAAGAAATATCCACTAACTTATGGATATTATTATTAGGGTTAAGGTGCTTAATTTGCTTTTCTTTAAATCATGGATAATTGAGAAGAATAAGAGGAAAAGAAGATAGCCTCGTAACCAAGGAAGGGAAGGGAGCAAGTGACAAGGAAATGGAGGAGATAATCCCTACTTTCTCTCTCTTAAATGAATTTTCAATAAAATTCATATATATGCTCCTTTATCCATGAGTTGAAAGGGTAATTTCGAAACCACTTTCACTTCTTGCTTGCAAAAACGACCAAGGGAGCTTGGAGAAACAGGAGTATGACCCCCAACCTATTGGTAAGCTTCTTGACCTTCTTTCACCTTGATTTCATGGTGGAAATCACAAATCAATGCTTGATTTCTTCTTTCCTTCACTCAATCTTCAACTCTAGACAATCTTTTCACTCAAAAGCTTGAGGATAAGCTGTGGGATAGTTGAAGAAGCTTCATCCAAAATTGTTGACGTGAATCTTGGAGCTTTGAAGCTCAATTGAAGGTGGGTTATATAACTTGAACCCTTGAACTTTGTTATTGATTCCATATCTTTATCAATTGTTGATTCCTTCTTTATTCCCAAAATTTTATTTGATTGATTGATGCAATCACCATGAAAATCATAGAAATCTTCATGGGTTTATAGATTGATGATGATGAAATCATCATAAGCACACACCTCCACAAATATCTATTGCAAACGGTTTCATAAATTTTGGTCCAATCGGTTTCACCAAACCGTTTGGAGACCAAACAGTTTGCAAACTGTTTGGAGGTTTGGGTTCCAAACCATTTGGAGTGGTTGACCGAATGGAGGGGGTTGACCATTTGAGGGGGGTTGCTGATGTGTTGAATAATGATCTAATAAATTTAATTGATTGGTTTCCAAAGGTTCCATGATTGGATAATCTACCAATTGCAAACCCTAATCAGGCTGAGTGCTGAAATTCTCAAATGATTGACTCAATTTTTGGGTTGACTAACCCAAACGGTCTCAAGACTGTTTGGAGGTCACCCAAATGGTCTCAAGACCGTTTGGAGGTTAACCAAACGACCTCAAGACCGTTTGAGGTCAGTTCATGTCATGGTTTGATGACGATCAAATGATTTCAATTGAATTAGTTCCACAATGTCAACCATTGATGGTTCCTCGATTTCAAAACCCTAATTGATGGTTTCTTGATTATAAACCCTAGTTCAATTGGGTTCAAAACCCTAATTTAAAGTCCAATTGAAGGGTGATTCAATGGTTAAATTGAAGAATAAATCAGTGGTTCAATTGATAGATGGTTTAATGATTGAAATCCTGAATTGATAAAGTGATGGAAGACCTTTTTGGTCCATTCGGTTTTGAGAGAGTTTGGACAAAACGGTCTCAAGACCATTTAAGACCAAATGGTCTCAAACCATTTGGAGACCCAAGTGGTTTCATGTGTAAACTGTCCATACGGTTTCATTATTGTTTTGCTTAAATGGTTTCAAACCATTCAAGGTCTGAGTGACCAAGACTATTTGAATTTCAAATTGGTCAAACCAATTGGAAACCTAATATGATTAAAGGTGAGTTAGCTAATCGATTGATAATGATGTAGTCCAAAGGTGATTATAATGGTTGCCCTAACTGTGTGTACTTAAATGAAGAGCTGACCTAGATCAATCTGGGAGTACTTAACATCCTAGAGAGGATGAGAGAGAGAAGGAGAGAGAGGAATGCTTATATAATTAAGCCCTAATCCTATCATTATGAATAAAATATGTAATTAGGGTTTGATCCATAATAATGATATCATGAAACCTTAATTTAAAATATCATTGAGCCCTGACCCTAATTTAGGGCAAAGTTGAGTGAAACCCTAATCTGGGTGATGATGTAACCCTAATTTGATGGGAATTGTGCGTCCTAACCCTAATTTGGGCAATTGGATGTGAGAAACCTTACTTGAATGTGAATGGTAAACCCTAATCCCTAAAATAGGGTAAAGGTATATGAAACCCTAGTATAGGGTAATGCTATGTGAAGCCCTAACACTGGGTGATGTGATGTGAAACCCTAATTTTAGGTAATGCTATGTGTAACCCTGATATAGAAGGATGTTATGTGAAACCCAAATGTGGAAAGATGTTATGTGAACCCTATTCCTAATAATGGAATAGTAACTAATATATTGATATGTGAAATACCTAAAAAGGTTGATAATAGAAATCTTTATATTAATAGTTCTTAACTCAAAGATGAGTCCATATCACTGGCAAGGGTTGTATATTCTAATTAAGTGCGTTATGACCAATACATTACATGATAAATGTGATGAGTTGATGCATAAAGTATTAGGATGGGAAATACCATAATAAAATCTAAGTGGATGAATTCAAGTAAGATAAAGGTGATGAGGGAAGTGATACTTCAAGATATGATAGATATCAAATCCAACACCTTAAGATTTAAACACCTTGATGTATTTTAAATCCAATATATTTGGATGAGTGACACATGAAGTGTGTCATGACAATTGTTATATTATGAAGTAATGCACTTTGATAAGTGTAGGCTATCATACCTTAAGAAAAGGTTAAGCCAAGTTAATAAAGTATGATGTAATCATATTCTGGTAAAGTTGAGAGAGGAACTCATATCCTGTGTGATAATTCATTTAATAACAAATGATGAGAATAAATAAGCATGATTAAATGCTTATGTTATCAATGTTGGCTCCTATCTATGTGGAGCAATGAATTACGGTTTGATCATTAATAACATGATCTTAAGAACCTAAATGGTTATTTGTGGAAAACCCTAATGGAGGGTGATGATATGTAAGAGGAATCCTAACCCTAAAAAGGGAATAGTGGTATTACTTTGTGTTGCATGGTGCTGATATGTAAGCATTATAACTGTTATCATGAAGTACTAAACATGCAGGTATCCTGAGAAGATAAACATATCCAGGTATGAGCTATGATGTTCCTTTTATTAAAGTTGTTAATGAGCCATAATATGCCTTGTTGCCTTCAAAGAGGTAACAAGAGGTGAAATGAGCTTTGTGAGTTATGTAGAATGCTTGTGTAACAAGAATGATGATTACCTCAGTTAGATGACCTGAAGGTATTAAGTTACCTGTTAAGTGGTAACAAGTATTCTATGATGAACTAAAGGTTTGAATACCCATATTCTATAATCATGATGATGAACTTGTTAAGAAATGGAAATGTACCTGATGAGATGAGGGATTAAGATCCCAATACTTTGTTAAAAGAGTATGGCTAGAGGCCATGACTCCACAAAACAATGCCAGGCATTAGCTATGTGATCTAAGCCTAAAGAGAGTATATGATGCGGCCATAACTATATAGTGAAGATGTCAATATACCCAGGCAAGCTAATTGTAGTTTGACACATGATGTGTAAAATATAATCATCCGTGTAGTGCATTTGCATAAAGTTGAAATACGAGAAACATTGGTTGACATTATCCTGCTTAGTATAAGAGGATAAATGTTATATAGGTTCTTCATATTCCTTATTGGATAAGTGACATGCTGCTCTATCAGGTTATAGCTGCAATGCTTTAGATAAGAATAATGTTCTAATCTGTTAGACAATGAATTAACTGCTGTTAAATAATTACGATTCCTCTGTTCAGATTTATCTTATTAAACTGCAATAATAATGTTTCTGGCGGAGAGTTATATCTTTCACTGGGGCAATTTACAATTGTCTCACCCCCGTGGGAACCACATTTTTAGGTGGACGTGAATGAGGAGGAAGGAATCCTTCAGTAGGTGAAGGACAACAACAACAACAAGGAAAGTAGTGAATTCTCAGGTGGAGACACATGTTGATATGCCTTGTATAGATGTACATAGAGTCCTATATGTCGTCTCTGTACTCTCAGGTCCTCGGAGTCCATAGTTAGTTTTAATGAATTGATCTGAATTTTTGGCTTGATGCCTCAATGTTCTTATGCTGTCTGTATATAGTTTAACAGAACAGTTGATGTTGTAATTTTTGAGATGAGATAACCCAAGACATGTACCTTTAAACCAGAATGTAAATGTGTTACTTTGGTTCTATGTGAAAGAGTTTTCCTTTGTTGGATCTCTTGGTAAAAAGGTTTTAAATTTTTAGTGATTTTCCATAATCCACTGCTAACGAATGCTTTCGCTTAAATAAATCATGTTTTATTCAGACGATGCGTCACATTAATGGATTCACATATTACACAAAGTGCCAAGATGATAAGAGTGTTGTCCAAAACAGTGGGGTCGCCCTTCAAGCGTCGACTATGTTTTTTGCAAGTGCAAAGGATAAGAGTCCGCATGAATCTAAAATGTCATATTATGGTGTCATTGAAGACATATGGGAGTTTGTCTACATAGATTTTAGAATTCCTCTCTTCAAATGTAATTGGGTTGATAACACCAAAGGAGTTATAGTGGATGAATTTGGTTTCACTTTAGTGAACTTTGAAAAGATTGGCGAGAAGGGTGAACCATTCATATTGGCATCACATGCAAAACAAGTATTTTATATCGATGATCCTGCAAATGATAAATGGTCGATTGTTCTTCATGGTAAAAGACAGTTCATTGAAGATCCTATAGATGAAGAAGAGTACTATGATAAGTATGATGACTCGAATCCATTATCAGTTGGGTTGCCTATACCACAAAATATTGAAGCTAATGATGACTTGTATGTGCGCGAAGATCACAATGAAGGATTGTTAATTGATAAACGATTGCAATATTAGAGCCATGACTATTTATATTTTTTATATGTTTCATTTTTCAATGTTTCATTTGTATATGTGAACTATACAATGTTTCATTTTTCAATGTTTCATTATCTTCTAGTTATGTTAAATGCTAAATGTTTGATTTTTTAATGAAATTTTCAGATGGCTGAGCATGGGCATGATGAGCATGGGGAGGATACCAATGTGCCACCTCACAATGTAAGTTTTAAAAATATATCATATATTTATATCTATATGTCCATTTATAGTTATATCCTGTAAGTGTGTTTATTTTGTCAAATTTTAGGTTGATGATGCACATGTACCCTCTGAAGCACTTGAGGAACTAGATGAGCAGTACCAACAAGTTGAAAAGAGAAGGGGCATCACTATGATGAAGAAGTTAACAATGCTAAGGGGAAATGGTCCCAAACTGGTTGTGGATTTTGATAATGCAGGAAATGCAATTGGAGTGAACCGCAATTTGTTTGTTTCATATCTTGGGTATGTTACTCGTAGCCATTGTGGTTGTAAGATAGATTCTTGGCATAAAGTTCCTAAGGGGAAGAAAGACTTATTATGGAAGGATTTATGCATGAGTTATTATTATTTGCAATTCTATTTTGTAGATTACTAATTTTTTGGATACTAGTTAATAGCAATTCTATTTTGCAGAGTATATTTGCGTTGGATGAAAATCTGCATCGTAAATGCGTGATTCAATGTTGTGGGAGGGTCCTAAGGAACTATAGGACAAATCTCACCCGAGAATACATAAAAGATGGTGTGAAGAGGAAGAAGTCAGCCACTAAACAGTGGAACTTCCTGGACCCTGAAGATTGGGACGTGTTTGTTGCTTCAAGAAACAATGATGAATTCAAGGTATTAGGTGTTACTCCCTATTTAATTAATATATGTTGTATTCACCTATTCAAGATTAACCATTAGTGTTACTAAACAAATAAATGTGCATACTAACTAGGCTATCAGTGAGGCGCAAAGAGCAAGGCGTGCACTGAATGTGCATGACCACACAATGGTCCAAAGGGCTATGCAGGCATTCGCTAAAGACTACAGGCTGAGTGTACTGCTCAGTCTACTGCTACTTAGGAGTCCTCTACTATAGGTACCACACCTCTGCCTCACCATGATGTCTGGATAGCTAGGAGGCAAAACAAGAAGGGAGAAATAAAGAAGCCTGCAACTGCTGAGGTGGCTGCAAAAATGGTAAAATATAACTCTTAGAGCAATCATTTGAATATTGATTATTTGTGGTGTTTACTTACCAATTTCTGTTGATGGCGATTAGCGGGAGCTGCAGGAGCTGAGGAAACAAGGCAAGTTCATCCCTGAGGGTATAAGAGATTAATTGACAGTTGCTCTGGGTAACCCAGAGCATCCTAGACATGTTAGGGGTGCAAGCACTGGTGTGGGCATCAAAGCATTCTTTGGGCCATCCCAGCACAAACATGTCCCAAAAGCGGGAATTTTACAAGAAGAGGTAACCTTTTCTTTTTTTAGAATGTTACTATAAAAGGGAATTCAATAATCAGAAGCTAATGTTTCTTTTATCCATGTATAGGTAGATAAGATAGTTGATAGGAGAGTCGATGAAGTAGTTGATAAGAGAGTCAAGGAAGCAATTGATAAGACACTCCATGAAGCAATGAGCAAGTGGAAGGCATCTATGACTGCCACTCAGACAGTACCTATGGCGTCCCGCTCTACTCCTACTGCAGAGGTTGGGAGTAATCCTATAGACCCACCACCTAGCACATCCACTATAAGTATTTTTATGACATAGTAGCTAGTCTTTTCAAGATGATATGTTTTCAAGATGATATGTATATATGTATATAACATTATTTACGTAAATTTGTAGGGGTTGAATCCATGCCATCTAAAAAGTAACGAATACGTCGTTGCAGAGGCGTCGACTTACCCATCCCTTCCAGGGGAAATGTTTCATGGGTCTCCATTACCAGATGGTTGGCTTTGTGTGAGCCCGCTACATATATTCCCCAATTGGATGGATCTTCCATTGCCATATGCCCACCCAGATTGTGAAACGCTTGGTGAGGCAGAAGGCAAAGTGACGTTGTGGCCCAAAGCGAATGTCATCTATACTAAAATTGTATGGTAAATTTATATTACGTTAAATTGTTAGTGTGTATATATGAGGTCAATTGATTTGAAATTATATATACAGGTTAAAATGAAGACACCCAGAGCATCTAGGCCTCCACCTCCACCTCCTACATTACCAAGTTGGGTTCCACAAGACCTACCTGCCCCGTTAGGTCCTAATTGTAGGGGTATGGTAGTATGGTTAGGCGAACATGATATAGATTACCCTATAAATGTTTCTATAGATGCGGATGCTGCAGGTCAATCATACGAAAACAAACTATTTATACAAGATATTTTAGAGTTGTTTCGCTATGATTGGCTGAATACATATGTGATGGAGCTATGGATAAGGTGAGATCTTGTTTATACATCCATATACCTTGTGTAGGATCCGATGATCTGGTTTCTTATATATTAATACATACGTAATACATGTTTTGCAGCTACTTAGACAAGATATGTGCAGATTTTTCATTTGAACATGAAGGATTTTTGATTCCATCTTTGATTAGTCTAGTAGCTAAAGACCCTTCGTCAGTTCAACAATATTGTTGTGATGCTTTTACAAATTTTGATCAAAATAAGAAGACGGTGATAATAGCTCCATTCAATGTGGAGTAAGTTTACTTTGCTTATAATTTGGACTTAAGAAAATTATATTTTTATTGTGGATTTTGAGTTATTAATTTTTAACTTTTTTACCTCTAGGGGTATGCATTGGGAGTTACTAGTTATTGTCCCCGGGACGTTCACTATCTATTATCTAGATCCTAAGGGGATTAAATTGAATCCAAAATATGGACATACAATGAAAATGACATTATTCCGGTGAGAAATATTTCATTTTTATATCCGTTAACATATGTTATTATATTACTATTTAATTATGCAATTTACTATGTTACATTAACATGTAGGGGTTTACATGAGTTCAAAAAGTTTGGAGGAAAGGTCCCCAGGAAAAAGAACCAGCCAATAATTTGGGAGAACATGGAAGTAAGTTCCCGACTCCAATGTATATATTATTTATGTGAACTGTGATTAGTTGTATTTTTTAATATTTTTTATGTTTCAATTTATAGTGTGCTACACACGACAACAGCTGGGCATGTGCATACTATGTGATGCGATTTATGCACATGATTATCAAATATGCCACAATGGACATCGATACCATACCCGAGATATTATATATAGTCTCATTAGATAATATGAAATATATCAATATTATTTATATATTATTAATTATATATATACATCATTCTCTTATACATCATTCTCTTTACATGTGTTTAAAACTGACCCCACTACGGGTAAGGCCTTATCAGATGTACATGCTTCCTATACGATGGAAGAATTAAATGATGTAAGAGAAGAATGGGAAAAAGCCATACAAGTAGTGGGGGTTTTAAAATATAATTGGGATGTTGATAGTGATAATGACTAAAGAATGATATTTTGTAAATGAATTTTTTTGAATTGTCATATGTGTGAATGTTTCTACATGTCTGAATGTTTCTACATGTGTCTGAATATTTATACATGTGTGAATGTAAAAATGAATGGAACTGCAGGTTGCTACATGAATGTTTCTACATGAATGTTTCTACATGTGTCTAAATGTTTCTACATGTGTGAATGTGAAAATGAAAGGAACATAAAATAGTGGAGAAAGTTGTGTGGCTTCCTCTTTCTCACTCTAGAATCTCTCTGTTCCATCTCTACGACTGAGGCCCATGGCGGATGCGCATGGGGGCGAGGAAGCCCCCCCAGCCTCGTCCTCATATGGAAGAGCAGAGGGTACCTGGGGTAATCCGACGACGGACGTTACCCTAGGTCAGAGCTAGGCGGCCACTGCAGTGAAGCCCCTGGAAGTGAGACGCACCCATCAGCCGGTGTCTGAACCGGGCGACCCCAAAGGTCTGTCGTTTAGGGTGGAAGATAGTAGGCCGTGGATGAAGGTGCCGCTGCCTGTGGTCGAGGAAATGAATGCCTTCCATAAATGTTCGGTGATCGTCCAGGTGATGGGGGCCAAATGCATCCTCCAACAGCTCTATGGCTGGATGCTATGCTCCTGGCTCCATCGGGCGAACTCCAATGCTCCCCTCTGGTTGGCGGACTCTTTTTGGCCCGATTTGCGTCTGAGGAGGATTTGAAGGTATCCCTGGAGCATGGTCCTTGGTTTTTCGATCGGAATTTAGTCATTATAAGGCGGTGGTCACCTGACGCGGACATCCGGAGGGCCTCCTTGACCTCGGTTCCTGCTTGGGTGACATTACTGGAGGTGGGGCATCACTGGTCTAGGTGTGCCATCACCATCATCAGCCATGGTATTGGTGAGCCTAAGGTCATCGATTTCCTGACCTCAGGGCGCTACGCTGGAGCAGCACATGTGTGTATCGAGCTGAAGGCTGACAAATCCCCTCCACCGGTTGTCATGCTGGATATGCCTGATGGCAAGGAGCTGGCCATCAAGGTGGTTTACGACGCCCTTCCAGAAAGGTGTGAGCAATGCAAAGTTTTTGGCCATTCCCAGGGTGGCTGCCCTGGCGAGTGAGTCTCATACTCGGAGCCACCCTTTGCGAGAGGCAGGGGCAAGAGCATAAGGCCAACCCATAGAAGACGTGATAACAGGAGTAGACTAAGGATAGTGACAAATCAGGCTATCGATATAGGGGCTGCAGATATGGTTGGTCAGGAGTCCAACTAGGATATGGGCACATCTGCTCCTCCCGCTGGTCCTGTGAGTGAGGGTGTGCTCATAGAAGAAGCGGTGACAGAAATTGCTGAACCTTCTGTGAGAGATGGTGGGAGCATAGAAGAACCTGTGTCAGAGATCATAGAGATCAATGAGAAGACCCTTGAGGAAGGCAGAGTGGATATTGGGGTGAGACCTCAGGTCCAAGCCATAAGTAACCAATTCTCAATCCTAGAAAATCTGGACCCAGATGAATTGTTGGATGAACTCTCTGGTTTGGGATCTAGCAGGAGGAAAACTACCGACAACAACAGCAGCTCTAGAGGCAGACGTACATCACCCATAATGACCACTCCTGGAAAAGGGGGGTCCAACAAGAATTAGATGTCCATCCTCTCCTAGAATGTGAGGGGGGCGACAAGGCCTGAAAGGTAGAGGAGGGTGAGAAAGATAATCAGGGAGCTGAATGCTTCCTTGGTTTTCTACCTCGAGACCAGAATTAAGAGACAGTATAAGGAGAAAATTGCAGGGTTATTCCCCAGGGGTTGGGGAAGTACTTCAAACTTGGAACAAATTGATGGAGGTCGTATAGCCCTGGGCTGGAACAAAGACATCTGGGATGTTCAAATCATTCATGAGATTGACCAAGTTATGGTTGCTAGCTACATCAGCTGTGGTGGGTTCCATTGTGTCGTGTCGAGAGTCTACGTCCATAATGACGAAGCGAGAAGAAGGCACTGCAGGGATACAATAACTGAGACTACTCAACAACATGTCCCACACCTTGTTATAGGTGATTTTAATCAGGTTAGGCAGGCTGGGGAGAAGTACGGGGGCAAACCTATCCCAGATTCCATTTTGAGCAGATTTAATGAGGCTGTTGATGCGGCTAGTATCATTGAACTTAATATGGAGTGTGGAGTTATTACCTGGCAGAACAAAAGGGTCCCGGCGCACAGAATCTCTAGTCACCTGGACAGGGGGCTGGTTAATGCAGTGTGGCTGGACATTTTTGCTTAAGCTAATGTCGGGCTGGGTGGCCATCCCAATAGTGACCATGTGTGGCTGTTGGTGAAGCTGGAAGGCACAATTACAAGAAACAGACCGTTTAGATTTCTGAATTTCTCGGTGGATTGGCCGGGCTTCAATGATGTTATTCTTAAAGCTTGGGAGGAAAGAGTGGTTGGCAATCCTATATACTGTGTGGTGGAGAAGTTGAGAAGAACTAAAGATAGCCTCAAAGTTTGGTCGAAAGGTCTTGTAAATCTGAGAAATTTGGTGATTAAAGCAGAAGAGGAGTATAGGGAGGCGGTTCTCGCACTGAGAAACCACCCCACTAACACGGATAAAATCATTAAGGAAGAGCAGAAAGGGATCAAACTGTCACAGTTGGAGAAGGAGGAGGAACTCTATCATTGGAAGAGGAGCAGATTGAAGTGGATTAGTGATGGCGACCGTAACACCAAAGTTTATCATAATGCTACGAAGAAAAATCACATGAAGGACTGCATCCATGGCTTGATCAAGGCTGATGGGTCAACCACCAGAGGGCCTAATGAAGTGGCGGATGAAGCGGTTAATTTTTTCAGAAACCTGTACAATTAAAACCACCACACTAACGATTGTATTCGCCCTAGTAGCAAGGTGACAGATGACATGAACATGATTTTGTGTGGACCGCTATCGGATAAAGAGATAAAGGATGTAGTGTTTAGTATTAGATCTTCCAAAGCCCCGGGGCCGGACGGCTTCAATGGAAGGTTCTTTCAGGCTACTTGGGAAATCATCAAGAAGGATGTGTGCCACGCTGTTCGTTGGTTCATGGTTGGAGGAAAGATGGTTAAACAAGCCAACCACGCTTTTATTAGACTCATCCCTAAAATGAACATTCCAACGTCGATGGATGACTATCGTCCCATAGCCTGCTCTCAACCTTCTACAAGATCATAGCCAAAGTCCTATCGAACAGACTCAAGAGTATTCACTGTCTGTTATCTCTCCAAACCAGCTTGCGTTTATCCGGGGCAGGTCTATAGCTGATGGGGCGCTTCTTGCTTCTGAGTTCCTCAACTCATTTAATCAATCAAACTCTACTAAGAAAGCCTGCTTTAAAATTGACATCAGTAAAGCTTATGACCACATTGAATGGTCTGCTCTATGGAAGATCATGAATGCTATGGGTTTTTCTTCCAGATGGACTAACTTGATCAAACAATGCGTCAAGACGACATGCTTCTCAGTCTTGGTGAACGAGGTTCCTCATGGTCTTTTCATTGCTTCTAATGGTCTCCGTCAGGGTGACCCTTTATCACCCTTGTTGTTTACAATCATTATGGAGGGCCTATCTCACATCATTAACAAGGAGGAAGAAGAAGGCACTATCAAGGTTTTCAAACTTAGAAATACACCTGCCATCTCTCATCTGGTGTTCGCTGATGACGTTATGGTTTTTATAGCTGGTCATTGTAAATACCTTCAGAGGGTGCAAATCATTCTAAAAAAGTTTGGGAAACTCACTGGTCTTTACATCAACGCCATAAAGTCTAAGGTGTACCTCTCCCGCTCGTGTGACAACAGACGTGGTAGGCTCAGAACTGCAGCTGGTATAACCCGAGGGCGCTTCCCCACGAAGTACCTTGGTATTCCTTTATCGGGAGGTAGGGGTAGAGGTAAAGATTTTGGGCAGCTTGTGGACGATCTCCGAACTGCCATAGACAAGTGGGCAGGGATATCAATGTCCTTCCTGGGGCGTTTGGTGCTGTGCAAGTATGTCTTGACGTCCAAATTTCTCTTTTGGTGTAATCATACTGAGCTTCCATGGTTCATCACTGATAAAGTTTGGAGCCTCATCAGCGGGTTTTTGTGGGGCGGTAAAGCCCATGGTGTTGCATGAGACACCATTGCCAGGGACCGGAAGTAGGGTGGCTTGGGTCTGCAGGACACGAGAGCTTTGGCGGAAGGTTCCACACTCAAGAGAATTGATATATTCTTGATGGATACCGACTCCATTTGGTCAAGGTGGATGAAGCGACGGTACGGAAACCTAGAGAGTGTTGAAGGAGACTATGGGTGCTCGCTTACCTGGAGGAGAATGAAATAGGGGTGGCCAACTGTGAGGAGCAAGTACCTGTTTGATGAAAATTATGCGTGTAAAAGAATAGTGGAGAAACCTTGGATTCTCAAGTTTCTCAGACCCAAGGTTCCTTGGGCGAAGCTGATCTGGAATAGGCTCCATTCGCCTAAGTGGAGTTGTTGCTTGTATAGAGCAATTCTGGGCCGTCTCCCCACTGCTGATAGATTGATTAGGTGGGGTTTGGAGGTGAACCCCCTCTGCCTTCTCTGTAAGACCGAGGAGGAGTCACATGGTCATCTGTTCTTCATGTGTTCTTTCTCCAGATATGTCTGGACTCGCTGCTCCTTGAAATGTGGATGGGGCGGGTTGCCGCCTCTTTCTTTAGCCGAAGGGATTCCTTGGATCATGTCCTCAACTACCAGGAACAAGAACATGTTGGCGTTTGGGGGAACGGGAATGGCCGCCATCATCTATCTCATCTGGCAGGAAAGGAATAGAAGACTTCATGGAGGTGATGTGGTGGATAGAGTGTCCTCTTTTGATGTTCTCTTTGAGAGGTTAGCCATGGCTTGTAAGGTCAGACCCGAGATTTATATGGGTCTTGACCATGTTGTCAGAGTACAATGGGGTTTTTTGTAGTTATTCTCCCCATGTTCGTAACTTGTTGTTTGTCCATAGTGGGGTTTTGTCGTTAACCTCCCTCTGTACAATATAGGCTTACCCATACTTTTTTGTGTTTAGTAATATTTTACCTTATCAAAAAAAAATGAAAGGAACTACAGGTTACTACATGAATTTTCTACATGTGTCTGAATGTTTCTACATGTGTGAATGTGAAAATGAAAGGAACTGCAGGTTGCTACATGAATGTTTCTACATGTGTCTGAATGTTTCTACATGTATGAAAATTGAATGGAACCGCAGGTTGTTAAATGTGTGAAAATGAATCTTATTAATTTTGCAGGTTTGTAGCATGTTGTTGGATGATATCAATGGATGTCATAAACCTGTAGTTTAGTTCCATTGAACTGTAGGTTTCTGCATCCTGCAACCAGCCACAGCAGGCCTGCAAACTGATAAGAAAAAAAAATCAAAACATAGGCGCCAGCTATTAGTCAAAAACTGACAACAAAGGCTTACAACGTCGGTTAATAGCAAAAAACCACTGTCTAATGTGACCAGACAACACGGCCGTGCTGGCCAGCACGACCGTGGTGGCAGGTGATATGGCGTCAGTTATTACTAAGAAACCGACACCGATGGTGTCCTAGATGGCGCCCTTTTGTGGCGCGAAGGGTTTGGGCATCAGTTTCCCTACTAATAACCGACGCCCATAGTGCCCCTACTGGCACCCTTTTTGTGAAGTGAAGGGTTTTGGCATCGGTTTCCCCACGAATAACTGACGCCTATAGTGCCCCTACTGGCGCGTTTTGGGTGGCGTGAAGGGTTCTGGCGTTGGTTTTCAAACCGACGCCTAAGGGTTCACCTTTTAGTGTCGCTCACATATGTGTCACTTTTTAACCGTCGCCAAAGGCCTTAAATAACCGACACTAAAGGTCGGTTCTGTAGTAGTGTTATTCAAGATCAAAATCCTCTTCTAGATGAGTTCCTATGTGTGTGACCCTATAGGTCCCATATTATGTTGGCAATGAATGTCCATAACAACTTATGACATCACAAGCAATGAGCGATGCCTAGTCACACATCATTTCTACCCAAGTAAATGGAAAGTTGGAGAACATATTCAACCTACAATCTGTGCTTGGTTTGATATTTCCATATCATGACTAAATATATTCTATCATCAACCAACTCACACTCTGATCTTATGTGTTATTGCTAACTATTTACCTTCCATAATAACAACCGATCAGGGTATGATCTCATTGTTTAGGTCCTCAACTTGAAGACATACATCATTGAGTAATATCATTCTCTAAACATTTATTAAGTTATTTCATTATCTCATAACTGATCAAATAGAATAAATTGAGATCTTCATTTATTATTAATCAAATCATTTACATGTTATGCAATTACAATCATCATATGATTGGCTATGTGGGCATACATACCAACAACTATCATGTTGACCAGAACTGTTTTGAACCCATACCCTAATTACCCACCATTGAAGGCATACTAAGGATCATAATCTCAATTTCCACGATCTAGACTTTAGAAGTAACAAATAATAACAAATAATTTATTTCATAGACTTGTTTTATAGAAAATGTCACAAATTTTTCCTGTGCTTGTCATGCCACCTTGGGTGTAATCACCTTTACGTTTATTATTGGACTTATACGATCTACCCCTTTGGTAGGTCTAACCATGAGTTCATAATATCTCAGTTTGTTTATATGATACACATAAGCATTATATTAGACTAGAAGTATATAAACAACCAAGCCATTTAATCACAGAATAATCGAGAATCATTAGAAGTTATATCACAGAGTATTCATGATTTGACCACATAACTTCAATAAAGACACCTTGCATTATGTACTTCAAGTATTTCAAGTATATGATCTAAAAAAACTAAACATATATAGATCCAAGCAATCAAAATGATATGAAATTATACATAACCCTAAAGTGTCACAATGCATCCATATGATACTAATCATGGTTGAGTCTAGGGTTTTAGTGTCAGGTTGATATTAGGGTTAGTCTCAAAACCCTAATTATCATATACATGGATCTAATGTATTAGAAACCCTAAATATTCTTCATTATCATCCTTATCCAATTAAGATCATGGTATAGAATTATCTTTCAAAATATCAATTTTTTCAAAAAGTAATCATATTTAATGCATTCATCATGTTATTCACCAAATTTAGGGTTTACACATATTAACTACCTTATATTCATGCATTCACTACACACTTTTAATTTAGATTAGAATTAGGCATTTTATATTTTACTTGGAATCCATTTTTTTAATTAATTCAATAAATAGTTTCACTAGCACAGGATATGAAAATTATTTATTATTATTATAACAAATTATACCTTATGGGGCCAATAGTAGAGTGCCATGTTAGAAAATTTGAGTGGATAAAACCTATTTGTTTTTCAACCTGGGGTCAGGTCTATACCACTAGGTTTACACCACATAAACACCCTAGTCCACATGGGTTGGGATTTTAGAAGGGGCTAGATGACCAATTTACCCTTCCCACATACTTTGGGTTAGCATGCAGGGAGGTGCACTTCCGTCATTTTTCTCAAGGATTCTTCTCCCATTCTATAGCTTGACCGTTGCTCTATCCAACCATGGATGAGGTCAACTATAAGGTTGACTCTCAATTCTAGGGTCTGGCATCAATAGATGAAGCCATGAATGAGTTTGGTGGAATCTAGCAAACTCGTCGAACCCTTCGAGGTGGTTTGACATAACTAATCAGACATAAACCATATATGGATACCTATTAAGAGGGGAAGAATCAGAGGAGAAGGAATTACCAATGTCCTTGGGATTTTGAAAGTTGGAGTAGGTTGGTGGATGTGTGCGGACAAACCTTCATTGTAGCAAACAATTCCCATAATCAGATCAGAGCTCCCAGTGACGTGCTTCACATATCAAGGGACCCTCATCCCTGAGGGCCTTAGAGAGTTCTTTGCCTCCTCCTAAGGCTCAAAGGTCTCTCTGGAATTGTCCATGGTGCGCTATGCCAAGTGAATTGGACCAAGACTTCCTTGATTCAAGGGAACTGGGTCAAGTCACCAAAGTTGAAGGTCACGATCGATGACGGGTGGTGATGTCTCTCACGAACAATTGGGGTTGGTTTTGGGATCCACAAGTCTCAGTGAAGCTATATGTGGCCTTATATAAGCACACAATTTAGACAAGAGATGACTCTGAACCCCCATAAGATCTTAGTTTATCCAAGATAGGGAACTATTATTTTGGTGGAGATAATAAATTTTTTTAGGGTTTGTTAGGTTTGGGTTATCCTCATAAAGACAATGATAATGTTACACATCAACAAAGAAGGTCGGAGGGTGAGAGAGGAGTCTAGGTGTGCAGAATCTGTGAACTTCCATGGGGTAGGGTCGAGAACGAGTTAGGAGATGAGCTCCCTCACCCGAATTTACCTAGATTTGTGAGTACAAGTTGGGCTAGACTCCCTCACTTGGGGTTTTATTTTCTTTCTTTCTACATTCCTTTAATTTGAAGTCCTATTTAGAGAAGTATTATTATAGGCCATGATATTATCCTAAATTATCTCAAATTTTGCTACAACATACATTATTTATTATGTCTCATTGGGAAGAAGATAAATTATTATTCATCTCTTAGTTATCAGATTCTTGGTTTCCAAGAAATAATTATTAATGCTTTAATTAATTACCTAATCATAAGATAAACTAGAATCTTTTGGATTTTCTTCCATAACACTATATCTCAATTATCCATCTACTAGAATTGTCATTAATATTTATCATGAGAAAATAATACTTAATCCCTCATTTTGTTCTCTAAGGACCCAAATGTAAACCCTAATTAATCTAATTGGGGTTGTAATGGATTATAGGGCCCATGGTCACACCTTGCCCTTCCAATGGGTCCACACAACTTATTATGTTCCTAACTACGAAATTAAGGCTTTAGATGCCATAGTATATCAATTTGAAGTCTCATGTAGGTATATTAGCTCAATATTTATTTATTTACTTAAATTGAAGATTCAATCTAGGTCTACAACTCAAATTCTTCATGAGGGTCATATAATATCATTCATTACTTTATTCAGATTGACACATCATATTCTTGAATTAGATCTAAAATTTCCAAATTTATGTGATGTTATCACCCCACCTTGAAAGGAATTTTGTCCCAAAAATTTGAAACACAATTAGGTTAAGGCGAATGACAACCCATTTAGCCACATACATCAGGGATAGAAACCTTCCTTGATAAATTTTAGCTAGGTTATAATTAGTAATTATCATTAAGGTGAAAAATTGTCTACATTATGAGATTGAAACCCAAATTTATTCCAAGGGTATTCCCACATCCTCATTCATGACATGAAATTATGAATCGATGATTACATTTTCAATTGGTGATCCCAATTTCACCTAGGTCTCAAACTGACTAATCATTACTTAGATATATTCATGAGATGGAAAGACAAAACCTATATACCCTAGATCATGTCATCAATTCAACTTTGGGTATTCATTCTCACATGTCAATTATATTGGTCACATGTGGTTACCAAAATTTCTCACACCCATACTAAGATGAAGTAAATATTTGGCTGCAGTATAAATACAAAGGCCACCTTATTTTTTGTATAGAGATGGTGTATCCACACATTATGATAATTCAAAATTTTAGGTTGATCCATCCTTAAAATGACTCCAAACCATGAATATATTTAACTCCATGATTTTTTTAACTTTTATGAATAAAGGGGAAAGTTCTTTTCTCAATATGGTTGGGTTTATGCACAACTTCCTTTAAGATTCTATTTCAACCATTATTATGTAAGTGATTCTATTCGTTATATCTCCACATCTCAAGTTTCATTAGCCTTTGACATCCCCTCAAGGACTCTAGGGGTATAGGTAGCTTTGGAGTGATATCCACTTGACCCCAAGGGCCTTATGTACTTATAAAGTGCCTTTCATTTGACCCCTCATGCCTCATGTACTTATGGAGTGGCTATTCTCCTAATCCCAGGGCCCTTAGTTAATCATGGATGGATTTCTCCTGCCCCTATAGGTCTTTTGTACTCAGGACATGATCACCTCCCGACCCTTGGGTCTTAAGTACCTTTAGCCATCCCTACTTGACATTAGGGTTGACTTAGGGCTCTACCCTTCCTAGGGTTTATGAAGATGTTATAACTTTATTTCATATCTATCATTACTTAAACCTTGTTTCAGGACAAGGATCACCGATATCACTATATGTTTATGTCCCATGACTCATCCTACTCTAGGATAACCTCTAACTTAGATGACTTTCTTAAATTTCTTTCAATGTGTTAACTAGAATTAGGCATTTTACTTGGGATTGCTAACACTAAAGTTTTCATTCTTATATATATATATATATATATATATATCTATGTGTGTGCCCATATATATATATATCTATGTGTGTGTGTGTGTGTGTGTTGAATTTCATTCATTTCCCACATGCATGACTAGGATTTTGCTATCCATGCATCCAAAAAAGTAACTATTTGGTAAAAAAAAGTAACAGTCTGGAAAAAAAAGATTATGTTGTAAAAAAAGTAACTATTTGACTAAAATGGTAAATATGAACAAAATACATAACAAAAATTCTGGAATAAATATGCAAATGTACATCCATTAAAACTGTAACTACTATGATGTAATGTAACTATTTAGAAGGTAATGTAAACCCGATACACATGTAAAGTAAAAAACTATAGAAAAAGTAAATATTTTTGGAGCAGGTAGCTACCCATGTGGGTTTTAAAGATAATTCCTATATACACATATATACATATATATATTTGTGTGTGTATATATATATGATTTGAGATGATAAATGATAAACATGTTATCAAAGGAGTGTACATTACATCCATAATGTTAGACTATTGTGTAGAGTTGTGCAATCATAATAAATGAAGATGTGTACATATACGATACATGACTTAGGTACACAATTCTTTTAGCCTATATATATGCATCCATGGCATTTAGAAAAGCACACACCTTTCTTATTCATACTTGGTGGCCGTATGAATTAGATATCTTAGATGCACCATTATAACATTTCTTATTGAATCTAAGTATCTAAATGATTGTCAAGTATACTTGTACCTTTTTACTCTGGATTTGGTTAGAACTTATAAATTTAGTGGAAAAATCCTCTCTCAAAATCAACTATCAATATGTGTGCATCGTGGCCTGACAACTAGACAACCCAACCTAACCCTTCTCTCAAAGTCAGCTCAAATTCCCCATCTCTTGGAGTTCGCCTCTAAAATACCACTCTTGTGGTTTTTTAGAGAGATAAAACTCAAAAGATAATAAGAATGAGTGATATATATATCATACAATAATTATAATAGATTGATATCATGATTTGAGGGTACTTCCTTGATCTAGAGATCGACAAGTTCCTCTTAGACTGAAATATAGAAATCTAGAGTGGAGTTTATATCCATCATTGATATAGATAAGAATATACTAGAAAGGGGAAAGAGTCACTTGTGAAGGACAAATAAATCTTCATCGTCTGTTTTACATGATCATCTTCTAGTTGTTGCTCCACCATTTTGGCCATCATATTTAGAGTGTAGTTCAAATTTCCATAAGGCAGATACCACATTCTTGTAGTAAAATTGATACTATAATTTCACCCCTGGTGTATTGTGACCAATTACAAAAGGAAGATTTGTATTTTCTCCAAGGCATAATTTTTTTCATAAGGAATAAAAAATTTATTCGCAAACTATCCAATTTTTTTAACATCATGATCAAGCATGGACAAAAATAATCATATGATATTTTTCTCCTTGTGTATTCAAGGAATGCACATATGAGCAGACACAAATAAAGTTTTTAGCATACATGAAAAAGAAATAGAATAGAGAGTAAATAGAGATAAAATCTATCAATTTTTTAGTTAGTGTTCTAGAAAGAAAATATTTAATTTGAGAAAATTGAACAAAGATATAGAAGTAATAATAAATAGAGAGATAGAAGTCATGTTCATGTGATTGATGTGCTCATTATATAAGAACACTTTTTGTTCCATACATGTAGAAAGAAGAATAATACAATATTTAGGGAGATAAAGGAGACACAATCATAGTGCACTTCCACATGAAAGAGAGTTATATATATTTATTGTACTTTTTCTTATTTTCCTTGATTAAATTGAGGAACACAACATCATTTTCATGTAGTGACACTGAATCAAATGATCAAATACTAGAAGTGAGATAAATCATGCAAAGGAAAATGGATAATTTAGGAGATAACAAGAAAAATGAGACCTACAACTTAATCAAGGAATTTCCATAGTGTATTTGTCAGTGTATTTTACCAAAAATGTCATATTGAGCTAATAGTTTTATATTTAGAAAATAATCAAAAAGGAAAAAAAGGAAGAAAAGAAGGAGAAAGAAATTTAAGGTGGATTAACATGAATGTAACAATTTATTCTTTATTAACAAAGGGAACTCATATTAAATATTTATTAAGTAGAAAACATGAAAAAGGGTATAAAACAATATGCAATTGTAATGTCTAGTAAGGTGGGTTACATCAAGAGAAGGGTTATCTTCTTACCAATTGAAAATCAATATTAATAGTCAATTACATATATTTTACATTGCAAGTGGAAAAATAATAACGACCATGCATTTCCCATTGTATATATAATATATACAACTAACACCATAACTCTTTGGAATGTCCTGTGTTTCTAATCGATCATATATGATCAGATAGTAGCTTAATCAGATCTCAAGAGAAAAGGATGAATATATAGTTAACTATGCTAACAATAGAATTGGCCAAAATAAGAGAGTTTTTCCTTTAAATTATAATATTACATGATCAGAAAAATAAAAATCATAATTCACCGAAAGAAATAAAAAAGTACAAGACTAAATGTATAATGTGAGTGGGTGTGTTGACAATACCATATAAAATTACACAAAGGGCATATCAAATTCTAAATGATGATCGAATATGAGTGGAGTACGAGTTCAGTGACAAGATTATAGGACAAAAGACAACGATCTAGACTAGATGTAGATCCCAGAATATATTACAAATGTGCTAATTAAAGAAAGGGAGAGAAGACAATAGATAAATTTAGGCCCTAGATCTTTGATTCACAAATATAATCTAGATGTGACCAACAATTGTACAATGAGATCTTTGTAAAATGTCCATTGAATATTTTGATAAGTATTTTATTTCTTTGTATTATTTAGTAAAGACTATTTCAAATGAAGAATGGAAAGCCATCATTGAATATTGTTGAAGGACTCCAATTTTGATGTTAGCCTTAAAGTGATCATTAAATGTTGTCTATGTAAGTTGGGTGCAAGGTGTGGGGGTACTTATTTGATCTTTTTGTTGAGAATAATTTAGACCCTCCTTTTTGTTATAGAATGTTGAAATCAAGTCCAATAGGATTTCCATATATACCAAATTGAGATAAATCCATTTAACTATCACTTAATTTCATGTTAAAAAGTTTGGCTTATATAATGGATGCGGATGTTTAAAAAAAAGGAATTTTGATGTAACATCAAAAAAATAATAAGAAGGATATGTTAAGTTAAATTAACAAGTGGGGGCCTAAAACTAGGTGTCATCATAAAGGTTTAACCTGACCTGGTAAGATACCTTTTAAAGGTTTTAGGGAAACTCTATAGAGTGAATCAATCTTTGAAAGTAACTTTTACTATAATAACACATTTACAAAATGGGAAAAAGAAACTTATGATATATAAGAATCCATGGTCAACCAAAAAAAAGACAAGATATGTAGTTGGTTGATCACTGATATGTCTACATCCAATTACCTAGAAAAGCTTCTCTTCATTACTTTGAACTTATATTTTGATTATTGATCAACATGTACACCTTTGTTAAGGTTGATATAGTTATTAAATATAATTGTCTAATGAAGAAAACCAAACTCAAATCACCATCACCAATGTTAATATTCTACTTCCTTTTAGTAATACTAAAAATCAAAACTATCTAGACTTCTTCTTGCAGTTCAACATTGTCATGAATGGCACACAAAACTTAATTCATGTATCTCTCTTTTGTTGAGCATGCAATATAAGCCTACTTGCAATAAGGAAATTATCCATAGAATAACTGAAGAAATGAAAAGAAGAATTAGTTATTTTTTGTCGAAATAATGGTTGATTTTGTTAATCAACATTATGCTACATTGACCAAAGTGATTACCTAAATTTTCATGAGTTACATTAGTACACTATGGTAATGAGTTTTGATGATACACATAATTTGCATGAATACTATTGAACTAAAGATGAATTAAATTATCAGTATGACGTGCAACTTTGTGATTGTGCAAAGTCCACTTTCTCTTTAGTAGGTTGAGTGGCATGTGTATCCATGGTGCAAATTTTGGGGATGTGGCATGCGCTACAATGAACTGTACCTAGGAATCTGATTCTATGACTATGAATCACCATCCATGAGATCATGCACTCTTTAGTGCCAACATGATATCACAATCTTCAACAATATGAATAGAGGACCTATATGGTGTTCCCAAACCACATAACCATGCAAAATTTAACTATTTAGATACTGTTGCTAATGAAGCTTTTCCATGTTTAGCAACTATGTAAAAACTAACTTTACTCCAACTATGTAAGGGTGGTGTCCAATCTAACATTATAATGGTTGTTGCAATAGGGACAAAATCAAGTATTTATTTTTAGTTGAACAATTCTACAATTGTATCACAAACTCAGCTAGATATATGTTGCAAATTGCAATCACTGATTAAATAAAAAATCATTTGTCACCAATGGAATTTGATAATAGGTAATAATAAAGAGTGTGCTTGCCAAAGTCTTAATATTGTTCTTTAACCGTACTGATAATGGTACCCAAAGAAATTTGAAAGTACCAAATCCATCCTTAGTTCCAACCAAAGCTACTTCGTAGGTGTGTAGTTCCTTATAACATGAAATGTTGATTTAGAGTCATTCAAGAAGAAGGCACATCTTTGATCAGTTCTAAAGTGTATTTCAAAATGTCGGCAATTCATCATAATTGCTTCATGATCCACTAACAATAAGAAAACTTTGAATTTTGACTTTATTTTTATGGTACATATAAACTTCAACCATCTTGTTTTGCTTCCTTTCCCACTTATGACTACCATGTATGCCATTTTGGATGTCAAACTTTCCATTGTTGTACCATCCAAGCTCTATACATTTAACCGTGACTCTAAAATAGGTGTATTTAGTAGATGTATCTTATTCATAATAGGTTGAGATAAGAAATATAAAAGGAATGCTTCATCCCATTCCCCATTGAATCCAACAAAAGATGCTACTTTTAAGTTTAATAGAACCTATGATATATGTTGTAGACACTTTTTATGAATCATATATTCTCTGGGGATCCATTTGTGAAACCAAACCAATGTATGTTATCCTTTATGAATCACTTTCCTACTGTGTACCTAAACAATGGGAATCAAAACACCAATCATTATAAAAAAGAAGTACATATGTATCCAATATGAAAGGATTTGTATTTATTGAAAATCCCTAAATTCCAGATAGAGTTTTAGCTAGACATAATCTACCATACTGATTTCATTATCATTGCCTTGTTCCAGTCTTTCATTGTAGGTATAGACAAACCTCATATGTTGTAGGTGCCATCACTTGATCCCCTGTAACTAAAGAAACTATAGATTGATATATTCTCTATCTCCATGACAAACGACGTACTATGCCATTGATCATCCTGCACAAACTTTGGGTAGATCACATGTTTTCATAGCATATGTGGGAATCATCATGAACACACTTCTCACTAAGAAGATACGATAAACCATTGACAATGTCTTTTCCACCCATATAATAATTCAAGCTTGAGTTTTGTCCAATGTCTTAGCATATGTATCTTTCATGATTAATCCTTGTATTATTGGTAGACTGGCCCAAGTACCTATTGAGGTTATTTATCCTCTTTGTTCTTGATCATTTGCAAATTATGTGCTGCATTTCCCTTAAAATAGACTTTGAAAAAAACCACCATCTTCTCTGGTCACAAAATTTGTCCTGAGGCTAATAAGAGAAAGCATAGGTTAATAGCATGAGTGTTCTAACACCAGCACATGCGAAAAGAATTAGGCCATCAAAAAATGCCATTTGATAGAAATCTGACCCTTGTTGGGAGAGTTTAAGTGGTATCAATCCTCAAAATGAACAACATTTCCGATCAATTGACTCAGGCACTCTAGACACAATACAAAGAGATAGGGGGACATTGGGTGCCCTTTTCGTAACCCTGTGGTATCTTTCAATGAAGGAAACTTAAGCCCATTCCATAACACATTAGTACTGCCTCCTGGTATCAAGTTCATAACATAATTTTAGATGGTGGATGGCATAACTAGGCTAGTGATAGTATCCAAAATAAAAGGCCATGACATGTTGTCATAGGCCTTGGACAAAACTACCTTGATCTCCATTGAAAATCAGAGTGAGGTCGTCACATGTTATGTATCATCTTTTGATAAATTATAAACTTGTCAGATATCTTTCTATGTGGCATGAAACTGCTCTGCACATGTGAAACCAATAACTTATGATCTGGATTGAAATTGTCCACTGTGATCTTTGAGAAAAGATTTAATCATGTATTGTTTAGCAAATTAAGCCTCACATAGTTTCATGATGTTTGATGTTTTTTATTTGGAATCAAGGTGATAAATGTGTTACACATCCCTTCCTATAATGGATATTGAAGGACAAAAAATTGAACTATACACATTACTGACTTGTGTATTGTGCTCCACTACACTATAAGAAATTTAGTGTTATTACCATCATGGCCTCATACTTTGTAGATTGGAATGATTTTAAAAGTTTTAAAAACCCATCCTACAATGGAATCTGTTGAATATCTTGGTATGTACTTGAGTAAGAGGTGCAAAATTAGTCAATATCTTATCCATGTCCAGTCAGAGTGGTGTACTTGACAATGTAAACTGTGCTTTAAAGCGATCATATAATTTTGCTCTGAGTTCATTTAGATGACTCACCCATCGTCCATCTTGATCTTGAGGTGTAGAGATCTGGTTACTATGTCTTTGAGACTTAATGCATGCATGGTAGTATCAAGTGTAATCATCACCATTATTGACAATTCATATGTGCTTTCTGTCATAGTTCCTCTTGCTCTTATGCTAGAATATCATCACACCTCTCGTGAAAGTTATTACATATCTACATCCAATGTTGAGATATATTGACTTGCAAGATCACTCTATGCATGTTGTTGTGAATTTATGATCTTGTTCTTTTTTAAATGTTTCTCTATGATCTGAGTGCAATCCCATTGGATAATATGACTCTTAATACAATTCATTACACCAACAAACTCTAATGTAGCGACCAATTCTCTGGAAGTATGTTCCTATTAGAGCTATCATTATTCCATACAATACAGGTTCTATATATATTAGTGTGTCACTACTCTAAGACTAAACTCAAAAGAATAGGACTGTGATATGAGAATGTGTGAGCTAAATGTCGTATTGTACTCAGAGCGAAGGCATTTAATCAATTAGTATTAGCAAGTATATGATCTAATCTCTTATGTAATTGATTTCAGTACTCAAACAAAATATGACTACATAGAAAAGTAAACATTTATATATTTTCACATAATTTGCAATTAGGTCCTCATGCTATGTTGAATTTATAATCAAGTCCACAACTTGCAAGGAAACTTGAAACTAGGGAAAACAAAGTGCAATTGGAACCAAAGTAAGGATTTATCTTGATCATTTGATCTTAGAAATACAATTATGATAATAAATCATGATCAGAGAGAAATTAAGGTTAAGATAGGTTCATTATCACACACTTTAATGCATGTATTGTGATGGTAGACCAAACAATTCTTGAAACATAATTGATACAATCTATGCTCGTGTTGATTATGTAGAAATAATGATTCCTAAATATATGACATAATATATTCACAATACAATCAGATTGGTTTGATTCACATAAACTGGAACTATATCCTTATTTTTAATTGTGCTTTAAATGAACAACAATTCTGAAGACGCTTAGCCCAAATTATTCACTGACAATGTTTATATCTTATACTAGTAATTTTGCTTCTATATCTACATGAAGTTTTGTGAGAAATGTCTGTTTTGATCAATGAACAAAGCATTTCTACGAAATATGCCCTATCTAATGTCACATCATCAATATTAATAACAACCCACAACTATGGATATTAGGTTTTTCAGGTATTGACATAATTTCCCATTTCCAATCAGCCCAGTCAAGGGCGTTCATTGTGACCTCAAAATATTCTATTGCACTATCCCCAAAAGCTTATACAAATCATCAAACTTTTCTCTGCATTGTATGATGTAAGGAAAATGTCTTTTTATGAACAAAAATCCATATCGTACAGATAGAAGTGATGACCTTTATGACTGGGAAGAAGTACCACATCAACATATTTGCAACAAAATTTAGAAAAGAAAAGTTTTATATTAATTTAAGAAAAATATTTTAAATTGACTTATAAAACCACAACAAATATGCTTAAAAACATTATTTTATTTTTCTTAATTTTATCAAATACATCCTCCATAAGTTGAAATTCTAGCTCATCTTTGCGATCATTTTTGTAATTGGGATTGTTCAGGTCAACAATGCTATTTTTCTACCAAACAAAAAGTTAATCATCATTGAAAACACACATTTAATGTTTAAGAGAACTAATATTTAAAGTAAAGTGTACCATATATATATATATATATATATATATATATATATATATATATATATATATAGAGAGAGAGAGAGAGAGAGAGAGAGAGAGCGAGGGAGAGAGAGAGGTTAGGAAGTGTGTACCAACTGATACATGTAAGTTATGTGTACCTACCATGAAAATGACATATGTGGAATACATTTATTCAATCCAACCTTATGGTTCAAATCCAAATTCAATATATTAGATGTTTTCAAAAAATCACAACCATACCTCATGTATATCAAGAGTTATAAGATTGGTATCCATAATCATATTATGATTTCACAAGCAATGATTGGTAGTGATATCCATAATCATATTATGATTTCACAAGCAATGATTGGTATCTATCAAGACTTCATTGCCACCCAAGTAATTGGAGAAGTTGGAGAACAACTTAACCTATCATTCATAACTGGTGTTACAGTGATTGTATAGTTCCTTTGTCGCTGATATCCGGATTGAACTCAAGTCATGGAATTGTTATCCTCTTCAATGTTCAATCCATGTTCCTTGAACTAGAGCAGACTGTCTGAGATATATGTAAGCTCAATATCACATATTGACTCACATCAACATGGCCATGCATTTCTCAGTCTCACTTATCAAGTGGCCGGAATAGCAAACTCCCGTAGGAAGGACAAATTCCATCTACATCACTCACAATCATCCCCATCTGTCACAGTGCACCCAAGAACCATCTTTATGGCAATCCTTTTTTAGGACCATGGTGGATGATGTCAAAGTACACGGAATGACATGTGATAAGTGTAGTGACTTCAAGTCTAAGAACCACAATCACCACCATCATTATGAGATGTGACTCTAACTACCAATCATGGTATCCATGTGTCACTCTCAAGGTGGGTCTATCTGATACACTATTCTCTAACAAGTATCTATGTATTTGGTATGATATCTCCATATCATGGATAATGAGATTCTTCCATAAACCAACATACATTCTAATCTTATGTGTTATTGATGTCTATGGATATTTCCACAATAACAACCAATTAGGGACAAAACAAGAATACATACTCTTAGCATACATATGATATCACTGTTCATGTCATCAACCCAAAGACATATGTCATTGAGTATATTATTCTATATACATCTATAAGTTTTATGGTCATCTCACAATATAAAACACAAACATATAGATAGGAAACTTGCCTTTATTGATATGATCGATGTAGTATTACAAATCATTTACATAGTATCCCATTTCAATCATAAAATGATAGTCTCTATGGGCATACATACCAATAGATTCCCACTTGCAGTTATACCCAATCACTCATGGATCTCAATCCAAGTGACCGGACATGTCCGTCATGTTTCTGCTGTGAAAGTGCTTTTGTGAGCGGGTTAGCCACATTGCTTTCTGTAGGTACTCTGCAAATCTTCACAGCTCCTCGTTGTACGATCTCTCATATGAGATGGAACCACCATATAATATGTTTGGAACGTTGGTGCGATCTTGGTTCCTTAGCCTGTGCAATTTCTCTGTTGTTTTCGCAAAATAACTCAATTGCATCACCAGTGCTTGGAACCACTCCAAGTTCAGAAATGAACTTCTTGATCCACACAACTTCCTTTGCAGCATTAGATGCGACAATATATTCAACCTCTGTTGTAGAATCTGCAACCATCTCTTGATTGGAACTCTTCCATCTCACAACTCTATTGTTCAGGAAAAACACAAATCCAAATTGCGATCTGTAGTCATCTTTGTCAGTTTGGAAGCTGGCATCGGTGTAACCCTTTACCACGAGCTCTTCCTCACCACCGTATACCAAGAATTGATCCTTAGTCCTTCTCAAGTACTTTAGGATGTTCTTTATGGCTATCCAGTGACATTCACATGGATCTGACTGATACTGGTTCGTCATGCTCAAAGCATACGACACATCAGGACGAGTACATAACATCCCGTACATGATAGATCTAATTGTTGATGCATATGGAATCTTACTCATGCGTGCCCGTTCATCACATGAACTAGGACATTGGGATTTAGAGATCGTAACCCCATGGGACATGGGCAAGTTACATCTCTTATAACCCTCCATGCTAAACCTCTTTAGCACCTTGTCAATGTATGTGCTCTCGCTTAGGCCCAGAAGTCTTCTAGATCTATCTCTATAGATCTTGATCCCTAGTATATAGGATGCTTCGCCTAAATCCTTCATAGAGAAGGTCTTCCCTAGCCAACCTTTTACTGTCTGAAGAGTAGGGATGTCATTTCCCATCAATAGTATGTCATCCACATACAATATGAGAAATATGATTGTGCTCCCACTAACCCTTTTATAAACACAAGGTTCATCTTCATTTTGACTAAAGCCAAACTTTTTGACTACTTCATCAAAACATAGATTCTAGCTCTGATATGCTTGCTTCAATCCATAGATTGACCTTTGTAGCTTACAAACTTTATTGGATTCCTTTGGATCGATAAAACCCTCAGGTTGTGTCATGTACACATCCTTGAGTAAATTCCCATTATGGAATGCTATTTTAACATCCATCTGCCAAATCTCATAGTCATGATAAGCTGTAATGGCAAGCATGATACTGATAGATTTAACCATGGCAAAAGGTGAGAAGGTCTCATCATAATCAACACCTTGAATTTGATGAAATCCTTTCACAACCAATCTACCTTTATAGGTTTGTACATTTCCATCCATGTCGGTCTTCTTCTTGAAAGCCACTTACACCCTATGGGTTTTACCCCTTCGGGTGGATCCACCAAGGTCCATACCTTGTTGATATACATGGATTCCATCTCAGATCTCATGGCTTTGAGCCATTTCTCAGATTCTGGTCCCTTAGTAGCTTCTAGATAGGAAGTTGGCTCATCTGCTATGCCCAATTCGTCACTGTCTTGAATCATGATAAATACAAATCTCTCAGGCTCAAGTCGTGTCCTACTAGACCTTCGAGGTTCATGTGTTACATTTGGAACTTGAAATTCCACAACAATTTGTGAGTCCTCATGTTCCTTATGTACCTCCTCAGGTTCTATGCTTTCTTGTTGGTCTCGAACTTCTTCGAGCTCTACATTCCTCCCACTAATTCCTTTAGAAATAAATTCCTTTTCAAGAAATACAACAGTCCTAGCAAAAAACACTTTGTTGTCAGTTGGTGTGTAGAAGTAGTATCCTCGAGTTTCCTTGGAGTATCCAACAAAATAGCATTTTTCCGATTTGGGTCCAAGATTTTCAGGAAATTGTTTCCTAACATAAGCTTCACATCCCCAAATCTTTAACATAGATAAATTGGGATGATTCCAATTCCATATCTCATATGGTGTCTTTTGAACCGATTTGGAAGGTACACAGTTAAGTGTAAATGCTACAGTTTCAAGAGCATATCCCCATAACGATATTGGAAGTTTGGCCGAACTCATCATTGATTGTACCATGTCTAATAATGTACTATTCCTTCTTTTTGACACACCATTATGTTGTGGTGTACCAGGTGGAGTCCATTGTGATACAATACCACAGTCTCTCAGAAGGTCCTCAAACTCTTGGCTTAAGTATTCGCCACCTTGATCTGAACGAAGTGCTTTAATACTCTTACCAAGTAGCTTCTATACTTTATTCATGAAAGTCTTGAACATTTCAAGAGTTTCTTACTTGTGTTTCATAAGATATACATAGCCATACCTACTGAGGTCATCAGTGAAGGTAATGAAGTATTGATAGCCTCATTTAGCATTTGATCTAAAAGGTCCACATACATTAGTATGTATGAGCCCTAGCAGATCACTGGCTCTCTCACTGTGTTCAGTGAAAGGATTCTTGGTCATATTCCCTAATAAACATGCCTCACATGTCTCTAATGATTCAAAATAAAAAAAATTCTAGATAACCATCCTTATGGAGTCTAGATATGCGCTTCTCGTTTATGTGCCCAAGATGACAATGTGATAAGTATGTTTTGTTTGAGTTTTCAAGTTTTAACCTTTTAGTATTTACATTGTATATGCTAGTCTCAAGTTCTAACAAGTAGATACCATAAGACATAGGGGCATTGCCATAAAAGATCTCATCTTTTTAAATAGAAATAATTACATTCTTAATGTGAAATTCAAGTCCACTCTTGTCCATACAAGATATAGAAATAATATTTCTATTAATGGCAGGTACATAATAGCAATTCTCTAATTCTATTACAAGGCTCGTAGGAAAAATAAACTAATAACTCCAACTGCGGTGGCAACAAATCTTGCTCCATTAGCGACCCATAGCTCGACTTTGCCCTTTTATAAAGGCTTACTTCTTTTCAGATCCTGCATATTAGAACATATGTGAGATACACATCCAGTATCCAGTACCCATGATGAAGAAGAATTTAAGTTTATCTCAATAACATATATACCTGAAGTGGAGATCTCTATCCCCTACTTCTTCTTCCTCAGTTCCTCCAGGTAGAGAGGACAATTTCTTTTCCAATGTTCAGCCTAGTGACAATGGTGACAACTGCCTTCTTTAAAGATCCCACCTTTAGCTTTGAGCACGGATGACTTTGGCTTCTGCCCGGCTTTAGAACCTTTCTTAGCCTTGCCTTTGCCTTTTGACTTTCCCTTTGTCTTGTTGATCATCATCACAGACTTGGGCTTGTCTTTCTTCATCTGTGCTTCAGCTGTCCTCAACATGCCCAACAATTCTAACAACGGCTTGTCAAGATTGTTCATGTTGTAGTTCATGAAAAAATGACTATATGATTCAGGCAACGATTGTAGAATCACATCAGTGGCCAACTCTTGACCTAGGGGAAATCCCAGCTTGGATAGACTTTCCATGTACCTAATCAAAGTGAGTATATGGGTGCCAACTAAGTGTCCCTCTTTCATCTTGCTCCTGAACAAAGCCTTGGAGACATCATATCTCTCCTATCTTGCTTGATGTTGATACATGTTCTTGAGATGTGTTACCATCTCCATGACATTCATGTTCTCATGCTGCTCTTGCAACTCATAGTTCATTGAGCACAACATCATGCACTTGACATCCACGACATCATCAAGGTGCTTCTTATAAGTATCCTTTTCAACCTTGGGTGCATTTGTGGCGGGTTCCACTGGCTCTGGTGTTTTAAGGACATAGAGCTTACACTCATGTGTGAGAAAAATTCTCAGCGTCCTAAACCAGTTTTGAAAGTTGGTTCCGGTAAGTTTGTCTTTCTCAAGGATTGATTACAATGAGAAAGTGTGAGTGTTGTTTGCCATTTGATTGCTACGAAAGAAAAATTTGCATTTAGTCCAAAACATTTTGACTTGTAAAGATTTGATAAATGAGATTAATTAGGCCTTTAATGAATTACGCTCCCACTATTTTATTCTAACTGATAGCCCTCACTATCAACTCAGAAGATTGCAAAGTACAACCTTCTAGTGAGCCAAGATCTAAAATAATTGGATCAATGCCCAACCAACGCCGGTGTCAAAAAATAAATACTAAGGTAGGCAACGATTGCCAATTGCATCATATGCAACTCTTGGATAGATGATCATGCACAACTCGTTGCCATGATGCATCTTTGTGCCTCTAGGCACTTGATCCTATCAAGGTTCCCTAGTTAAGTCCAACCCAAAACCCAACACGATGAGTGTGCACCTTGCGGAGGTAGACCCACACACCCACCATCACACTTCCACGAGATAGACAGTGTACCACGCGGAGGCATGCCCACACATAGTCGATCAAGCTTTTCATGTGTGTTGCTTTATGGAAGGCAACTAAAACTTAATATTATTAATTGATGGGTTTTATTAATATATATACATATCCAAACACCACATACTTATAGTACGTATCATATACTACTATATTCACAACCACAAATGATAAACATGCAATCACAAACACAAATACATCGGTTATGGCCATACTATTGTAATCCTTTGGAGAAATAAAGGATTACGGTCCACCTATGGTCTTATGCATCTCATGAAACACATGTGAATCAACCTGTAAGCCTGTAAGGATCAACATTATAATGAACAACTTCATGGATGCTCCGTGAGGTTAAAACTTCAAGTTGCTTCTTGGAATTGGATCTTCTTGTTGCTTGTCCATGGACGCTCCTTGGAGTTGGATCTTCAGGTTGCTTTTTGAAATTAGATCTTCATGGTTCTTCTCCATGGATGCTCCTTGGAGTTGGATCTTCAAGTGGCCTCCTTACATCAAGTTTACAAAGGCAAGACTAAAACTAATCCTATCTCTATTGCATCATATGAGTACAAATATAAAGGTAAAGAATTAATTACACTTTGAAATAAGAGATGAGGCTCGACATGCAAGCCAAATACTTTATACAAAGGATCCATATTCAACCATTATACATCCATAGCATTCAAAACATTCACAAAAGAGGATACTAGGCCATAACCGTGCATGCATTCACCACATAAAATAAAATTTTAATGGCAACATGTATGATATCATAGGTATATCTACATATACGTATATACATATTAAAATTGCAACACTTTTAATGCGGGACATTCCCCATTAAAAATTTTTTTGACTCCCACATAGACTATGCGGGGTACACATGGGAAGCACCCCTGTGTGGGGATCCCATCAAGGTCTACGGAATTTTACTTCCGTGTACTTAGGAAAATCAGTATTTTCCATAGTCGACCCCATCCAAAACGTCAAAAATAGAAGCCTGTGGCATATGTAGAATTAGGTTTAGATTTGCACATTAGGATTTTTAATTTGCATTGTTTGCAACTTAGAAAATAGTATACATCAATTTGATCATATCGAAATGAAGCCAAATACGTCGTAGATCGACACTGCTCTGATACCATTGTTGGGTTTTGTGGAGAAAACATGCATGGCGGAAGAACCAAAAATTCCACACAACCCAAAATAGGATCTCGTCGACAACATCGTATTCAGAAAGAGTGTTTGCGGGATATACCTTATCACGAAGCAAGTCCGACGATGTCCCGCTACATGATGGTGTGCAACGATGTTGGACTACATGGACGAAACTTCTCTACCATTTGTTAAGTGTGTCGCAGGGAGATCCCACGGTTCTCCTTTTTTGCGGTGATGTACGCCGCTTGTAGCACGTACAAATGGTCGTAGATGTCCTTTGAACGCAGGCGTTTCAACGTCTGCGTCTCTACTTCATCCACGCGGATGAACTGGAACTCCATGTTGTGCTTCCTAAGCTGGCGGGAAGGAGTCGTCTCTGTGTGGCGGCATGCTAGCGTCACTCTCCTTTCTCTCCTAAGGATGGTGACGACTAGGGTTTACGTACATGAGCGTAAACTGAAAAGCCTCTCTCAATATCTTATATAGATATGGGCCGTCAAGCTCCTTTAAATAGGAGACGAAGGGAAGTTGGGTGTCCTAAACCCATCGGTAAATAGAAACACTGCGTTAATTAAAATGCTCCTGGATTAATTAGAATATTCTAAAATTCATTAGTTAACCAAATAATCACATTAATTGATTAATTAATATCCGACTCCATGCAATAGATTGGGATGGATCTATGGGCATATATACCAACAAGATGTTCATTAACATCATTATGCCATAATTGCAAAGATTTCAAAATTTATACCCTTCATGACAGATGCCTTTATATGGACATTCTTGTACAAGTCTTCTTATGGGACGTCCTCTTATGGGTCAAGCTACCTACGGGAGGTCAACTTCTTATGTGAGGACTTCTTGTTGGATGTCATCTTCCTCTTAGTCCTCCTATTCCTCCTATAGAGGGACACCTCAAATAATAAACCCCTTTGGAAGATGGACAAGGTTGCCTATATTTTGTTTGGCGACCCCATGCTTTTTCATGTAATGGTTAGCCATTCTAGTATACTGTTGATGCATTCTTTTCAACTAGGCAATCCTTATTTCTAGATTGAATTCTTTTTCAGCTTGATCATGTTTTGACATGGGGATATTAGACAAGCGACAGACTTTAACAATGTAATATTGTGCCTCTTTGCTACCCACTTTGTCTGGGACAAAACAATATGATCCATCTATTAGCAATTAAAGAGAAGGAGTATATGAAACATGAGTCCATATACAACATGTTGAGGAAGGTTCCAACCTTCCCTCATTATAGATGACATCTATGTAGTGTACCTATATTAACTATAATGTTGTTTTTATAGACCAGTTTAACACATATGGTACATGTATTTACATTTAATTAACCCATAGTAATTTGGTATGAAACTAATATTTTTACATATAGACAAGTGAAATTTATGTGGGATACAATTTACATTCTCCAAGAGTCTATATATGATAGTCATGTGTTTAGTCTCATATTGAGGAGTATAGGAGTGTTATCCTGTCTACACTCCTATTTAAACAAGTATTGAAATCACTTGTGAATAATCTCATTCTAATCTTATTTAATTTACTACATGGTATCAAAGCTTACTATAAAGAGGAGAGACAATAAAGAGTTGCATTTGCCAATTGGCAACCACTGTCGATTCTGGCTTTGCCACCCACCGTGCAACCTCTTGACTGTCAATCTTTTTTGTCAATCACATAAGCACATAAGCTCCATAAATGACAAAATAGTCAATTCCATACTATCTTAAATATTTACCAACATTGTGAAGGGATGAGCATACTTAAAAAGTAGTAGAGGCTTCTCTCCTAATCAATCCCATCACTGCATCTCACCTTTGCTTGATATTATGTCGCCTTTTAAAGGCGACAATACAACACAACCTCTTCTCCTATGACTACAACACTCCCATATGGTATAGCAACATAATGATTATTCTCTCTTGCTGCAAAACCTCCTTCACCAAGCCTCATTGCTGACTCTACCCAAACACAAGCTTCTTACTTGAAACCACTACCCTTCCACAAACTGTTACTATCACACCCGCATCTCACGATTACCACTAATCATGAGATTAGGGCATGAGTTAGAGGATTATACTTAATACAAAGTTCAATCCCTTACTTTTTTTATTTCTTTCAAACTATTTGTTTTCTCGCATCCAATCACATAAACAAACTTTACAAGGGAATTAAACTTTTGTTTCTCTAATATGATCTGAACATTAATGATACACATCCATACATTCATTCTATTTCTCACACTTCCATGTACATATGACATGACATTCAAATACATTCTCTCTTATCAAGGAAACAAAGATACAAAACATCATTTACAACTCTCTCACATCTATACAAGGACCTAGAGTGATAGGGACCGACTGAACTTAATTGATCTCATACTTAAATCATGTGGTAGATCTACTCTGGTGCTTTGACCTTCTTCAAGTCCATGTGGTTTCCCTAAAAAGTTGTGAGTTGAGGGGTGAGCCTACTTGCTCAGTGAATGAGTACTTCAAAGAAATAGTTTAAAGCACTTATATAATTACAGATATACTTTTGAGCAACTGATATCAATTATAACAACAATAACCTTTAAAGAGACTGATCATTGACAATCATAAATATGGCAGGATACTCTAGATATCAACAAGAGTAAATCAATATATGAACATGCTTGATTGATTTCAAAGAGAACTAATAACTCAGAAACATACAAAGGATAATTGAATAACTGCACAGACTTGTTTAACCTCTCATTCATCTTATTATGCCCTGAATCCACATGAGGTGTACCACAACATGTGAAAGAATCACAACAAGCTATGATCTCACTATACAAGGCTTAAAAGCATGCCTGGGTTCCTAAGCCTATCTCTCGAGTAAGACCCCATCTACAGTGTGCCTTGACATGTCTGCCTCTCGGCAGCTAATGGGAGTAGCCGGATATTTCAGACCACCTCTCAACTTGGGTACTCAGACAGTGAGTCAAAGCCCTCAGGCTTACTATGCATCAGTGGACCTAGTGACCACTGATGACTTACATCATGTAACACAGGTACCACCAACATACCAAGTTGGTGTTGGGTACCACACAACTGTAAGGAGTCTGCCCTACTGGTCAAGACCCCCACACCCTACTGGTGCGCTCCGGCTTGCCTCGATCTAGACTACCTCAAGTCAGGAAACCGTTTCCTCCCCATAGTACAGGCCTCATCCTGTGAGGATTCTACAGAATTCAGGGCATCTAAATGTCTAATTCACTCTTTACATTCACAATTCAATCATCACATCAACATATCTTAGTATAGCTTTGTAAACCATTCTTTTCATAGACCATCTGATAACATTTACCACAACTGAAATGTTAAGTATCACCACTTCTCATATTGAGAACATTGATATCACAATACTTCATTCATTGAACACCCTATCCTTAGGGTTTCATTTACCTCATTCACTTATCACCTGGCCCTCATAAGGATTTCATGTGACATAAACATTCACTGAATAAAGATGGCTTTCAACAAATCATATACAATCAATATATGTATAAACCCTTGGAACTGAGCTTAATTTGGGTTTCCATGCCATTCATTGAGATATCATGCATAAAGAATAAAATTGAATAAATAAAGTCTATCATGTCAAGAAAATCCCTTCAAATGGATTTCACAATATCTATTCACAAATATCCAACTTTCCTCACATCTAAGGTTTCACCCTCTTTACTGAGATATCAAACAATAACTATTCACCTTAAATGAAATCCAAGATAGTATCTGACATATATGTACTATGCATTTAGGTAAACAATCATTCATAACCAAGGGGATCCAGATAAACAAATTTCTCTATTTAATTGTACAACAATTTCAGTCATAGACAAATTCCCTATATTACAGTTTACTCTTATAACCTCTGCGAATAATTAGGGAATTCTCATTAGGATGTATTGTATACATTTATAATGTGATTTTATCATCTAAAATTCATCCAAATAGAGGAAGAATCCATTTCATATCATTTTGCAACAATTTAGATCAAACAGACAATTCAGGGTTTCTAGTCGCGTACTAAGCAATTGAAGATTATGGATGATTTAACCAATTTTTGTGCAATATATTATTTAAGGGAAGTTCCCCCTCACCCTAAGGTGTGAAAACACCTTAAAAACGTAGCTCATCCCTGAAAATCTCGATCTCATATCAAATCCCTAGCAATTCACCCGATTCTTCTTCCTTTCAACTCGGAAACCCTAGAAATGAGGGATTATGAAGACAGAGTGAGAAAAGGGGAAGTTTTGATACCATTTCAGACCAAATCAGAGGAGGGACAGAATCTTGACATGTGAGAGAAGATTCACTATTAAAGTCTATTCAAAGAAGCTAAACTTACTTGATTTCATCATATCTCAGAAAGAGAAACCCTAGATCAGCAATTCCACCACTTTCTCCTCTTAAACCTTAACTCTCCCTCTCTCTCTAGGATTTCATTTCTCTGGAATGAATCATGAATTACGAGATCTACTAGTGTGTTAGGTTGATCATATAGAGCAATTTATCTGCTTGGGTGAATTGCACATTGACCCCTCACAAAACGTTTTCTTATTTCAACATATTTTTCTGTCATAAAAAAGTTACTGTAATTCATGTATTTTAGAGATCAAACCTTATCCAAAAGTTATGAAAATATAGCATGTTGTTTGTAATTGAGTTATAAAGCTTCAGTTAAAATTTTAGAACATTACGAGCTACCATTTATAAATAAAAATAGAATAATACACTGTTATCCAGAAATCTACAGAACAGTCGGTTGAAGAGAAAATGCCCCAGAACGACCATGCAAGCTACCACGGGCATGCTAAGATGGACCCAACACATCCATTCTGCCTACCACAACCATGGTGCATTGGGTTCATTAGATTTGAGTACAAAAGTTGGTCAACAGTTCAATTCTTTCAAAACGGCCATTGGGCCTATAATGCCCGTGCCACCAACAACCCACTACGGCCGTGCTACCCACCACGGCCGTGCTATCCTTGCCTTCAACTACTATTTTCATTCTCCTTTGCATACCTCTCTCATTCCTCCCCAACATGAGCCTATTTGGTGAAAACCCTAATTTCAATCAACTAGGGTTTATATTTTCTCAAACCCTAATTATACAAAGAGATGGCATACTTGGGGTTCTCATTAGGTTTAACATATCATGATTGAGATATCATCATGAATCATGTTTAATCAATGACCAATATAACTAAGCATGTAGTCATCCACATAAACCCTAACTTACCCATTAAGCTCAGATATGGTCATAACAATTCTTTCCCCCTTAAAAAGGTTTCGCCCCTGAAACATAAATATGCAAGCAAAGTACTTTCAAGGTTTATTTTAAGCTTTTTATATCTTATATGCTATTATATTATTATATTTCATACTTGAATGTATCTTTCAACATTAAGTCCTTTATTTCTTTTCTAATCACAACATGTTTAAATCATGACTGCTCAATGATGACAAATGAATTCTCTATGACACAATCAATCATAGGATAGAGAGAGAAACAACCATTTCAAAAATTTCATACTCTTGAGGTGTTACCTCAACATTGATAATCTGATCCAACTATCTCAATTCATACGACTCAATATGTACTATTGTTATGTATTACCTCTAAGTCACAAAAGAGAGTTCACCATGTTGTTTTGAATTTTACTATTGTGCCACTCAAATAGCAAATCAGTCTTGAGTTGGAAGACTAGATTCAACAAGAATTGTACAATACTACTCACGACATCCCCATTGGATCATGGATGCATAAGGTGAAGCATCACCATCACATTCCATACTATTCTCAAGTATGAACCCACACATAATTCAAGGTGTAACCATCGAATTATATCATACCAAGGTTTCAACAACAGTAGCAGGGTACCCCATGATTGTATTAGTCATTCAAGGACTATTCATACCCAATTACCATCACTTAGTTATAATAAAGCTAGGTATAACAAGCTATACCTCATTAGGGTTACATATCAATACAATATGGTTATCATCCCTTCTATTCATATGAGTGAATACGTAAGACTACCTTATTTAGGGTAGCCCTTCATTTGTTCCATCATTATTCAACCCATATCACCATACCACAATTGTACAATACTAAGATGGATTACTGGTATGAATGACTACAACTATCAGACACCTTTAATTAACATATTTCTTGCACATGTAAACTAAAATCATACATAGAACCAATTTACATCCCTTAATATACCTTCAACAAATTATACTTCTAAAAACACATTCACATATTACTAAAAGCCATTGTTTTCTTATTGTTCTACTCATTCATTACTACTTACTTCTTGTTACTTATCCTTCTCATTTTGATCATATATAATAAACAACCCTAAAATTGAAACATACAAGGTAAGAATAGATTATTCATCATTCTTGATATCACTGCAAGAATTTATTTCATATCACACTTCACTCATATTGTATTTCTCCTTTTGTTCAAAACACACATGTTACATTTCAAATTTATATCTTACTCTTTGCTCCGAATCATTTCCATATTGTTTATCTACCTTTTAGATTAGCTACCTTTAAACCCTAGATTACTATCAATGCTAGTTTACTTCTCATGGTGCAAATTTCATCATCTTGTTTTATAGAGATGCTAGTATTCAAGGTCAAATCACTAATGACATCCCTTGAAATACTACAACTCTAAACATTCTAGGGTTTGGTCCTTATCAGTAGCATGATGTTATTGTGATGTGATTTTTCTCCCTTAATTTGAAATTCCATCTTTGGATCTCACAAGTTTTACTAAAGTCTTCCTTATCTTATCAATTGAATTTCCCTTCTCTTACTTGGCCATTCAGATAGATTACATTCTCAATTTACCCTTCTAGGGTTTCATCATCATATTATGTGTCATTATTACATTCACTAGATGTCTCTACCATGGGGGTATGCATCATATATGATTCATTTTCTTATCACTTCATTCCCACATTGCTCTTATTAAGGAAGATATGAAAGAGATGATGATTTTGATACTTAGAATTCTTATATTTAAACATTCCCTTAATACATATCTTATATGTAGGTTTACTGGTTATCAATAAGGATAATTGACTAATTAGCACTTGCTTGAATCTCTTAACCTCTTTCTTTTATAATATATAATACTCCATCATGTTTTAAATCCTTCCTTACTATCCATAATCCTCTTACCATATACTACTCTTCCACATGTCATCTTTACCTTCTAGTTTTCTCTTATGATCGTATTGCTTCTTTTATGTGTATGATCATGTATACCATGTTGCATATATTTCTTTTTATCATTCTACTAATGTGGAGTTGAAGTTCTAAATCAATAATCTCTCTACTAGTTTCACCTCATGTTTAATACATTACATATCCTTCACTTTAAATCAAATGACTCATGCATGGGTGAAACATAGTTTCTCTTTCGATCAAATTTTTCCTTCCTAAATATAGTCTACCTTTGTATGACTTATTCATTTATTTAGCTACACTTTTGTTCTTCTTTTAGAAACTAGTTTGTTGTTCTATTGAGACCTAGAACCCCAAAGGTAGTAAGGATGAATGTATTTAACTTTATAATAAAGGTATACATTTCATGCTCTCAATTATATCATGTAATCCTCATTCCTTAATCAATCTCATCATTTCCAACATTTGTCTTTGTTTCAACTTAGTTTCTTATCCTAGTCTTATTATTTACATGTTCATCTAATTCTCTTTACTTTAACTCTTCTGAAGACTCTTCACTTATATGTACTTATTGTCTACTTAACTCTTTTCTTCTATTATCCCTTTGCTTTGAAGTACATAAAGGCATTTTACTCGATTATATGATCCATTCCTCATAATTGATTCTTACTATCTTGGTCCTTATACTTTTCTCATATCTTTTCCACATTTCATATTTGGAGTTCATATGATACTAATCATTAAACTTAATTTGAACCTTATGTCGTGTTCCTTTATTCCCAATTAAGGGTTTCTCATATGAGACCCCAAAGTTGGATCTCAAATATCAATTCCAACTGATTCTTATCTATTCTTATCTTTCCCATATGTTTCAACATCTTAGTGTATGTACATTCTCACTATGATGTGTGTCTAATTTATCCAAAGTCTACTCTTATTATATATTTAATAGGAGTCATTAGATCCCAGTAATGCACCCTGCCAGCCGGACCAGGATGAACCTGTAGTCCTGAAGCCAAGAGCTACTCAAGATTAACCAACTCCTATTAATCTCAATCATTTGGAAAGAATATCCACTTTGGGAAAACTCATTTAAACATAAATTCTGGTCTACTTGATACAACGAATATAAACAATAACTGAATCACTTCATGATACACAACAATATAAAAGAACCATATATATTCTACAAACTGATAATCTAAATTCATACATATAAGAGCATTTCTATTGATCTCCAATCAAAGAAGCAGTATAAAGGAAGAGTTGTATCACATTCTATGTTTAATATCTTACTCCTTCATTACCTTTTGGTCTCCTAACCCTAAGATTTCTAGGGTTTATCTCTATCCCATCCTTCCTATGTCTAAGGCATCTAGAGAAGAATAGATAGAGTAGCTTGATACTAGTCAATCTAAGTATTCAGATACCGAACCAGGGTATCTAAATACTCAGACCTCCCAGAGCTAAAGACACATCACTACCTATATGCCACACTTATAACTCTGACTTTCTATCCTAATGGTCCCTGACGACTCATCCTAAGCTCTAATACCAAAAGATTTTCATGCACGCATCCCACGATTACCACTAATCATGAGATTAGGGCATGAGTTTGAGGATTATACTTAATACAAAGTTCACTCCCTTACTTTTTTTTTATTTCTTTCAAGATATTTGTTTTCTCGCATCCAATCACATAAACAAACTTTACAAGGGAATTAAACTTTTATTTCTCTAATATGATCTCAACATTAATGATACACATCCATACATTCATTCTATTTCTCACACTTCCATGTAAATACGACATGACATTCAAATACATTCTCTCTTATCAAGGAAACAAAGATACAAAACATCATTTACAACTCTCTCACATCTATATAAGGACCTAGAGTGACAGGGACCGACTGAACTTAATTGATCTAATACTTAACTCATGTGGTAGATCTACTCTGATGCTTTGACATTCTTCAAGTCCATGTGGTTTTCCTAAAAATTGTGAGTAGAGGGGTGAGCCTACTCGCTCATTGAATGAGTACTTCAAAGAAACAATGTAAAGCACTTATATAATTACGGATATACTTTTGAGCAACTGATATCAATTATAACAACAGTAAGCTTTAAAGAGACTGATCATTGACAATCATAAATATGGCGGGATACTCTAGATATCAACAAGAGTAAATAAATATATGAACATGCTTGATTAATTTCAAAGAGAACTAATAACTTAGAAACATATAAAGTATAATTGAATAACTACACACACTTGTTTAACCTCTCATTCATCTTATTATGCCCTGAACCCTCATGAGGTGTACCACAACATGTGAAAGAATCGTAGCAAGCTATGATCTCACTATACAAGGCTTAGAAGCATGCCCGTGTTCCTAAGACTATCTCTCGAGTAAGACCCCATTTGCAGCGGGCCTCGACACGTCTGCCTCTCGGCAGCTAATGGGAGCATCCAGATATCTCAGACTCCACCTCTCAACCTGGGTACTCAGGTGGTGAGTCAAAGCCCTCAGGCTTACTGTGCATCAGTGGATCCACTGACCACTGATCACTTACATCATGTAACATAGGTAGAACTGACATCCCCAGTTGGTGTTGGGTACCATACAATTGTAAGGAGTCTTTCCTACTGGCCAAGACCCCCGCACCCTACTGGTGCTCTCCAGCTTACCTCAATCTAGATTACCTCCAATTGGGAAACCATTTCCTCCCCACAACGCATGCCTCATCCTGTGAGGATTCTACAGTATTTAGGGCATCTACATATCTAATTCACTCTTTACATTCACAATTCAATCATCACATCAACATATCTTGGTTTAGCTTTGTAAACCATTCTTTTCATAGACCATCTGATAACATTTACCACAACTGAACTTTTAAGCATCACCACTTCTCATTCTGAGAACATTGATATCACAATACTTAATTCATTGAACACCCTATCCTTAGGGTTTCATTTACCTCATTCACTTATCACCTGGCTCTCATAATGATTTCATGCGACATAAACATTCATTGAATGAAGATGACTTTCAACAAATCATATACAATCAATATATGTATGAAACCTTGGAACTGAGCTTAATTTGGGTTTCCATACCATTCACTAATATATCATGCATAAAGAATAAAATTGAATAAATAAAGTCTATCATGTCAAGAAAATCCCTTCAAATGGATTTCACAATATCTATTCCCAAATATCCAACTTTCCTCGCATATAAGGTTTCACCCTCTTTACTGAGATATCCAACAAACACTATTCATATTAAATGAAATCCAAGATAGTATCTAACATATATGTACTCCGCATTCAGATAAACAATCATTCATAACCACGGGGATCTAGATAAACAAATTTCTCTATTTAATTATACAACAATTTCTGTCATAGACAAATTCCCTATATTTCAGTTTACTCTTATAATATATGTGAATACTTAGGGAATTCTCATTAGGATGTATTGTATACATTTATAATGTGATTTTATCATCTAAAATTCATCCAAATAGAGGAATAATCCATTTCATATCATTTTGCAACAACTTAAATCAAACAGACAATTCAGGGTTTCTAGTCGCATACTAAGCAATTGAAGATTATGGATGATTTAACCAATTTTCGTGCAATATACTGTTTAAGGGAAGTTCCCACTCACCCTAAGGTGTGAAAACTCCTTAAAAATGCATCTCATCCCTAAAAATCTCGATCTCATATCAAATCCCTAGCAATTCACCCGATTATTCTTCCTTTCAACTCGGAAACCCTAAAAATGAGGGATTATGAAGAAAGTGTGAGAAAAGGGGAAGTTTTGATACTGTTTAGGATCAAATCTGAGGAGGGACATAATCTTGACATGTGAGATAATATTCACCATTAAAGTCTATGCAAAGAAGCTAAACGTACTTGATTTCATCATTATCTCGGATAGAGAAACCCTAGATCAACAATTCCACTACTTTCTCCTCTCAAACCCTAACTCTCCCTCTCTCTCTAGGATTTCGTTTCTATGGAATGAGTAACAAATTATAAGAGATACTAGTGTGTGAGGTTTATCATATAGAGCAATTTAGTTGTTTGGGTGAATTGCAAATCGACCCCTCACTAAACTTTTTCTTATTCAGCAGATTTTTCTGTCATAAAAAAGTTACTGTAATTCGTGTATTTAAGAGATAAAACCTTACAAAAAAATTATGAAAATTTATCATGTTGTTTTTAATTGAGTTATAAATCTTCAGTTGAAATTTTAGATTATTATGTACTACCATTAAATAACTAAAAATAGAATAGTGCACTGCTATCCAGAAATCTACAGAACAGTCGGTTGAAGAGAAAATGCCCCAGAATGACCATGCAAGCTGCCACAACTGTGCTAAGATGGACCCAGCACGGCCATGCTTCCTACCACAGCCGTGATGTATTGGTTTCATCAGATCGGAGTACAAAAGTTGGTCAATAGTTCAATTCTTTCAAAATGTCCGTGTAGCCTAGAATGCCCGTGCCACCAATGACCCACCATGGCCGTGCTACCCACCACGGCCGTGCTATCCTAGACTTCAACTACAATTTTCATTCTCCTTTGCATACCTCTCTCATTCCTTCCCAACATGAGCCTATTTGGTGAAAACCTTGATTTTAGTCGACTAGGTTTTATATTTTCTCAAACCCTAATTATACAAAGAGATAGCATACTTGGGGTTCTCATTAGGTTTAACATATCATGATTGAGATATCATCATTAATCATGTTTAATCAATGACCAATATAACTAAGTATGTAGTCATCCACATAAATACTAACTTACCCATTAAGCTCAGATATGGTCATAATAGTTACCTACCCCCATTCCAAAAACCTACAAGTCTTTCTCGCAACAAACTCATCACTATGTCATGGTAAAGAACACTATTGTCATGATGGTAGCAGCCAATCGTGTTACTACACCATATAAGGAGTAAAAAAGGAGAAAGGGAAACGAGGTTTGCAAGTCATCAAATCCTTGTCTGAACCTTGAAAATAATAAGGTGTCTTGTAAAATCTTTATCGGTGTACAATTTTAGACAACTATTGGTTCTTCTATTCTTGATATTCTTATCTAAGTCACATGTTTCTATTGTTTTAAATAAAGTAACTCATGATGAGTATATTTCTCCAAGGTCCACCATTAAGCATCCCTATATATATATATTCTCATATTGTTCTATGCTACCCCACATACAACCTATGCCTATTGGTAACCAAATTTAAATTCAAATTTGATTTTTGATCTATTCCATACCACGGGGGCCTTTCCCCCGCACCCCCTGCATTTATCGTCCCAAGGGTCAAAAAAATGTGACTTTTGGGGTGGTGTAAAATCTATTTATTTTTCTTCCCAGATTTGGCTAATCAAGTCATGTTTCACATTGACTCGAGTTATCAATTCTCATCCTCCACATATTTTCTTGGATAACCATTACCTATACCATTATTTATGACTTTCCACCCCAACCATTTGATATTTGGTGTGAGGGAGAAAATAGAGGAAGATGAGAGGAAAATTTTATTTCTACTGCTATGTACATGGAGGTTCATTTCTACTATTACACATGTTGGAGTTTGTTTGATGACTACTAATTTGATTTGTGATGATGGTCTTGTATCTAACTATGTTGTCTCTACATTTTTCTTTTAGTCAGTACTTTATTTGCATGTTGATAATTTTTTGTCCCTTCACATGTGGACTTCTAGTGCTATGTGTCAACACTCTCTGTCTTGTCCATGCTCTATTTGCACATTACCTATTTTTGCTTTGGTTGCACACTGAATACTATTGTTGATGTGAACCAACACTGTTTGGGAACTATCATCCAACACTCTCTTAACTTTGATGATAGTGATTGTAATGGAGATCCTAACACCTTCTTACTACTATTAACTACTACTTCATATGCCAGATCCTTTGGATCAAGAAGCTTCTATTACATATCTATGACCTACTTCAGATTCAACCCGCTTGTAACCTACTTATGATTATTTAAATGAGGGGGAGTATTTGAGCGGTTGAATACATTATTGTAATATTCGGGGGGGCAAAATTTTCTTGTATGGGCTTATTTATCTTTTGTGATTTTAGTATGTCTTTCTATTTACTTGTTGACTAGGGATTCTCCCTAGCTTTAGCTTGATGGGGAGTGTTATAGAGTCTTAATATTTGGTTAATTAGTTTTTGGATCTATTATTATGTGGGCCCAAGTGTGTCCTGGCCCATTAAGGTTGTGTCTAGGTCTGTACGCTTCCCCCCTTCTTTTATATATAGAAGAGGGGTTTCTCTTATAAACTACTATTAATTTTAAATGATAAAGCTTGAAGTATTTTCTATAACCATGATTGAAAGTGAAGAATTAAAGTAATACTAAAGATTAAGATGTCACCCAAATTAGGTCACATCTCCCTCCCATTTTCCATTACAATAGATTTTCTTGTAGTTGGACATTCCCTCAATTAGGTTATGAACAACATAACCAGCCTAGTCATAGTTCCTCATGCCAGGTATATTTTCTATGTAGGTTCTGTAGTCAAATGACATAAGACAAAATTTAGATGGGGCTAGAATATTTGATATCACGTGTATTATGTATAACAGAGCTATGGAATGTGCGTTGGTTGACCTTGAAAGGGAAATTCTGACATCTTCAAGGCAGGGAAAACCCTTTTGGGGGGTTTACACTCCCTGTTTTGTTAGCCAAATTAGTAAGTCTTATCTTAGCTCTTTTACTTTCAGTTGATAACAATTTGGAACTTTCCTTTCGGGATACCATACATTCTCAAAGTATCAACTACCTTGATGTCCATCCTTTTGCCATTCACACGGCCATGTGCATTTTTTTGTATGAAATTAAATACACATAGGATTAACCAAAGAAAAAAATTGGGCTTTTTATCTTTAACTCTAACAATCCAACAAACTCATCTTGTTGTAGTGCCCATCTAACGATAGCAAAATTTTCTTCTATGTGTAGGGTTTGAATGATCTCAATAATGAGGGAGACCCTACACATGTGTTGGAATCTTGATGCCATCTCGACAAAGAATGAGAGAGAGATATTTCATAGAGATTGAGGTATCAATGTACTAACCAACGGTTTAATCACTCAATCACAACCGACAAGGTTATCGAAAAGTAGTACACAAACTTCGGTGGACCCGAAAGCAACCTTCAAGCTCTGGTGACAATTTCTGATCATCGATCAAGATAATGTGATTTTAAAAAAACTGAAGCAAATGGAAAACATATCACCATCATAAGGGTGCATTGTCAATTTACATAAAAATCTACAAAGATTTTTTTTATTTTCCACATTTAAGTTTGTTGGATCTTTACCTAAATACTTGCTCTCAACTTACATAAATACTAATGGTACAATCAAAGTGTCAAGAATATAATTATTATACTCATTACATGATTACTAGTTATCCCATTCCTTGAATATTATATGTCAAATTAGATAAATAAGTGATTCTTATGTTTTACTTACATTCTTCTGTGAATTAAGTGTTGTTAACTTAAAATCACATATTTCTTAATTTCTTAGGGTTTTATGTGATCAATAATGTCTCCTTCATTAGATAGTGTAACATTTGTTCAAGAAGAAGAGTTAGACTATTTTAAGAAAATTGTATCTTGTCAAATATATTGGGAACTAGCAACTATAAGGATGCCCTATTTATGTTAGACTTTTTAGTTCTAGGAACTCAGGGAAAGCTGTCACCGAGCATAAAAAAAATCTATTTTACAAAAATGTCCTAACTAAGATCGATGTTGGTTGATGTGTTATTCAAACATTGCTCACAACTCCACATATATCGACTGCCTATAGTAGTGAAGATTGTTTGTCATAGACTTTGCATTCTTCATCCACTATGATCCCAAACTACCACTTCCATCTTTCATATTCCCCAGTCACCATGTTAGACGATGCATGCTCCTTCAATGAGGCATTCCACCCCAAGATGTAACTCAATTGCCTCCCTTTCCCCAAGGATTGGCTCATCCACATCCAAGAGAAACACATTGGTTGGATAGGCTACCTTCACCACATTGGCTATTTCATCGTACACCTCCAATACAACCCTACCATCTTGGCCTTTGACAAAGGATAGGAAGGCTATATAAGAACAATGAAAATTACTTTATGAGACCTTATTTATGCTAATGAGGTCTTGCACTTCAACCTCGACATCCGATTATGCAACAATGAAAACCATATGAAACCAGTTGCTACCTTAGTCACCTCCTAATTACTTCCTTAACATGATAGCATGATCTTTGATTTCCACAACAAACAAACTCCCTATTCTAGTGGGGCATGTGAAAACTGTCAATGAGTCTAGAGGAAGGGGTGGGTGGAGGAGGAAGGTGCCAGGAGAGTTTGAAGTAGTTCAACCCTGACTGATCTTCCCTCCCCTGATCCAAAACTGACTAATGCATACTTGATTATGCCAAATCCCACTGATATGCCGTTCTTTGTTGTAGCCAGTTCTCTGGCCCATCTGCTCTATGACAATGTTCATCACGTAATGGTACGACGTACCATGCTAAGTTTATGTCATGTAGAGTCCCCCATTCTAAAAGATGCCTTGATGCCTATTCTACTACCTCTCACGCTAATGTGCTTAGGCATCTCATCCGATAATTTCAATTCTTTTCATCAAAATATTTGGCTAGTAGTCTCAAGGCTAGGATGATGAGGGTTACCTGTGTAAATCCTCACATAATACTGGTTAATTAAGATGACCAAGATCATCCTAATTTTGCATATGAAAATGTAATATGAATGTTGTCAATAGTTTCTCCTAACTTTTGCGTATTTGGATGATTTGAAAGACTCAAATCACGTACACAATATTGATTGTCCCTTCATCTGCATATACTAAAATTTGGCGCTCACATTGTATAAACAATCATACATATTACAATGTAAGTTACTGTATGTTTGATACGTCTGTTCATATATTTGGAGTGTCAATGCATGTTGTACATGTTCATGAATTTCTAATTTAGAATTTATGGAATTGTCAGATGAAGGTGCATACTGCATTATACTATTTTGGTTAAGCAAAGTATGATCACTATGTATATGAATATTGTTTCTCTTATTGCTGAATACTCTTTTTTAAACATCAAATGTTGGAAACTCCAGAGTGTTGTTTTAATCCATTGATAAAAAACATTGTAGAATATACATACAAGTTAACATTCCGATGTTCATAAGTTATCGAAATTCCTTCACAAAGTTTTTCAAAAACTTGGATTTGCATAAGTGTGGGCGGCAAATTGAGTGACCAATCATCTTGGATATACATTCAACTGTCAGACTCCATGACGACTCTTTCCATTGAACTTCCCTGACTATATATATCCTCTTTAAATATTCAATAAAAATCTCCTATACACAAACTCAAACACGTTCATTGAATGTAAGAGTGTCTTTCCCTTTCTTAGAATATGGACATTCTTCATGACAATTATTTTAGCAGAATACACCAAAAAATCAATATTAAATGATTGTGAAACCTAGTGTAGCAACCAGGTTACAAAATCATTATATGGTAGGTAGAAAATTATATTAGTACTATACCTAACATGAATCCTGGGTAATACATGATTTATCATATTTTAGGAAAGAAAGAATATAGTTTTACAAAAGTGTATCTAGGATGATATAGATATCCATCATGGTTCATTCCATTCTAAATCCTAGACGTTGAGATGTACACAATATACTTTAGTCCAAATGTTATTAGGTGTATACCATGATAAATTAAAGCTTTCTTGGATAAATAGGACCCTTTTGTCTGTTATGTGTAGCATCAATAAGTTCTATGGTGACTTTTGGACATCTGTAATGAATGCTAGAGTAGGACATTGCTCAATACATTCATGTAGAATATGCCCATTCGACCTTTTCATCATCAAAATCATAAACACATTGTGATTATTGGTATCATGATGAAGAGGCACAACCAAAACTTCCCAATGCCTATAGTCCTAGTGGAGGTTGTCCCCGATGGGGTCCCTAGTTGTCTCTAGGTAGAGCTTCATTCCTGTCGTAACTGCTTCCTTGAGCATTTTGTTTAAAGAACTGAAAGTATCAACACATGGAATACTACTTAGAGAGAGAGGAACTTATTACTAGGAAAGTCGATGCAATAGAGGATATAATGGCCATTGTCCATAAATGGAATCATGTACCTAAAAGATTCATACATTTGAATGGGATATTAGTACTAAAATTATTCACATATATAAGAGTAAAATAATATTATTGCTAACTAACAAAACCACACTCACAGTGGTCAAAATGACCAATTGATGTAAGATGATCATTTTGAAAAATGGAACCAATGAAGATCCATTTCTCATAAGGATTTACAAGTGTTTCCAAGTTGATTTGGGTGTTCTTTTCCATATACAAACTAAGTGTTACTCATCTGTGGTTAACATTGAAGGTATCATAATATAATATAACAAAAAAGAGGGGAAATAGGATATATGGATGATTTAGAAAGTGCTATATGGAAGCGGGTGCATGCTATGTGACTTACACAAACCACAGAACATATGTCACATGTTGAGCAAGTGGATCATGATACTTCCTTCAATCTACCTATTTATATCCAACAAACTCATCTCCTTCCTCTGATGCTAGATGTAGCCATTATTGAACAACATATTATTTATGCAAATATATAATAATTGGTATAGGCATTCCATTTAATGAAGTATCATCGTAAATGTTCAAACTCATTATGTGGCATAGGTATTTCATGTACACCTCACAATAACTTTATGCAATGAGGGGAGGTTAAACGCCACAAAAAAATCCAACATTGTGATTTTCTGTGTATCTTGGCATTGAAAGCGTCCTATACAACTTTTTAGAAGAACCTATCCACTCATTTGTCTCCTCTTTTGTTCCATTTTCTTTTTGGTAGGTGTTGGGGAGGAGGGAAAGTGATGTATGGGAAATAAAAAAGTATGAACGACTAGAATGAGATAAGGATATCACAAAGACATGCTACAACCATGATAAAAGAAAATTAGAACATGATCAATTAGAAACATAAGAAGAGTGAGGGGTTAGAAGTGGAGGTTGTTGGTATGTATGTGTAGAGAGCCAATCATACAATGATTATAATGGGGCATTAGATACCTGATTTTATAATGATAAAAGGTAATTTCGTCTATTATGCTTGTCTCAATCATGAGATGATGACATAGACATAGTAGGTGTCTAAAGAGTGATGTTACTCGATGGCATATGTCTTCAGGTTGAGGACCTGAACAATGAGATCATGTGTATGATAAGAGTAAATGCATTCTTTTTATGTTCTGAGTCAGATATTACCGTGAAAGGAAAATACACAACAATAGTACATAAGATTAGAGTGTGTGTTGGTTGATGACAAAATATCATTAGTCATGATATATGATATCAAACAAAACATATAGGTACATGTTAGAGAATAGTGTATCTGATAGACGCACCTTGAGAGTGATACATGGATACCATGGAACAATAGTAAGAATCAACTCTCATAGTGATAGTGGTGATTGTGGTTCTTAGACCTGAAGTTAATACACTCATCACATGTTGTTCGATATATTTTGACATTATCCAATGTGACCTTCAACAAGGGTTGTCACAAAAGTGATGCTCGGGTGCATTGTGACACATGGGGACTGAGTGTGAGTGATGTAGATGGTATTTGTCCCTCCTACCATAGATTGATATCCATGCCACTTGGTACGCGAGATTGATAAACATACTTCCATACTCATGTGACTCAATATGTGTTATGTGAGCTCACATGCATCTCATATAGTCTTCTCTAGTTGAAGGAAAATGGATTGAATGTTGAAGAGGATGATGATTCCATGCCTCAAGTTCAATCTGGATATCAGAGACAAAGAAACTATACAATCACTGTAACACTGAAGTTGTTATCTAACTTTCCAATTACTTAGGTAGCAATGATGTGTTGCTAGATACCACTCATTATTTGTGATGTCATAAATTGGTTATGAACATTCACTACCAATGTAATTTGGGATGTATAGGGTCACATACATAGGATGCACTAGGAATAGGAGTTCATTCATGAATGATGTTTAACTTGATTACTAAAGTGTTTATGTATTCAATTTAAACAATGGTTGAAAATTGACTTAATGGACTATAAACTGACAAGTTCAAGTGTTGAACCGATCGATTCAAGTGTCAAGTGAATTTAAACTACATTGTCTATACATTACCTAAACTGGGGTATGAATTGACTGGTTCATTTAGTGAACTGATTAGTTCAAGGTCTATAATGATTGGTTCAACTAATGAACTTCCATGTTCAATGCTCAATATGATTGGATCAAAGATTGGTGTTGACGTCATGTTGTGCATTAATCAATTATTAAGAGACAATGTGATTTAAAATAGGAAAGCAAGTGAACCGATGGCTTCAAGTGTTGAACCGATCGTTTCACATGTGAATCGATTGGTTCAGGTGTGAACTGATTGTTTCATGGTTTGCATTTTCCAAAAAATTCATGAAATTCTATCTCTTAGACTCCCAGTTGATCTGGAAACACTGGCCCTATCCCTCCTATAAATAGAGGGGTAGTCAAAATTTTCAGAGATCAACCCAAATTTTGTCCTCTCTAGTTGTGGTAACTAGAGAGACTGATAAAGTCCTACACATAAAAGGGAGGGACAACAAGGGAGAGACAAAAAGGGAGAGTGAATCAACCTAGTAGGTTGACGTTCAAAGGGAAAACTCCTTCCTGTTGTCTATGATAATGCAGACTAGAGTTCCTGGTGGTCCACATGGACTATGTAGAGTGTGAAGGTCATTGCTGCTCGCTAGGAGGATGTCGTCAATCTCCATACATGGTGTTGTACCAACACGGTTGCTGACGAGTGCTTGAGTGCTGCTTGAAGAAAAAGCATAATACTACAAGGATAAGTTGCTGGACTTGCTCACGAACCAGGTATATCTCTTATAAAGTGTAATCCTAGATACACCCTTGTTGACGTGATATGCTTATTCAAGAATTGGGGCATTAAGTTTTTGTTTCATCTTCCTTATCTATTGTCCCATTTTCCCAACAGTGGCATCAAAGCCGCATCAAATTTACAGTGTATATTGATTTAAATCAATATGATAAGATCTATTTTATTGCATACTATGTGAATATTAAAATGATTAAAGTGCATATACAATTAAGTACCACATATAATCCCAAATACACACACACACATATATATATATAATGTATATATATGTATATATATGTATATATATGTATGTATGTATGTATATATATATATATATATATATATATATATATATATGGAATCTATATGCATTTCTCTAAAAAGGTTTGGATGATGGATGGATGCGTGGGTTATGGGAAAACCCCTATGGACTGTGTGCATGGTTGTTTTGTTTAGTTCTGTTGTTATTCAGTCTGCATATCAAGCATCTCCCCTCCTTTTCAAATGAAAATTAATACTCCTCTTTTTATAATCCCCTCGAATGTAACTTGAGGTTTTCCCTTTTCCAATGAGATATAAAATGTATTAGTTTTAATTAAATTTTTTTCATGAGAAGATGTCCTGCATGAGTTGAGTCGATTGACTGGAGGACCGAAGAGGCCAACAGACATGAGGAGCCAACCAATCAACCAGAAGGCCAACTGATCAACTGAAAGGTTTAAACAATCGACTGGGTCGGCACAAAGTTGCACAATATAGGTTGCTACATATGATGTGGACCTTAGGTAGCAGTAATTCCTTGTGGATCTAAGGAATTACATTAGTATGGCCACAACCATTGCTCATATTTTTGTGATTTCATGTTTTGTTTGTGGTTATAATGTGTATATGATACGTACTATAAGTATGTGTGTAGGGAAGTTTGGCATCAAGATATGGAGCGAAAACAAAACTTAAACTGCCTATTTCCCATGAAACTAACAGATTGCGTCAATAACTATGTAGTTGGAAAGGATGGTTTGGAGGATATCCCTGGTCTTGAAGCAAGTCCAATGAAAATCTCCTCATTGTAGTATGCACCTTTCTTCATGTCTCACTCAAACAACATTTGTAGTAGCTCCTGGTTGGTCGCCAGGGACAATAGCTTGACGTTGTCCCCCTTATGGGAAAAGCTCCTCACCTCTACAGTAGTCCACACAGAGCACCAGGAACTCTTGTCGATCTAGAAGAATAGACAAGAAGGAGTTGTCCCTTCTTATTGGTGTACTAACATCAACTTGCTCTCCCACAATTGTTCTCCCTTTCTATCCCTCCCTTTATCCAGTAGGACTTGCTCATGTTCTCTTGGTTACCACAACCAGAGAAGACAACAATTGTTTAAGGAAACTGAGTTGTGTCTTTGAGAAGCCCCCAGTTCCCCTCTATTTATAGGGTGTTAGGGTCATGGTTCCCAGTCTTATGGGAGTGGAAGGGACTGGAATTTCATAAATTTTCACATCCTACGAGTCACAAAATGATCAGTTCATGAGTGAATCAATCAATTGCCATATGAGCCAATCAGTTCAACTGTTGAACTGATCATTTCACCATGTTTCCCAATCACAATTTTATTGGTACTTAATATTCAATTTAATGCTCAGCATGACGTCAACAATAATCCTTGAATCAATCAAATTGATCCACCAACTGATCGGTTCACAACCTGAGACAATCAGTTCATGGACCTGAGCCGATCAGCTAACTTCTTGAATTGGTCAGTTCATGGTCCAACACTACCAAAGTTAGTTCAATTGATTAAACACTCCAACTGGTCAATTCAACATTTTGAACCGCTTAGTTCATAGTCCATTCAGTCAATTACCCAACTAGTGTTGTTTAAATTGAGTACCTAACTCTGTAGTAATAAAATTTAAACTATATTCATGAATGAACTCCTATTCCAAGTGTATCCTATGTGTGTGACCCTATAGGTTCCAAGTTACGCTGGTAGTGAATGTCCATAACTAATTTATGACATCACAAGAAACAAGTGATATCTAGCAACACATCATTGCTACCCAAGTAATTAGGAGAGTTGGAGAAAAACTTCAACCTAGAATCATTGATTGGTGTTATAATGATTTTCTAATTCCTTTCTCACCGATATCCGGATTGAACTCGAGGCATAGATTTTTCATCCTCTCAAAGTTCAATCCATGTTCCTTGAACTATAGTAGAATGTATGAGATATATGTGACCTCAATATCACATATTGATTCACATGTGCATGTACATGCTTTTATCAGTCTCGCTTATCAAGTGGCCATGATATCATACTTCTATAGGAGGGACAAATCCCATCTATGTCACTCACAGTTATTCACATGTGTCATAGTGCATCCAATTATCACCTTTATGTCAACCCTTATTCAAGGTTATAATGGATGATATCAAAGTACATTGTATGGCATTTGATGAGCATAGTGATTTAAGGTCTAAGAACCACAATTACCACTAATACAATGAGAGATGATTCTGACTACCAATTATGGTTTCCATGTATAACTCTCATGGTGGGTATGTCTGATACACTATTCTCCTAAAAAGTATCTATGTGTTTGATTTGATATCACATATCATGACTGATAAAATTCTGGCATCAACCAACACACACTCTTGTCTTATGTGTCATTGTTGTCCATATGTCTTCAAAAATAACATCCAACTAGTGAAATAATAATAATTTCCATACTTTTGACATCCACATGATATCATTGTTCAGGTCATCAACCCGAAGACATACATCATTGAGTAATGTCATTCTTTATACATTCATTATGTTTTCTCATTATCACGTAAATGAGTGAAACAAAATAAATTGGAAGATTACCTATATTATTAATCAAAGCTTCTATAAGATATGCCATCACAATCATCATATGATTGGCTCTCTGGGCATACTTACCAACCTAATCCCACTTGCATTTAGAGCCAATCACCCACAATCTCTTTCTTAGTGATCTTAAATAGTCCATCATGTTTCTACTATGCAAGTGCTAATCTAGCCTTTCATCAGTGTATTGCATGTTTCACATCTCTTATTGTATGATATCACGTATGAGATGAAAATTCCGTAGTATGTTATCTTATATTCTTTGCCTAATCAGTAGCTGCATTTATGTCATAGTATTTCTACTTTGTCATCAGTGGTTGGAACATCCCACAAGTTCATCTATATGAACTTATAGATCCATACTATATACTCTGTTGTGTTCATAACCCTAGGATACTCGACTTTTGTTGTAGAATTAAATAACTCTGTTACAGTTCTTGTTTTAAGATAAAACACAAATTTTATATTTCGATCATTTATTGTCAATTTAGAAGATTGCATCAATGTAACTCTTTACACCCAACTCTTCCTAATTTTCATAACAAAGGAAGTTATCATTTTAGAGATTCTTAAAGATCTTTATGGCATTCCAATGACCTTCATTGGAATCTCACTGAGATCATTTTTTTCATGTCTTAATACATACACGATAATGGGATGAGTGCATTATATTGCATACATGGTAGATCCAATTGCTAGTGCATATGACATCTTAGTCATGTTTTCCCATTCTTCACAGGAATTAGAATACAGGGTTCATGAGAGACGAATCCCATGTATCATGGATAGATTCTCTCTCATGGAATCCATTATGCCGAACCCTTTCAATAGCTTACAAAAATATGTGCTCATACTTAGGTCCAGAAGATTTGCAGAACTATCTCTATAGATCTGAATTCCTATAACATTGGGTGCTTTGCCTAAAACCTTTATAGATAAGTGGTGCAATATTCTCAAGGCCACACACTAGCCAAATAAAGGTGTCTAGATGAAATCCTAAGGGAAAACAGATGGATCTCTCAAAATTTGTATATGGACCTAGTCCAATGCACAAGTTCAACTAATCACATGTACCCACAAACACACATGGTTATGTTGTAGTATAGGCTAGTGGTAAGATTAGGGTCAATCCTCTGGGAGAGAGGGGGCACTAGAACTAGGTTAATATTAGCTATGTTCCTAAAGTGGAGATTAGAGTTTGAGGGTTTAAACTTGTATTTGGTTTGATTATACTATGATTGCAAGCAAGAAAGAGCAAGAAAGAAACAAGATTAACCAAAATCCCTAGATTACTCTAGGAAAGGTAAGGCACTTAACAAAACTAGAGCAAGAGGAGTCACACTACACTAGCAAGGCAAGGCATCAACTAATATTCAAGCTAGCAATGAGACACACAAGAGTATAAATTATAACTAGTTAACCAAGTTAACACAAGCAAGCTCAAAGGAGCCCTAACTACTTGAGCAAGAACTGACTATCTAGAACTAGGCAATTAGCTAAGAATTAACAAAGGCAATTAACTAAACTAGCATTAACAAATTAAGAAGGTAAGAGTGGATTTTAAGTAGTATGATGGATAGGTGGGCCATTTGGGAATGAAACTTGATATTAGTTGGGAGAAGGTCAACATAGCATGCAATTCTCACATTTCAATTTAGATTACCAAACCAAATAATGAGGCAAGTTCTATTAGAATGTACCCTATACTACTAGTTGGAGAACTAGGTTTAGGCATAATTCTAACATGACTTGGAAAGTCTAGGTTTCTAGGGTAAGTGGTATTAGGGAAATTGAGATCCTTGGGTAGGAATGGGAGTAGAGATGAGGGTGTTTCACCTCATGTTACTTGCCATCTAGCCTTTAGGAAACTATACGCAATTGCACTAATCACACTTACACTAGATACTTAGATCTCACAATTGCTTGTAGAAGAAGGGAGATGTATGTGGGAACAAAGGGGGCTATCTAGGGAGCCACTAATTGGACCCTTGAGCCATTCCTAAGATTGCTACATACATTCCAATTTCTCCTAGAAGCTAAGTGTCATCAAGCATCACAAAACAAACAATCTATGTTTAAAAGCACAAACCACATGCAAGATGGGAAATCAAATATAAGCAAGATGAAATCATCATAGAATGAAATCATGTTCAATACATGTTATTTTCCTCAACATGGTATCAAAGTCATATTTTAATCCCAAACAACCTACCACTAGGGGCTTAGCTAGACATGCTCAAATAAAAGATAAAAGAAGTAGGAAGAATTGGGTAGGAATCCATGGAGCTTAGAGTAGCTTCTTCTTCTTCACCTCCTAGCTATTGTAGGGTGTGGCTCCTCCTCCAAGGGGGGTGAAAAGCACGGATATATGGGGAATTATGGTAGGGAACCTAGAAAACTAGGTTTGCGTGGTGGAAATGGAGTGGAAAATGGAGTGGGAGGTAGGAGAGTGGAGTAAATGTAGGGAAGGGGATGAAGGATCTCTAGAGTAGCTAGGAAGAGGCTAATGGAAGCTAAATTTGTGTAGTGGCCACCACCTAGGTATATATAGGTGGTGGGTAGGCACTAGGGTAAGTAGGGGCAAAGTGGAAAAATTAGTGGAGAAAATGGGTAGGTTTAGGTGGTCACCACGACCGTGGTGAGGTACCAGGGATGTGGTGGGGGTTGCATGGGACACTTGTGGGTAGTGGTATGGCCGAGGTAGAAAGTGGAGTTGGAAGTGTAAGTGTATATGGTGGCCACGGCCATGGTGAGGTGCCATAGTTGTGTTGGGCAGAGGATACCACGGCCGCGTGGGAGGAGGTAGCCACATGTGAGGTCGCTCTGAGGTCATTATGTATTTAGCTTGCCACGGGTGTGGTGAGCACCACGGGTAAGGTGGCCTTCAAGGGACATAGTCATGGACCGTGGTCATTCACATGTAAATTGATCCAAGTCCCTGCTGATTTTTGGGATCTTCATGCATAAATCACCATGGTTGTCTTACTGACCACCGGTGAGGTAGGAGGCATTGGTCACGACCGTGCTGGGGTCCATGGTTGTGGGGTCTTCAGCGACCACGACCGTTGTGATGACCACAACCATGGTAATTCATGTGTAATTTGAGTGACTTCCCTGTGACTTTTAGATCTTAATTCCCCACGACCGTGGTGATGTGCCACGACCATTTTGGGGCTTCTTGGTGCTAATCTCCACTTCAATTTCTTCATCTAGCCTCCTTTTTCTTTATATTGCTCTTGTGCATCCAAGGGAATCTTAGGGAAGATATAGGTCCACTCTTGGGGGTGTAAGAAACCAAATACATTCTTCATCTCTGTCCCATGCATCAATGCATGCATAAGTGCCCTGAAATACACACAAAAGGAGGCATAAGTGCATTTCTCATAAAAGATCATATTGATGGGAATAACTTGTAATCTATGATGTTAAAATATGATTATCATGCAAAAAGACATTAGATGAAGCCCTAAAATAGGACTTCATCACCACCCCAAACTTAAAACATACTTGACCTCAAGTATTCTCCAATTTAATATCTCTCTTCCATTTCTTTCAATTAAATAAGAATGATAGAATGCATTGCAATAGAATATTATTGACTACATGGTCTTATAAGTGACTAAGTTCATGTGTTCTACCTCTCTCCTATCCACTTTCACAAACCAATCATGAAAAAAAACACTGAGCATACAAACTTCAAATATAGAGAATAGAATACACAAGCTTTACATATGTCCTTCATATAATTTTGGGTAAACTGTTTCATGTTGGTGTTAATCAATGATGATAGGAGTGTTGTTTCACTTTCATGCATTCAATCTTATGCCTAAAACCACACCAAATGACCCACATGTATGTACAAAAGTTTAAAGTGAGCTAGATTTGATATTTTCTAGCTCAATGGGTATGGAAAAGGAAGAAATGATTGTGGTAAGAGATTGGAGTGTTGTTTTTCTTCACACTCATCTTTTATTTATTTAGATGCTCTTAAATAGAAGCATCTTTTATTTTCTTTTTTCTTTTCTCTTTTCTTCTTTTCTTTTCTTTTGCCCTTGGTGTAGGTAGGACATATGGTGGATAGAGTGAAGCGGGGAAATGTAGATATGGCCACCCCAAGCTTTTAAAGGTGGCCAAGGATAAATATGTGCAATAAGGCATCCTTTCATGGGGAGGAGACGTATAAAGATGGTGAAAGAAGAGTCGGGTCAAAGAGGGGTCACTAGTGTAGTCCTCAACATAAAATCTCCTGCATGAAAACTAATCCAATACTTCATCAAATGATATCACACAACATGATTAAACAACATGAGATTCAAATTTGTATCATGCAATACCATAGGCTCTAAGAATTCATAGCTTTCTTAATTCACAATTCAACAAAGGCATTCATAAACTTGAGAGAGGTGATGCACATGTAAAAAGTCAACAATTAAGATCATATAGAAATAAACTCTAAAAATGTGCCATGCATTTATCAAAGATAAATATTTTTAGTTCAAAAAGTGGAGATTATGTTAAAACATGCTTTTAAGCAAGAACATTCAAGTTCGGGAGAAATTGGCCAAAATGGTGCCAATTTGCAATCAATAACATCTAAACCCACATTTAGAGAAATGAAAGCATAAAGCAACAAATCCTAATTAAAATACACAAAAATTACCAAAATCTACATGGAAATGCAATGCATGACATGGAAGAGCAAAAAGAGAAAACATTTTGAAAAATTATGCAAAAATGCATGAAATTAAACTACATGTATGCATGCTAACAAGAAGAAATATACACTAACAAGAGTAAAATAAAACAATTCTAAAATTAGGTGGAATAGGTGTAAGCAAAATGAGAGATAAAGATAGGGTGGTGCATACCACCCTACCACCACAAACTTTTAAATCACGCTATCCTCAACATGAAACTAAAGCTTAGGGCTAGTAGGATGAAGATCATGGCTGGTGTTGCTGCTCAAAAGTAGGTTTCCCTATTGTGGCTGGTCTCGATACTCTGATTCATGCTGCTGAGGAGGTGGAGGACCTGGCCGAGCTGGAGGGAACTGGTAATAATGGCCCCAATATGTGTCTTGAGGGGGAAGGTAGGTCACTTGATATCCTGAAATACCACCCTAGAAGTCTTCGCCCCATTTGGGGTTTCACTGTGCCTGCACATGGGGGTAATGGTACAAGTGGTTGACCTGTTGATGCATATTCTATTGGTCTTGCCTCATGTATTGCTGGATGAGCTGCATGTCCTGCTGTGTCTTCTGAATACCTTCAAGCTATTCATGTATGGATGACATATCATATGCATTCACTGAAGGCACCTGCAACTGGGATGTCACCTCATCCATTCTTCTCAACCTTTACGGTTGTATTCTTTGCTCTCCTCCCTCTTCTTCTTGTTGTTGTGCATTTGATTCTGCCACTTCTTCTTATGTAGCAATGGGGTTAAAGTTTTCCTGTGGGTTTCCTTCCTCCCATTGATTCAACTTGTCATGTAGTAAGTCGGGGGGGAGGAAGAGAGGAGTGGGAAAGCATGATAGGTCATCTCAAGAATTATTTGTGGTGATACATATTTCACATTATATATCAACCTCTTGTTATTGATTGTGATCATTTGAGAGTGCATGAGGTACTTTAAATCAACAAATTGAGCTCCTTCGACCTCTTTAAGTCCGGTGACGTCAAAACCTAGGGATATAGCAATTGAGGTCACAACCCCTCCCATAACAAATGGAATTTTATTTTGAAGGGTATTTTGCTCATGTGATCTATCAAGAGTGACCCTAAGTTGATGTGCAACTTCTTATTTATACCATGTAGAATAAAGAAGTCCTTTTGCAAAATGCTTTCCTGATTGTCACCTCCCTACAATTGTATTGGCAAAGACTTCTTGCAAGTATCTGACCAACTGATTACTAATGTACATAGTTTTTGACTTGCCTACAGTGTATGTTGGCTCTACTGTCAACTAGTTCCAGAAGTCTCCATAGTCTAAGTCAACCTCTCTCTCAATTAATCCATCATTCATTTTGTTGGATTCTTTAGGATCTTTTACAATGATGCAATTCAACTCAGAAGCATTCAGCGTGAGTATTCTATTGAACATTGCAAACTTGATGGATTCCTCCCCTTTAACCTTGATCTTCTCTAGTGTGACGAAGAATTGCTGAGTCAAATCCATGCATGTGGATTGTGCAATGAAAACCACCTTAAAAAAATCGATTTCTTGAGCTTCCTTACCACCTCTACTTTGATGCTTAGGTCTGCATTTACCTTCTCACACCCATATCTTGTGGATATAACTCTCCTTGACATGCACCTAGGATAAATAGGTGTGATTTGCATCTTCCTTTGCCCCCTACCATAAGAAGTCCCCTCAGGAACCTTGCCAAAACCTTTCAGTCTGCCTACCTCCAGGTATGCCAAAGGTATCCTCTGTCTCAGAATCCATCTCCTCCTCACCAGTGCCATCTTCTTCTTCCTTAGCCTGATAGGATCATGACCCTGAGCTCATGTCAAGATTTAGAAGTACCCGTTGCTCAGGGTACCACTTTTGGTGATCCTCCTCTGCAATCCTCAATTACCACCTTGACTGCAGCTACTGTTGTAGTCTCTCCCCCAATGATGAGGTAGGGTGGCGTTTTGGCATTGTCAGTGGAGGTAGTCTTGATGAAGATGGAGCTGCAACTCCCTTTCCCCACTTCTAGCGGGTTGTGATATCTAGATCAACCTCGTCAATCATATCATCAAAGTTCTCTTCAGATGCCTCCTCCTCCTCCTCCCTATACGTCCCATTAGTGATGTGGTGGCTATCCGACGACTGGGTATAAGATGCACTTACAGATCCTGAACGGTGAAGTATTTGGGCAATGGAGTTTGATGGTGATGGAGTGTGGGATGGGATGCAAACTTGGGAAGAGGATCTTTTGGTGCACACTTTGCCTCCAGTGATCACCTCAAGGCTCTTTTGGGCCCCCCTCTTCACTACCTTGGTAATGCCCTTCATTATGTGGAGATGGTGGTGGTGGTATGGCTGTGATTTTCGGATTTTTGTGGAGGATGTGAATTGGAGGTTGAGAGATGGGTGGAATAGGCTAGGATGGTTTCTTAGACAATGGAGGATGGATTGGTTTAAGGTTTTGGGCAAAAATTGGTGGATTTTCATGAGGTTTTGTGTGGGGAGATTGTAGTCGAGGTGGAGAACGTAAATGGAGATGGTGGATATATTGATGGAGGTTTTGGGGTGGAAATGGTAGAGAAAGAGGTTGTGGAGGTGTAGGAAGTGATTGGAGGTCGATTTGTTGGAGGATTTGGGTTGGAGAAGTGAGATTGGTGGTACTGGAGGCAGAGCACATCATCACGGACGAGGAGAGCTCATGCAAATGAGTTAGAATGTGGAGGGGGTTGTGGTGTTTCTTGGAGTTTAAGTGAAAAATAGGTGGGGTCGGGTCCCACCATGGTCGTGGTGGGGGGTTGGCAACACATTTGTGGCGGGTGCCACAGTCGTGGTGAGCGGTGAAGGCAGATGTAGGTCGACCCTCACTACAGTTGTGGTGGGTGCCACGACCAAGGCGAGGGTGATGCAACCATAGATTGACCGTCGCCACAGTTGTAGTGGGTGCCACAGTCGTGGTGTCCTCCTCTCACCTTGGCCATGGTGGTCACCATGGTCATGGACATTCATGTACAAAATCACCTCCATCTCTGTAACTTCCTCAAATTGTTGCACTTAAATCACCACGACCGTCTTGCATTCATGTGGCCATGACTGATACCTTTCCTTCACAAAATTGGCCATGTTACTGTAACTTTCTTAAGATTTTTCAATTAAATCACCACAGATGTTTTGTCGCACCACGGTTGTGGTGGGTCTTCATTCAATACTTTGTCAATTCAATTTCGAAAATTTTGATATTTTTGCAATATTTTGGTTCTTTACCACATTTTAACTTCAAAGACCTTGCCTTGTCCTCTCTTTCTCTCTCTCAAACTTGTCACCTGCATATCATCACAACTCAAGCAAAAACTATCAAGCACAAGTGTGTGTGTGTGTGTATTTTGTGGAAAACGAAAGAAAAAGTATGAAAAAGTGAAGGTTGGGTGCAAAAGTTCCCAAACCTAGATGGGTTGCCTCCCACTAGTGCTACATTTTACTCCTTCAGCCGGGCTTATTGATTCTTGAACTCTTTCATCCTCTCGGGACTCTAAAAGCATCTTTGTAGGAAATATCCTTCTCATGTGCGTTCAAGTACATCTCTTCATCAAGTGGGTGTTCCTCAACTAACATCACAATATAAAAACTTTGATTGGCTCTATCCGGTCCAACTTCAACAACTGCCTTAAATCTTTGTCCATTCACTGTAAAGTCTCTTGCTCCATCCTTCTCACATATCACAATAGCTCCGTATGGGTACACATTCTTGACTAGGTAAGTTCCTTCCCATCTAGATCGAAGCTTCTCAGGAAAGAACTTCATCCTAGAGTTGTACAACCATACCCATTGCCCGGGCTCCAAATCCTTCTTCTTGATCATCTTTTCGTGAAGAAACTTTGTTCTTTCCTTGTAGATTTTAAACAATTCATAGGCCTCATGCCTCATTTCCTCAAGTTCATGCAGCTACAACTTTCTTTTCAACCCAGATGTGTCTCCATCCATATCCATGGCTTTCAAAGCCCACAATGCCTTATGTTGCATATCCATCGATAGATGGCAAGCTTGAATGGTTGGTGCCAATCGGGGCTTTATATGCAGTCCTATATGCCCACAAAGCCTCACTGAGGCGCAATGACCAATCCTCACTGTTCGATCTCACTGTCTTCTCTAGAATGAGCTTTATCTCTCGATTGGCTAACCTGACTTGACCACTCATTTGAGGGTGGTAATGAGTATCCACACGATGATTTACTCCATGTCTTTTTAACATACCTTGAAATGTGCGATGAATGAAATGGATTCCGCCATCACTAATCATGGCTCTTGGCACACCGAATCGGCTAAAGATATTTGACTTCACAAAATCACACACCACCTTATGATCATTGGTTCTATTAGCAATAGCTTCAATCCATTTTGATACATAATCAACGACTACCAAAATGTACACAAACCCAAAGGAAGGAGGAAACAGACCCATGAAAGCAATTCCCCAAACATCAAACATCAAACACCTCAACCACAAGAATGGGTGATAGAGGCATCATGTCCCTTTTGGAGATATTGCCCACCTTTTGGCACTTCAAATTGTCTTTGCAAAACTCATGAGCATCTTTGAACAACGTGGGCCAATAGAATCCACTTTGGAGAATCTTGGAGGTTGTGCTTCCTGCCAAAATGACCTCTACATGCACCAGAGTGGCACATGGGTAGGATCTCTTGTTGCTCACTTTCCAGAACACATCTTATAATGAGTTTATCGGGATAATATTTGAAAAGATGTGGATCATCCCAAGCATGGTTCTTCACCATAGAAAAAAGCCTCTTGCTGTCCTCTCTTGTCCAAGTGCTCGATATCCTTCCACTAGATAAGAAGTTAGCTATGCGCTTATACCACGGTCTTTGGGTGGATGAAAGTAAGAAGTGTTTCTCATGCATCATTGTTTCTTTGATGTGGTTCCTATCATCACACGGTGCTTCACAGCGGGAGAGGTGGTCGGATGCAAAATTTTCTACTACTTTTTAATCAAAAATATCTAGATCAAACTCTTGAAGCAATAGAATCCATCGAATCAACCTTGGCTTAGAATCCTTCTTCATCATAAGGTACTTCAAGGCTGCGTGATCTGTGTAACACTACCTTGTTTTGCAAGAGATAGGAGTGAAACTTGTCAAGAGTAAAGATCATGATAAGCAATTCTTTTTCTGTGGTAGTGTAGTTCCTTTGAGCTTCATCAAGAGTCTTGCTTGCATAGTAAATGGCATGTGGAATTTGGCCAATCCTTTGGCCCAACACAACCCCCACTACCATGTTTGATGAATCATTCATGATCTCAAATGGCAAGGAGAAGTTCAGGGGCTGCATGATTGGAGCAGAGACGAGCTTGTTCTTCAAGTGGTTGAAAGCTTCAACACACTTATCATCAAATTGAATTCCCCATATTTTTTAAGGAAATGACACAATGGCTTTGAGATTTTTCAAAAGTCTTTAATGAAGCAAAGATAGAAACCTACATACCCTAAGAAATATCAGACATGTATTACGGTGGAAGGAATGGTGAGAGTGGAAATTAGACCCACTTTGGCCTTATCAACTTCAATTCTGGCTTTAGAGACTCAATGACCCAAAACTATGCCTTCGGGCACCATGAAGTGGCTTTTCTCGCAAGATAGTACCAAACATACCTTGACACACATTTCAAGAAAATCTTCTAGGTGAAGCAAGCACTCAACAAACATTTTACCAAACACAAAAAGTCATCCATGAAGACTTCAATCAACGAATCAAGCATATCGGCAAAGATGGATGTTACACATTTTTGAAATGTCGAAGGCGCATTGTACAACCCAAATGGCATCCTATTGTAGGAAAAAGTACCACTTGGGCAAGTGAATGTCATCTTCTCTTGATCGGAGGGATGAATAGATGTTTGGAAGTAATTTGAGTACCCATCAAGAAAACAATAAAAACTTTGTCCAGCTAATCTTTCCAAAATTTGATCAAGGAATGGGAGAGGGTAATGATCTTTCTTGGTCTTTTCATTCAATTTTTATAATCCAAGCACATCCTCCGCTTGGATTGATCCCTCACAGGCATCAATTCCCCATCTTCATTCTCAGTGACTTTGATCCCACCCTTTTTGGGTACAACTTGGATGGGACTCACCCATGGGCTGTCAGAAATGAGATATATGATTCCGACATCAAGTACATTCATGACCTCTTTTGCTACAACCTATTTCAACTTGGGACTCAATCATCTTTGAAATTTATGGGTGGGTCTAACATCATCCTCAAGGTAGATTCTATGGACACAAATATAAGGGTCAATACCCCTCAAATTAGATATGGACCATCCGATGGCTTGAATGTTCTTCTTCAAAACTACCATCAATGCATCTTCTTGCTCCGGGGAAAGAATAGAAGAAATGATCACTGGGAGAGTGTCATTGGAGCCTAAGAAAGCATATTTCAACCCTTCAGGAAGAGATTTAAGTTCAAGAACAAGAGGCTCTTCAAGTGAATTCTTCAATGGTTTAGAAATGGATGGGAGATCTTCACTTGTAGCCACTAAAGCCAGATCTTTGTCCTCATCCTCATCCTCATCATCATCATCATTGGGAAACTCCACAAAGGGCTCTAGACCTCTACCTTGTGTGGTAGTTTGGATCCATGCAGGTAGACACTCTTCTACTATCTCATCAAGACACTCGATCAAATAACAATTCTCTTGAGTGGCACCTATCACCTCGACTTTAGTAGAAGACTTGAAAATGTTCAACTAGATCTTCATGTGTATGAAAGTCACATACATGGTGTCAGTCCTCACATGGATCACTACATCCATCAGTTGTAGCCAAGAAGGGTCTCACCAAGATGATAGGCACTTTCCTCGAGTCTTTTTTTGTGTCCAAGACAATAAAATTAGTAGGAAAGAATGCGAGGTCTCATCATCAAGTCTGACCAACACATCATCCATACACCCTCTAGGCATTTTCATAGATCTATTGAACAACTACAAGGTACAATGAGCGGGACCTAGTTGTTCCATTTGTAATTTGGAAAACACATCATAAGGCATCCGATTTATATTAAAACCCAAGTCAAGAAGAGATTGGTCTATGCGATGTGCTCCAATGTAGCATGAGATGATGGGAGCAACATGATCTCTTCTCTTCCTTGGCATTGTGTGCTGTAGAATTGAGCTCACTTGCTCAGTGAGTTTGACCTTCCTTGGTGTCCTTCTTGTAGTTTTCCCCTTAAATGTGCACAAGTCTTTCAAGAACTTAGTGTAAGATGGAATTTTCTTTATCGCATCAAGAAAAGGAATGGTGATCTTGACTTGTATAAAGGTCTTCATGACGTCCTCGATATGTTTCTTCTTCCTTCTTTCGATGGATGGCTCTTAAAGTGCATCAGGTAATGGAGGGAGCTGTGCTCCCAACTGACTCAAGTCAACAATATCATCAAGAGGTATCACTGAGATCACGGTATCTACTCTCGGTATTACAATATCATCAGCCTGAATCTTAGTATCAACATCCTTGATCACAGTATCAACCCTGTCATCACTAGTTGTGCTATCAACAGAAGTACCATGTGGCTTCTCCAAGGTCCTACCACTCCTCAAAATTGTCACTACCTTCACATGATCATGGGTAGTGGAAGAGGAAGCTTGTGGATTTGGCTGTGGCTGTTGAGGTGGTGGCGGCCTTGAGTGTGGTGGATTCAGGTTTTGGAGGATAAATTGTGGTTGGGTTTGTGGTTGTTGTTGTGGTGGATGGGGGTGATATTGTGGGGGGGTATTAGTATGAGTGAGGTGGAGGATATTGATAGTTGTAAGGGGTTGGTGAGGTGGAGGAGAATATGGATGTGGTGGTCCTTGGTACTGATAAAGTGGGGGTACTTGGCTTTGTGGTGGGACATAAGCTCCTTGAGTAGTGCTCACATAACTGTCATCATTGTTTGGGTTGGCCATGGGCTGAGATGGGAGCCTCCCCTCTTTACGGCGGTAAAGTGAAAGGGATATTTGATCGAGCCTTTATTCAAGGAGGCTACTATTTTTTCCTTGATATGACACCTCTTTATTCACTTCATCAAGATTCCTTAGCCTTCCTAGGACTTCTTCATCAAACTAGGAACTGTACTTGGGCCCTTTGTGTTGCCTTGGCTACCCTTTCCCATCCTCATTTTGTTATTTCCATGAGAAGTTTGTATGATTCCTTCACTCAGGAGTATAGGAGTTGGTCATCGAGCCTTCATTGTTTCAATTTATAAAGGCATGTAAAGCATGCATTTCTTCTTCCTCAGCTTCAACTACCATAGTGGATTTGCTAGAAGAACCACCAGCTTGGTTCTTCATCATATTCATCATATCTTCCGTCATTTTCATCATGTCAGAGTTGGCTATAGTCTGGGCTGGAACTACATGAGGAGGTGGAGGGATGCAGTTCTAATCATAAGGTTCCCCTTTAGTAGAAGCCCGATGATGAGAATACTCAACAAGGTGCTCAAACAAGGGCCATGACTCCTCATGTAGCTTTTCCATGAAGGTGCCTCCACATGATGATTCAACATTGTTTTGGCTCAACTCCACTTGCCCGATGTAGAAAACTTGAACCAACTGCCGCAAGGGTACCTCATGACGGGGGTAGTCATGCAGGAGCTTTTGGAACCTTTCCCACACCTCATGGAAGGGTTCATTTTCTCTTTGTGAGAAGGCGGTGATGCATCTTCGCATCTGGGTCAACTTGGAAATTGGAAAGAACTTCTTAAGAATCTCATTCTTTACCGCATTCCATGTCACCAACTCCGGCTTGGAGATGTACCATTCCTTGGCTTTTTCTTTCAGAGAGAAGGGAAAAAGGGTTCTGCGGATTGAGTCATCAGTGGTGGCGAGTGTGCAAAAAGTGGAACAAGTTTCAAGGAAGGCATTGATATGGTGGTCGGGGTTCTCATTCTCCAGCCCATAGTAAGTAGAAAGGAGTCCAATAAGGGTGGGTGGAATGGAGAATTGTTGACCCAAAATTTGGTCAACAAGGGTGGCAATTGGGGATTTGTAGTTCCCCGGGGTGAAGTATTCATGGAGAGGGTGGTTGGGTTGTGGTTGAGCATCTTCATGAGGTATTTCAGCTTCACAGTCACCCATTTCTGTAGCTTGGTGTTGTCTATAACAGCTTTGGCATCTCCTTCTACCTATCTCAGGTCGTATAACACAAATTCGGTACAGGTCGAATGCATATTATGCATGCACAACAGTCACCTACACAATACACAAACAAGCAACAAAAGCCAAGTTAGAATGATAGTATGCAAAAGTAAACAAAGATTAAAGAATAGCAATGGTGAGGGTAGTAGGAAAGGCTAAGCTACACTAACTAGCTAGGATGAACGCCTATGTCCCCGACAATGATGCCAGAAAGCTTGGTGTGATCTTCTCAAGGCCACACACTAGCCAACTAAAGGTGGCTAGATGCAACCCTAAGGGAAAACACACAAATATCTCAAAATTTGTATATGGACCTAGTCTAATGCACAAACTCAACTAATCACACATACCCGCAAATGCACGAGGTCATGTTGTAGTATAGGCTAGTGGTAAGATTAGGTTCAATCCTCAGGGAGAGAGGGGGCACTAGAGCTAAGTTAATGGCATCTATGTTCCTAAAGAGGAGATTAGAGTTTGAGGGTTTAAAGTTTGGTTTGGTTTTATTATACTATAATTGCAAGCAATAAAGAGCAAGAAAGAAACTAGATTAACCCAAAGCGCTAGATTACTCTAAGAAAGGTAAGGCAGTTAACAAAACTACAACAAGAGGAGTCGCACTGCACTATCAAAGCAAGGTATTAACTAAGATGCAAGCTAGCAATGAGACAAGCAAGAGTCTAAATTATCACTAGTTAGACAAGCTAACACAAGCAAGCTCAAAGGAGCCCTAACTACTTGAGAAAGAACTATATATCTAGAACTAGACAATTAGATAAGACTTAGAAAAGGCAATTAACTAAACTAGAATTAACAAGTTAAGAAGGCAAGAGTGGGTTTTAAGCAGTATGATGGATAGGTGGGCCGTTTGGGAATGAAACTTGATATTATTTGGGGGAAGGTCAACCTAACATGCAATTCTCATATTTCAATCTAGATTACCAAACCAAACAATGAGGTAAGTGCCATTAGAATGTATCCTATACTACAAGTTGGAGAACTACGGTTAGGTGTAATTCTAATAGGACTTGGCAAGTCTAGGTTTCTAGGGTAAGTGGTATTAGGGAAATTAAGAGTAAAGGGTAGGAATGGGAGTAGAGATGAGGGTGTTTCACCTCATGTTACTTGACATCTAGCCTTTAGGAAACTCTAGGAAATTGAACTAATCACACTTATACTAGCTACTTAGATCTCACACTTGCTTGTAGAAGGGAGTTGTTTGTGAGAATAAAGGAGGCTAGCTAGGGATCCACTAATTGGACGTAGGATTCATTCCTAAGATTGCCACATACATTCCAATTTCTCCTAGAAGCTTAGTGTCATCAAACATTACAAAATAAACAATCTATGTTTAAAAGCACAAACCACATGCAAGATAATGGGAAATGAGATATAAGCAAGAGGAAATCATGATAGAATGAAATTATGTTCAATACAAGTTATTTCCCCCCAACATGGTATCAAAGTCACATTTTAACCCCAAACAACCCACCACTAGGGACTTAGATAGACATGCTCAAACAAAAGAGAAAAGAAGTAAGAAGAATGGGGTAGAAATCCATGGAGCTCGGAGTAGCTTCTTCTTCTTCACTTCCTAGCTTTTGTAGGGCATGGATCCTCCTTCATGGGGGGAGAAACGCAAGGGGATATGGGGGATTATGGTTGGGAACCTAGAAAACTAGGTTTGTGTGATGGAAATGGAGTGGAAAATGGAGTGGGAGGTAGGTGAGTGGAGTAAATGCAAGGAAGGGGATGGAGGATCTCTAGAGTAACTAGGAAGAGGCTAACAAAAGCTAACCATTGTTCTGTGGCTGCCACCAATGTATATATAGGTGGTGGGGAGGCACTAGGATAAGTAGGGGAAAGGTGGAAAAATAAGTGGACAAAATGGGTTGGTTTAGGTGGTCACCACAACCGTGGTGGAGGTTGCATGGCACGATTGTAGGTAGTGGAATGGCCGAGGTGGAAAGTGGAGTCAGAAATGTAAGTGTATATGGTGTCCACGATCGTGGCAGGGTGCCCCGATCTTCTTGGGTAGAGGATACCACAGTCGTGTGGGATACCACGGCCGTATGGGAGGAGGTAGCCACTGTTGACCTTGAGGTTATACATTGTCCATGTTTTGATAATGACTTAACCATTCCACTCATAGGTATCTAATATGTGTATTAAAGATTGATTTCAGGTATTAGGCACATGAAAAGGATCCAAAATCAAAAGCCCTAGAATGGCTCAAGTTTAAGTCAAAGAGCTACAAGTGTGTGTTTGTGGAAATCCATGTAAATAACCTTAGAACATTTCTATAATCACTTGTAATGATGAATTGACTTGTAACTTGGACGAGAAAATTGATTGGGACATAAAACACCAAAGTTAAATCTCTTTAGATGCATTTTCCAAAGATTGATAATAGGCTGTCGATCGGTCGAGTTTTCCCCAGGACAAACTCGGCCGGTCCATCTTGGTCAATTTTCTAGAGATAGCATCGGTTGAGTTGTGTTTTCAAAGAACTCGACCGATCGAGTGCCTGACCAAAATGATCTTCAGTGATCGGTCGAGTTTTCCTAGGACAAACTCGACTGACAGTTTGAATATCAGTTTTGTCTTTTACTTGATCAGTCGAGTTAACTTTATTGAAACTCGACCGATTGCACTGTAAAGAATTTTGCAAAAAAAGAGATGTGACCGTTGGTGTGTGTTTTGAGCAAAAATAAAGTCGTTGCTTTGAGCAAAAAATGGCTATTTTTGTATCTAAGTGTCCCACAACTTAAAGGAGAACCCTCAACTATAAATAGGACCTCTTAGAGTTCATTCCAAGGTTGCTCATTCATTGCAAACTTGGTTCTAGAATAGTTGAGAGTATTCTAAACCTTTGAGCCCCTTTCTCTCTCTACCTTCAAGTCAAATTCATGAGTATGAGTGAGATAGGTTCTTGTGTAAGAGAGCTACTCCCTGTATTGATGTAAAGCTCTCCTCCTCCATCTTCCTACCTCAATACCCATTGAAGATAAGGTTTGAAGATCTTCTCCAAGTGAAGGAGAAGGAGGTGCTGTTCTTCAAGGTTGAAGAAAGCAAGGTGCTCCAGATCTCCAAGTGAAGGAGATAGGTGCTCAATATCTCCAAGTGAAGGAGATAGTCAAGGAAACACTCAAGGAAGATAGGTAATCCATTAAAGGAAGAAGACTTGAAGGAAGGAGTGGGTAAGTCCATGTTGATGGATGAAGACTCCATGGTTCAAGTGGGTAAGCTCCTTCTATAGGTTGAAGATCTTTGCTTGAGGTACTAAGCCCTTGGATGTGTGGTTGTTGTGTCTTGTTATCTTATTGTGGAATATAAGAGTACTAAGATTGCAAATCCTAGAGACTAACCCACTCTAGGTAGTGGACTGACATTGCTCCTAAGTTTAGGACATGGAACCACTCTAAACCACCTGTCCAAGTGCTTGCTTATCCTTGTCTCTCATACTTTCTATGTATGCTAGATTAAGACATCAAATTGCTTCTAGTTTACGCTTTTACACTTCATATAATTTGGTGGTCTGATTTGTCTTGTGAGAATTGTGAAGCTCTATTCACCCCCCTCTCTAGATCCCATTGATCCAACAAGTGGTATCAGAGCAGGTCTTCTCCAAGATACTTCAACAAGTAGGAGAAGATGGGTGATTTGACACTTGGATCCCTCAACCTAGAAGGGAACTTCTCCATGTGACCTCCGGTCTTCGATGACATCAACTTCCTATATTGGAAGAGAAGAATGCATTTCTACCTTCAAGGTGTGAGCTACGAGATGTGGAAGGTGGTGCACCTCAAGTATGAAGAACCAAAGGGGGAGATCTCCACTTGGACTGAAGCTCAATTGAAGCAAGCCTAAATCAATGCAAGAGCAGTGAACATCATCTATGCAACCCTCACTCCATCCGAGTTCAACCAGATATCTTCTTGGGACACCGCACATGAAATTTGGAGCAAACTATGTGTCACCTATGAAGGTACGGAGCAAGTAAAGGAAGACAAAATGTACATGCTTGGTGGGCTACTTGAGAACTTCAAGATGGGTAAGAATGAGAGAGTGGTTGATATGTATACTAGGCTCAATGTGATCATCAATGGATTGGCAACCCTTGGGAGTGTGTTAGACAAAGGCACTATCAACTACAAGATCTTGAGATATCTTCCTAAGAGATGGGAGCCCAAGGTTACATCCATTGAAGAGGTGTACAAGATAAGTGAGTTATCAACCGAGGAGCTGGTTGGTAACCTTCAAGACCATAAACCTAGGCTTGATAAGTAAGAAGAGGAAGAGAAAAGGGAAGAGAAGGAGTCCAAGAAGATAAAGGACACAACCTTCAAAGCACAAATAGAAGAGATGATGTTGTAGCAAAAACTTTCTATAAAGTCTCCGACCCCCTCCTCATGTGAAAACGAAGGCTAAAATGAGCATGAAGCAAATTACTCCAAGGGCAAGCACTACAAGGGGAAGCCTTCTTCATCAACTTCGAGATGCTATGAGTGTGGCCAAAAAGGTCATTTCAAGAGTGACTGGTCAAAGGCCAAGAAGAGTCATCACAAGAGCAGCCACAAAAAAGACAAGGAGTACAAGAAAGAAGGCAAGTACAAGAGGAAAGAAAAGAAAGAAAAAAGATCCAAAGATGCAGTTTATGCAGCTTGGGAGGAGTCCTCCTCAAGTTCTTCAAGCTCTGAAGATGGAGAATGCCACCTTACACTCATGGCCTTTACAAGTGAAGATGTATGTGAGGTAAGTGAGGTTAGTGAAGTCAATTTGCATGAGCTATCTAAGGAAACTCTCATTGATATTCTAAATGAATGCCAATCATCCTTTACTAAATGCAAATCTAAAAGGAAAAGGTTTGGCAAGATAGTTGATGATCTTTATGCTAAAATTGAGATTCTTGATAAAAATGAAAAAATGCTCCTTGATAGCATAGACTCTTTGCAAGGTCAATTTCTTGACCTTGAGCTTCAACATAATGGAGTAGAGGTTGAGAATGGTGTATATCTTAAAAATATTGAAAATCTTAAGATAGAAAACCAAAAGTTCCTAGATGTGCTTGATGGTCTTAAAACTAAAAATGTAGAACTCAAACTCATTGATGATGCTAGGAGGAATGAAGTTTATGATTATCAAACATAAATTGTTTTGCTTAAATTTGAAAATGCCAAGTTACTTGCTCAAGTTAATGATTTATCTTCTAGACTTATTTTGCAAAGTAATGAAGTTGCTAGCATAGAGTTAGAACGAGATTCATTTCATACTAAAGCCCTTTGTTTAGAGGCCAACCTATTGCATGCTAGAGATGATCTTGCTAGTCTTTCTACTAGTGTCATTAACCTTAGTGATGATAATGCCAAGTTAAGATCTTCTTTGCAAAATTTTCTCTCGGGAAAGAAAATCCTCAATGATGTCCTAGAACACTCTACCAAACAAATTGGTACTAGCGATTTGGGATATGATGGGACTGCTCCCAAAGGTAAGAAAAAGAGTAAGAACAAGGGTAAGAAGAAGAGTGTGGAACCTTCTATTTTCCATGGAGAGACTTCCAGCTCTAAGAACCCTATGGTTTGTGTTCATTGTAAATGTGATGACCATTACTCTACTTATTGTTCTTACAAGCATAAGGGGACCAACCCAAAGATGAAATGGGTCCCTAAGCTAACCCCAGATCCTAAAGTTTGAGTTGGGTTCCGAAATCCTTCTTTCTTGCAGGTTAAAAAGAGATGGATTGTTGATAGTGGGTGCTCTAAGCACATGACTGGAGAAATCAACCATTTCAACAAGTTTGTGAAAAAGAAAGGAGGATCGGTAACCTTCAGGGACAACAAGAAGGGTAAGGTCATAGGTGAGGGTGGTGTAGGCAATGAGCTATGTATTAAGAATGTTTTTCTTGTTGATGGCCTACATAACAATTTTATTAGTGTAAGTCAATTATGTGATAATGGATATCTTGTGTTTTTTACATCCTTAGAATGTTTGCTTTTAGATTCCCTCTCTTACAATGTCATATATAAGGGAACTAGAAATGGTAATCTTTATGTTATTGTTCTTGATGCTCTTAAGCCCATTCTTAATAGATGCTTGGTAGTGGATAAAAATGATATTTCTCTTTGGCATTGTCGTTTGGGTCATGTGAATGTGCATCAAATGAAGAAGTTGAAAAAAAAGGATTTGGTTCGAGGACTTCCAAAATTGGATTTTGAAAAGGATGAGGAATGCCAACCTTGTAAACAAGGGAAACAAACCAAATCCTCCTTCAAATCCAAAGGAGTCATGGGTACCAAAAGAGTTATTGAGCTTCTTCATATTGTTCTATTCAGACCAATGAGAATGCAAATGCTTCATGGTTCCAAGTATTGTCTTGTTATTGCCGATGATTTTTCTCGATATACTTGGACCTTCTTCCTGATTTCAAAAAGTGATACTCTTGATGTTTTCTCGAGCTTTTGTAAATGAGTTGAAAATGAAGCTTCTTGCCGGATTGTTTCTATCCGCAGTGACCATGGGGGAGAATTTGAAAATGATCTTTTTGAACATTTTTGTGAAAAAACTAGTTACTCGCACAATTTCTCTTCTCCTCGTACGCCTCAACAAAATGGGGTAGTAGAGAGGAAGAACAGGTCACTTCAAGAGATGGCAAGGACAATGCTTCTTGAATATGACTTTCCTAAGAAGTTTTGGGCCGAAGCTATTAGTACCACCTGTTTTGTGCAGAAATAAGTTTTTACACATACTTATTTTAAGAGAAATCCCTATGAGCTTTGGCGTGGTAGAAATCCATCTATTGATTTCGTTCATGTTTTCATATGTCCTTGTTTTGTTTTGAGTATAAAGGATTCTCTTGACAAGTTTGATCCAAAATCTTATAAGGCTTTCTTCCTAGGCTATAGCACTACAAGCAGGGCTTATAGAGTCTTCAACATTGAATTGTCTAAAATTGAAGAATCTATTAATGTTAAGTTTATTAAAATTAACCCTATTGTTGGCAAGCATGTTGTTGATAATGATGTTGCAGATGACTTAATTCCTATCTTGAAAGACCTCAACATCGACAACAAAGGTAAGCAGGTGATAGAAATAGATGAAGAAGAAAAGAAGGATCCTACTCCCCGCTTTGCAAAGAACCATCCCAAGGAGCTAATCATTGGCAACCCTTTCGAGAGAGTGAAGACACGAGCTGCTTACAACAAAGAACAAGCAGATAGTGCCTTCATATCACAACTAGAGCCAAAGAACATCAAAGAAGCCCTTGGTGATGATGAGTTGATCCTTGCCATGCAAGAAGAGCTGGATCAATTCGAGAAGAATCATGTGTGGACTCTAGTGCCAAGACCAAGTGATAGAAATATCATTGGAACCAAGTGGGTCTACCGAAACAAGCTAGATGAGAAAGGATAAGTGGTAAGGAACAAAGCAAGGTTAGTAGCACAAGGTTACAGCCAACAGGAAGGTATTGACTTTGATTAAACTTATGCTCCTATTGCTAGCCTTGAATATATTATAATGCTACTTGCCTTTGCTAGTTACAAAAATTTATTGTTATATCAAATGGATGTTAAAAGTGCATTTTTGAATGGTACAAATGAGGAAGAAGTATTTGTTGCTCAACCTCTGGGCTTTGAAAATGATAAGCTACCCAATCATGTTTATTTGTTGCAAAAAGCTCTCTATGGACTCAAACAAGCACCTCGAGCTTGGTATGAGAAATTAAATAACTTTTTGTTAGGTAATGGGTATGACATGGGCAAAGTTGATCCTATCTTGTTTCTAAAGCACACTTCTAACAGTTTTCTTATTATTCAAATTTATGTTGATGATATCATTTTTGGCGAGAATGATCTTGATCTTTGGAAGGAGTTTAGTTCTCTAATGCAGAGTGAGTTTGAGATGAGCATGATGGGTGAGTTGACCTTCTTCCTCAACTTTCAAATCAAGCAAACAAAAGAAGGAAACTTCATCAACCAAGGCAAGTACACACATGAACTACTCAAATGCTTTGGGATGGAGAACATGAAGTCGATGGATACTCCCATGTCCAACACTACCAAACTTGATAGAGATGAAGAAGGTGAGAAGGTAGATGAGAAGCTCTATAGAGGTATGATTGGAAGTTTACTTTATTTAACTGCCTCTAGACTTGCTATTATGTTTAGTGTTAGCTTGTGTGCTCACTTTCAATCTAGCCCTAGGAAATCACATCTTATTTCCGTTAAGAGGATTTTGAGGTACTTAGCCAAAACTCAAAATTTTGGCCTATGGTATCCTAAGTCAAGGGACTTTACTCTTGTGGCATATAGTGATGCATATTACGCGGGTTGTTTGGTCGATAGAAAGTGCACACGTCACACTTCCTTCCTTCTAGGACCATGCTTGGTGTCTTGGTTTTCCAAGAAACAGAGCACCGTGGCATTATCAACTACCGAGGCTGAATACATTGCAGCCGGGAGTTGTTGTGCCCAGGTCCTGTAGATGAAGAAAATGCTCCAAGACTTTAACATACATTTTGATGCTTCTCCTATCTATTGTGATAATACTAGTGCAATCAATCTCTCTTATAATCCTATATTGCATAGTAGAGCTAAACCTATAGAGGTTTGCCATCACTTTCTTCATGATCAAATTGCCAAGAAGGATATTTATATCACGCATGTGGACACGGAAAATCAGCTGGCAGACATTTTCACTAAACCTCTAACTAGAGATCAATTTAATTTTATTCGATCTAAACTGCTCATTATTACTTTGGATGATATTGCTATGTGATCTATCTAGTAGTATCTATCCTATATGTTTTCTCATGACTTTTCTCACCTTGTTTATGGGTTTTTATCAAATTTCATGTTTTATCACAAAATAGTACCCAATGATGAGCTACATTTGCCTAAGTATGTTAATTATACATAATAGAATTGAAAAATGAATTTAATTGGCATGAATATGGCTAGAAATTAAGAATGACTATTTTAGGTCAGGTTGACCTTCAGTCGAGTTTCCTCCAGGACAAACTCGACCGATCAGGAGCCAAGAGTTGTTCTTTAGAGAAGCATTCGGTCGAGTTTCACACTCACATAACTCGACCGATTAGCGAGGGAAGCATTCGACCAACTTTAAGTTACAACCAGCCTCTCAACTAGACAATAGTCGACCAATCCATCATACTCAAGCCCTGAGCTCTCAACCCTATCCCTAAACCTTCCGTTCCCAACTATTTCCCGACCTAGGTAGCTTAACCTAGACCTTCCCGGGTGATCCTTGGTGGTTCCTATTCGGATTTTACGATTTGTTTTGCTTGTTTGCACGTTTTCTTCATCTATTTAGCCTCCATGGCCTCCCGAAGAAGGAAATGACCTACTCCAAGCAATGCACCTGCTTCTTCGTCCTCTAATCACTTGATTCCTTTTGACGATACATTGTTTATATCGATAGAGGTTGTAAATCGGTACAAGGAACTTCTTCCTCGAAGCCCTTTTCCTTTTCGCGCCTTAATCAAGCCCTCTCCTAAATGTCAAGTGATTATTGACCAAGTAGCTAAGTTGCTAGCCATCCACCATCTATCCGCCCTTTCTGTCGAACATGATTGCTTTAACAACTCTATGTCGAGTACTAAGGCAGTTCAAGAGTTCTACGTGAATTGGCGTTGGAACTACGACTCACTTATCCCCCCACCGAATACTCAAGTGATCCTCACTTTGATGATCGTGGGTCACCATTTCCAAATCTCTGAGGACACCTTAAATGTCTTTCTTTCCAGAGACGAGGAAAATGACACGTGGCACAAGGATTACGGAGAGTATTTCGATTTTCTGGACCCGAAAGGTTTCTACAAGCAAAATGAATTGACCTTACCTGATATTCATCGTTACTTGAAGAAATCTGACATTCCTTATAAGAAGAGTTCCACCCTGCCTTCCTCCTCCCTTGACCTTAGGAAGCGCATATTGGCTTTAGTGATCAACTGTAATGTCCATCCAAAGAAAATCAAATAGACATTGCAGAGAACACTGCTGTCATTATGTATTTCCTGTTAGAGAACATCAGTGTCAAGTGGGCTGGATATATTCTACATCATATGACCTGCTTTGACACTAGTAAGAACACAAAAGGCACCCACCCTCCCTATCCAGCTTTGGTTTGTGGCTATTTCAAGTTCACCACTGACAAATCCCTCTTTTCTGACTTCCACTACCCGGTCGCCAGAAAGGGTGTTTGCATTAGTGAGACCACACTTCAAAAGTCTGTGTTTGTGTTCTCCTCCACCCCAGATGCTTCTCCCTCAGCTTATGCAGCCCCAACCTCCTCCACTCGAGATCCACCATCGCAGCCTCCTCCCAGACCTAGCCGTGCTTTGTTTCGTGTATCCAATGAAACCCTTTTGGGATATATGATGCACCAACAAGCACACAACCAATAGGTTCTGGACCATCTGCATCAGGATCTGTGTTCCATCATGTCTGCCATGAATGTATCATGTGCTCACCCTTATCCCACCTACCAGCCCTACCCTGGTAATGATTATGCTTCCTATGCATATAATCATTACTACCCCGCTCCCGAGCCTTCCACTACTGCTCCTCCACCTCTGCCACCTTTTGCTGCTGGTAGCTCTGCTCCCATCTATCTACCATTTCTTGTTGGCCCCTTGGCCACTCTGCTTGACAGCCTTGGAGACTCTGCTCCATCCTTCCCACAGGCCAATGAGCTTCACGCTCTTGGTATGTCTTGGGATGAGCAGAATGCTCGTTGGCTCGGTCGCACTTTTGGACCTCCTGCTGATGAGGAGATGTCGGACCAGGCTGACGATGTTGAGGTTGATGATGCTGCTGATGATGGTGATGGCGAGGATGCTTCAGATGATGGTGATGGTGATGGTGATGGTGATGACTCCGATGATGATGACATTGTTGCTCCACCTTCTGACAGAGATAAGGACTACACGCTTGGAGATGATGATGATACCATAGATATAGATAGCTTAGATGTTTAGGTTATTTCTTAGTTTGGAGTATAACATGCTTATCATATACATCTTTCTAGAGTATTCTGTATAAGAAACATCTTAGCACATATATCTGAGTTGTACTATTTTTTATCTTTGTTTTCATCATCTTATGCTTGTAGTTGCTCTCATGTGAACTTATCTCTGAGTTGTTATATATCTGATGTGCACTCTAGCTTTTTACTCTAATCTTTTGTATGTGTTGGTGCCATCTTCTGCCACATTTTACTTACAACTTAGATTGTATGTTATCTTCTGTCTCTGTGTGATATATGCTATGTGATTGCTTATTCTTTCTGCATATGTGGTTTCTTCTGTTTTAGAGAAAACCTGAGTTTATGCTATTCTACCCCCCTTACTTTTTGATAATTTCAAAAGGGGGAGAGATATTTCAAGTCTTGAAACTCAATCATTTTGGTATTCATCGTTATACTACTGCTTTTAGCTTGTGAGATCCTTTTCTTGTTCATTCACTGTTCATCATGTAAACTTGCAAAGGACTACATACTACATGTAGATTGTTATTGCTATGTGTAGATAGACTAACCATGTAGGTTAGAGGAAGTATATATTAAGGGGAGCAATTCACATTGTTCATATCATGAATCCCCCAAAATTCACAAGGCAAAGGTATAACTTCTACATCCTTTCTCAATATGTTTGAGGAATGGTTTGTCATTGTCAAAAAGGGGGAGAATGTTGACCTTGAGGTTATACATTGTCAATGTTTTGATAATGACTTAACCATTCCACTCATATGTATATAATATGTGTATTAAAAATTGATTTCAGATATTAGGTACATGAAAAGGATCCAAAAATTCAAAGCCCTAGAATGGCTCAAGTTCAAGTCAAAGAGCTACAAGTGTGTATTTGTGGAAATCCATGTAAATGACCTTAGAAAATTTTTGTAATCACTTGTAATGATGAATTGACTTGTAACTTAGATGAGAAAAATGATTGGAACATAAAATGCCAAAGTTAAATCACTTTAGATGCATTTTCCAAAGATTGACAACAGGCTGTCGATCGGTCGAGATTTCCCCAGGACAAACTCAGCCGATCCATCTTGGTCAATTTTCTAGAGATAGCATCGATTGAGTTGTGTTTTCACAGAACTCGACCAATCGAGTTCCTGACCAAAATGATCTTCAATGATCGGTCGAATTTCCCCAAGACAAACTCAACCGACAGTTTGAATATCAGTTTTGTTTTTTACTTGATCGGTCGAGTTAACTTTATTGAAACTCAACCGATTGCACTGTACAAAATTTTACAGAAAAAGTGATGTGACCGTTGGTGTGTGTTTTTAGTGAAAATAGAATCGTTGCTTTGAGCAAAAAATGGCTATTTTTGTATCTAAATGTCCCACAACTTAATGGGGAACCCTCAACTATAAATAGGACCTCTTGGAGTTCATTCCAAGGCTGCTCATTCATTGCAAACTTAGTTCTAGCATAGTTGAGAGTGTTCTAACCCTTTGAGCCCCTTTCTCTCTCTACCTTCAAGTCATATTCATGAGTATGAGTGAGATAGGTTCTTGTGTAAGAGAGCTACTCCATGTATTGATGTAAAGCTCTCCTCCTCCATCTTCCTACCTAAATTCCCATTGAAGATAAAGTTTGAAGATCTTCTCCAAGTGAAGGAGAAGGAGGTGCTGTTCTTCAAGGTTGAAGAAAGAAAGGTGCTCCATATATCTAAGTGAAGGAGATAGGTGCTCAAGATCTCCAAGTGAAGGAGATAATCAAGGCAGCGCTCAAGGAAGATTGGTAATCCCTTGAAGGCAGAAGACTTGAAGGAAGGAGTGGGTAAGTCCATGTTGATGGCTGAAGACTCCATGGTTCAGGTGGGTAAGCTCCTTCTATAGGTTGAAGATCTTTGCTTGAGGTACTAAGCCCTTGGATGTGTGGTTGTTATATCTTGTAATCTTATTGTGCAATATAAGAGTACCAAGATTGCAAATCCTAGAGACTAACCCACTCTAGGTAGTGGACTGACATTGCTCCTAAGTTTAGGACATGGAACCACTCTAAACCACCTGTCTAAGTGCTTTCTTATCCTTGTCTCTCATCCTTTCTATGTATGTTAGATTAAGACATCAAATTGCTGATTGTTTAAGCTTTTACACTTTATATAATTTGGTGGTCTAATTTGTCTTGTGAGAATTATGAAGCTCTATTCACCCCCTCCCTCTAGGGCCCATTGATCCAACAGCCACGAGCTTGGTCGCTCTGAGGTCGTTGTGTCTTTAGCTCACCACGAGCATGGTGAGCACCACAGGTGAGGTGTCCTTCAAGGGACATGATCGTGCTGATGGCCACAACTGTGGTCATTCAAGTGTAAATTGAACAAAGTCCCTATTATTTTTGGGATCTTCATGCATAAATCGCCACAGTCGTCTATCTGGCCACAGGCAAGTTGGGAGGTGCTGGTCACGATCGTGCTGGGGTCCATGGCCATGGGGTATTCAGTGACCACAACCATTGTAATGACTACAGTCATGGTCATTCATGTGTAAATTGAGTGACTTCCTTGTGACTTTTGGAGCTTAATTCCCCATGACTGTGGTGATGTGCCACGGCCGTTTTGGGGCTTCTTGGTGCTGATCTTTACTTGAGTTTCTTCATCTAGCATCCTTTTGCTTTGAATTTCTCTTGTGCATCCAAGGGAAGCTCGAGGGAGAGATAGGTCCACTCTTGGGGGTGTAAGAACCCAAATACGTTCTTCATCTCTCTCCCATGCATCAATGCATGCATAAGTGCCCTGAAATACACAAAATAGGAGGCATAAGTGAATTTGTTTTAAAAGATCATATTGTGGGGAATAACTTGTAATCTATGATGTTCAAATGTGATTATCATGCAAAAATACACTGGATGAAGCCCTAAAATAGAGTTGCATCGATAAGGTGTTTGCTTTCTAGGTTTATAGTATTGTGATATTATTCCTTATCATGTGTGGAATATTAATATCCTCCCATTAAATCTTTTGTAATCACCAATTTCATATTTAATTTGACTACAGTCAAACTCTTTGAGTATCTTATCAAAACAAAAGATCCAAACTCTAAGATGCTTGCTTCAATCATATTGATTTACTTTTGTGGTTGATCAACTTTATCTACATTGGTGGATTTAAAACCTGCAGGTTGTGTCATGTACACATCCTCTCATCTATTCCTTATTAAGGAATGTGGTGTTAATATTCATATGTCTAATATTACAGTTGTAATAAGCCTCAATAGCAAACATGATCCTTATGGACATAACCATGACAATCAGTAAAGATTATGTTAAACACCTTAAACTTACTTGAAAACTTTACAAACAATCCGTTCTTATCGGTCCCATGTCAGTCTTCCTATTGAAGACCCAACTACACCTTATGGGTTTTACCCCTTCAGGTGGTACCACCAAGGTTATACCTTGTTAGTGTACATGGATTCCATTTTGGATATGTTGGCCTTAAGCCAATATTGAGACTTTGGTTCCTCAATAGCTTCTAGATAGGTTGTTTGTTCATCATCATGTGACCAATTCTCTTCCTTTATGAGTTGTAAGATATCACATATCATATAAGCTCATGGCATGTTCTTACTAGAACTACAAGTTTTGTGTTGCATAAGGTACACTGAGATTTCCACAACAATTTTTGATTTTTCATTGTTTTATTGTACCTCTTTTGGTCCAATGCTTTTCTTGTTGATCTCAAATTTTTAAGTTTTGCTTGAAATACACTAGAAGGGGGGGTGAATAGAGTTTAAAATAATTTTAACAATTATTTAACTCAAACAATCAACCACAAGAATATTGGACAAGGGGACAAGGATTTAGAGTGGTTCCAACTTTAGCAAATACTAAAGTTGTCAGTCCACTACCCGGTTGCTTACCCAACCGGGATTTGGAAAGAATTTAATTTTATTACCTCGCAAGGACTTTACATAAAATTACAATTCTCTCCCTAAACCCTTCAAGCAGCCTTCACCTAGAAGTAATCGCACCAACCTTGAAGCAGCCTTCACCTAGAAGTAATTGCACCAACCTTGAAGCAGCCTTCCTCCTGAAGTAGCTTCCCGATGCAATAGCATTCTTGAAGTAGCTTCCCGTTGCGATAGCCTTCTTGAAGTAGCTTGAAGTCCACCTTCTCCTCCGAGAAGAACCTTCTCCAATCTGCATCCTCCAACCCTAGGAGTAGCAAGGAGAATACAAAGAATAAAAGGAACAAGAAGGAAAATAGAAATTACAACTTATCCTTTTAAGCACAAGGCTTGATTTGCCTATATCAAGCGTATTGATCTCCTAACCAATGAGTGTAGAAGTTTAAGTGCTGTGGAAAGGAGATGCTAGCCTATAGGACACGAAATTAGAGCAATGGGAATGAATAGCCAATGTTGGAATTGCTCTATTGCTCAAAACAGATTGCCAATGAGTATTCAAGCTCAAGTATAGCACAAGTGTAGCTTAGGTGTCTTTTGGTGTCCTAAGGCATGTCCTATTTATAGAAATGACCTACAAGTGCTTAAGGACGTTCTAGACACTTTCTAGGGGGTTCTTAGTGCTCAACTAACCGTTATGTGTCCACTAATTGCATTTGCAACGGCTAGTTAATTGACCCTGAAAAATGCAGACAGAACTTTTCTCGGTCGAAGATTTGTCGACCGAGAGTCCTTCTCGGTCGAAGATTTGTCGACCGAGGGACTTCCTGGAGCAAGTGTTTACAACGTTCATTTCCAACTCCCAACCAACTTGTCTGCTGGGTCTAACGGCTAGTAGGGTCTATTCTCGATCGAAGATTTTGTCGACCGAGAGTTTCTCGGTCGAAGTTTTTGTCGACCGATATTTTCTCAATCGACGATTTGTCGACCGAGAATATTACTGACTCAATGTATTCATTTACTAAGTGTGTGTATCAATGTGCAATTGTGATACTATCTTGGGGAAAGACCTATCTAAGTGTTGTGAGTGGATAGGGAAGATCTAAACGCTTGATTTACATGATATCTAATTACTTGTACATTATATACTTGTACAAGCATTTACATTTGATTACAATCATGAAAATAAAGCGATTTTATCAAATTGTTCTTCCAAGTCTTTGTTATCCACCACCTTATATGCTTGTTCCTGAAATACTCAAATAGCACCTTAAAACCACAAGAATGAAATGTTTGTCATTATCAAAACAAAGGGATTAACATAATGTCCAATTTAGCCAACGATCTCCCCCTTTTTGAAGATGACAAACATTTCCTAAATATAAAATAAGGAAATATAAATTATATGAGTTTCATACCTGAAGTTTACCTTTTGTAGCCATTCTTGTGTTTTGCAAGTGGGTGCTGGCTGAGATATTAAGAAACTCATTTTATTTTATGTTTTTGATTTTATATTATTTCTCCCCCTTTGTCATTTCAAAAAGATATCCAAGTTTACTTTGTATTTCTCCCCCTTAATTTTATGCTATGCTCCCCCTTAAAGAGATATTCAATTTAAAGTCAAGGGATTAATATAAATGTAAGCCATTTATTGTCGAATTTAGCCATAATGTTTCTCTAACCAAATACACGGGATGTTAAGCCCAAATTTGTTTAGAGAATTCCATTAAGAACAAAATATATGTCATATTCATGAATTTTGTAGATTTCTTTATTTTCATAACAAAAATTACTTTCAAGAATACTAAGGTCATAACAAGCTTCAAAGCTTTGTAAACTTCTTAATCTTATAATAAAATTTGTTTTTGTGAGCTCCCCCTTAATCTTATAATTAAGACAATTTAAGGATTCTAAGGTCACAAATTATTTTTAAGATTTGATTTTGACCTTTTATTAAGGCTCCATGTTTTCAATATGATAAACTCATTTTGAGTCAAGATACTAAGATTAAATGCATTAAAATGATGTACAAATAAGCATTTTGTCAAAGCTTATTTTAGGTCGACCTTGACTTCAACCATAGCGCCCCTTGGCTAAATTTTATTTCAACCAAGAGGCAAAAATCTGCAGATTTCACATGTGAAGTATAAATTTTACAGGTAACTTAAAGAGATATCAATTAAATTACTTTGAATAAAACTTATTATGAATGATGTCCTTTTTACTATGAGTGCATAAATAAAGTCCTATTTCTGTTCATATTAATCATGTGATTCTTCAAGAAAAGACATATATCCTTGAAGGCATGAATGATATCTCAATTTCTTATAGATACCAATTGAGAAATTCTTTATTTTATGTTTTGCAAACCTTAAAGTTATTTTATGTATCATCAAGGATCCACGCATACAATAATCATTATCTATTTGTCTTATGTAACATAGCATCATCTTTATGAGCTGAATGATAAAATAGTGAAAGCATATCCATGATGTAATGATAGAACAATAAAATGATAATTCCATGAAATACAGTGATTGTGATCATTTAAACTAAATGTCATAACACATGATTTCTATATAGATAGACCAGGAGATGCTTAAAAAATCATGTAAAACATTATAAAATAGTGATTTCTAAACATGATTTTCAGTTTTTCCTTATTTAGAGGATCAATAGAAATGATATCATTTATATTAAAAAATGATCTTCAACTTGTTTTGCATGTAAAACAGTCATTAACAGCAAATAGATAGCCACTTGATCAATCAAATTATTCAGCAATGTTACTACAGACTGAAATCAGTGACCTGTTCGGTCGAAGATTTCTCGACCGACTGACTGCTCGGTCGAAGATTTCTCGACCGACAAGGTTTTTGTATTATCTTCAGAACTATTTATTGATTCCAAGTAAAATATAGACTATATTTAATTCAATTATGCAGTTTAAAAATCAGTTTTAGTTGAGATAAATCATATGAATATCAAAGTAACATTCATATTCAAATCTTTAAGTTTTGAGGACCTTAATTGAGATAAATTTTCAAGTTAGAAATTTTAGTTACTTGAATCATTTTGTATCTCTTTATGTTAAGTTGAGATAGACATAAAGATATGCAATTTAAAGTCTTCGGTCATATCTCAACTTAGTCTAATCAATTCAATTTGGGGGTTTTGGAACCCATACCAACTCAACATCCTTTTTCTTGTATGGGCATGAAAAAGAGTAGTGTCCAAGACGTAAGCAATAATGGCAACATATAGAATCAACCTCAAGTCTTTTTCTATGGTTTTGTTCTAGGTTGTTCTTTGGTACAAATGTATTTGTTCCTTTAGGTACATATATAGATTGATGTGCTCGTGTCTTTCTCCAACTAGATTTTTGATAAGATTTCCCCTTAGGCTTGTAACCTAGTCCTCTTCTCCCAATTTGATGATAGGGATTATCTAAGATTTGATCAAGAATGCCATTATTATTTAAACTACTAACTTCTTGTTGTAGCTTGGCAATCTCATCCATTCTCTTCTTGATATCTAGTTTTGCTTGATCTAGGTTAGATGACAACAAATTTCTTTCTTTGACAATAGAATCATAATCTAGATGGGTGCATAAAATGGGTTGTTTTTGAAGATTATTCACTTGAGTTTGCAAATTAATCTTTTCTAAAGAAAGTAGATTGCAATTTGCCTCTATAGATTTTATCTTAATATCATGATCTTCAATGATCTTTTTAAGATCTTCATTTTCAGATGTAATAGCAAGAAGCTTAGCATGTAATTCATCATTTGCTTTATTAGATTTCTTTAGTTTCTTCTTGCACTCAACATATTTATTATGTGTCTCTTCAAGACTAGCAACTAGTTCTTCTTTAGATAAATCAAAAAGACTTACCTCTTCTTCTTCTTCACTAGTTGTAGCAATAAGAAAATCCTTGTGTTCATCTTCCTTCTTTGATTTCCATGGGCAACTAGTTGTTGTGTGGCTTGTTCCTAAGCACCAATTGCAACATGTTGTAGATTTGTCCAAGCTGCACCTTTTGTTGTGATTGTAATCACCATTACCCTCCATTCTTCAAGACCTGGTTAGGGTTCCTTGAAGCCTGCTCTGATACCAATTGAAATACACTAGAGGGGGGTGAATAGAGTTTTAAAATAATTTTAACAATTATTTAACTCAAACAATCAACCACAAGAATATTGGACAAGGGGACAAGGATTTAGAGTGGTTCCAACTTTAGCAAATACTAAAGTTGTCAGTCCACTACCCGGTTGCTTACCCAACCGGGATTTGGAAAGAATTTAATTTTATTACCTCGCAAGGACTTTACATAAAATTACAATTCTCTCCCTAAACCCTTCAAGCAGCCTTCACCTAGAAGTAATCGCACCAACCTTGAAGCAGCCTTCACCTAGAAGTAATTGCACCAACCTTGAAGCAGCCTTCCTCCTGAAGTAGCTTCCCGTTGCAATAGCCTTCTTGAAGTAGCTTCCCGTTGCGATAGCCTTCTTGAAGTAGCTTGAAGTCCACCTTCTCCTCCGAGAAGAACCTTCTCCAATCTGCAGCCTCCAACCCTAGGAGTAGCAAGGAGAATACAAAGAATAAAAGGAACAAGAAGGAAAATAGAAATTACAACTTATCCTTTTAAACACAAGGCTTGATTTGCCTATATCAAGCGTATTGATCTCCTAACCAATGAGTGTAGAAGTGTAAGTGCTGTGGAAAGGAGATGCTAGCCTATAGGACATGAAATTAGAGCAATGGGAATGAATAGCCAATGTTGGAATTGCTCTATTGCTCAAAACAGATTGCCAATGAGTATTCAAGCTCAAGTATAGCACAAGTGTAGCTTAGGTGTCTTTTGGTGTCCTAAGGCATGTCCTATTTATAGAAATGACCTACAAGTGCTTAAGGACGTTCTAGACACTTTCTAGGGGGTTCTTAGTGCTCAACTAGCTGTTATGTGTCCACTAATTGCATTTGCAACGGCTAGTTAATTGACCCTGAAAAATGCAGACAGAACTTTTCTCGGTCGAAGATTTGTCGACCGAGAGTCCTTCTCGGTCGAAGATTTGTCGACCGAGGGACTTCCTGGAGCAAGTGTTTACAACGTTCATTTCCAACTCCCAACCACCTTGTCTGCTGGGTCTAACGGCTAGTAGGGTCTATTCTCGATCGAAGATTTTGTCGACCGAGAGTTTCTCGATCGAAGTTTTTGTCGACCGATATTTTCTCGATCGACGATTTGTCGACCGAGAATATTACTGACTCAATGTATTCATTTACTAAGTGTGTGTATCAATGTGCAATTGTGATACTATCTTGGGGAAAGACCTATCTAAGTGTTGTGAGTGGATAGGGAAGATCTAAACGCTTGATTTACATGATATCTAATTACTTGTACATTATATACTTGTACACGCATTTACATTTGATTACAATCATGAAAATAAAGCGATTTTATCAAATTGTTCTTCCAAGTCTTTTTTATCCACCACCTTATATGCTTGTTCCTGAAATACTCAAATAGCACGTTAAAACCACAAGAATGAAATGTTTGTCATTATCAAAACAAAGGGATTAACATAATGTCCAATTTAGCCAACATTGCTTACTCTGCCACTGATTTCCATCGAACTAAGTCATCCTTTCAACAAACACCTTTGTCATTGGATTGGGATAAAAGTAGTATTCAACAAACTGACATTGATATTATTTGTGGATAAAGCTAATTAAGAAACTATTTTCTTTCATAATCTTTCTATCCTAACCATTATAAGACAAATCAAGACTTTTCCCCATCTTTATCTCATATGATGTCTTATAAAACATTTTAGACGGTATATTGTTTTAGTGTAATACATATTTAAGAGAAATTTAAAAATGGTTAGATTCATTTGATAATTGCACCATGATTCATCAGGGTGTGATTCCTTCTATCATCACTATGTTTGAGGTGGATTTCATTGTGATACACTATCACATTCTCTCTAGAAGGTTCTCAAACTGTTGGTTTGAAATATTTCAACATTGATCATATCAAAGTTTCTTAATACTTTTACCAAGATAGTCATGCACTTCATTTATGATCTCTTTGAACATTTCAAGAGATTTATAACTGTATTTCATTAAATATAATATCTATTGTAGATATAATTATGTACAAGTAATTTCCTTTAACATTCATTCTAAAAGGTCTTCTTACATCAATATGTATAAGAACTAATAGAATACACATTCTCTCACTACTTCTAGTGAAAGTTCCTTTGTCGTGTTTCTCAATAAATAAGACATGCATATCTCTAATGGTTCAATAACCAAAGAGTCTAGATAAACATCATTATGGATTCTAAAAATGCATTTCTCATTCATGTGCTCTAGATGACAATGCTATAGGTATTAAATGTTTGAGTTATCAAATTTATAATCCTTTTGGTATTTTACATCATAAAATATATCTTATGGTTCCATCAAACAAAGACCATCAGATACTCAGAGCCTTGCCATAAAGATCATATTTTTAGAATAAGAACATTAACTATTGTACATAATCATCCTTGTCCATACAAGATGCAGAAAGTAAAATGTTTCTATAATTGACAAAAATGAAATAACACTTCATTAACTCTATTACATATCCTATGGGCTAAGATAAATTCTAGGTTCTAACTATTGTGGTAGCAACTCTTACATTATTGTGACGCTACAATGCAACCTTGCCCTTTCATAAAGGTTTACTTCTTATTAGATCCTGCATATTCAAAATATGTGATATCTACATCTGATATCATATACCTAATATGAAGTAGTCAAATATATCTCATAACGTATATACCTGAAGTGGAGGTATCTGTCCCCTCCTTCTTATTTAGTTCCTCTAGGTAGAGAAGTAAATTCCTCTTCCAGTGTCTAGGCTGGTGACACTGGTGACAATTGCCTTCCTTGTTCACCCCTCCCTTTTCTTTGAGTGTTGAAGACTTGGGCTTTTGGCCAAATTCTCTTCTTAGTTTTGCCTTTGCCTTCAGACTTCCCCTTTGGTTTGCGGATCATCATCACAAACTTGGTTTGTCTTTCTTAATTCATGCCTTAGTTGTTCTCAACAAGCCAAGTAACTATGTCAATGACTTGTCAAAGTCATTCATGTTGCAGTTCATGACAAACTGACTGTATGATTCTGGCAGAGACTACATAATCACATAAATGGCCAACTTGTGACCCAAGGGGAATCTCAGTCTAGAAAGGTTCTCCACATACCTAATGTGTTTGAGCACATGAGTACTTACTGGATCTCCTTCTACCATGTTACATTTGAATAGTGCATTGGAGACATCATATCTCTCTTGTCTTACCTAATCTTGGAACATGTTCATAACATGTTTTACCATCTCAATAACATCCATGTTATCATGCTATCTTTGCAACTTATACTTCATGGATCACAACATTAGGCATTGGACATCAATGTCATCTTTAGTATGCTTCTTGTAAGCATCCCTATCAGTCTTTGGTGTAATGTAATTAAGTTCATCTGGCTCTGGTGTTTCCAAGACATAGACTTACACTCTTGTGTGATAATGATTCTCAGTGTCTTGAACCAATTGGAAAGTTATTACCATTTAACTTGTCATTTTCAAGGATAGATTGTTGATAAAAGGTGTTGTGTGTTGCCATTTGATTTGATTTGATTTGAATAGAATTGGACAATATTTAACTAGGCCCTTAATTAACTATTGCTATCCTTATTTTATTCATATTGATAACCACCATTTATCAATTTGGAAGATTGCAGTGCAAAAACTTCTAATGAGCTAAGATGCAAAACAATCAAGTTATTACCCGGCCAACGCCAACATCCATAGTCAATCATTAAGGTAGGCAACTTTTACAAATTGCATATTATGCAATTCTTAGATAGATGGTATGCACAACTCCTTGCCATAGTCATGTGTATGCTTCTATGTGCTTAATCTCATTAACACCACTTACTTAAGTCTGACCTAAAAGCCAACACGATAATAATGTACCCTACTTGGCAGGCCCACATCACCACCATCATACTTCCACGAGATAGGCGGCGTACCATGCGTGGCGTGCCCACACTTAGTTGATCAAGCTTTTCATGTGTGTTTATAATGGAAAGCATCTTAGACTTAATATGTTTGATTGAAGGATTTTATATTTATAAATATATATACATATACATATCTAATCACCACATACTAATAGTATGTATCATAGACATTCTATATCCCACAAATAAAAACATGCAATCAAAACATGAGTGATGGTTATGGCTATTATATTGTAATTCATTGGAGCCACAAGAAAAAATACCACCTAGGTCTACATCATATGCATGGACTTGTTGTAGTTGTACATTTGTGCTTGAATCAATACAAGTTATTCAGTTCAACCTTTTAATATGTCGTCTTGCCTCCTGGTATGTTGGTTTGTCTATCAGATCGGTCAGTTGGTCATTGGTCCAACATATTCTGGACATCTCCAGTCGATTGGTTAGGGCCACCAACTAATCGGTTTGGCTCCTCCTGTGGTCTGTCCTCCTCGGTCCTCTAGCCGATCGACTCATCTTGTGATATAGGTAGCTTGTATGAAACTGAACGTATTTTTCATAACAATACATTATACTATCTTAATTCTACTCAACTTATTACATGGTAATGAGAAACCTCGAGTTATAATCGAGTAGAGCATAGGAAGGAAATAATTATATTACATGTTGCAAGAAGAAGGTAGAGGCTCGATATGCAAATTGAAATGTAACTAGGAATAAACAAACCACACAATCATTCACAAATATCTGGGTTATTAGCCATAACCATGTTACACATCCACCATCAAAAACCAAAATTAAGGTGACGCATGTAAATTACACACACACACACATATATATATATATATATATATATATATATATATATATATATATATATATATATATATATATATATATATATATATATATATATATATATGGGATCATACATGGTATTTAGTCGGATATGCACATAAATCATTTTATATATTCACATTATAAGCAATGAATAAAGGAAAAATCAAAATCTGATCATATAGATTAAATACCAAAACATAGTAGATTGACATGGCTCTGATACCACTATAGGAAAATATGGCATCAGGGTATGCAACCGAAACAAAAAGTAAACTTCCATATTCACCATGAAACCAGCGGATCACGTTAATAACTATGTAATGGGAAAGGATGGTTTGGAGGATATACATGGTCCTGGAGCAAGTCCAACGAAAATCTCCTCATTATAGTATGCACCTTTCTTCAAGTCACACTCGAACAATGTCTGCAACATCTCTTGGTTGGTCACCAGAGATGGTAGCTTCATGTTTTCCTCCTAACTGGAAAAGCTCCTCGCCTGTAGAGTAGTCCACACAAACCACGAGGAGCTCTTGTAATTCTAGAAGAATGAACAAGAAGGAGTTATCCTTTCTCGTTGGTGTACTAGCACCAACTTGCTCTCCCATAATTGTTCTCTCTTGCTATCCCTACCTTTATCGGGTAGGACTTGCTCGGGCTCTCTTGGATACCACAACTAGAGAAGACAACAATTGTCATTGGAAATTGAGTTGTGTCTTTGAGAAGCCCCCTAGTACCCCTCTATTTATAGGAGGGTTAGGGTCAGGGTTCCCAATATGAGTGGGAGCGGAAGGGACCTGAATTTCATGAATTTTCATATCCTACAAGTGGAGAAGCAATCGATTTGCTAGTGAACTGATTGGTTGGCATGTGAGCTGATCATTTCTACCCTTGAATCAGTTGTTTCATCATGTTTACCAATCAAAATTGTATAGGTTATTAATATTCAATTTAGTTCTCAACATGATGTCAACACTAATCCTTGAATCAATCGAATTGATCCACCAACTAGACAGTTCACAATCTAAGACGATCGGTTCATGGACATGAGCTAATAGGTTCACTTCTTGAACATGCCGGTTCATGGTCCAACATTGTCAAAGTTGGTTTAGTTGATATGACACAACAACCAGTTGATTCAACACTTTGAACCATTCAGTTCATAGACAAATTAGTCAATTAATCAACTAACTCCTTAGTAATCAAATTTAAACTATATTCATGAGTGAACTCCTATTCTAAGTGTATCCTATGTTTGTGACCCTATAGGTTCCAAGCTACATTGGTAGTGGATGTCCATGATTTGATTGATGACATCACAAGTAATGAGCTGTGTCTAGAAACACATCATTGCTACCTAAGTAATTAGGAGATTTAGAAAACAACTTCAACCTACAATCAATTATTGGTGTTACAGTGATTGTCTAATTCCTTTGTCACTAATATCCTAATTGAACTCGATACTTAGATTCATCAACCTCTCAATGTTTAGTCCATGGTATTTGAACTAGAGAAGACTGTCTGAGATATATGTGACCTCAATATCATATATTGATTCACATGTGCATGCACATGCATTTCTCCGTCTTGCTTATCAAGTGGCCATGATATCATACTCTTGTAGGAGGGAGAATTCCCATCTATGTCACTTACAATCATTCCCATGTGTCACAGTGCATCCGATCATCACCTTAATGGAAACCCTTATTCAAGGTCATGATGCATGATGTCAAAGTACACTAAACGACATGTCATGAGTATAGTGATTTTAGATCTAAGAACTAAAATCACCACCAATATAATGAGAGATGATTTTGACTACCAAATATGGTTTCCATGTATAACTCTCATGGTGGGTATTTCTGATACACCGTTCTCCTGACAAGTATCTATGTGTTTGGTTTAATATCACATATTATGACTGATGAGATTCTATCATCAACCAACACACACTCTAGTCTTATGTGTCATTACTGTCTATCAGCCTTCCAAAATAAGATCCGACCGGGGGCATAGTAAGAATGTAAATATTCTTAATATGATCTCATTATCTAGGTCATCAACTCAAAGAAATACGTCATTGAGTAATGTCATTGTTTAGCCATTCATTATGTTTCCTCATTATCTTATAACTGAGTGAAACAAAATAAATCAGAAGATTGCCTTTATTTTTAATCAAATTGTTTATAAGATATGCCATCACAATCATCATATGATTGGCTCTTTGGGAATACTCACCAACAATGTTGTGATTGTATATTTTTATCTATTTATATATAAAGTCCCTAAATAAATATAAAGTCTGAGATTCTTTCCATAAGAAGCACACATGAAAAGCTTGATTGACTAAGCATATGCTATGCAAAAGTGGGGTGCACCATCCATCTCGTGGAAGTATGATGGTATATACGTATATCTGCTAAAGCAGGGTGCATTTTGACCGTGTTAACGTTTGGGGCAGGCTTAACTCGGTGGCCTTAATGAGACTAAGTGCCTAGAAGCATACATATTGATTGTTTCAAAGAGTTACACCCACCATCTATCCAAGAGTTGCATGAGATGTAATTTGCACAAGTTGCCTACCTAAATAGTCAAGTTGTGGGCAATCAGCCAAAGCTGACTCATGATTTGATGAAATATAGATCTTGGCTCACTAGAAGGTTGTACATTATAATCTTCTAAATTGGTAGTGAGGGCTATTAACTTGAACAAAATAGTGGGAGCAATAATTAATTAAAGGCCTAATTAATATCATTAAACTTATCAAATAAAAGTAATCAAAAATATTTTGAAAAAGTTGTAAAATTTCTTTTGTGGAAACTAATGAAAAACTTAAATACATTTTCATTGCAATCGATCCTTGAGAAGGATAGGTTAATTGACTTCCATGACTATTTCTGGACATTGAGAATCATTCTCACTCAAGATCACAAGCTATATGTCCTGGAGATGCCAGAGCCAGATGAACCTCCTCCCACTGCACCTAAGGTTGACAAGGATGGTTAATATAAGTACTCTAAAGATGTCATGGATGTCAAGTGCCTAATTTTGTTCTGAATAAACTATGAGTTCTAGAGACATCATGAGAATATGGTTTTATTGAGATGATAACACATCTTAATAACATGTTGTTTGATCTAGGGATCTAGAGTGGGGGGTGAATAGAGTTTCAAAAATTATATCTTCAAATTATATCAAAAAAACCAATAGCATAAGTCCAATTTGAAGTCCTAACTAACAAGCATAGAAAGTATGAGAGAAAATGAAACAAGTACTTGAACAAGGTCGTTTAGAGTGGTTCCTCTCTCCAAACTAGGAGAGAGTCAATTCACTACCTAGAGAGGTCAACCTCTAGGACTTTGCAAGTGTTTTCCTCTATATATTCACCAATAAGAGTTACAACACAAGACCCACCAAAAGACTTACCTATCCAATACAAAGAGTCTTCAACCTTACCAAGGACACCCACTTTGCAAAGAGTCTTCCACCTTCTTCCAAGGACTTACCTACTCTTGCACAAGTCTTCAACCTTCAAGGGATTACCCACTCTTCTTGGATCTTCATCCTTTGCCTTCTCCTTCACCTGGAGAAAATCTTCACCTCTTCTTCAACCTTGAAGAACAACAACAACAACTCCATCTTCACTCGGAGTAGATTGCTTCACCTTTTCTTCTTTGAGGAAAGGGGCAGGGAAGATGGAATGGAACAAGAGATTTATAAGCACAAGTAAGTATCTCTCTTACAACTGGTCTAACTCACTCATAATCATGAAATACTATGTAAATAAGAGAGAGAAAGGGGCTCAAGGTGTTGTAACACACTCAACTATAGCAAGGACTTAGAATAGAATGAATGAGCAAACTTGGAATGAAATCCAAAGGGTTCTATCTATAGATAGGGGTGTTACCTTAAGTGTGGGATCACTTAAGGGTGAAGTATAGTCATTTTCCAAGTTGTAACAGATCTATTCTCGCTCAAAACAAATCACCAACATTATCACTTTTTCTGTGTTTTCCATACATTACATTCAGTCGAGTTCTAATAATGGTAACTCGACCGATCCACTAAATGACAAAGCCAATTTTCAAACTATTGGTCAAGTTTGTTCTGGGAAACTTGACTGATGAGCCAAAATCAATTTTTCTCAGTGAGTTGGTCAGTAGAGTTCTGTGAGTGAGCAACGCGACCTATTGGTCTCTTCAGAAAATCCATCACCGGATCGGTTGAGTTTCTAACTCAACTGATGAACAACCTGTGACAAATTTTCTAAATTGACATTTGAGTGATTAAACGTTGGAAATAAGTGTCCCTAATTTTTTCTCATCTTAGTTACAAGTCATATCATCAATACAAGTGATTACAAAAATCATATAAGGTCATTTGGAGTGATTTCCCAGAACGCACACTTGCATTGCTTTTGATTTGAACTTGAACAAGCAAAGGCTTGTATAATTTGATCCTTTTCATGTACCTAAAGCCTGAAATCAATCTTGAACAAACATATTAGATACATAACAATGGAATGGTTAACTCATTATCAAAATATGGACAATGTAGAACTCTCAACTCAACTTTCTACCCCTTTTTGACAATGACAAACCATTCCTCAATCATATTGAAAAGGATATGTGAAGTTATACATTTTCCTTGCGAATTGCAATGGGATTCAAGATTTGAACAATGTGAATTGCTCCCCCTCAATCTATGCTTACTATGACCTACATAGTTAGTCTATATACAAAGCAAGATGACATATATATACTATATGGTCCTTTAACAGGTCACATGATAAAGCATTAAATGATCAAGAAAAGGATCAAATAGGAAATAATAGCAATATGGTTGAGCGTCAAAACATTGAACTTCTATCTCCCCCTTTTGCCATTATAAAAAAGGAAGGGGGTAGAAGAAAACAAAAATGAGACTTCTCCAAGCACAACCAAACATACATTCTCAACATGCAATCTCAAAGCATACACCAAAACGGAGACAAGAGAAACAAACAATCTAAGTCATAATCAAAATATGGTGAAAAACATGGCACTAACTCATGAGGTATAGTAAATCAAAGAGTAAGTGTACAAAGGATTCATATTACAACCTAGAAATCATGTTCTCAAAAACAACTACAAGCCAAAGCGATGAAATCTAGATGATAAAATAGTACAACTCAGAAAATATGTCGAGATGTTTGTAATATGAAATAGCCTAGAAAGATATATATGATCAACATATAGACTAAAAACTAGAAAAACTAAACATCTAAGCTATCTATGTCCACATCATTATCATCATCATCATCATCAACAACATCAACATCCACATCAGAAGCATCTGGCTCATAGTCATCATCTCTGTCTGAAGGTGCAGTAGAGAGAACAATATTGCCTTCATCACAGGAGGCACCAACAAAGCCATCAAAACCATCATCATCATCATCATCATCCCCATCATCCTCCGCATCAACAACAACAACCTCCTCATCAGCCTGGTCTGGCATCTCCTCATCAGTAAGAGAACCAAAACCTCGGCCGGGCCAACGGGCATTCTGCTCATCCCAAGACATACCAATAGCATGGAGCTCATTGGCATGTGGGAAGGAAGGAGAACAACTACCAAAACTAGCAAGCAGAATGGCCAAGGGGCCAGCTGTCAGAGGCAACACACCAGGAGAAGGTCCACCTACAACAGAGGGTATATCAATAGAAGATGCAGGTGGAGGGGTAGGGTAAGAGTGATCATATGCATAGGATGCATAGTCACCTCCTGGGTAGGGTTGGTAGGCAGGGTAAGGGTGTGCACATGACATGTTCATGTTGGACATGATAGCACAAAGGTCCTGATGCAGGTGTTCCTGAACCTAAAGGTTGTATGCCTGTTGATGCATCATGTATCCCATAAGGGTTTCATTGGATACATGGAACGAGGCACGGGAAGATCGGGTAGGCTGAGGTGGAGGAGGTGATCAGGTAGAGGTAGAGGTAGAGGAACCAGGTGTGGTAGAGGATAGGATAGGAACAAACCTTTGAAGTGTGATTTCACTAATGCAAATTCCTTTTCGGGCAGGTTTATAATGCAGGTCATGGAAGAGAGATTTGCCAATGGCAAGCTGAAAAAGACCACAGATTAGGTCTGGGTAGGGTGGGTGGGTGCCATGGGTGTTGTTTCCTAAGTCAAAGTAGGTCATATGATGGAGAACATATCTCACCCACTTGACTCTTATGTTCTTCAAGAGAAAGTACATAATGATTGTAGTGTTTTATGCAATTTTAGCCTGATTCTTCTTTGGATGAATATTGTAGTTAACAACTAAGGCAAGTATGTATCTCTTGAGGTCTAAGGCATAGGAGGGAAGGGTGTGATTCTTCCTATATGGGAACTGAGGCTTCTTCAAGAACTTATGAATATCAGGGAGAGTTAGAGAATATTGCTTATAGAAGGACTCAGGCTCGACTGGGATAAAAAACTCTGGATAGTCCTTACGCCAGGTGTCAGTCACTTCAGTACCTAAAAAGAAGATGTTCATGGTATCCTAAAAGACTTGGAATTTCTTCTCGGAGATCATGGAGATGAGGGGGTATGAGGGTGTCATAATTACAATGCAAATTTGCATAGAATTCATGAACGACTTTGGTTCTTGTGATGGAATTGTTATATCACGAACGTTCAACACCCAAGGCTGAGAGATGGTTGTCGTACAACAACTCTGCTACTTGATCTATGACCTCTTGTCTTCGTGGGCGTGGCTAAAAAAGGGCATGAAAGGGAAATGGATTCCTAGGAAGGAGCTCCTTGTACCTATTGAGAGTCTCATTTGAGACAAAGAAGGTGTCATCAAAGGGAATCAAGCGAGAGTTGGAAGAAGATGATGGTGCATTAGTTGGGGCGGCCCTCTTTCTCCTATTGGACGCCATGGAGATGAAATGGAGAGGATGGAGAGGGTAAAATATAGAGAAACGCTACCAAAACCTATCCACACACCTAGGGTTGATAGGAAGGAGGTCAAGAAGGGTTGATCTAGGTCAAATTAGTGCTAGGGAGAGGAAGGTCTGGGCTATGGTTGAGAGCTTGAGAGAGCTAGAGGTTGGATCTATCAACTTTTCTCTAGTTGAGAGGGAGAAAAGTCGGCTAAACCTATCTTAAGTTTGATCCAACCCAACCATCGGTCGAGCTCTGTGACTCAGAAACTCAACTGATAGGCTCTTTAAAAAATCTCTCTGTCACTAATCATTCAAGTGGGAAACTCGACCGATGGTCAACCTGACCTAAAAATAGAAAAATTCTAATTTCTTGCCATTAGAGTGCTAATTAAATTTATTTTTCCAGTTCATTTTGCATTTTAAACATACTTAGGCACATATCACTCATCATTGGGTACTATTTTGCAATGAAATAAGTGTTTGCAAAAAATAGCCAAAAACAAGATAAAAAGACAAGGCAAAAGAACATGAGAAACTAATTTTTAGCATATTAGCAAGCAATGGTGATCAAACATAAGCAAAAGCATATAGGATAGATAACAACTAGCTAGAAGGCATATCAGATTCATTCAAAGCAGTTATGAGCACTTTAGATCTAATAAAGTTAAATTGCTCTCTATCTAGAGGTTTAGTAAAAATGTCCGCCAACTGATTTTCCGTGTCCACATGTGTGATATAGATATTATTTTTGGCAATGTGATCATGAAGAAAATGATGGCGAACCTCTATATGCTTAGATCTACTATGCAAGATAGGATTATATGACAAGTTAATTGCACTAGTATTATCACAATAGATAGGAGAAACATCAAAATGAATGTTAAAGTTTTGGAGCATTTGCTTCATCCATAGGACCTAGGCACAACAACTCTTGGGTGCAATGTATTCAACCTCAGTGGTTGTTAATGCCACTGTTCTCTATTTCTTGGAGATCCAAGACACCAAGCATGGTCCTAGGAGAAAGTAAGTGCCACTTGTGCACTTTCTATCAATCAAGCATCATGCATAATCCACATCACTATAAGTAGTAAGAATAAAGTCCGTTGACTTGAGATACCATAGTCCAAAATTTTGGATTTTGTCTAAGTACCTTAAAATCCTCTTAACAGCTATAAGATGTGATTTCTGAGGATTTGATTGAAAGCAAGCACACAAGCCAACACTAAACATTATATCAGGTCTAGAGGCAATTAAGTAAAGTAAATTTCTGATCATACCTCTATAGAGATTCTCATCTACCTTCTCACCTTTTTCATTTGTGTCAAGTTTGGTGGTGTTTGACATGGGTGTGTCCATCGACTTGGTGTTCTCCATCCCAAAGCACTTGTAACTCACTTGTGTACTTGCCTTGGTTGATGAAGTTCCCATCTTTTGTTTGCTTGATTTGAAAGCTGAGGAAGAACGTGAGCTCACTCATCATACTCATCTCAGATTCACTCTGCATAAGATCACTAAATTCTTTACAAAGATCAACGTTAGTTCCACCAAAAATGATATCACCAACATATATTTAAATGATAAGAAAATGGTTAGAAGTGTGCCTTAGAAATAAGGTAGAATCTACTTTGCCCATGATATACCATAATCTAAGAAAAAGTTCTTTAATTTCTCATACCAAGCTCGAGGTGCTTGTTTGAGTCCATAGAGAGATTTTTCAACAATAAACATGGTTAGGTAAACCATCATGTTCAAAGCCAGGAGGTTGTGTAACATACACTTCCTCCTCAATTGTACCATTTAAAAATGCACTTATAACATCCATTTGATGAAGAAGAAAGTTTTTATAACTAGAAAAGGCAAGTAACATAAGAATGGACTCAAGTCGAGCTATTGGTGCATACGTTTCATCAAAATTTATAGCTTCCTACTGATTGTAGCCTTGAGACACTAACCTTGCTTTTTTCCTTACCACTTTGCCACTTTCATCAAGCTTATTGCGGTAGACCCACTTGGTACCAATGATCTTTATATCACTTGGTCTTGGTACTAGGGTCCATCTTTGTTCTTTTAAAATTGCTCCAACTCTTCTTGCATATCTAGGATCCACTCATCATCCCCAAGAGCTTCCTTGACGTTCTTTGGCTTGAGTTGTGAGATGAAGGCGTTGTTCACTTGTTCTTTGATGAATGCAGCCCGCGTATTCACTCTTTCAAATGGATCACCTAAAATCATCTCTTTGGGATGATTCTTTTCAAACCATGGAGTTGGATCCTTCTTCTCTTCATCTTTCTCTTCTTCTTGAGTGGCCACCTCTTTTCCTTTTTGGGTGATGTTGAGCTCTTTTAGAATAGGAATTACTTCACCTGCAACATCATCATTTGGAACAATATCTTAGGGAATAGAGGGATTAGTCTCAACAAACTTAACATTTATGGATTCTTATACTTTAGCAAGATCAACATTAAACACTCTATAAGCCTTGCTAGTAGTGTTATAGCTAAGAAAGAAAACCTTGTAAGATTTTAGATCAAACTTGTCGAGAAAATATTTTGTATTCAAAACAAAACAAGGACATACACAAACATGGAAATACTCGATAGAAGGCTTCCTACCTCGCCATAGCTCATAGGGGGGTTTTCTTCAAAGAAGGATGTGTAAAAACCTAGTTTTGCACAAAACATGAGGTGCTGACAGCTTTGACCTAAAACTTCTTTGGAGTATCATACTCTAGAAGCATTGTCCAAGCCATTTCCTATAGTGACATATTCTTCCTCTCTGCAACCCCATTTTGTTGAGGTGTCTGAGGTGAATAAAAGTTATGTGCATAACCAGATTCATGACAAAAAGATCAAAAAAATCATTTTAATATTCTTCCCCATGATCACTATGGATGTTAATGATCCGACAAGAAGCTTCGTTCTCAACTCATTTACAAAAACTCAAGAAAACATCAAGAGTATTACTCTTAAAAATGATAAAGAAGGTTCGAGTATATCTAGAGAAATCATCAACAATAATAAGGCAATACTTGAAACCACAAAGCGATTGAGTTCTCATTGGTCCAAATAGATCAATGTAAAGAAGTTCAAGAGCTCTCTTGGTACTAAGGACTCATTTGGATTTGAAGGAGGACTTGGTTTGCTTTCTTTGGGTATAAGGTTGTCATTCCTCGTCCTTTACAAAATCCAATTTGGGAAGTCCCTTTACCAAGTCCTTTTTCTCGACTTCTTCAACTGATGCATATTTACATGACCAAGCCGATGATGCCAAATAGAAATATCATTCGAGTTGACTACTAGGCATCTACCAAAAATAGGCTTAATAGATTCAAGAATGATTACATAAAGATTACCACATCTAGTTCCCTTATATATAACTTGATAGGTGAGGGAATCTAGAATCAAGCATTCAAAAGAAGTGAATATCACAAGGTAACCATTATCACATAATTGACTTACACTAATTAAATTGTGATGTAGGCCATCCACAAAAAGAAAATTCTTGATACACAAGGATTCACCAACATCACCCTCACCTTTGACCTTACCTTTCTTGTTGTCCCCAATGGTAATCGAACCTCCTTTCTTTTTGGTGAAGTTGTTGAAATGGCTTATATCACCTGTCATATTCTTGGTGCAACCACTATCAACAATCCATCTTCCTTTTTCCTACAAGAAAGGAGAATGTCGGTTCCCAACTCAAACTTTGGGATCCCGAGTTAGCTTGGGGACCCATTTCATCTTTGGGTTGGTCCCCTTAGGCTTGTAAGGACAATAAGTAGAGTAATGATCATCACACTTGCAATAAGAATAAACTATAGGATTCTTAGTGCCTGAAGACTCTCCAACAAAGAAAGAGGTCTCCTTGCTCTTTTTCTTACCTTTGGCTTTGCTCTTGCCTTTTAGTTCTCCCCCTACAAATCCCAAACTAGTAGTACCACTTTGTTTGGTAGAATGGTCAAGGATTTCATTTAGGGAGTTTTTCCCTTTGAGGAATTTCTGTAGAGAGGCCCTTAGTCTATGATTATCATCATTAAGAGATATGATAGTAGAAGACAAACTAGTAAGATCATCTCTAGCATGAATAAGGTCATCCTCTAGACAGAGGGCTTTAGTCAATTAAGAATCTTTATCAAGAGAAATAGAAGCAATATCATTACTAGGCAAGATAGGTCTAGAAGATAAATCATTAACTTGACCAAGAAACCTAGCATTTTTAGGTTTAAGCACTTGAATTTCCTTATATAAACATCTCTTTCATCCTTACAAGCATAAAAAAGAAGCTTAAATTCAACATTTTTAGTTTTAAGAGTTTCAAGCTCCTTTAGGAACTTTTGGTTATCTTACTTAAGAGTTTCAATGTTCTTAAGATAGACACCATTATATACCTCAACTCCATTGTATTGGAGCTCAAGATCAAGATATTTTACTTGCAAGTTATCAATTTTCTCAAGATGAGTTTTCTCATTAAGCTCAAGAATTTCAAGTTTAGCATACAAATCATCAATAATAATTTTTCCTAACCTTTTTCTTTTAGATTCACACTTAGCAAAAGAAGAACAGGTAGAAACAAGCATATCAATGATAGATTCCTTAGATAACTCATGAAAGCTTACCTCACTTACCTCTCTTACCTCAACAATTTCTTTACTAGTAGAGGCCATGAGTGCAAGGTGGCACTCTCCTTCTTCAGAGCTTGAGCTAGTTGAGGATGAAGCTTCCCAAGCTGCATGAGCTACATTCTTGTGTCTTTTCTATTTCTTGTCCTTCCTCTTGTACTTTCTCTCCTTCTTATACTCTTCCTCCTTCTTGGAGCTGCCCTTGTGGTGTGACTTTCTTGAATTGGGGTATTCACTCTTGTATTGTCCCTTTTGTCCATGTTGGCTAAATTGGACATTCTTATAATCCCTATGTTTTGATGATGACAAACATTTCATTCTTGTAAATCTAACATGCTACTTGAGTGTTGCAGGAACAAGGTGGATGACAAACCTTTGGAAGATCTATATGCTTCAAAATGTTTTAATTTCATGATTGTACTCAAATGTAAAAACTTGTACAAGAACTTAGATATCATGTAAATAAAGCGTTTAGATCTTCCCTAGACACTCAAAACACTTAGATAGGTCATCCCCTATAATAGTGTCACAACTTCACACTCATACACACACTTAGTATTCATCTAGAACCACCAAAATAGAGACATTCTCGGTTAAACTATATGTCGACCGAGACACACTCGGTCGAATATCTTCTCGACTGAGAGTCTCCCGGGTTAATCCTTCTAATAGGTTCTATAGTCGTTAGACCTAGCAGACAAGGTGTTTGGGAGTTGGGATTGAACGTTATATACACTTGATCCAGACCGTCCTTCGGTCGACAAAGAGTTCAACCAAGAGACTCTCGATCGACAAAGTCTTCGACCGAGAAGGTGTCTATCTGCACTTTTCAGAATTAATAAACTAGCCATTGCTAAAGCAATTAGTAGATACCTAACGGCTAGTTGAACACTTATAACCCCCTAGAAAGTGTCTAGAACGTCCTTAAGCATTGATAGGCCATTCCTATAAATAGGACATGCCTTAGGACACACAAAATACACTTGTGCAATACTTGAACATACATACTTGCAATTGACAATCCTTTCTTGTGAGCAATTGAGCAACTTCTAAACTTGCTAATCTTTCCCATTACTACAAGCTCGTGTCCTATAGGCTTGGATCTCCTTTCCACCATACTTACACTTTCACACACATTGGTTAGGAGATCAAAATGCTTGATATAGGAAATCAAGCCTTGTGCTACAACGGTAATTGTAATTTCCATTTTCCCTTCTTGTTCCTTTTTATTACTTGTACTCTCCTTGCTACTCGTAGGGTTGGAGGTTGTGGATTGGAGAGGGTGCTATCTTCTCATGTGGAGAAGGGTCTTCTCGGAGGAGAAGGTGGACTTTGGACTACTTCTAGAAGGTCTCAACGGGAAGCTACTTCAAGGGGGAGCTTGAAGTTACTTCAAGTGAAGGCTGCTTCAAAGTTGGTGAGATGACTTCGGGGTGAAGGTCGTCCAAAGGGTTTAGAAAGGTAGTTGTATTTTATGTAATATCCTTGTGAGGTAATAAAATTCTGGTGCGTTCAAAATCCCAATTGGAAATAATTGGGTAGTGGACTGACTCCCTTAGTATTTGATAAGGGTGGAACCACTCTAAACCCTGTGTCCCCTTGTCTAATATTTTGTGGTTGATTGTTTAAATAATTATTGTTAAAATATTTATAAAAACCCTATTCACCCCCCTCTAGTAGTTTTTCAATTGGTATCAGAGTGGGCTTCAAGGATCTCTAATCGAGTCTTGACTATGGAGGGTGGTGGTGCCTACAACCGCAAACAAAGGAGAAGCTTGGACCAATCTTCAACAAGCTGTAATTGGTGCTTAGGAACAAGACACACAACACCTAGTTGCCCATGGAGGTTAAAGAAGGAAGAGGTGCATAAAGAGTTTTTTATTGCTACAACTATAGAAGAAGAAGAAGAGGTAAGCCTTTTTTATTTATCTAAAGAAGAGTTAATTGCTAGCATTGAGGAATTACATGATAAATATATTGATTGTAAAAAGAAACTAAAAAGAGTTATTAAAACTAATGAGGATTTGTATGCTCAATTAAATGATCTTACTTATGAAAAGGAAAGTCTTGTTCGTGAAAATTCTACCTTGAAATTATCTCTCAATGATTGCAATATTAAGTTGCTTACTCTAGAAACAAATCATGATATTATTTCTCAAGAAAAGGTTGAACTATTTGCAAAATTGAATGATGTTCAAACTCAACCTATCTTGTGTACTCATTTAGATTATGGTGATGTTATTAAAGAAAGAGATAATTTGTTGTCTAACCTAGATCAAGCAAAGTTAGACATCAAAAAGAGAATGGATGAGATTGCTAAGTTACAACAAGAAGTTAGTAGCTTAAGAAACAATGATGTTCTTGATAAGATTTTAAATGATTCTCATTGTCAAATTGGAAGGAGAGGACTAGGTTACAAGCCTAAAGGAAAATCCTATCAAAAACCTGGTGGGGGAAGGACACAAGTGCCAAAGACTCAATCTATGTATGTACCTAAAGGAAAGTATACATATGTACCCAAGAACAATCTAGATCAAACTCATAAAAAGAGAAATGAGATTGATTCTATATGTTGCCATTATTGCTTGCATCTTGGACATTATTCCTTCTCATGTCCTTACAAGAAAAAGGATGTTGAGTAGGTATGGGTCCCAAAATCCCCAAACTAAATGAATAAAATTAAGTTGAGATATGACCAAAGACTCTAATTTATATCCTTATGTCTATCTCAACTTAACATAATGGGATAACGAATTGATTCAAGTAATTAAAATTTCTAACTTGAAAATACACATTTTTAAATAAACCTGCAGAGACACATCTTTAATAACCTATTTTAGTTTGGGTTCCTAAAACCTAGAGATTTGAATATGATTAGTTGAGATTTGACTTAAATGTTACTTTGATACTTAAATGTTTTATCTCAACTAAACTGAGTTTTAAATTGCATAATTGAATTGGAAGTGATCTATGTTTTACTTGGAAATAACTACTGAAAATAGTATAGAAACAATCTCGGTCGACAAAATCTTCAACCGAGACAATGTCGGTCGAGAAATTGGTCGACCAATAGGATTTCTGCCTTCAATCTGTATTTTTCTGGAGAAACAGTAACATTTTTGGTCGATAAAGTTGTCGATCAAAACAATGTCGGTCGAGAACTTTGTCGACAGAGTGAAACTCTGACATAACTGTTTAATAAAAACAAGACACTTCAATTGCAATCAACCTAAGTATGTAATGAACTTTACATATTCTTGTGCTTTAAGTATTTGAATGATCCAAATCAAAAGAAAGAGCAAACTTGATAATTGGATAAGAAAATTTGTAGAATAAGAAACCCTGCTTAGAACAAAGAATTACTTTGTATCTAAGAAAATCAAAAGCAAGATACTAAATTCATATATTGCTCGAAATTCTACTCAAAACTTGCTCTTAGGATAATATTTTGCATCATGGTAACTTTTATTGCCATAATAAGTATTTCTTAGAAGAACTAACAATATTGGAAATTCTACATATTTGCTGCAAACTAAATTGAAATTGCCTTTTTGCAAGAAGAACAATCACTATGGATATCAATCAAAATCTTTATTGCAAATAAGGATCTTAGAACACATTCTGAAAATTTTCATTAGAATGATAAAAACAATCAAGTTGAGATATGTTCAATAATCTTGATTTGAACAACCTTATGTCTATCTCAACTTAACACAATAAGAATAACAAATAAATAAAAGTAATTCAACCCATAAACTAGAACAAACAAATTGCTAAATAAAATCTGCAGAAACACTCTCAGTCGAGAAATACTTTGACCGAAAATAATTTGGTCAAGAAAGAGTTCGACCGATCAAGGATCTGGAAAACCTATTTAAATGATTTTCAATTTGCTATCAATTCAGCAACAATAAAAATTGATTTTATTAAGAGTGAATTACAACTCTTGGAGACCATCTTTTATTCAAAACATATTGATCTTTTGCATCATGATTTGTTGAATGAAGGTATATCTTTATGGATATGAAACTCTTATTAAACATATTGCAAAAGTACTATATGAAAAATGATATTGAACATTTATTAAGCATGTTCATTTACATGGTTTGTCTTCAAATTGAAAATCCATGAACCATGATTAATCAAGAAAATCATAGATTTGCCTCTCATGAAATTATATTGTTTGGCTTAAAACTAAAAATTATGAAACATGTTGATTTAATCAAGGAAATTACAGTTTTAATCCACATGGCTTAAAGTATTCCTTGGTCTATCTATATAGAAACGATGTGTATTGAAATGTGTTTTAAATCATCATGATCATTGTATTTCATGAAATTATATGCTTCTATTGTTCTATCATGAATATTGTCTTTCTATTTCACCATGATCGTTGTGTTACTTGGTTTGCCTAAAATAATCTTTGATCTATACAAACCATGAATGGATATTGTTTTTCAAAAGATCATAGTGTTTCAGCTTATTACATATAAAGATGATGTTATAATTGAAAATGCCATTTTGCATAAAAGTAAAACTCTATGGCACAAATACATCTTGACATGATAGATAATGATTATCAAGAGCATGTCTTGTATTATTCCGGGTAATACATGAACGATTCTTGCTAGATGACACTATGACAAGCTAAATAGTTTATTTCTTAGAACAAGAATATTAATGTCTTATCTAATTGCTTGTTCTAAGAAAATCAATACCATCGTGATGCCTAAATTGTTTTTCAGTTGGTAAATTCTTCAAAAGTGGCATTACTTAAAGCATTTCAAATTGATATGCATTTTAATCAAGTTATCTAGAGGCTTTATACCTCACATACTTAATCATAAATATGTAAATCAATGAGAGTGCTTAAACTGTAAATCTGCACAAAATGCCTCTTGGTCGAAATAAAGTTCGACCGAGGGGCGCTCAGGTCGAAGTCAAGGTCGACCTAAAATAAGCTTGACAAAATGCTTATTTGTAAATCATTTTCTTGTACTCAATCTTAGTATATTGAAAACAAGATTCTAGTGCATAGCTCTCATAAAAGGTTAACTTATTATGATCTAATGCTTATTATGACCTTAAAATCCTTAAATTATCTTGATTATAAGATTAAGGGGGAGTTCACAAAAACTTTGTAAACATCTTAAAGAAAATTTGAAACAAGTTATGACCTTAGTATTTTTAAGGTAATCTTGGCTATGAAAATAAAGGTTCCTACAATATTCATGAATATGATATATATCTTGTTCTTAATGGAATTCTCTAAAAACATTAGGGCTTAACATCCTGTGTATTTGGTTAGATATACAATAAATGATTCTACTATAAGCTTAAAAGAATCTCATATCATTTTAGGGCTTAACATCCTTTGCAAATGATTGAGAAATAAATTGTGGCTAAATTTGACAATACGTAGTTTGCATTAATCCCTTATTTCTAAAACTGAATATCTTATTAAGGGGGAGCATATCATAAAATTAAGGGGGAATAATAAAAGTCATACTTAATGATTATCTAGGTTATCTTTTTGAAATGACAAAGGGGGAGAAATAATATAAAATCAATAACATTAAATAAAATGAGTTTCATAATCTCTCGGCCAACACACACTTGCAAACAAGAGAATGGCTACAAAAGGTAAGCTTCAGGTATGAAACTCATATGATTTATATTTCCTTATTTTATATTGTGGAAATGTTTGTCATCTTTAAAAAGAGGGAGATTGTTGGCTAACTTGGACATTCTTATAATCCCTTTTTTTGATGATGACAAAAATTTCATTCTTGTGGATCTAACGTGCTACTTGAGTGTTGCAGGAACAAGGTGGATGACAAACCTTTGGAAGATCTATATGCTTCAAAATGCTTTAATTTCATGATTGTACTCAAATGTAAAAACTTGTACAAGTACTTAGATATCATGTAAATCAAGCATTTAGATCTTCCCTAGCCACTCACAACACTTAGATAGGTCATCCCCTATAATAGTGTCACAATTGCACACTCATACACACACTTAGTATTCATCTAGAACCACAAAAACAGAGACATTCTCAGTTGAACTATTTTTCGACCGAGACACACTCAGTCGAATATCTTCTTGACCGAGAGTCTCTCGGGTTAATCCTTCTAATAGGTTCTATAGCCATTAGACCTAGCAGACAAGGTGGTTGGGAGTTGGAATCGAATGTTATATACACTTGCTCCAGACCATCCTTCGGTCGATAAAGAGTTCGACCGAGAGACTCTCGGTTGACAAAGTCTTCGACCGAGAAGGTGTCTATATGCACTTTTTAGAATTAATAAACTAGTTATTGTTAAAGCAATTAGTGGATACCTAACGGCTAGTTGAGCACTTAGAACCCCCTAGAAAGTGTCCAGAACGTCCTTAAGCATTCATAGGCCATTCCTATAAATAGGACATGCCTTAGGACACCCAAAATACACTTGTGCAATACTTGAGCAAACATACTTGCAATTGGAAATCCTTTCTTGTGAGAAATTGAGCAACTTCTACACTTGCTAATCTTTCCCATTGCTACAAGCTCGTATCCTATAGGCTAGGATCTCCTTTCCACCATACTTACACTTTCACACACATTGGTTAGGAGATCAAAATGCTTGATATAGGAAATCAAGCCTTGTGCTACAACGGTAATTGTAATTTCCATTTTCCCTTCTTGTTCCTTTTTATTACGTGTACTCTCCTTGCTACTCCTAGGGTTGGAGGTTGCGAATTGGAGAGGGTGCTATCTTCTCAGGTGGAGAAGGGTCTTCTCAGAGGAGAAGGTGAACTTTAGACTACTTCTAGAAGGTCTCAACGGGAAACTACTTCAAGGGGGAGATTGAAGTTACTTCAAGTGAAGTCTACTTCAAAGATGGTGAGATGACTTTAGGGTGAAGGTTGTCCAAAGGGTTTGGAATGGTAGTTGTATTTTATGTAACATCCTTGTGAGGTAATAAAATTCAGGTTCTTTCAAAATCCCAATTGGAAACAATTGGGTAGTGGACTGACTCCCTTAGTTATTGCTAAGGGTGGAACCACTCTAAACTTTGTGTCCCCTTGTCTAATCTTTTGTGGTTGATTGTTTGAATAATTGTTGTTAAAATATGTATAAAAACCCTATTCACCCCCCTCTAGTGGTTTTTCAGTCCACAATTGTAGCATCTAGGAGTAGAGGAGGAGGCTTGCTTTCCCTTGAAGTGCTTGCCTTTGATGTAGTTGGATTCATGCTCACTAAGGCCATCATCTTCACTAGAGGAGGAAGGAGAAGTTTGGAAATCAAGTTGTTGTTGAAGGATGACCACCTCCACTTGTGATTTGAAAGCACCATCTTTGATCTTCTTGGATTCCTTCTCTTCTTGCTTGGATTCTTTTTCTTGCTTGTCAATCCTTTGCTCATGAGCCTTGAGGTTGCCAATGAGCTCTTCAGTTGGGATGTCACCAAGGCTCCTCACTTCTTCAATGGAGGTCACCTTTGACTCCCATCCCTTTGGTAGAGTCCTCAAGATATTGGAGTTGAATACACCTCTATCCAAAGTGTTGCCCAAAGTAGCCAACTCATTGATGATGTCATTGAGTCTTGAGTACATCTCCGCAATCCCTTCTTTCTTGCCCATCTTGATGTTCTATAGAAGGCTGTTAAATATTTAGATCTTAGCCTCCTTGACTTGCTTTGTGCCCTCATAAGTTATGCACAATTTGTCCCAAAGCTCATAGGCGGTGTCCCAAAATGAGATACAGTTGAGCTATGTTGGTGTAAGGGCTGCATAGAGGATGCTTATGGCTTTGGCATTGAGTTGGACTTCTTTAAGGGCAGCTTCACTCAATGTTGCAACAGCTCCGGCTGGCTCCTTGTATGGTGTGACCATCACCTTTCACATATCAAAGTTCATGCCTTGAATGTAGAATTAAATGCACCTCTTCCAATAGAGGAAGTTGGTGTCATTGAAGATCGGAGGACGCATGGAGAAGCCTCCCTCTAGGTTGAGAGAACCAAGTAGGTTGTCTCCCATCTGCTCGTCTCGTGGGAGATTGTTGGAGAAGATCCTTTTCTCTGATACCACTTGTTGGATGTAGGGCTCTAAGGGGAGGGTGAATAGAGCTTTAAAATTCTCACAAGATATATTATACCTTCAAGTTATATCAATCAAAAGCAATAACTTAAGTGAAATTTAAATTCCTAACTAACAAGCATAGAAAGGATGAGAGAAAATGAAACAAGTACTTGGACAAGGTCGTTTAGAGTTGTTCAACTCTCCAAACTAGGAGTGAGTCAATCCACTACCTAGAGAGGTCAACCTCTAGGACTTTGCAAGTGCTTTCCTCTATATATTCACCAATAAAAGTTACAACACAAGACCCTCCAAAGGGCTTACTTATCCAATATAAAGAGTCTTCAACCTTATCAAGGACTTACCCACTTTACAAAGAGTCTTTTGCCTTCTTCCAAGGGCTTACCTACTCTTGAACAAGTCTTCAGCCTTCAAGGGATTACCCACTCTTCTTGGATATTTAACCTTTGCCTTCTCCTTCACCTAGAGAAGATCTTCACCTCTTCTTCAACCTTGAAGAAGAAGAGCAACAACTCCACCTTCACTCGGAGTAGCTTGCTTCACCTTTGCTTCTTTGAGGAAAGGGGTGGGGAATATGGAATGGAATGAGAGATTTACAAGTACAAGGAAGTAGCTCTCTTATAACTGGCCTAACTCACTCATAATCATGAAATGTTGTGTAAACAAGAGAGAGAAAGAAGCTCAAGGAGTTGCAACACACTCAACTATGGCAAGGACTTAGAATAGCATGAATGAGCAAACTTTGAATGAACTCTAAGGGGTCCTATTTATAGCTGGGGGTGTTCCCTTGAGTGTGGGATTGCTTAAGGAAAAAGTATACCCATTTTTCAAGTTGCAACAGATCTATTCTCACTCAAAACAAATCACCAACAATTATAATCACTTTTTTTGCATTTTCCGTACAATACATTTAGCCGAGTTCTAATAAAGGTAACTCGACCGATCTACTAAATGACAAAGCCAATTTTCAAACTATCGATCGATTTTATTCTATGAAACTCGATCGATGAGCCAAAATCAGGTTTCCTTAGTGAGTCAATCGATCAAGTCATGTGAGTGTGCAACTCGAGCGATTGGTCTCTTCAGAAAATCCATAACTAGATCGGTCGAGTTTCCAACTCGACCGATGAACAACTTGTGACAAATTTTCTAAATTAACATTTGAGTGATTAAATATTGGAATTAAGTGTCCCTAATTTTTTCTCATCTTAGTTACAAGTCATATCATCAATACGAGTGATTAAAAAAATCATCTAATGTCATTTGGAGTGATTTCCCAAAATGCACACTTTCATTGCTTTTGACTTGAATTTGAACAAGCTAGGGCTTGTATAATTTGATCCTTTTCATGTACCCAAAGCCTGAAATAAATCTTGAAAAAACATATTAGATACATAACAATGGAATGGTTAAGTCATTATCAATACATGGACAATTTAGAACTCTTAAGTCAACACATGTACCAAGACTAGGCAAGACAAGAAAGATATGATGTCTGAAAGACATTGTTCAAATGCAACATACATGAAGGAGATCCAGTAGGTACTCATACACTCAAGTTGATTGGGTATGTGGAGAACCTTGCTAAACTAGAATTTCCCTTGGGTTAAGAGTTGGCCACATATGAGATTCTACAGTCACTGCCAGAATCATACATTCAGTTTGTCATGAACTACAACATGAACAATTTTGGCAACACGTTGTCAGAATTACTTGGCATGTTGAGGACATCGAAGTGCAGATGAAGAAGGAAAAACCCAAATTTGTACTGATGATCAGTACAGAGAAGTCCAAGGACAAAGGAAAAGATAATAAGAGTTCTTAAGCTAGCCAGAAATCAAAGTATTCTACACTGAAAACTAAGGGGGAGTGAATAAGGAAAGAAAATGGAACGACTGTCACCAGCCTGGACACCGAGAAAGTAACTTCCCTCTTTATATATAGGATTAAGGAAGAAGAAGGAGATAGAGATATCCAATTTAAGACCCAAGAAGAAGTAAGCTAGAACTGTGTGGAGTAAGAGTTGCTGCCAATACAGTTGGAATATGTCATTCATGTAATGGGCATGTAATACAATTAATGAATTTCTATTATGTATTGCTAATTAGTGAAAACATCATGTATCTTGTATGGAAAATAATATTATGAATAAATTGATGTTTCATTTTTGAAGAAAAGATCTTGTATGGCAATGCCCTATGTCTTATAGTCTGTACTTGATAGCTCTGAAGACAAATATGTATAACATATGTTGAAAAACTCAATGACTCAAACAATGAATACCTATAGTATTGCCATCTAAAGAACATAAATGAAAAATGATTTTCTAGAATCCATAATGATGGTTATATATGAAAAAATCTAGAGAGGGTGAATTGATCTTTATAATATATTTTAACAAATAAAAGTGATAAATAAGAAATCAAAGATGCTACATGATATAGATTTGTTCCGTCTACAACATCGGTCCACTACCTAGTTTTTTCAACCAAGATTTACAACATACAATTTTATTAATTTATCTGTTAGAATAAATTACAAAACAATTTTCACAACAAGACCCTTTTCTTTAATGACCGTAGAAGAGCACCAACCAAACTTCTTCTTTCAGGGTTGCGGAGAGCACCGACAGACTAGAAAGAGCACCACATCACCACCTCTTCTTTGATGGCCAATGGAAGAGCACTTGTGAGAAGAATCCTTCTCTTGTGGAATCCTAGACAACATTCTCCTCTTAAAGTTGTCCAACTGTAGTTACAAAGTAGCAAAATGAAGACGGGAGAAAGGAATACACCAAGTAAGCTCAACATTGTCCTTATGAATCAAGTTTATGGAACAAAGCACAAAGGATATATCGGGTTTGAGTGGTGGTAGGGTAAGATAAGGCAACAACATGAAAGTGATAACTATGAATGATTACAAGTATGGTGCTATAGATCTATTTTCTCAAGATATCATGTATACAAGTATGCAAGTTGTATATTGGATGTCCCATGACCACTCTATTTATAGGAATGGTTACAAGTGGCTAGGACAAGTTTGGAGAGTGTCTAGAGGGTTCTTAGTGGTCAACTACCCATTGTGACAAAGTTAATTAACTTGCACTGACTAGTTTGATCACTAATCAATAATCATTCTAGAACATTTATCGGCCAACAAGTTTGTTGACCGGAAGTGTCTTGGTCAATAATTCATCGACCGAACATGTGTTGAGTGTGAAAAGCTCCAACGGATACTTTGTGGTCAAAGATATCACAATGGCTCTTTCTTGGTCAAAAGGTGCCACAACGTCTCTCGGTCGGACGACAAAGTTTTTGACCGAAGGTGTTTTCGATCGACAAAATGTTTGATTGAGTGTGTCTCGGTCCATAAAGTTCTTTGACCAAAAAACTATAAAAGATGTGTAAATATTGGAAAATCATATATGAAGATTTTTCTACTGTGGCCTGCCTAATTATCACACTTACTATTATCATGTGAAATTTTTTGGGATAGGTGGGGTTGGTCCATAGCTTGATTTTACACGAGTTTTAACAACTTATACATTTGTATTACAAATAAGGTCATATGAACACTAATTTGATGTTTCAATCTTGATTTTTCCAAGATGTGCTCAGTTCCAGAAACACTTAGATAGCACGTTAAATCCACAAATAACAAATGTTTGACATCATCAAAGGAGATGACAATCTAATGCTCAATTTAGTCAACAATCTCCCACTTTTTGAAGATGGAAAACATTTCTAGTTATAAATAAAATCTTAAAATGAAATATTCATACCTTAGTGAAGTTTTCATTGAGTATCTACAAAATTTGTGCATATTTTCATTTGTAAGGTATGGAACATATCATCCATATCTCAAAGTAAGGTGCAACAATTAATGTATGCCATAATGTCTCTTAGAGTAAAAACATAACAGCTCAATCGACCAGGTCAAGGAAGTATGTTTTTGCATAAAAATGTTTCTCCCCCTTTGTCATCTCAAAAAGGTAAACATTATGAAGATAAGATGATTCCCCCTTAGTGGGATAATCCCCCTTAATATAACCCACTTATTTATATATAGTAGGCAAGATGAGTAAAAAATGTTAAATTTAGTCAAAAAATGATTTATGTATCATTTTCAAGGGATGTTGAGCCTAGAAATGAGTAGAGATTCCATTAAGCACAAAAAAATGAGTTTTAACTAGAGGATCTCTATACCAAATATAATGGATGTGAATCCCGTAGTAGTTTTAGAGAAGTCATGAAACATGATAAAACATTTCTAAAAGAATCTTGAAATCAGATGTTGAAGGATGTATTTTGGTAAGATGGCCATATAAAATATGAAATGTCACGACAAATCATTCATGCCAGATGTGAAAACCAAAAAATAACATCATTTTGAAAAAAAAATCAAAATACAAATCCTCAATAGGAACAATGTGTATTTTGTCTATTATAGCTCAAAATTATTCCAAAGCAAGATGTTTTGTGAAAATATCAGCTAATTGATTTTCAGTATCAATGTGATGAAGACAAATGTTGTTTTTAATAATGTGATCATAGAAAAAATGATGTTAGACTTCAATGTGTTCAACATGACTATGTAAAATAGGATTATGTGCTAGATTTATGGCTCCAATATTATCACAAAAAATCAGAGTTGATGATAAAGAAAATCCATAATCGTTTAGCACTTGTTGCATCCATAAGACTTGTGAACAACATGAGATGGCTGCCATGTATTCGGCCTTTATGGTATATAAAGTGATAATATTTTGTTTTTTTACTAAACTAAGATACAAGTAATTTTCCAAGCAAGAAACGACCACTACTAGTACTTTTATGATCAAGGAAACAACCAACATAATCAACGTCTGTATAGGATTTAGGGTTAAAAGGTTGATCTTTTGGATACCAAATTTAAATAGTCAATTGTATTGGCTAGATATCTCAATAATCTCTTAACAACAACTAGGTGAGAGTTCATAGGATTAGATTGAAAATGAGAACATAAACCAATGTCAAACATAATATCTGGTCTAGATGCAGTTAAATATAACAAACTACCAATAACACCTCTATATAAGGAATTTTTCGTAGGCTCACCATTTTCATCCTTATCAATTTTGACTAAAGTGCCCATTGGAGTCGATGCATGTTTGCAATTTTCCATATTAAAGTGTTTTAAGAGTTCTTTTGTATAATTTTCTTGGTTGAGGAAAATACCACAAGGAGTTTGTTTTATTTGAAAACCCTAGAAAAAGGTAACTTGCCCATGATACTCATTTCAAATTTTGTTTGCATAATATCACTAAATTGTGTGCAACGTGATTCATTTGAAGCACCAAAAATAATATCATCTACATATATTTGAATGAAAAGAAAATCTGATTCATATCTTTTGATAAATAGTGTAGGATCTTATTTTCCCATAGAAAAATTATTTTTGGAATGTTAATTTTTGAGACGTTCATATCAATTTATAGGGTCTTGTTTTAAAACATATAGTACTTTCTTTAACTTATAGACATGATCAATATGTTTTGGATCTTCAAAACTAGGAGGTTGAGTAATATAAAATTCTTCTTGAATTATTCCATTTTAAAATGCACTTCCAACATCCATTTGAAAGAGTTTGATGTTTTTGTGTGCATTTAGAGCTAATAATATTCAAGTTGATTCAATTCTAGCTACTAGAGCATATGTTTCATTAAAGTCAATTCCTTCTTGTTGATTATACCCTTGATCAATCAATCTAGATTCATTCTTAACAATTTCCCCCACTTCATTTAGTTGGTTACAAAATACTCAGTTCTAATGATGGTTTTATTTTTTGATCTACAAACTAAATCACATCCATCATTCTTAGTGAATTGATTCAATTCTTATTGCATAGAAATTATCTAATAATTATCTTTTAAAGCTTCATCAACCATTTTAGGTTCAGCCATGGATACACAAGAGGATCTAGTTTTTATTTTATCAAAAGTATCACCAATAAGATCTTGTTAATGGTCATTGATTATTCTTAGAATAGGTTGATCCAACTTTTCATTTTGATCTTGACTTTGTTCATTTTCAGCATTGTCATCATCTTTAGGTGATATGATTAAATCTTCAATTTATGGTGGAAGATCTTTTCTATTTCATCATTTGTTTTATTTTCATGAAATGTTACATGAATTGACTTCTACTTTCTTAGAGACAATATTAAAGATTATATAGGCCTAACTTGAGGTTGATAACCTAAGAAGAGTCCTTTTTTTGATTTAGGAACAAAATTTGTCTCTATCATCTTTGGTGTTTAACATATAGCATGGTGTTTCAAAGATATGAAAACAATCCACTCTTGGTTTCTTATAAAAGTGTATTTCATAATGAATCTTTCTTAAGTTGGGAATGAATTGAGATTCTATTTTGAACATAACAAGCGGAACTAACAATTTTAGCCCAAAAAGTCTTAGGTGTATTATGTTCTAGGAGCACAGTTTGAGCCATTTCTTGCAAGGAACGATTTTTCCTTTCAACTATACCATTTTATTTTTGAGTACGAGGGGTATAAAAATTGTGATTATGCCCTTTAGATGAGAAAAAAATCTTCAAAAGCATGATTTTCAAATTCTCCCCCGTGATCACTCCTAATGGTGTGAATTTTATTTTGAAGTTGATTTTCAATTTTTGACCAAAACTTGATAAATATATCAATAGTATCATCTTTGCTAGAAAGAAAATGTACTCAAATAGATCTACAATAGTCATAAAAAATTAACAAAGCAGTGCTTCTTTCCACCTATAGATTGTGTTCTCCTAGGTCCAAAAAAATCCATATGTATGAGTTCAAGGGGTCTAGATATACTAAGCATTTTTTTTCTTTAAAAGAAGTTTTAATTTTTTTCCTAAGGTACAAGGTTCAAAATTTTCGGGATTATCAAAGAGATTTTAGGAAAACCACAGAGTAGATCTTGTTTAATTATTTTTTGAATAACATGAGTGCTACATGTCCTAATCTTCTATGCCATCAATTTTGATCATCATCATTTGCAATAAAACATTTACCAACAATTGATTTTATAGAGTTAGGCTTAAGAATGTAAATATTACCTACTCTTTTTCCTTCATATACTATATTATTTGTGTCTTTTTCAAGAATTTTCCAACAAGTTTTATTAAAAAGCACATCATAACCACTATCACATAATTGACTAACAATTAGCAAATTATGATACAAGCCATCTACTAATAGTACATTCTTAATTATGAGATTAGTTCTGATATTACCTATTTTTGTGAAAGTTACTTTTCCATTGTCTCCCAATGTGACTAATCCTCTCTTTTTCTTTTTGAGTGAATTGAAAGCATTTTTGTTTCCAATCATATGTTTGGAGCATCCACTATCAACCACCAAATTCTATAATTTTGAGAAAGTTTTTTGTACCCAAGTAGAGTTCATGATGATTACTGTAGATTAAAGTAGATATGCATGGAACTTGTTTTATCTAAAATATTAAATTTTTTAATTTTTGACAATGTTTCGATCAAACTATTTTTCAACCAAGAGTTTTCTCAGTCAAAGTATTTTGTCGACCAAGTGCAATTCCCAACTTTTAATAAATTACATAAGATATATAAACAATTTTGGAAGATATGCAAATATTTGTTTGTTTAAGTCATGGATATGCAAATGAATATCAAATTAGGTTGTGATAAGACATACATATTTATCAAATTAAGAATAGGTCAAATCTCAACATGTTCCTTTCATTTTAAGTTGGGTTTTTAGGGACCCAAATAATGTCAATTGCTCTTTTCTTTTGATATTCACATGACAAGGAGTAATGGCCAAATTGTTGACAATAATGACATGAGATACACAATATTTCATTTTTTTATTACAAAATCATTTTCACATACACATTTTTAGGCTTAGGAGAATATGTCTTTTTGGTTCTAGGCATGAGGATTGATTCTTTGGCACATATCCTAAACCTCTTCTTTCTATTTGTTTAAAAGTATTAACTAAGATGTTATCAAGACTTTTTGTTCCTTGCATTCATCTTGAAACTTGTTTTTGCAACTCAACAATTTCAGCAACCTTTTTAGTTACAACTAAATTTACTTGAGCAAGTTTTGAAAGTGAAGTATCTCTTTTTTTTATCAGAGAATCATGATCTACATAATTGCATAAAATAGTCTGAGTTTGATAATTATTTAGTTTAGCAAACATATCAAATTTTTCTTGAGAGAGAAGACTATTGTTATTTTCAATAACAAGCATGCTAGTCTTATTAATTTCAATAGATTCTTTTAATGCATTATTCAAATATTTTAAGAGTATCATTTTCACAACTAAGATTGGTATAGTCAATTGTAAGTTAATTTAGGGTTTTGGAAATTTTTTTCTTTTATTTCTTGCAATCAATATATTTAGAATTAATTTCTTTAAAGGTTTAAATAATTCTTCTTTTGATAATTAAAAAATATCTACCTCATCGGTTTCTTCTTTGTCTTCTTTTGCCTTAAAAACAATCGTTCTCTTCTCATTTTCTGCTTGAATTTTCATCACTTGATTGATCCCAAGAAGCTTTGTAAGATCCCCCCCCCCGTCTTTATTCTTATATGAGATCTTCTTCTTCTTCTTCTTAAGCTTTGGGATCTCATTTTTTAAGAGGCCCTTTTTTCCGCACTCAAAACACCTAGAAGAATGAATACATTTATATTTCTTACCGTTTACGATTCGAGAATTTTCTTCATTATCGTTGCTTATGTTACTGCTTCCTTGAGTAACATTTCTTGATGATGTCTTGGAGGTAGCTTTAAATATGATGCCTTTCTTATTTATCCTTTGTTGTTCAACTGCAATATTTTTTCTTCTTCTAGAGTGACTTTATGTGTTACTAGATTTCCAATGTGGGTTAAAATTGTTGGCTTCTTCATTAGAAATAACCTTTGACTTGTTACTTGTAGGAAATGATCTAAGTATCTTGGATGCTTATCTTCTTCTCTTATGTTTTTCCTCAAGGTACATAGACTGTTTAAAATGTTAGAAAGTCTAGAATATATATATGTAATACTTTTGTTATATTGCATAAGAAATAATTAATCCTTGTGTTTTAACATGTCAATATTAGTTTTCTTCACTTGTTTAGTATCCTCATGAGTTATTGAGAGTTTATTTCCTATTTCATAATCGATATCATCAGTAGATATATGATTAAATTTTCTTGGAGATAAATAACAATAAAGTATGCTTACAACCTTTGCATTTAATGTCACCTTTTTTTACTATTTCTGGATCCCATTATTCCAGTTCAGTAGTTGGAAGTTTGTAGGATCTGATGATCATTTCCCAAAGGTCAAAGCTTATCACTTGAAAATAGTTCTACATCCTCCTGTTTCAGTATGTGTAGTTCGATTTGCAAATATCGGTGGTCTATTCACATACGTTCCTTCCATGTTGATGTTACCTAGTATGCCTTCCTGCATTCTTCAAGACCTATAAAGGTTTTTTGAAGACCTGCTCTTATACCAAGTGAAAATATCTAGAGTGGGGTAAATAGAGATTTATAAAATATTTTAAGAAATAAAAGTGATAAGCAAGCAACCAAAAATGAGATGATATTTAGAGTGGTTCCGTCAACGAGGTCAGTCTACTACCTACTTGTTTCCAACCATGATTTTCAACAAACAATTTTATTAATTTTTCTATTAGGACAAATTACAAAATAGTTGTTGCAACTAAACCCTCTTCTTTACCGACCACGAAAGTGCTTCAACCAAACCTCTTCTTTTGCAATGACGTATACTGGAAAGAACACTAAATCACCACCTCTTCTTTTATAGTCAATGGAAGATAACCTATGAATCCTTCTTCTCTTACAAAATCCTGGACAAACTTCTCCTCTTGAAGTAGTCCAACCACAGTTAAACAGTAGCAAATGAAGATGGAAGAAATGAATACACCAAGTAAGCTCAATAGTGTCCATATCAATCAAGCTTATGAACCAAACCATGAATGATATACCAAGTTTGAGTGATGGTAGGGTAAGCTAAGGCAAAGATAAAAAAAAGTGCTAGATGTGAATGATTGTAAGCATGGTGTTATAGCTCTATTTGCTCAAGATATCATGTATTCGAGTTGTATATTGGGTATCCCAATACCACTATTATTTATAGCAAATGTTTACAAGTGGCTAGGACAACTTTGTGGAGTGTCTAGAGGGTTCTTAGTGGTCAACTAGCCATTGGGATGAAGTTAATTAAGTTGCAATAGATAGTTTTATTGCTAATCAATTATCATTCTAGAACATTTCTCGGTCAACAAGATTTTCAACCTAAAGTGTCTCAATTGAGTAATTCATCTACCGAGCATGTTTTGAATGCAAAAAAGCTCCAACGACTACTTCACGGTCAAAGAAATCACAATGGCTCTTTCTTGGTCAAAAGGTATCACAATGACTCTCCATCGACGGCAAAGTTTTTGACTGAAGGTGTTTTTGATCGACAATATGTCTGACCGAGTGTATCTCGATCCATAAAGTTCTTCAACCAAAAAGCTGTAAAAGATGTGTATATATTGGAAAATCCTAGCTAAAGATTTTTCTAGTGTGACTTGGCTATCCAAGACACTTAGTATTGACATGTGAAAAGTTTTAGAATAGGTGGGGTTGCTCCATAGCTTTATTTTACATGAGTTCTAAAAGGTTGTACATTTGTAATACAAATAAGCACATATGAACAATAATTTTATGTTTCAATATTGATTTGCCCAAGATGTGATGGGCTCCTAAAACTCTTGAGTAGAAAATTAAATCCACAAATAAGAAATGTTTATCAACATCAAAAGATAAGAATCTAATGTTCGATTTAGTAAATAGTCTAGACTATTTTGGTTAATGAACCAAAGATACATGCAAGTTTTGTTTATAGGGAAATATGACAAAAAACATTTCTCTAGATGTAGTCAGAGAGAGAGTATTCTAATAGGCCTCATACATAGTGATGTCTACATACCTTTAAGGATAAATTCTAGAGGTGGTTAATAGTAAATCATTTTATTTATTGATGATCTTAGTAGATATGGTAGATTGTATTTAATGAAATACAAGTATAAATTTCTTGAAGTGTTTAAGGAAATCATGAATGAAGTACATAACCCACTTGGTATAAAGTATTGAAACACTTCAATATGATCGATGCAGAAAATATTTAAACCAAGAGTCCAAAGACATTCTAGAGATCATGATAATATATCACAATGAATTCCTCCTGAAACATAATGATGTGTTAGAAAGAAGGTATCACACCCTTTTAAGTCATGGTGTGATTATCAATAAATCTAGTTGATCTTACAATTTCCTTTTGGCACATGTTTTACACTAAAACTATGTACCATCTAAATTAGTTGAAAAGATACCATCTGAGATATGGCATGGGAAGTGTCCCGATATGACTTTTATAAAGGTTAGGAATGAAAACTTACATTAGAAAATAGTTTCTTGAAAATCTTAGTCCATAGATCATATACATGTTATTTTGTTGAATACTAATTTTATATTCCAGTCCATCCAAAAGTGTTTGTTTCCAAGACACTTTTATTCCTAAAGGGAATTTAATTCCAAAGGAATCAGTGGGAGAAAAATAGAAATAAAAAAGTTCAAGACCAACAAGTAAACATTGAACCTTGAAGAGGTCAAGTGGGAACCATGAGAATCACAAATTGCTGTGGAATCACAAGTTCCATATGTAACATAAAACCTCATAAATCTAGTAGCACATGCCTTGAGATTGAAAAATTAGGATATGTTATGGCTCAAGAAGGTAGTGAGTTGGTCTTAGACAATAATCCATCATCCTACCTAGAAGATATTAAGGGAACAAAATATGAGAAGTGGCTTGAAGCCTTTGTATCCAAGATGGACTTCATGTACACCAACTAGGTATGACCTTGGTGGTACCACCTAAAGGGGTAAAACTCATAGTGTGTATCTGGGTCTTCAAGAATAAGACTAACATGGATGGAAGAGTGGTTGAAAGGGTTTCAAACAAGTTCAAAATGTTAAACATGACAAAATCTTTCACTAGTTTCCATGATTAAATCCATCATGATCTTGCTTGCCAATGCTGATTATGATGATTATGAGATTTGGTATATGGATGTTAAAACCACATTCCTAAATGGGAATAATTATGAGGATGTGTGCGTGACACAACCTAAAAGGTTATACAATTTAGTTATAGCAAATAAAGTCTAGAAGCTACAAAGGTCAATCTATGGATTGAAGCAAGTATCTTAGAACTAGAATCTTTGATTTGACAAGATAGTCAAAGAGTTTTACTTTAGTCGAAATGAAGATGAAATATTTGATTACAAAATTTGAGTGAGAGCATATTTATATTCCACATTAAGATGGGAAATAACATCTTTATACTAAAAATATTAAAACCTGGTAAGGAAAGTACTATCTCTATGAAGGGTTTACGCGAAGCATCCTATATGACAGGAATTAAGATCAATAGAGATAGACCTAGAAGTCTTCTTGACATAAGTAATAGCATAAACATTATAAGATGTTGAAGGGGTTCAGATGCATGACTCAATGAGAGAATTTGTCAGTGTTCCATGGAATTAGTCTCTTAAGATCATAGTGTACTAGTTCTTGTGACGAATGGGAGAACATGAGTAAGATACCATATGCATTCACTATTGGATATATAATGTACACAATGTTATGTACTCGTCCCGTTATCGTGTATGTATTGGACATGACGAGTGAATATTTGTCAAATCCTAGTAAAGGTCACTAGACTGCCGTGAAGAACATCCTTAAGTACTTGTGAAGCACTAAAAGGATTAGTTCCTTAGTTATGGTAATAAGGAAGAGTTGGGTGTAAAGGGTTACACCACTAGAATCTTCCAAAATGATAAAGAAAATTAAAGACCACAATCTAATTTTTTGTTTGACCTTATAACATGAACTATAATATAGAAAAAATTAGAGTAAGAGACCATTGTTAATTTTGTGATGGAAGTCAAGTACCTTGTTGTTTTGTGAAGATCAGAGGATACTGTATGGATCAAGAAGTTCATTTGGATGAAATTGTGGGAGGTTCCAACCATGGATGACATACTAGAGATACTGTGACTAAAACACTTCCATCTCATTTGATAAGTCATACAACAAGGAGATGTGAGAACTTGCAATATACCAACTAGAAGCAAATTTTGCTAACCAGCTATATAAGCGTTTGCACAATATAAACATGATGCACATGTTAAGATCACTTAAAATAATATTTGTGGGTTATTTTATCTAAGTGCAAGTGGAAGTTTGTTGGTGTGTATGCCCAGAGAGGCAGTCATACGATGATTGTAATGGGGCATTAGATACCTGATCTAATAATGATAAAAGGTAATTTTGTCTATTATGTTTGTCTCAATCATGAGATGATGACACAAACATTGTAGATGTCTAAATAATTATGTTACTCGATGACATATGCCTTCAGGTTGAGGACCTAAACAAGGAGATCATATGTACAATAAGAGTATATACATTCTTGTTATTCCCTAGTCAAATATTACTATGGAAGAAAAATCAATAACAATAATACATAAGACTAGAGTGTGTCTTGGTTGATGACAAAATCTCATCATTCATGATATATAATATCAAACCAAACACATAGGTACATGATAGAGAACAATGTATCAGAGAGACCCACCTTGAGAGTGATGCATGGAGATGGAATGGTAGCCAAAATCATCTCTCATAGTGATAGTGGTGATTCTGGTTCTTAGACCTAAAGTCACTACACTCATCACATGTTGTTTGATATATTTTGACATCATCCAACATGACTTGAATAAGGGTGCCATAAAGGTGATGCTCGGGTGCATCGTGACGCACAGGGACTCAGAGTGAATGATGTTGACGAGATTTGTCCCTCCTATAGGACATTGATATCCAGGCCACATGATAAGCAAGGTTGAGAAACATATGTCCATACTCATGTGACTCAATATGTGATAGGTGAAATCACATACATCTCATACCATCTACTCTAGTTCAAGGAACATAGATTGAATGTTGAAGAGGATGATGATTCGATGCCTCAAGTTTAAAATTTGGATATCAGAGACAAAAGAACTATACAATCACCATAATACTGATCACATATTTTAGGTTGAAGTTGTTCTTAAACTTTCTAGTTACTTGGATAGCAATGATGTGTTGCAGATACTACTCATTGTTTATGATGTCATAAACTGGTTATGGACATTCACTATCAACATAATTTGGGACTTGTAAGACTCTTGACCTATCTTTGTGCTTAAATATGTTTTCTTTGCATAATGAGATTCTTAAACTTTAACTTAATTTTGTGAAGTTCCTTAATGTCGTGTAACAAGTATTTGGTTTCAATTTGGTTCAATTGGATTGAGTCTTGAACCACCTTTTCTATATAAGTACTTGCTTTGAACTAGTTTGCAATTTACCCCTAACAGAGAGTAAAAATGCAAAATGTCACATGAAGAGAGTGCTCCTTATACCTTGGAACCATGAGAGAGAAGATGGTTACATGGGGTACCTTGTTTGATTGATGTTTGATGATGGAACACTTCATGGAGGTCTAGGGTTTCTAAGGTTACCATGTGTAAGTAGTGACAAACTAAGGTTTGGGTGTTGCGACCACTACCCCACTCTTGGGTGAGGGTAGAGACTGCAACACATGATCTAAGGTCATGTGGTTTCCACCTAAACAACCTAGATGCTGAATCACCTCTTGTCCTTTAGTGTATCGACCATGCATATAGGCATACATGATGGATTAGGGTTTGGGTCGAAACAAGGTGAACATGGATGAAGTGTTGCGACCTTGATGATGGTAGAGACCATGGAGGTCCCTACACTTTCTGGATATATATGGTTTTTTATATTTTTGCATGCGGGAGAGGATAATACCATGAGGTTGAAGGACATGTATCCTTAGGCGATCTAGAATGGTGACACATCACAAAGTGCTTCCTCTCTCTCCCTGGGAGTATATATCCCTTTCTCTTCATATGTGAGAGACTTTTCAAATTCTTCATCTTCCTCCTTTGAACGTGAACTGACTTTGGAGCTTTAGGAGAAAGGAGGGGCAAATCTTGAAGCTAGGGTGGCTGATCCATATTACATGAGGCAGATTTGCTGCCAGATTATCTCCTTGGTGGTGGTTTCTTGGATAATCTCTTCTCTTGGTAAGTGATTCGAACCTTGGATCTGGTTTCCCCTTCCTTCTTCATCATTTTCTTCCTCCATCTCAACCATGAGGGCTGTGTATGGTCCATGGTGATTTCTCTTGGAGATTTCTGCTTCTCTTGGGCCAGAATCATGCTTTAACCTAGGGTTCTTCATCTTCTACCTTGATTCGAAGTTACTGTTTGGGTTTTATTTTCCATGAACTCTTATTTAACCATGGCATTCCTCTCTTCTGAAGGAGATCTGGTGGTCAAAGGTTTGGATCTAGTTGGGGCTTCCTTTTCTTCTTTGGATCTTGATATCTTGGAGGCTTGAATCATCAATTATAGGCGGGTTATATAACTCCTTCATCCTCTATTATGTGCAATCTAAACCTGATTACACATTGTTCATATGTTTCTGTTCCATATCTTAAAAATCTATTCTTTTAGTGAAGAAAGTGATGATAGTTATGTTTGAGCGATATTGTATCTCGAAAATGATGTATAGTTCTTGTAAACCTAAAATCCTTGTACCCAATTTGGGAATTTTAAAGGAAGAGTGATGATCTCTTCTTCTTTGTTTATGGAACTATCTTTTTTAGTTTATGATACATTCATTTAATATAAAGGATGGTCTTGATGATAGTTGCATACGTGAGAAACCTATTTTTCACACCCTTAAGCACAATTCTTAAAAGGATCTTCTATGATCTTGTGTAGGGTTCTTGTTCTTGGGTTGATGTTTTGACGTTCCCTATTTATGTGTAGGTGTTATGACTTGTTGGTAGAGGGCTAGATGCCATGTAGGCTGCAACATTATGTTGCATGAGGTCACAACACCTAGGATGGTGTGTGGTGGTTACCATTCTTGTTAAAGGGTCGAAACACTTAGGGTTTTGAGGGTAGCAAATATATGAAGTGTTACGGCCGATACCTTTGTATAAAGAGGTCAAAATACTTGTGATAAGAGTGGTTAAGAGCATGTAAAGTGTTACAGATGATACACCCCATGTGGTCAAGGTCGAAACACTACTCTTATTAGGGTTAAAACCATGAACGGTTAAGGTTGAACCACCTTGAAGTGTGGAGGTCAAAACACTTTAGTTGGAGGTTGAGACACTCATGTCTTATGAGGTTAAAACACCTAGAATGGTTGATGTCAATACATAATCATGATCTAGAGATGAAACACCAAGTGTTGCGGTCGTGACACATTGAATGTGTCTAGGTTGTAAAACATGTATGGTGAAGGGTCGATACACCTATACTCATGCATGTGTATATGGTCAATACATAGTATACCAATTTATATAGGATTATGTAACTTTGAATGGTTAATCATTAACTATAGTACTTCACTCTGGAACTCTCCAACAATGTGGGAGGTGATGAAATTAGGGTAGGGGTTGAGTGGTGTTATGAAACCCTAATTGAATGTAATTGAAACCCTAACCCTATTCCATTATTCATGTGATATATGTGATTACTTTACTTGAAGATTCTTGTTATATAATAGAGTTTTCTCTCTCCTATTTATGTATCCATAACTTTGTAGGTGAGATTAATATGGATAGATATGAGAATGCTATGGTGAACCTTGTACAATACAAGGTGGTGATTATAAGCATACATCAATTGTTGAGATATCTTATCATATTGATTGCACATGTTTCATGTGTTGTGAACCTAGTGAATTGTTGAGTGACTTGAGCACAGTTTAAGAGGTGAAATCCTCCAGAGATTGAGAGGTAGATACCCCATAGTGATGTGAGACAAGTTCTCACTTTCTACATTTTATATCTTCTGAATTTGTACATTATCCTTAATTTTGTAGAATTTGTTTAGGATTTATATGTTGTAATTTGATTGATGCATTAAAGCATACCCAATTGGTATATTTAATCTAGTAAAATCCTAATTATGAAGTTTCCCTGTACCATAGATCCCTCTTTAGTACCAATACTTAGTTGGATGGTGAAACAAGTAACTCATAGGGAAATTCAGAGTGCATATTATTGAATATGCGGGTGCAAGTGAATTAATTCCTTGTATCCTTAAATTGGAAGATGGATATAATGGTATGTATTTAATATAGAATGACCATGCATGAGCCTGTTCTCTAGTGTTGTGTCGGGTACCAATGCAGAATAGTTGTTCTACAGGAGCATAGCTTGACTATGAGTTGCTATCTTTACAGGAAAATAGCTTTGACTATATGTTGTTGTCTTCAACGGTTTGGTTAATGTGTCGCTACATTTGTAGACTTGAACTGAACAAGTAGTGTTGGTCATGATCGTGGTGTCTAGCTCTTCCGTTGATCTTGTATGGTATTAATTTTGACTTAATAGTGGTCAGTTGGATTTGAGTGGTATGCCTCAAATCCCCAGGGCATAATAATTAAAAGTGGTCAAATATCTGTGTAGTATAATTGTTTAGGGTCAAATATGAATCGCATTGGATGACCCCATGCCTTATCTTTCTACTCTTTAGATTATAACAGTTACATATGTTCTTCATATTCCTTCTCAGATTACTAATTAATCTATTGCTCAGTGATAACTGCCTAGTTTGTTTTATTTGTATTATTTATTGGATACATATCATTTAACAGAATCTGCTTAGCTTGTTAAGTATTTAGTCTACTTGCACTATTAACTATGCTTATAATAAATGTTGGTGAAGAGTTATATCTTTCAATGGAATGTTTGGTCTCACCCTGTGGGTTCCACAACTTTTTTGGTGGTTGTAGATGAGGAGATCGAGGTCATGGTGCAGGAGCTGAGTAGCCAGGACCACATTAGTTGTCAGAAGGTTGGACATGCTACTGGTGTAGTGTCTTAGTGGAGTCCTATCTGTCATCCCTGTACTCTTGGTTCTTTGGGAAGATTTTGTATTTTGTTTATCAACATGTAGATTTTCACTTTGTGCCTTAAATGTATAGAAATGGCTTGTACATATAAACAAGTTGTATTATGTATCAATTATGTCTTGATAGCCTTTAAACATAATATGTAACATCTTTTGGTATATATGAAATACAAATAGTCTATGTTGAAGGTTGGTTGTCATATACTTTTGTTTGAGAAAATAGAATTGTGAATGGTTCAAATTTACCTTTTTTGGTGGTAATAATGTTATAAGAGATAATCATGCGCTTTGTTTTGTGTAATCTTGTTTAGTTTGGTGATGTTCGTAACAAGACCTATAGGGTCACACACATAGGATGCACTATGAATAGGATTTTATTCATGAATGATGTTTAAGTTGATTACTAAGTGTTTAGGTATTCCATTTAAACAACAATGGTTGAAAATTGATTGGCTGGATTGTGAACTGACTGATTCAAGTGTTGAACCGATCGATTCAAGTATTAGGTCAATTCAAACTACATTGGTTGTATACTACCTAAATTGAGGCATGAATTGACTGGTTCATTTAGTGAACTGATCGGTTGAAGGTCTGACATGACTGATTGAACTTATGAATCGACTAGTTCAATGATCAATACAATTAGATCAACGATTGATGCCGATGTCATGTTCTACATTGATCAAATATTGCAAAACAATGTGATTTGAAATAGGAAAGCAAGTGAAACACCCATTCAAGTATTAAACCGATCATTTCATGGTTCACAACTTCCGGGAAATTCATGAAATTCCAACTCTTCGACTCCCAATTGATCTGGAAACCCTGAACCTGGCCCTCCTATAAATTGAGGGGTAGTCAAGGCTTTCAAAGATCATCCCAAATATTTCCTCTCTAGATGTGGTAACTAGAGAGCCCAAGCAAGTTCTACCCGTAAAAGAGAGGGACAACAAGGGATAGACAACATAGGAGAGTGAATAACCCCTAACAGGTTGATGTTTGAAGGGACAACTCCTTCCTATTGACTCTGGTAGCACAACATGAAGTTCCCGGTGGTCCGCATAGACTATGTAGAGGCATGGAGGTCGTTGCCACCCACTGGGAGGATGCCATCCATGGTGTTGCACCAGGAGGCCATTGTTGATGACTGCTCGACTACTTCTTAAAGAAGAAGCACACTGCTGTGAGGATAAGTGGTTGGACTTGCTCTAGTACCAAGTATATCTCTTATAAATCCTAATCCTAGACACATCATTGTTGACACAATCTGCTGATTTGGGAATCGAACATTACATTTTTGTTTTTGCTACCTTATATGTTGCCCCGATTTCCCAATAGAGGTAGGGTTGGGAAACAAATAGGAGAACAAAGTTGATTTTCTATTAGGGTTTCAAATGGCATGTACCAGTAATGGCCTTGTGGCGTTAGCAAGTACATGAACTTTCACTCAGATTTAGGTCTTCTAGGATAATCAAAATTTAATGCATTACACTACATATAACCAAGTGGTGTAGTCAATAAGGAGCTGAAGATATGGCTACTCCCGCACTAGTGTGAATAATTTATACTATATGATGGAATAGTTTAGACTCTAATTATAACATTTGATGAAAGATGGTAAGTTTGGAGAACATAAGCTTGTTATTAGGTCGTTGAATGGTGTTGCATTATTCTATATGCTAGTTATTATATTAGTCCAATGCTCACGAGTTTGAAAAACATGCACTTGTTGTTATATTTGTCAATATTGCATTGTTGAGAATATTTTGATTATTATGTTAAATGAATGTTGGTGACTTTGATAAACATACACTTGTTACTAGGTATCTCCATTCCAATTTTTTGTACAAATATGAAGTTACATTAAAACCAACATCTCAGTAACATCATCCCTGAATAGATTGTGGTCATCGATCACTAGCCAAGATACCACCTTCCTCCTAAACTCCTTGGTATACCTTGGATGCGGCCAAATATGCTAATATTTCTCAGTAGTCGCCCCTTGCTACTACTCCACCATCAATAGTAGGAACATGCCAAATTTATAAGAATCGGGATGGTCGGGTACAACTAGAACATCCCAATCCAAGTAGGCCTAGAATGAATAGTCCTTGGAAGTGTTGAGATACATCTCATAAAAAACATCACATAATTGTACCCTGGAAAGCAATGTGTTGAGGAAGATATGCCTAATATTGGGAAATTCAAAGCTAAAATAGAAATAATGATTACGATTCCACATGGAAATAATATATTTCTAGAAATATGATGAAGCTTATGAAAAATTTATAGAGCAGAAAATTATGAAAATTGATGTAGTTATATAATGACATTAATTGTGGCTGAAGTTGGGGCAAGTTGGTAACTAATCCATGTCACAAATGTTTCTTATAATCTTGTATTCATCTTAAACTTGGACTCTTGTTTTTCCCTGAGAACGTGGGCATTATTTTGCAATAAAATGATAACCTAGTGCATCAATAATGGAAATCATGTTGAGAAATGGAAAATGAAACACGTAGGTATAAGAATCTTGGCTCTGATAACTGGTAAAACTCGCCCATGGAGTCTACTCACCAAAATGCCCAAGGTAAGACAATGTTTTTTTACTCTAGCTCCAGCAGTCTTAAGCTCTCGCCTATTGAGATAATAGACATATGAGTCTATGACCTCATCATAGAGCAAGTTGTTGCCATACAATGACCTTACCATGTAGAATTTAGTATCTATTAAAGAAGAAGTTGTTGTGATTTTAGAAGAGTTTCACACCATAAAATTTGCATAGTATAAATAAGAATAAAATTTACATGTAAAACTCATTAGTTTGTATCATATGGGTTCCAAGACAAATGAATGATAGCCCTTTCTTTATCATGTAAAAATGATCCTTTGAAGGAGTCCCTCTCCATCGATGCCAATTCCTTTGGTATAACAAACGTCTATTTTTCCTTAGCATTTTAGCCATCATCGACAATTAGTTCAACTTGTTTGGTTTTTCTTCACCCATCATGAAGGCTGGATAAGATTAGGAGAGGAGAGGTCAACAACCATAGAGCATCAATTTTGCAATGATGAAATCCACATAGTAAATCAATTTAATGATGAATGGATGATGAATAAATAACACTCTGCCAATATTCCTAAATAGGATTTGTATAATTATTAAAGTTGGGCGGTACTTGAGTAGCTCAAAAAACAAGGTGGTAGATACTCTACACAATCACAAGATATGACGTATCGATGGAAATAATTGTTTGTAGATTTTGTGAATAATGGATTTGTATAAAAAAACGTTATTATTAGAACAACATTGATTAGTGGATGTATAAAAAAGCTGGTTAGATGGTCAACATTAATTAGGTCTTAGCAAATATTAGTTATTCGGTCAACATAAAGCTATTTGTTTTTTGAAAAAATGATAAAGCTAATTTAGTTCCAATGAATGTTGGTTATTAGGTAAATGGAAAGCTATTTATTAGTTCCTCCAAATGCAGGTTAGTATTAAGAAAAAAAGGTTATTGGCCCAAACGAACTGATTAGTTGTGAAGTCTAAAACTAGTTTGTTGTGTCAACAAAATGTTGTTTGTTTGGACAATAATTGGTCAATTCTGCCAACAAAAAGCTAGTTAGTTGTGATGGAGTGGATTTTTGAAATCCTTGAATCTCCAACAACATATTAGAATCCATATCTTGAGTTATAATGAGAGTCCCAAGTATTTTTAGTAAAGTTGGAATGTTGATTGAGATTTATATAATGATTAAGATCTCTCTTTTTATGCCTTCTTGAGGAATTTAATTGGATGGTCTAACAATTCATTTTGGTACCAAATTCCTATACAAGGTACCTTTTGTAGTGAGGAAGCTGTGGTTAAAATTTGGTAGCAATTGGATGTCCCTAAAGGAAGTTATTTAGATTTTATAGTGGTGAAATAATGTGCTTTATTGAGGATTTATTAGACCTAAGTTTAATACCATAAGTATGGATCAGGCTGTGTCACGCTTCCTTGGCTTGAGGAGCCACAGATCGCTGACGTGGCTATGTGGTGACCTTTGGATGGGTTGTATTTGATGACCTGAACCTTGTTTGCAAGATCAGTTAGTCAAGGTAGTGGGCAGACTGGAAATCCCATCTGGAGGTGCCGAGTTGTGAGGGATCGTGGCTATGCAGTAGTTTTGAGTGGATGGCTACCTCTGGAATGAGGAGAGAAGTTGTATGACCCCTCAAAGGAACATGCTTGTGGTGAAATCTGGGAGAACCAACAAGTCCACAACGCTATGTCTCCACTACCCACACAGAGGTCAAAGAGGAGGAAACGAAGAAGGAAGAAGTAGGAAATGGATGTACTGGAGAGGAATCTGAGGAAGGGAATACAATCCCAATAGATAGACAAAGCTAGCAACCAACCTAGCCTATCTTTTCACCGCATCACCATGGTTGTCGAAACCAAGGAGGATAGGAGACATCTCGGAATTAGGGGGGGAGGTGTTTCAGGCTATTCCAATGCAATGGGTGAGTGCTCCCTAGTCTCTGGAGGTTGCCCGGAGATACTCGAAGCGGATATGGGTCAAGGGACGGATCAGGAGGCTAGATCCCTCTTTTCCTCCACTGCAGTGGGAGCAAGGGTCGGCGTGCTTGCGGTTGGCGAGGCCTGGGGCCGCGGATGAGGAAGAGAGGAGTTGTGGAGATCAAGGCAAAGCTTCCGAGGCTGATGGCAGTCTTAGGAGCTGATGCGGAGCATCTCCGCTCTGTTAATCCCTCGTCGGAGCAGAGCCGTGCGGTGGTGCTCCTGCAAAACAGGGGCAGCAGGCATCCCCACGAGAACGTGAGAGAATAAGAAGGCGAGCAGCCGGTCTAGACTCCCACTCAACTAGATGGACCGGGTCCAGGCACACGAACCAGCCAGCTCAAGCCGGGCCACGTGTCAACTCATGATTGGCCAAAAGGTAGGAAAATGCCCAGACCTTGTATAATTCACAGTAAATAGCCCGTTGATCAGAAAAATACAAATAATATACCGTTTTTCTCAGAAAAATGAGCAAAACAGCATGGAATGATAATATCATGCTTTTGATGCAATAATATTAGTGATATCTTGTTAGTTGTGAAATGCTTAATTGATAGATAATAAATATCAAACAACAACCTAAAATTATGAGAAAATACCAGTAAATCATGATTCATGTTTATAATGCATATGATGTCAGATATGATCATGGTAATACATGAAATCATGTAATTTGCTTTTTATGGCTAATTAGGGCTAATAACACTAAATAAAATGCTATAAATACATGCATACTCAATGAATGATGAAATATACAGAGTAAGCTCATATCAGTATTTTGAACCTCAGATTCAATTATGATATCATGATGATGAACAAAATTCAGGTTACATAAGGATGACCCTTAATGCATGGGTTGTAACCCTAATTCGAATAATGTATATAATCAAGGGTTAATATGTGCACAAAAAAGATATGGAACATAATGATCAGATAATGAACCATAATTTGGAAAATAACATCAGTAAGATAATTCCAAGACAAGAATGCAAGTGATATGGAAATATACTAAAGAGATAAGGTAAACCCTAAAATGGACATAACTAGGGTTAAGACGAGATGTAAGATGGTGAGAATCTAATTCTAGTATGTGGTCTTGTCTTAATCAAGGTTGATCAGGATGTAGATGATATGAGGATATGATGATTAGGTTTGTTCTTGATCAAGGTACGCCATTACCTCTTGCTTGGCTTATTATACACTATGCTTGTGTTATATGGTAGTAAAGACTTGGCATATGGTATGGATTGAAATGATTGTTCTTGTATGATATCTTGCTTGATTTTCCATACTTATGGCTATGAACACATGAAACATAAGATATCGGATCCATCATATGATAGCACTAAACTCTTTGGTAGTACAGTGCATTGAAGTGATCTCAAACTCTTTGGTAGTAGATCACATGTGTTTTATCTCAAACTCTTTGGTAGTAGATCACACGTTAAATGATCTCAAACTCTTTGGTAGTAGATCATGAGGCCTAAAAACATCAAAGCCCTAGGGGCAGATGTACGAGATATATGATGGAAATGTGCTTAAAATATATGTGTTCTCTTTTGTTAATGAAAATCTTTGTGCAAGTATATGATTTTCTTATATTTTCTTTTGTTATTGCCAAGTATTAGTTTTATCTTATTGCCAAGATATGATGAGAGGTATATAAAAAGACACGTAGGCGTACTCAGTACAATATTCTTGAATATTGTGCTGACGTGTACCGCATGTAATCTTTTTGTTTAGGTTGTGGTTATATTCTTCAAGATCCAGGATAGTGAGAGTTGTGTGGCGAGCTGATGTACATGTGGACCTGTTGTCTTAAGATCCTGTAGTTTAGTGGTAGTACATGTATATGTATAAGTTTTTTGTTCAATATGTAATATCAACTGTTGTAACAATTCATGTTGTAATTATATGTCGAATGTTGAACATGTGTGTATGGTTTTATTATTGTTCATGTACATGTGCTACTGATTGTTTCCTTCTGACTCCCTTGATTTTCTTCTTCTTAGCCTCGTGTGGGATGTTTAACTTGGGATTCTCACTGAGGTGAGGGTTTCAATTTGGACGTCACACATCAGATTAAGTTTTAGAAAATCCGGGGACGTCACATTAGTTGTTTCAATAAATATGGATATTGGTGAACGGTTAGATAGAACACAAAACCTAGTAGATGTAAAAGTGAAGCTGGTTGGTTGTATATAGGACACTATTACATTGTGATACATCCAATGTTCCCTTAAAGGTGATTTAGAGAATGTAGACACATGACTCTACGAGGGGAACTGCAATCCTTTTCCTAGAGTCTATGATATTCATCATAGAATAGGTTAACACCATACAAATCAAAGTGTAAATACAACTTCAATGTACATGTCATAATCATAATTGCTCCTTGAGTTGGTATATATGACCATAGAGCCATCATGAGCGATTGCATGGAGTTAGATATTAATTAATCAATTAATACAATTATTTGGTTAATTAATTAATTCCAGAACATTCTAATTATCCACAAGTGTTTTAATTAACAAGGTCTTTCTATTTTCTGATGGGTTTAGGAAACCCTGCTTCCTTTTGTCTCATATTTAAAGGGGCTTAATGGACGATATCTTTACAAGATATTGAGAGAAGCTTTTCAGTTTACACTCACATATGTAAACCCTACCCGGCACCATCCTTAGGAGAGAAAGGAGAGAACTGTAATGCTAGCACATCATCACACAAAGACTACTCCTTCCTGTCAACTTAGGAAGCATGACATGGAGTTCCAGTCCATCCATGTGGATGAAGTAGAGACGTAGACGCTGAGACACCTACGTTCAGAGGATGTCAATGACCGTCCATATGCACTATTAGTGGCGTACATCACCGCATGAAAGGGGCGCCGCTAGATCTTCCTAGGACACATTTGAAAGATGGGAGAGAAGTACCGTCCCTGTAAGCCAACAACGTTGCACAACATCGTGTTGTAGGACATCGCCGGACTTGCTTTGTGGAAAGGTATATCCTATGACCACTCTTTCTAAATATGCTATTTTCAATGAGATCCTGTTGCGGGTTGCGTGGAAATATTTTTTGTTGCTTCCGTAGCGTATGTTTCCTCCACAAAACCCAACAGTGGTATCAGAGCAACGTCAATCTATGACGTATTTGAATTCATTTTGATATGATCAAATTGTTGAATATTGTTTCTTATGGTTATATACAATGCAAACTTAAAACTTCTAATGTGCATATCTAAACCTAATTCCACATACACCACATGCTTCTATTTTTGACATTTCGGACGAGGTCGACTATGGAAAATACTAATTTCCCGTACAGGGGTGATGCCTATGTGTACCCCGCATAGTCTGTGTGGGAGTCAAAAAATTATTTAACAAGGAATGTCCCACATTAAAAGTTTTACAATTTTAATATGTATATGTGTATACGTAGATATACTAATGATATCATACACATTGCCTTCAAAATCTATTTTATGTGGTGAATGCATGCACGATTATGGCCTAGAATCCCCTTTTGTGAATGTTGTGAATGAATGTGGTTTTGAATCTTGTAGATATGTTTGCTTGTGAATTCTATGGATGTATAATGGTTGTATGTGGATCTTTTGTTTAAAGTATTTGGCTTGCATTCCGAGACTCATCTCTTATTTCAAAGCTTAATTAGTTCTTTCTCTTTATATTTGTACTCATAATAGAGATAGGATCAGTTTTAATCTTTGTAAACTTGATGTAAGGAGGCCACTTGAAGATCCAACTCTAAGGAGTGTCCATGGAGAAGCACCATGAAGATCCAATTCTAAGAAGAAAATTGAAGATCCATTCCAAGGAGCATCCATGGAGAAGCAACATGATCCAAGAAGCAACTTAAAGTTCCAACCTCATGGAGCATCCATGAAGTTGTTCATTGTAATGCTAATCCTTACAGGTTGATTCACATGTGTTGTTGCATGAGATGCATAAGACCTTAGGTGGACTGTAATCCTTTGTTGCTCCAAAGGATTATAATAGTATGGCCATAACTAATGTATTTGTGTTTGTGATTGAATGTCTATCGTTTGTGGTTGTGGATTTGGTAGTATATGATATGTACTATAAGTATGTGATGTTTGGATATGTATATGTATTAACAAAACCCCTCAATTAATAATATTATGTTTTAGTTTCCTTCCATAAAGCAACACACATGAAAAGCTTGATCGACTATGTATGGGCACGCCTCTACGTGGTACACTGTCTATCTCATGGAGTGTGATGGTGGGTGTGTGGGTCTACCTCCGTAGGGTGCACACTCATCGTGTTGGCTTATAGATTGGATTAACTAGGGAACCTTGATAGGATCAAGTACCTAGAGGCACACAGATGCATCATGGCAAGGAGGTTGCCTGATCATCTATCAAAGAGTTGCATATGATGCAATTTGTAAAAGTTGCCTACCTTAGTATTTGGTCTTTGACGCCGACGTTGGCTGGGCATTGATCCAATTATTTTGGATCTTGGCTCACTAGAAGGTTGTACGTTGCAATCTTCTGAGTTGATAGTAAAGGCTATCAATTTGAATAAAATAGTAGGAGCGTAATTAGATAAAGGCCTAATTATTTTTTCTTATCAAATCTTTGCAAGTCAAAATGTTTTGGACTAAATGCATACTTTTTCTTTTGTAACAATCAAATGGCAAACAACACTCACACATTCTCATTGTGATCGGTCCTTGAGAATGACAAACTTATCAGAATTAACTTTCAAAACTAGTTTAGGACGCTGAGAATTGTTCTCACATAGGAGCGTAAGCTCTATGTCCTTGTAGAGCCAGCAGAACCCACCTCAAATGCACCCAAGGATGAAAAGGATGCTTACAAGAAGCACCTTGATGATTCCATATATGTAAAGTGTCTGATGTTGTGCTCAATGAACTATTAGTTGCAAGAGAAGCATGAGAACATGAATGTCAGTTGTCACCATTGTCACCGGGCTAGACACTGGAAAAGAAACTGTCCTCTCTACCTGGAGGAATTGAGGAAGAAGAAGCGAAGGATAGAGATCTCCACTTCAGGTATATATGTTATTGAGATAAACTTAAATAATTCTTCATCATGGGTACTGGATATCGGATGTGGATCTCACATATGTTCAAATATACAAGATCTGATAAAAAGTAAGCCTTTACAAAAGGGCCAAGTCGAGCTGAGTCACTAATGAAGCAAGAGTTTCTGCCACCGTAATTAGAGTTATTAGTTTATATTTGCCTACAGGCCTTGTAATAGAATTAGAGAATTTCTATTATGTATCTTCCATTAATAGAAATATTATTTCTGTATCATGTATGGACAAGAGTGGATTTGAATTTCACATTAAGAATGGAATGATTTCTATTTCTAAAGATGAATCTTTTATGGAAATGCCCCTATGTTTTATGGTATCTACTTGTTGGAATATGAGACTAGCATATACAACATAAATACTCAAAAGGCTAAAACTTGACAACTCAAATAAAACATACTTATGGCATTGTCGTCTTGGGCACATAAACGAGAAGCACATATCTAGACTCCATAAGGATGGTTATCTAGACTCTTTTTATTTTTAATCATTAGAGACATGTGAGGCTTGTTTTATAGGCAAGATAACCAAGACTTCTTTCACTGGACACAGTGAGAGAGCCAATGATCTGCTAGGGCTCATACATACTGATGTATGTTGACCTTTTAGGTCAAATGCTATATGAGGCTATCAATACTTCATTACCTTCACTGATGACCTCACTAGGTATGGCTATGTATATCTTATGAAACACAAGTTAGAAACTCTTAAAATGTTCAAGACTTTCATTAATGAAGTAGAGAAGCAACTTGGTAAGAGTATTAAAGCACTCCGTTCAAATCGAGGTGGTGAATACTTAAGCTAAGAGTTTGAGGACCTTCTGAGAGACCACGATATTGTATCACAATGAACTCCACCTGGTACACTATAGCATAATGGTGTTTCAAAAAGAAGGAATCATACATTATTAGACATGGTACGATTAATGATGAGTTCATCCAAACTTCCAATATCGTTCTGGGGATATGCTCTTGATTTTACACTTAACCGTGTACCTTCCGAATTAGTTCAAAAGACACCATATGAGATATGGAATGAGAATCGTCCCAATTTCTCTATGTTAAAGATTTGGGGATGTAAAGCTTATGTTAGGAAAAAATTTCTTGAAAAGCTTGGACCCAAATCTGAAAAATGTTATTTTGTTGGATACCCCAAGGAAACTAGGGGATACTACTTCTACACACCAACTGACAATAAAGTGTTTGTTGCTAGGACTACTGTATTTCTTGAAAAGGAATTTATTTCCAAAGAAACTAGTGGGAGGAATGTAGAGCTCGAAGAAGTTGGAGATCAACAAGAAAGTAGAGAACCTGGGGAGGTACATAAGGAACATGAAGATTCACAACCTGTTGTGGAATTTTAAGTTCCAAATGTAATACAAGAACCTCGTAGGTCTAGTCGGACACAACTTGAGCCTGAGAAATTTGGATTTCTCATGACTCAAGATAGTGATGAATTGGGCATAGTCGATGAGCCAAATTCATATCTAGAAGCTACTAAGGGACCAGAATATGAGAAATGGCTTGAAGCCATGATATCTGTGATGGAATCCATGTACACCAACAAGGTATGGACCTTGGTGGATCCACCTGAAGGGATAAAACCTATAGAGTGCAAGTGGGTCTTCTAGAAGAAGACTGACATGGATGGAAATGTTGAAACCTATAAAGGTAGATTGGTTGTGAAATGATTCTGTCAAATTCAAGGTGTTGATTATGATGAGACCTTCTTACCAGTTGCCATGGTTAAATCCATCAGGATCATGCTTGCCATTGTAGCTTATCATGACTATGTGATTTGGAAGATGGATGTTAAAACATCATTCCTTAATAGGAATTTACTCGAGGATGTGTACATGACACAACTTGAGGGTTTTATCAATCCAAAGGAAGCCAATAAAATATGTAAGCTATAAAGGTCAATCTATGGATTGAAGTAAGCATCTCGGTGCTGGAATCTACATTTTGACAAAGTAGTTAAAATTTTTGGCTTAGTCAAAATAAAGATGAACCTTGTGTTTACAAAAAGGTTAGTGGGAGCACAGTCATATATCTCATATTGTATGTGGATGACATACTATTGATGGGAAATGATATCCCTACTCTTCAGATAGTAAAAGCTTGGATGGGGAAGACCTTCTCTATGAAGGATTTAGGCAAAGCATCCTATATACTAGGAATTAAGATCTATAGAGACAGATCTAGAAGGCTTCTAGGCCTAATCCAAAGCACATACATTGACAACATGCTAAAGAGGTTTAGCATGGAGGATTCTAAGAGAGGTAACTTGCCCATGTCCCATGGGGTTAAGATCTCTAAAGCTCGATTTCCTAGTTCATGTGATGAACGAGCGCGCATGAGTAAGATTCCATATGCATCAACAATTCGATTTATCATGTACGTGATGTTATGTACTCATCTTGATGTGTCATATGCTTTGAGCGTGATGAGCCAGTATCAGTCAGATCCATGTAAATGTCATTGGACATCCATAAAGAACATCCTAAAGTACTTAAGAAGGACTTAGGATCAATTCTTGGTATATAGTGGCGAGGAAGAGCTCGTGGTAAAGGGTTACACCGATGCTAGCTTCCAAACTGACAAACATGACTATAGATCGCAATCTGGATTTGTTTTTTGCTTGAATAATGAAGTTGTGAGTTGGAAGAGTTCCAAGCAAGAGACGGTTGTGTACTCTACAACAGAGGCCAAATATATTGTCGCATCTAATGCTGCAAAGGAAGCTGTGTGGATCAAGAAGTTCATTTCTGAACTTGGAGTGGTTCCAAACACTAGTGATGCAATTGACTTGTTTTGTGACAACAATGGAGCAATTGCACAAGCTAAAGAACCAAGATCTCACCAACATTCCAAACATATTCTATGGCGATTCCATCTCATACGAGATATCATACAACGAGGAGATGTGAAAATTTGCAGAGTACCTACATAAAGTAATGTGACTGACCCACTAACAAAAGCGCTTTCACAGCAGAAACATGATGGACATGTTCGCCCACTTGGATTGAGATTCATGAGTGATTGGGTATAAGTGCAAGTGGGAATCTGTTGGTATGTATTCCCATAGAGACTATCATTTGATGATTGTAATGGGATATTATGTAAATGATTTGTAATACTACATTGATCATATCAATAAAGGCAAGTTTCTGATCTATATGTTTGTGTTTTGTATTGTGAATTGACCACAAAACTTATAGATGTCTACAAAATAATATACTCAATGACATATGTCTTCGGGTCGATGACTTGAACAATGAGACCATATGTATGCTAAGAGTATGTATTCTTATTTTTTCCCTAATCGGTTGTTATTGTGGAAATATCCATAGACATCAATAACACATAAGATTAGAATGTATGTTGGTGGATGGAAGAATCTCATTATCCATGGTATGGAGATATCAAATCAAATACATAGATACTTGTTAGAGAATAGTGTATCGGACAGACCCACCTTGAGAGTGATACATGGATACCATGATTGGTAGTTAGAGTCACATCTCATAATGATGGTGGTGATTGTGGTTCTTAGTCCTGAAGTCACTACACTTATCACATGTCGTTCGGTGTACTTTGACATCATCCACCGTGGTCCTGAATAAGGATTGCCATAAAGATGGTGCTTGGGTGCACTATGACACATGGGGATGACTGTGAGTGATATAGATGGAATTTGTCCTTCCTACAAGAGTTTGAGATTCTGGCCACTTGATAAGTGAGACCGAGAAATGCATGGACATGCTGATATGAGTCAATATGTGATATTAAGCTTACATATATCTCAGACAATCTACTCTAGTTCAAGGAACATGGATAGAATGTTGAAGAGGATAATAGTTTCATGATTCGAGTTCAATCTGAATATCAACGACAAAGGAACTATACAATCACTGTAACACTAGTCATGAATGGTAGGTTAAGTTGTTCTCCAACTTCTCCAATTACTTGGGTGGAAATGAAGTCTTGCTAGATACCAATCATCGCTTGTAAAATCATAATATGATTTTGGATATCACTTTCAACATATTTTGGAGCCTATCGGGTCACACACATAGGATGTGTTGGAATAGGAGTATAATTGTGGATTTGATTGGAATTGTTCTCAATCACATTGATTACTAAAATGTTTATGTAATCCATTACAATAATATTGGAATATATTAAAAATATTTGAGCCAACTAATTGGAGTGACTGGCTCTAAGTGCAAGTTGGAGTTTGTTGGTATATATACCCATAGAGCCATCCTGAGCGATTGTATAGAGTTGGATATTAATTAATCAATTAGTACGATTATTTGGTTAATTAATTAATTCCAGAATATTCTAATTAATCTATGAGTATTTCAATTAACATAGTCTCTCTATTTACCGATGGGTTTAGGAAACCCTGCTTCCTTTCATCTCCTATTTAAAGGGGACTTGATGGCTGATATCTTTACAAGATATTGAGAGAGACTTTTTAGTTTACGCTTACGTATGTAAATCCTAGCCGTCACCATCCTCAGGAGAGAAAGGAGAGCACCATGATGCTATAATATCATCTCACAAAGACTACTCCTTCCTGCCAGCTTAGGAAGTGTGACATAGAGTTCCAGTCCATCTGCATGGATGAAGTAGAGATGTAGACGCTGAGACCCCTACATTTGGAGGATGTCAATGACCGTACATACGTGCTATGAGCGGCATACATCACTGCAAGAAAGGAGCACCACCGGATCTTCCCATGACATGTTTGGAAGATGGGAGAGAAGTACCATCCGTGTTAGCTAGCAGCGTTGCACACCATTGTGCAGTGTGACATCGCCGGACTTGCTTTGCGTTAAGGTATATCCTGCAACACTCTTTATGAATATGCTATTGTCGATGAGATATTGTTGCGAGTTGCATGGAAACATTATTTGTGTTGCTTCTTGATGGAGCTTCCACTTGTGTGAAGTTGCATGCACCACTAAAAATCCTAGAGATAGTAAGTCTCTAAGTTTAGTCTTGCGTGTGCTATAATAAGATCTCCACCCACGTATGCTAAGGTACGTGGAAGTCTTATTGTAGTACAGTTGAGGGTCGAATCCATGAGACAACAGTCGTGTTAATGATTAACAAGATGGAAAATGTTATAATTCTATTTATCTACTTAAGAGTTGATATCTAGATCAAAGGGTTGATTTTATGATTAAACTAATATGCAAATGTAAATTAAATGGTAGGAGAGTAAACTTAAGGTTGTAAGCAATATTTGGAAACCACTAGGATGTGATCGAGTTTTACCACCACTACACATGGATCATAACATACATTGTAATAACATGGCTTGCAAAAAGGGTCTAATCAGCTAGTATCTTTGTAGACTTAGCTTTCTTTTGAATAGCCAACTACGAGAAATGTGAAAGTATTGCAATGCCAGCCATCCTCGAATGAATGGTCACTTACTTTGCATCACTTCCTTCACAAAGTGTGTTCCTCGACCTGTCAAAGGTGTACTTGCATACGTCAATTGATTCCATTTCATAGTATGAAAGTACAACGATGGAGGTGAGTTTACTCCACTCCTTGAAAAGTGTTCCTAGATACCAAAATAGATATATGGTGACTACATACATCAAGAACCAAAATACAATCAATAATTGAATCTAAAAGAACAAACATAGATAATAGGTAACACATGTTGGTGATCAAGCAACTAGCATTCATTAAACAATTGATGTTGAACTAAAAATATAGTATTTCTCTATTGCAAACGCATGAGTTACAATGCATGAAATGAAAACATGGGTAGCGGGGCTACTCCCCACACCCTAGTGTATGGAACTACTTGCTCATGGCAAGAACCAAGAAGGAGATAGGAGAAGAGAAGGAAGCCATCATCTCCATGTAGGAGGGAGGAAGGTTGACCCCTTGGAGTAGAGAACAACTGTCTCCACACTTCGTGGTTGCTTTGGTGATGAGTCCTTCACTCCCCACCTTCTATGTCGATGAGAGAGTAAGTAGGCTTATGGATGGAGTGTGGATCTTAGACCGACAGCCTTGAGGTGAAGGATGAAAGATGAAACAACTCTAGAACAAATGAGGCAGCCTTTTGGCATCCCTGAGTCTTCCTTGAATGAGGACCCCTTGAGTCCTATTTATAGGCTCCAAGGATCTTAAACGGTCTTGAGAACTTTTGGGTCTTCACGGTCTTCAGACTGTTAAGCATTCTCACAGTCTTGGAGGACCGATTGGGTCTTCACATTCTTGAGACTGTTAAGTGTCCTCACGGTCTTGGAGACTGGTTGAGTCTTCACGGTATTGTGACCGTTAAGCATCCTTACAGTCTTGGGGACTGATTGAGTCTTTGCGGTCTTGCATCCGTTAAGTATCCTCACGGTCTTGGAGACTGTTTGAGTCTTCGTGGTCTTGAGACCGCTAAGTATCCTCACGGTCTTGGAGACCATTTGAGTCTTCACGGTCTTGAGACCGTTAAGCATCCTCACAGTCTTGGAGACTGGTTGGGTCTTCGCGGTCTGGAGACCGGTTTGGTTAAGACTTTTGTGATTTTTTTGGGTTTATCTGTAGGAAGAAAAGAGAAATATCAGTCTATTAGTATATTTACAATAAAGCTAGAAAGCTAAGTATTTAATCTAATTTATCTAAGGAAGAGTATGGAAAACTAAGAAAAACTAGTAAGATAACATCACAAAATGGGAGGTTATCACCCCCCCTAACTTAGAGTCTAGCTTGTCCTCAAGATAGAAAGAGCTGAGGCATGCAGTGGCGAGGTGATTTTATTTAGTGAAGATTTCCATACTCTTGCTTCTGTTCTATACCAGAGATCCCCTTAGGTTTTTGTTGAGGCTTCTACTTACTCTAGCTCTTTCAGGTATCGGGAGTTGCATGGTCCTCAGGTTTCTTCTGTGTCACGTAACTCTCATTGGGACCACCGTTTCCTTGACCGTATAATGTGCATGTCTTCGACTCTAAGTCAGTTTTATACTTCTTTAAAAATCCTAATGGAAGCTAAAAAGGTATGAGGGTTGGCTGAAGGCTGGTGTGTAACTTCCCCTTCGAGGGGGGAGGGTTTATCTAAACTTTAGGGTCTTACTACCGGGAGCGACACATCTACCTTTGTGAGGGTAGCTGAATGTACCGATCGAGCAAGACCTTTGTCAGCTTTTCATATATTTAGGGACCTTAGGATCTTACTACTGGGTGTGACACATCTGCCTTTGTGAGGGCAGCTGAATGTATCGGCCGGGCAAGACCTTTATTGGTTCTTTATATAAGTCCTTATGCATGGAACAACTCTCATATTTTTATTCAATACTCAGGCTTTTATTCATATGCTCACTGGCTTGGGAATTGGGTATTTAGGGATTTTATTTGTGCTGCCAAGACTCTTTTTTGAAAAGAAGAAGACGGTTCCCTAGAGTTTCCGTCATGCACTTGTTCCAGTTTCATACTTGGTGGTCCACTTACGAGGTTCCTTGATTTGAATTCACCTGGTTCCCTCCCGTCCTTGAGAGCGTTTGGCTTGTTTCGGCCATAGTTTTGACCTATAGAGAGTTTGATGTAGAACTGAAGCAAATGAATGGATATCAAGTGTAGAGGTGATTTATTAATTCGCCATTACATGACTAAATGCTACTATGTAAGTTCTTCTAATGACTACTTTGTCTCTAACTTAACTAGGGGTGTCCCTTTACCAAAGTGAATGTTGTCTTATGTGCAGAAATTATTTTATCAAAGAAATTATCAAAAAATCTAAAAAAAGAATAAGTTGTGCGAAAAATAAAGGTAAAGGAAAAAGGGAGAGAGAAGAGAAGGTTTGAATATAATACCTCTTTCGTTGCCCAATGTACTCCCCCTAACTTATCACTCACTCTGACCCCAAAGTGTCAAGGTGATAGGTTGAGAAGTACATGGGAAAGGGTGTCAAGGTTCTGTTAAACCCTTGTTGGCTCCATGAGAATGGAGCAGATTGGTGGCAAACTTCCCCCATAATGTGTGATAGTCCACGTCTGTCATGTCCTCAATGCATTTGTCAAGAACGGTGAGGGTATACATCCAGTAAAGGACGTGGAAACCACAGTCATTAGATTCTCTAATTTGTTGGGGACATCTGTGGAAGAAGGATGGACACTTGAAATTTGCTCTATTGTACGCCTTTGTGTGCTCGCCTAGAAGATCGTATAGTCGTTCAGCGCAGTCCTTTGCCACTTCCTCCATGGGCATCTTTGCTTTGATGTTATATTGTCTCTGGTTTGGATTGATCTGGCTATCAGAACTATTGTAGATGGTTGTAGTTCCATTATGTAAGTTTATTGCCAGCAACATCCAATGCTCAGAGTGAAGGGAGGGAAACAAGATGAACTATGGAGTCATATGTTTAAGGTATGAAATGAGAGCTTCTGTGGTTCTGAAGTTCTTTGATCCGAGCAAATCATCCTTCAGGTATGCGGGTGCCATGTGAACCATAGGTGCGTCCCGTGCAAAAAGATATTGGTAGGAGGCCATCACGCTCACATACATTGTACCTTTTACTTGTATGGTCTCGTAGAGTGCATCAACAATTACAAGAATATTCCCTTCAAGGAAAACAAGCTCGTCATTCTCAGCATGTAGCCGAGACATGATGAGGCTGAGCTCATTATCAGAAAGACTCTTGCATGTAGCAAGGTCAAAATTTGGGAATGTTGGTGCTATTTTAGAAAGAGGCACCATATCATTGGGGGATCTATTGATGATAGCTCCTATTTGTAGATCTATGTCCCCCTTATCTTTCGCCATATCAAAAGTGTAAGGGTTCCATTGATGTTTTTTTGGGACCGTGGAGGTTTGTTGTTGTTGTTGCTCCAACTCCTTTAGAATTTATCTAAAAGGTTGCTTTTGTGGACGTTGGATAGCAGAGAATAAATAACGGGGTACGTCATCATGTGACATTGTCGGGTCCTTGAAGAACTGTCTATCGCAAATGAGCTCCATGGCGTATTGTCCCCGTAAAGCATGCATATCTTCTGTAGCTAGCTCGGTAAAGGGGATATTTCGATTGAGGGATTCAATGAATCTAATTGTGCAGAGAGTACAATCCTCTGAGCCTTCTAGTGTATGAATGGCTAGGTTAATGATCTTGAACCATGGTTGGCTCTAGCCATGTGCAACATATGGGAAAACTACCCATATAACTTTGAGAAGCCAGAAGGGAATGCATCGCGCTTCTCTGGCTTCTAAACTAGTGAAGTTAATGGTTCCCACCTTAAGATCACTGGCGTAGAAATTGTACACCTTGGTGTCGTGGGCCTCGGTGTCAATGATCATGAGGATCTAGTGGCCAGAAACTTTAAAAGGCACTGTGATGTAGCGTACCTTTTTTGCGAGACCTGTTTGCAGCCGCTCGATGGATTTTGCATGTAAGTCATTATTCAATAGGTATAATGCTAGAGTAGGTGAAGCATTGAAAACTGGCTACTTTTTCTTTGGGCTCTGAAATTCCTCTATTGTGTTGGCAAGTAGTACACGGAAGATATCCATCTTCACTACCGAATGAGATCGTAGAAGAACACAAAAATCTTCACGTGTCAGCTTGCGCTTTGTCTTTGTGTCATTATAGAGGATGTCCCCCCATCCTTGGCATCATCTACAATAGTGCTTAAGATGAAGATGTCCTGAACATCTAATGTAGAGATGGCCGCCAGATCCAAGTCATGCATCTTGTGAGGTAGGGGTGGCGGCGGGGGAAGGTCTTCTGGAGGAGGAAGTGAAGTTTGTTCATTGTCATCAAAATATTTGGGCAGGTCTTCATTCTCTTCATAGTCAGAGTCGAGTTGATCGTTGGTGTCGAGACTCACTCTGCCAGAATCCTCCTGTTCTGGGGGGAGGACTGTAGCTTGCCCCAAAGAAGATTGGTTGGGAAGCGTGAAAGCTACTTTGAATGGGCTAGTGCTGGTTTCCAGTATGCATTGTTGAAACTCAGCAAAAGCCGCATCTTTGGCAGTGTCCCCCAGAGAGCCCAGAGTAGAAAAATTGAAGAATTAGTCTTCATAGGACATTGTGATGTTGTCATTATTGTCAGGAGCACGGTGGTCTTAAGAATCTTTGTTACCACCCTCCCTGTGGTCTCCACTGTCTCCCCATTTTGTCTTATCTGCTCCTCAGATGGTGCCCTCTCCAGCATTGCATGGGTCGTCTGGTTGGTCGTTTGAAGAGGAGTTGTCAGCGTTGGAGTCAGCCGAGGAATCAGAATCATCATTGTTGTTGTCGTCATCTTCATCATCTTCGTCATCTGCCACTTTGTCTTTGTTCTTCTTAGTGGATGATTTCTTGCATCGTTGATGGATAGCTTGTAATTCTTCAAGTGCCACTTGCACGTGCTCGTGGGTTTTGAGCAGTGCATTGTGGCTTTCCTTGAGATCTATGTATCTTGCTTCAGTGGAGAGGAGTCGTGCTGTTAGATCAGTCACTTTTGTTTGTAGCTGATCTAAAGCATCATTTGCATGCTCCTCCTGGCGGTGGATGATTTGTGTGAGGTTGCTTTCCATGTGATCCATACGTGTGCTCATTGCAGCTTGTTGCTGTTGAAGTACGTGAAGGGTCACAAGCAAAGGTTGAGATTCATTGGTGATCCTATCAACTTGCTGGACTAACATATCTTGCTGTCTCTTCATGCTAATCATCAACTCCGATAGGTTACGTAAGCGGTCGTCAACTTGGTTGACTTGCTGGACTGCTGATTCTTGTCGTTGGTGAATGCTGGTGAGGAGGTCCAGTAAGGCGTTAGTCTTCTTGTCTATGTTGGATACCTGCATGGAAAGCCCCTGCACACAAGAAAGAATAGATTTTAATATGTTAAAAGGGTCAGTGAGGAGGGTTTTAATAGCGTCAAATTGACATCTGAATGCCTCACCGACTTGTGAAAAGGGGACCTCAGTGGTGGATGGGTGTGGTGGCTGGGGTCCAGGTGGAAGGGTGGTGGTGCCGTGTGAGAGAAACACCATTGGTGAACCCACAAATAGCATGGTGACTATAGAAGGAGTCACCAGCAGTATCGGGGTGGTGGCGGATGAGAAAGGTGGCAAAATCCTGGATATGAAAGGTGAAATCGAGAATGCTAGGAGGAAGGTGGTGGAAGTGAAGGTGAGATCGGGTGTTAAGGTGAAAATTGGCTCGCCTGTGGGAAAAAGGAGTGAAGCAGAAGATGTGATGGAAGTTGAGGTTGTGGAGAATGGAATGTTGGTGGATATGATTGTGGAATATGGTGGAAGAGTGGTGTGGTGTAGGGTGGTGGAAAATAGCAGAATGGTGGAAGGTGGAGAAGTGGTGGAGGGTAGAGGTCTCGACCCCTCTATCCCTAGGATGGCGGGAGTGGATGTAGAGGTGATCCCAATATCCGGACCCAAGATGAAGGAGTCGGATGTTGGATTCAGGAAGGTATCTGCCTGGGGGTCCTCTACCTCTGGGGTGATCTTAGATGTGGACGTCCTGGACTACTATTGCTTATGTGTTCGTAGTTTGGATGGCCGCATCACTGGTATTTTCTTTAGTTGTGTTGCGGGAGCAGTGACACTGTGCTCCATTCACCCTTCTGTTGCATGTTTCCCCTTCCCTTTTACAGAGGCTAATAGAGTAGGTAGCTCCTCTTGAGTGAACAGATATTTGTCTTTATCATAATCTGCAAGCTTGGGAAGTGGTAACAACATTCTGGATTCTTTGACAATGGGGCAAAAAAAATAATGGAGCTTTTTATCCTTCTCTTTGATGATGTATGTGTTTTTCAGAATATGCTCATTGGTTAGGTTGTCACCTTTTATCGATGTATAGTTATTGAGTGGTCCGTCCATCTTGTGGTATTTTAGAATTGTAGTCACGTGACCACCCATGCAGATTTCCTTCTCGGGAGCATAAGATGTATGTTTATGACTCAAATGTCATCTGATATTGACTGGCTGCCCCTTTAAGATGGACCATAGGAGGAAGATGTCTGAGATGAGCACGTTCCCGCTCTTTGTTCTAGGGAAATTGTGCTCCTGTTATAATTCTTTGCAATGCTCGCACCAGGCAAGAGTGGATGTTGGAGGCTTTGCAGGTTTTGGAATCGTAGTTTGGGATTCCAGTCAAAGATTTCTAGAAGGTGTGCCTGTTGAACAGTTGGTGATCCAGACCTGCGTCCATAGCATTATTCAGTTGGTCTAGGCTATCAATGAAGATTTTGTTCAACAGGTGTTCAGTTAATGTAACCTACTTTCCAAAAAGTGAGGTGACAAGCTTGTGTTCACCCCCATACCTTTTTTTGTCCTTGTCTTCCATTGGTTGTTTAGTAAGGTGGGTGAAGAATTCCAATGTGGGCTCAAGCTAGGAATTCTTAGCTACAAAGCAGAGTTTGGAGAGGTTTGCTTTGTCAAGGAGGTTGAGGACTCTGTTGTATACTCCCATCATCTTCAGTATGCTAGAGTAGATGTATTTTGTTGGCTTTAGAATTTTTCCACCAACTTGTAGATGTTGAATCTGAAGATCAGTTGGTGTAGCTACGGAAGTGACAGAAGGAGTTGCTTGTCCTACAAGAATTGGTTCCCTGGAGGTTGTGGGTTGAACTTGTTTCCTTGCCCGTCATTTTATTGGTCGTTTAGCTACAGCCTCCTGGTCCTTCCGCTTCCCCTTTGACTTGCTGATTGGGGATTCTTCATTGGAGTTTGGCTCGTAGTCAGAGCCTTCATCAGTTGAGGAAGGTTCTTCAAGGTCCTCAATTGGGTCCTCCACCAGACATTTGTTGACACGCTCAAGGTCGTGAAGGACCTGGGGCAGTTTAGTTGGAGTTTTGCCTGTCTTTGTGCACATATCAACAATGTGTTGGAGCCTATCTCGGTGCTCCAACAACTGTTCTTTGGTCCATTGGGTTGCTTCAGCAACTTCCTTTGTAGGTGAGGCCATTCTATAAAATGTGAACAAGAAATGATATATTAAAAATATTTTGTATGAATGATGAGAAGTGTGCAAAATGGTGCAAGTGTTACAGTCTTAAGACCGTGAGGAGGTTATGCGGTTTAAAGATCGTGAGAAGTGAAACCGTTAAGAATGAAACTGCGAGGGTTGAAACCATTAGGATTGAAACCGCGAGAGGTGAAACTGTGAGGGTGAAATCACAAGGGTGAAACTGCGAGGGTTGAAACCATTAAGTTGGAAACCGTGAGGGTGAAACCACGAGGGTGAAATCGTGAGGGTGAAACGACGAGGTTGAAACCGTGAAGGTGAAACCGTGAGGGTTCATGTGGTTTGCAAAACCGCAAGGACCTGCTTGGTTTCGAAAACGGTGAGGATCCATGTGGTTTGCAAAACTGTGAGGGTCCATGCAGTTCACAAAACTGTGAGGTCCTTCTTAGTTTCGAAAACTGTGAGGATCCATGCAGTTTGCAAAATTGTGAGGGTCCATGCGCTTCGCAAAACAGTGAGGGCCTGTGCGATTTCAAAAACCATGAGGATCCATGCGGTTTGCAAAACCGTGAGGGTCCATGTAGTTCGCAAAACTGTGAGGGCCTGCTCAGTTTTGAAATCGCTAGGGAGGTGAAGCGGCGGCAGCGACGAAAGCGTCGATGGTGATGGGTGTGTGTTACGACAGCCCGATGTGCGGCAATGGCGAAGAAGAAAAGCACGCGCTACAGTGATATCAGCGGCGATGATGTTGGTTGTGAGCGTCGTCATCAAGGACGAACCTATGGGGAAGAGGACAGAGTCACGTGCGAAGCGGGAATGCAAGAAGTGTAGTGTGAACACTGCAGCTAGAAGCATGTGGTGGATGGAAGGTAGTGGTGAGAGAGGTGGCGGTGAAGCTCGGTTGGCATGGGAGCAAGGGAGAGAAGACATGATCATACATGAGCAAGAAGGAGGGAGCAGTGTCGCACGAAGAGATTTGAGAATCGAAGAAACAAAAAGGGAGGGTTTAAGGTTGTATTTATATATATGGGGGGAATGTTCATATTCCCTTTAGGGTCAACGGTCTCAGGACCGTTTGGGTCCAAACAATTTCAAGACCGTGAGGACCAAATGGTTTCAAGATCGTTTGGCTCCAAACAGTTTCGAGACCGTGAGGACCAAATGGTTTCAAGACCGTTTGGGTCCAAATGGTTTCAAGACCGTGAGGACCAAACAGTTTCAAGACCGTTTGGGTCCAAACAATTTTGAGACTGTAAGGACCAAACGGTTTCAAGACCATTTGGGTCCAAACAGTTTCAAGACCGTGAGGAACAAATGGTTTTAAGACCGTTTGGGTCCAAACGGTTATTGAGTTTTTATATTTTTATGTTTATTTTGTTGCTTATATTAATTTTTATATTTTTTGAACAAGATTAATATGTCTAAGGAAATAATCAAATAAGAGACTAGAAAATTATCAATACTAAGTAAGGAAGAATTTAAACGAAAAAGAAAGGTGATACTCAGTTCTTGGGTTGCCTCCCAAGTAGTGCTTTGGTTTTACGTCGCTGGCTCGACGAGATTTTGTCTTGATCAGGTTGATGCAGTGGGGTCATGAATGTCAATGGTTTGTCTTGGATTTTTATCGGCTAGAGTGTAGTATCCTTTCAATCTGTGGCCATTAACAGTCCTTTCTCCTCCATTGTCATCAAGGATGATGACCGCTCCACTTGGGTAGATATGCTTGACAGTGAAAGGTCCAGACCACTTTGTGCGAAGTTTCTGGGGAACCATTTTGAGTCTAGAATTGAAAAGAAGGACCTTGTCTCCGACGATGATATCTTTTATTTTAAGGTGGCCGTCATGCCACATCTGTTGGTATGTATGCCCTGAGAGACAGCCATGGGATGATTGGTGGGATACATTAAGATTTATTTGATAAATATCAAAGGCAAGCTTCCAATTCTTTATGGTTCAGTCATATGAGATAATGATAGAACAGATTGAATGTCTAGAGAATGACAGTACTCAATGACGTATGTTTTCAGGTTGAGAACCTAAATGATGAGATCATACGGATGCTAAGAGTTTGTACATTCTTGTTATGTCCCTAGTCAGATGTCATTGTGGAAGGTAGATAGACAACAATGACACACAAGACTAGATTGTGGTGTTGGTTGATGATAGAATCTCATTAGTCATGATATAGAGATATCAAACCAAACACATAGGTACTTGTTAGAGAACAAGTGTACCGGACAGACCCACCATGAGTTTGACACATGGAACCATGACATGGTAGTCACAGTCAGTACTCACAGTGATGGTGGTGAGTGTGATTCTTTGACCTAAAATCACTACACTCAACACATCTCGTTGGGCATACTTTGACATCATCAAACGCAATCCAAAAACATGGTTTGTTATAAAGGTGATGATTGGGTGGCTTTGACACATGGGGCTTTTGAGGGGTGAGTGATAGATATGGGATTTGTCCCTCCTAAGGGAATTTGATATCCATGGCCACTTGATGAGTAGGATTGAGAAAGGCATGCATGCATGTGTGAATCAATATGTGATATCGATGTCATACATATCTCTTCCAATCTACTCTGAGATCAAGAAAGTGAATGAACGTTGACAGGATGACTGTTCCATGCCTCGAGTTCATTCGGGATATCAGTGACAAAGGAATTATACATTCACTGTAACACCATTCATGGATTGTAGGATTGAAAGTTTTTCTCCAACTTTCTATTTCACTTGGGTAGCACTGATGTGTGACTAGGCACCGCTCTTTGCTTGTGAAGTCATAAGTGTTATGGACTTTCACTGCCAACGTAAAATGGACCTACAGGGTCACACACATAGGATTTAACCTGGAAGAGGAGTTTTGTCCATAAACAATGTTTAGATTGATTACTAAAGGAGTTTAGTAGTTCAATTAAACACTCAATTTATTGATAGCTCAATGGCATAATGTTCAAGGTGTTAGACACATTGATTGGAGTATCGGATTGATTGAAACTGCAATTGACTAATTCTGCACAATCTACACTCCCAACTGATCGGCTCATGTGATGAACTGATCGGCTGAGCTTGGTGAACCGATCGGCTCAGATGGTGAGTCGATCGGCTGATGGACAGGGTGAAACAATCGCTTCAAGTGTTGAAACTATCAGTTCAACTGGTCCAACCGAGCAAGTTGGGAAACTCAGGTTGGTGAGAAATTTCTTTTCGTTTTACTTGCCCAATTTGATTGGAACAAGGATTGGTATTTGGTACCAATTCGAAACAAAAGAGGAAAAGTCAATCGGGAACTAACCAGGACCACGAACTGACCGGTTTAGAAGTGAACCGACCGTTTCATGGGTCCCAACCGATCGGTTGAGGTATCAACCGACCGGATCAGGTCCCCAACTAACCGTTTCATAAATGAAATGATCGGTTCAGGTTGCACAGTTGGTTGTTTTTGTGGAAAATCTCAAACCCTTCTACTCCTGCTTTAGTCCCACATTGCCCGGGATAGAGAACCCTATCCCATGACCCTCCTATATATATAGGGGTATTGGGGGCTTCTCGTAGTACAACTCAGTGCAACCAGTTGCTCTGTAAATTTTTCGTTCTCTATGGTTTTGGTAACTGAGAGAGCCCGAGCAAGTGCTACCCGATAAAGGAGGCACAATAAGGGAAAGACAACTGCAGAAAGTGACTGGTGGCAGGAGAGTGTGTCGGTGACTAGTATGCCGACAGGAGGGTGTGACTCCTTCCAATTCCTTGTGAGACAAGGATATTGGAGTTCTAGGTGGTCCGTGTGGACTACTTCATAGGCGGGAGATTTCTGCCGCTCGGAGGACAGCTGTCAATCCCGACAGTCCCGGTGAGACCAGGAGTCGTCAGTCCCGGTGCAACCAAGAGCTGCACAGACACCGTCCAAGACCGGAGGTGAAGATTGCACAAGCCGTGAGGTATTATCGCCGAGCAAGCCTCGGGACAAGGTATGATTCAACAAACCATTCTTTCCTATTGTATAGATGTTGATGCGTTTCCTTATTCTGGGTTTGGGGAGGAGAATTTTTTTGTTTCCGCTGCCTTCTCTGCCTCCTCTAAAACCCAACAACATCTTAGTTTGCTCTTTATAAATCTTAGAATTTTGGTAAGAAAACATTTTAGTTCTTCAAGTTCTTGTAATTGAAGTTGTCTGTATTCGCCAACACTTTTGAAATCAAAATTCAACTGTATAATAGCCCGCCAAGCCTTGTGTTCTAGTTTGATTGGAAGATGACATGATTTTCCATACACCAAATGGAACAGAGTTGTTCTTATTGGTTTCTTATAAGTAGTACAATATGTCCAAAGAGCATCGGTAGCTTGGTGGACCAGTCTGTGTGATTTTGTTGACAGTCTTCTCTAAAATAGCTTTCAGTTGTCTGTTTGAGACTTCAACTTAACCACTTGTCTACGGATGATAAGGCATGGCGACCTTGTATTTTACTCCATATTTTTTCAGAAGTGCTTCAAAACTACGTTCCAAGAAATGTGACCCTCCATCAGATATGACTGTTATAGGAACTCTGAATCTAGGGAGAATAATATCCTTAAACAACTTAATAACTGACCTAGAGTCACAAGATATAGTAGGTATAGCTTCTACCCATTTGGATATATAATCCACAACGACCAGTATATAGGAGAATCCATATGATGAGGGAAATGGACCCATATAGTCTACTCCCCATACATCAAAGAGTTCAATTTCTTGCCACATAGTTAGTGGAATTTCATTCCATTTGGATAGCCCTCCGGAGAGCTGACATTTATCGCATGATTGTACAAATTCATGCACGTCCTTTGCTATTGTTGGCCAGAAGAAACCTGATTGTAAGACTTTAAGAGCAGTCTTTTTTGAACTCATGTGCCCCCCTAGTGGGGCTGAAATGGTAGTGTTCCAAAACTGGGATGATTTCTTCTTCAAGAAGGCAACGGCGGAATAATCCATTTGCGCATAAGTGAAAGAGGTATGGTTCATGCCAGAAGTACTGCTTGATGTCATGGAAAAATTTCTTCCTGTCATGATAAGAAGCAGAAGGATGGATAATTCTCATAGCCAGATAGTTTACTATGTTGGCGTACCAGGGGAATCTAGTGGTGACTTTCATGAGTTGGTCATTAGGTAGAGAGTCACGAATAGGTATATTATCTTCATTTTGAGCCTCAATGCGACTCAAATGATCGACGACAACATTTTCCACTCCACTTTTTTCCTTTATTTCCAGGTCAAACTCTTGAAGCATCAGCACCCAACGAATAAGTCTAGGTTTGGCGTCTTGTTTTTGAATCAGATATTTTATTGCTGAATGATCTGTGTAAACTATAACCTTTGATCCGATTAGGTAAGAATGAAATTTCTCAAAAGCATAAATGACTGCCAAGAATTCTTTTTCTATAGTTGTATAGTTCTTTTGGGCCTCATCAAGCATTTTTGATGTGTAATATATCACTTAAGGCTTCTTATCTATCCTCTACCCTAGTACATATCCTATATCATAGTCAGTGGCATCACATATTATCTCAAAGGCATGTGACCAATCATGAGCACTTAATATAGGCACAGAGACTAAAGCATTTTTTAGAGTCGTGAATGTAACATCCCTGACCTGGGTTATGAACTAACCCCAGGTGTTTTGTTTAATCATGTGATTAAATTCTTGTGGTTATCTGTTGATAATGTAATTAAAGCTTCTGAGGAACATATATTTCCCTTTCTGTCCTTTTTGAACAATGTTATAATATTGTTTTGTTAATAGGGACATATGTGCAAATTACCCAATTAAAAGGTGTTAACTTGCAAATTTCACATTTTAATATGTTCCTATAGTGTTGATACATCATGAGAATGAATATGATGAAGTATGATGGATTTCCCAAGCTTGGGCATCAAGATCCAGCTTGTGGGGCAATCCTTGTGCTTAAAACCCTAATTTTGGGTAAAGTGCAATTTACCCAAAATGTGGGGTGCAACTTGTATAATATACTTTTTAGAATATCCTTTATGACCCTTGGCATCATTTAGAGTAAGAATGATGAATATGGCACTTCAATTGAATAATCAAATAAGAATGATAACCCTTATAAATTAAATAATCAAGTTATAAGCCTAATAACCCTTCTATATGTGCAACTTAGTAAAAAGTTGGCTTTCTTCACCTTTAGACCTTGGGTTTAAGATGAGTTTTTCTGAAGTATGGAAGGGAGAAACGTGTATTACAAGAAGGGAAGGACCTAGATGAGAAATGGAGAAACAAGTTGTCCTTATGTTGGAATTTCTCCCAAAGTATATATATACACCTTTTCTCGCTTAGCAAGGATCGTTTCCTTCACTTCCCTTCTTATCCCCTTGCTTAGACCGACTTAGGACAGAGATCTGGAGCAGAGGAGGACGGATAAGGAGTTCTAGGTAAGCTTTGGTCATCTTCTTGCTCGGATTCATGGAGGAATTCATGGTGCAAGGTTGGTTTTATGGTCTTCCTTACTTGTTTCCTCTTTCTAGCCATCTTTTCCCAACCTTTCCTTGGAGAAACACCCTTGGACGACCTGTGGAGCTCAAGACACCATTAAAGGCTTGAAGCTTGGAAGTTTTGAGCTCAAGGAACGACCTTAAGGCGGGTTTTAAAACTCTAAACCTTTTGCTTTCTTATGCATATCTTTGTTCTTGCAATTAGTACTTAGTTCTTCTTCTTTCCCACTCTTCCTTGCTTTCTTGCAACTAAAACCACGAAGAACAGACCTTGATCTGGAGGTAGAAGAATATGGGTGTGATTACCAATGTTACTTTATCAAACGGTCTTGTTTTCCCGCCTTTGGCCAAACGGTTTGGGGCAAACGGTTTGTAAAACCGTTTTGAAGGGCAAACGGTTTCACAAGGTCAGTTGGAGCAAACGGTCTCCAAGACCGTTTGAGGGCATTGACCAAGCATTGACTGTTTGGGATTTCTGTTCATAATTATGTAGGCTAATGACCCTCCAAATTTGAGGGATTAAATCTAAAGGAATCATATGTTGAAGGCCAATCAATTAGGCAAATCGAATTGAATTAAATGCTGATTTTCAGTCTGATTAACTTGAACATTTTGGGCAAACGGTCTCAAGACCGTTTGAGGGCATTGACCAAGTGCTGACCGTTTGGGATTCCTGTTCATAATTATGTTGGTTAATAACCCTCCAAATTTTAGGGATTAACTCTAAAGGAATCGTGAGTTGAAGGCTAATCAATTATGTAAACCCTAATTGGATTAAGTGCTGACTTTCAACTTGATTGATATGACTTTTTGGGTTTTCTTGCCCAAACGGTCTCAAGACAATTTGGATGTCACCCAAGACCATTTGGAGGTCTAGGGTTGGATATGGTTAAGTGTTTGAAGGACAAAATATATGGTGTTAACCCTAATCGACTAAGTGTTGGATTTGCATTGAATTGAGTTGATTGTTTGGGGTTGATTGGCCCAAACGGTCTCAAGACCGTTTGGGGATCACCCAAATGGTCTCAAGACCATTTGGGGATTACCCAAGACCATTTGGATGTCTGGGGTCAAGTATAGTTGACCAATTGAAGGTCCAAAGGTACCAAATTACAAAGCAATCAATTGCTGATTTGATGATCAACTCAATAGCTCAAACCCTAATGATTTTTCACTAGAATCCAAGGGTTGGGTGAGCCAAACGGTCTCAAGACCGTTTGGAACTCATCCAAACGGACTCAAGACCGTTTGGGGGTCACCCAAGACCATTTGGAGGTCTAGGGGTGAGTATGGTTAAGCAATTGATGATCCAATGTTACCAAGTTAAAGTGTAATCAATTGTTGATTTGGTGATCAATCCAATGATTCAAACCTTAATTGATTGACTTAGATTTTGATGATATGATGGGAAAACGGTCTCAAGACCGTTTGGAGGTCATCCAAACGACCTCAAGACCGTTTGGGGTCAGGTCATACCCAATTTGGATGATGGTTCTATGGTTTCAAAGTACAGTCTTACATTGATTAGTATTGAAGGATCATCGATTCCAAACCCTAATTCAATTGAATCAAACCCTAATTGATGAACTATTGAGGGTTAATTAAGGGTCAAATAAGTTGAAGGTTGACCTATTAAACTCAATTGAGGTATGAGTATAGGTCCAATTGATGTTTGGTTCCATGAATTCAATGATTGAAGTAATCAACATTGGAAACCCTAATTCAATTGGATACCTTATGTAATGGAGGTCCAATGTGATTAAATCTTTGGGAATTAATATGATGAATGTTCTATTGATCCAATGATGGTTAGTAATGATAATCAATGAAGGTATGAAGGTTGAAACCCTAATAATACCTAAGTGATTAGAACCAATTAAAGGGAGAATTCTTAATTGTTTATATTAATAGCTTGATACACTATGTTAACCATAGTAGCATGTACTTGATTGAAGGGTTGATGTGACCTAATCAAGTTAAAAGAATGAAAGATTATAATACATATATATATATATATATATGAATCATGTAATGATCTTATGTAGCACGACCGTGTAAGGGAGCACGGCCGTGGTAGCCTTAACTTGCACAACCGTGCAAGGGAGCACGGCCGTGGTAGCCTTAACTTGCACAACCGTGCAAGGGAGCACGGCCGTGGTAGCCTTACTTTGCACGACCGTGCAAGGTGGCACGGCCGTGGTGTCCTATAAAGAAATTGAAAAGTTTTGGTATTGTGTTTACATTGTTATATATGCATGTCCTTATTTGTATAAGTCATACAGGTTGATATTATGAGGGGATCATAGCCAGGTAAGAGTTATGATGTCATATTCCTTGAAAACAATTATAAGCTTTTAGAGTAATGATATGTGAGAAGTATATACATTGCTTCAATCAAGGTCATGTTGTTAGATGACTCGATGCTTATATGTCACTTGGTATCAAGTGTTATGATAATCTGAGGGTTTGAATAACCATGATCCTGAATCATTTTATGCTTAATGCCTTGAAGGCTTAGATGGTTCAATGGTTGTTTAAACTAAACCCTAATGATACCTAAAGACATTAAGGGGTTAAGTGATTAGTGGATTGACCCATGTTATGATTATTAAAGAAGATTACCAAGGTACCCTTGAAGGGTTCAAGTAGATAACAACCCTTGATCAAGCAAACCCTAATGATTATAATGGGTTGACTTATTCTATGTTAATCAAAGATGGCTTGACCTAATCTAACCTAGAGTGATTTAAACATCATCTAGTAGTAAGAAGAGAGAGAAAGATCCTAATATGAATGAGAATCAAGTAACATACTTTCAATATGTAAGAATGTACATGATTAGGGTATGATCCATCAAGGTAAGATCATGGAAATCCTAATTATAATGATTAATGAATCTTAACCTAATTTGAGGGCATCAATGATGATAATTTTCATATATAATGATGTTATGAGCTCAATTCACTATGAAGTGAATAGTAAACCCTAATTCTAGGGTAATAACATGTAACGTGAATAGTAAACTCTAATTTAGGGTGATCTGATAAATGGAGTAATTCAGGGTTATGCCTTTGAGTATGAAACCCTAATTACAAGTTGTAATATGAGAAATCGTTATGCCTCGAGAGCTAAGAGGTTCTATAACCCTATGTTGAAGTAAAAGAATACAAACCCTAACTAATGAAGGATGGGGTATGTTAACCCTAGTCCTAGGTTATGCTTTCAAGTATGAAACCCTGTGAACTAATTACAATATAAGAATTCTTATGCCTTATAAGACAAAGGGATTCAATAACCTTAATTTAGTGGGGTAAACCCTAACTCTACTTATGCTTTTAAGCATGAATCTTCATGATTAAAGTATGAGATGAGGAATCATTATTCCTAATCATAAAGAAAGGGAGTGAATAACCCTAATTGATGTAAATAAGGGAACCTAGCCTTAGTGTAAGCATGAAGGTACTTTTCCTGAATTGAAAGGTTAATTCTGCTTTATAAATTGCTGATCTGGAAATGAAATGTTTGTTGTTGTCAATTGAATTAACCATGCAGGTTCTTATAAAAGGATGATTATATTCAGGTAAAGGTTATGATATCATATTCATTGGAAGCATGTTATTAGCTTTGTGAATAGTGATATACCATGTTGCCTAGTTAAGTGACATCATATAAGATTGATAGGCTGTGAGAGCCATGAGTAACATCAAGGCCATGCTAATAAGATGACTTATGATGAATTAAGGGTTTGAATACCTTATTCTTGAATCATAGTAATGAAATGGTTAAGAAATGATATCCAATTGATAATTGATGTGAGTTAGACTTGATACATTTAGTATTCTACTTTTATAGCTGTTGTTCTAATGATTAATGCTTGGAAACATGCTTGATGCTAAAAGAATGCTAAAATGTACCTAACTAATCAAGTATAATCATATCATGTAGAGCCCTGACCATAGATCCATCATTGTCAGAGACCAAATGATGGTGAAACAGGTTTTCCTAAGGGAACTCCTGGAGCATATACTTTTGAGTATATGGGGGTATATGGACATGAATATCCTTACGTCCTAGTGTAGGAATTGATGTAGATGTACTTTAATCTTTCAACCCTTCATTATATATTCATATCGGGTGATGTACCACAAATCTCCCGAAGAAATTACTAATACCGCATCGATGAGAGATAAACAAGAAATCTTTCGATGATGATGAGAGTTCAGAACTCCACTGTAACTCTATAGCGAAGTTTCCAGAATACCCTGGATAACTACTACAGCAGAGACACAAGATGTCCTACAAGTAAATCCTCTTACCGACTGAGGAAGATGAGGTCATAAGAATCCGGCTCTTTTGATGACCTATGTATGGTATCGACGCGATTTTTATAAATGGTCGGTTGGAGTATGAGCGGTATACCTCATCTCTGCAGGGCATAATAATGTTTGTAAAACATAATCAACCGCGTAGCATATCTGCTTAGGTTGAACTACGAAAAACAATGATTGGTGTTACATTGTTTACATTAATGATCTGTTCGAAATATTTAGTGTATATGTTCTTTATATGCTTTAAAGAAATGATTGCTTAAGTAAAAGTTACTTTACTTATTATCAAACCTGCTGTTGAATGATTTAAGTTACTTTGCTTATGTTGTTTCTTAAATGTTATAACAAAGCTTCTGGTGGAGAGTTATAACTCTCACTGGGACAATTATTCAAATTGTCTCACTCCCGTAGGTTTCTACTTTTTAGGAAGACGCTAAGGATGAAGGAATCCATTTAAGAATGAGAAACAACAACATCAGGGGCAGCAGTGAATCTCAGGTGGAGATACTGACTGTCTAGTCTTATAGATAGCATGTCTTATGTCGTCTCTGTACTCTCAGGTCCTAGGAGTCAGTATATCTGAGATTTTGGCATGATGCCTCAAGATTTTGTATCTTACCTTGTACAGTTAACAAGGTGGGTTTTGTTGTAATGCTCGAGATGTGTTTATTACAGAGATGTATCAATGGATTAGTTTGTAAATGACCTATCATGTTGTTTATGAAAGAGTTTTTATCTTTCAAAGATCTCTTTACAAAAGTTTTAAATTTTTAGTGATTTTTGATAATTCCGCTGCTAATCGCTTCCGCATTCGTTTAATTTGATTGTCAGTTTGGTGTCGGTCGTTTCAGTGAAGCTGTATAAACATTCTTGATCGAAATTAAAGTCCGCGTCTTTAGTTAACAGGTGAGTCATGGGTTTTTCTATTTGTGAAAAAGCTTGAATGAATCTTCGGTAAAATCCAGCATGGCCCAAGAAAGCTCGTACTCCTCTGATGTCTTTTGGTGGTGACAACTTTGAAATGACATCTATTTTTGCTTTGTCTACTTCAATCCCTCGTTCACTCACCCGATGCCTGAGGACAACACCTTTTGTTACCATAAAGTGACATTTTTCCCAATTAAGGATCATATTTGTTTCCTCGCATCTTTGTAGCACTTTACTGAGATTAATGAGACGATTATCAAAGGAATCTTCATAGACTGAGAAGTCATCCATGAATACCTCCATGATAGATTCGATTAAACTTGCAAATATGGCAGACATACATCTCTAGATTTTTGCAGGTGCATTACATAGCCCAAAGGGCATCCTCCTGAAAGTGTAAGTTCTGAAAGGGCACGTAAAAGTTGTCTTTTCTTGATCTTTAGGGTGTATTGGAATCTGATAAAATCCTGAGTATCCATCAAGATAGCAAAAGAATTTCTAGTGAGCTAGACACTCAAGGACTTCATCAAGAAAAGGTAAAGGAAAGTGGTCTTTCCTTGTTGCCTTGTTCAATTTTCTATAGTCGATGCACATCCTCCATCCGGTAATAGTCCGGGCGGGTACCAGTTCATTTTTATCATTCAAAATAACGGTGGTCCCCCCTTTTTTAAGAACTACCTGGACTTGACTTACCCATTGGGAGTCGGAGATCAGATAGATAATATCAGCTTTTAGAAGTTTTAGAACTTCAAGGTGAACTACCTCTTTAAGATTTAGTTTTAGCTTCATATGGTGCTCCCGTGATGGTTTAAACTCTTCCATCATAGGTAATATGTGCATGCACAAAGCAACATTTATCACGGTTAGATCAGTCATCTTATAACCAATGGCTTTCTTGTGCTTTCTTAATTTAACAAGGAGTCTTTCTTCCTGGTCATCTATCAAAGTAGAACTGATGATGACCAAACATAGTTTTTCTTCGTCTAGAAAGACATGTTTGAGTCCGGCTGGTAGGACTTTCATTTTCGGTGCCTTGGGCACTTCAATAGTCTCCAGAGTGGTGACAGATTTCAACATCTCAAAGGTAGCTTCCGGGTCTTCTTCAGCTTGTACTAGATATCTTAGACATTGTTGAACTAGTTCGTCATTCGAAGATTTGACATCTGGGTTCATCAGAGCGTTCTCTAGAGCATCAAATGGTTCGGGAGTTTCTTGCTTTAGCTGGGACATTTTATCAATTGCTTCAAGAAGAAAGAGTTCTTCGTGAATGCTGGGACTTTTTAGGCTATCAAAGACTCTGAATTGAACAGTTTCCTTCCCTAGCCTTAAGGTAATTGTTCCTGCTTCAACATCAATTAGTGCTATGGATGTCGCGAGGAAAAGTATGTCGAATATTATTGGATATCTCAGATCTTCTTTTATGTCTATGACAATAAAGTCACAAGGGACATAAGAGTCTCTTCCTACTCTCACTGGGATATCTTTAATAATTCCCAAAGGTGCTGTAATGGTATTATCAGCCAACTGGATCGTCATTGTTGTGGGTAGCAAATCGGTAAAGCCCAATATTTTACACATAGAAAAGGGCATAATAGATATGCTAGCCCCCAAATCAACTAATCCTTTCTTACAAGAGGTGTTTCTGTTAGAACATTGGATGCCGAAAGAGCCAGGGTCCTTCAATTTTTTTGGCATTCTATTCAGGATGATATCAGAAGTAGTCTGAGCTGATTTGATGGTCTCATGTTCTTCGGTCATGTATTTCTTTGATATCAAGGTCTTCATATATTTAGACCAATCTGGGATTTCAGAGAGAGCGTCAAGGAATGGGATATCCACATATAGCTTCTTCATTGCTTCTTTAAACTTTAGGAATCTAGTATCCAGTTTAGTCTCTCTCAATCTGCCTGGAGTGGGTATCCTGGGCTTGTATGGTGGGACTTCTGGTTCTTTGGAAACTAGTTCTTGGTCTTTCTCCTTCTCGGCCTCTACAGATTTTTCAGTTTCTTGATTTATGTTTATATTTGGAATGATTTTAACAGTATCTTCATCTTCCTGAAAGACTTTGGTAGCTTCAATAAGAACATGACCAGATCTTGTGGTAATTGCATTTAGTTGTTCTGGTCTGTTTTGATCATGTCTCGGATTTATTTCTGAATGACCAGTGAAAGTAACCACCAGAGGTTTCAACTGAGATGCAATTTGTGCCAATTGGGTCTCTACAGCTTTCTGTTGAGTCTGTTGGTTGGCAAGCATGGTCTGTTGAGATTGCAGTATTTGCCTTATCAGAGACAACTCATCTATTGACGGTGGTTGAGCATTCTTTTGTTGATGCTGTTGAATTTGTTGGTGTCCTTGAGGTTGTTGTTGTTGAGGAGCTGTCAACTGAAGTTGCTAAATTTGTGGATGTTGTGACTGAGGTTGGTGCAATTGTAGGTGCAACGGAGGGTGAGTGTATTGATAGTATGAAGAATAATTTCTTGGGTAGACAAATCTTTGCGACCCACCTCTATACTTTCCTTGGTTTTGGTTATAATTGCTTTGGAATCCATGTGGTAGTCTATTAGAAGACCCACCTTGTGTTTGGTGTTGCGGATTGTCAGTTCTCGCGGGGTTCCCATACTGAAACCCAAGGTGGTTTCTTGGTTGATCTGGATTATAGTATGCTTGGCCCAGTATGGTGTGGATAGAGTTAACCTGCTCTGGCAGCTGATCCTCAGGTTGTTCAATGATTGGTTCATATTGTGGTTGAGGTATCTGCAAATTCATCATCACATCGTATAAAAGGCCACATGATAATGTGGGGTGATCTAATGCATGACAAGCTTCACAAGTCTCAGTAGTTGCTTTGACTTGTTGAACTTGAGAGTTCTTCTTCCTGTCATATTCTACAAATGTTGTTTCAAGGGCTTGGTGCTTATGAACTATGTTTTTCAGAGCTTCAACAATGGCTTTCATTTCTACAGATTCTTCAACTTTGTAGACTTTTAGGACTCCTCATGTAGATGGTCTTCCCCAATTAGATTTGTTCTCATCTCCGAGCGTAACAATCTTCCAAGCATCCTCATAATTTTGTCTTATGAAATTTCCTCCAAATGAGGAATCCAAAAACTTCTTTATTTCATCACTTACCCCTCTATAGAATGTTTCTATGAGCTTATTTGATGGTCTCATGTTCTTCGGTCATGTATTTCTTTGATATCAAGGTCTTCATATATTTAGACCAATCTGGGATTTCAGAGAGAGCGTCAAGGAATGGGATATCCACATATAGCTTCTTCATTGCTTCTTTAAACTTTAGGAATCTAGTATCCAGTTTAGTCTCTCTCAATCTGCCTGGAGTGGGTATCCTGGGCTTGTATGGTGGGACTTCTGGTTCTTTGGAAACTAGTTCTTGGTCTTTCTCCTTCTCGGCCTCTACAGATTTTTCAGTTTCTTGATTTATGTTTATATTTGGAATGATTTTAACAGTATCTTCATCTTCCTGAAAGACTTTGGTAGCTTCAATAAGAACATGACCAGATCTTGTGGTAATTGCATTTAGTTGTTCTGGTCTGTTTTGATCATGTCTCGGATTTATTTCTGAATGACCAGTGAAAGTAACCACCAGAGGTTTCAACTGAGATGCAATTTGTGCCAATTGGGTCTCTACAGCTTTCTGTTGAGTCTGTTGGTTGGCAAGCATGGTCTGTTGAGATTGCAGTATTTGCCTTATCAGAGACAACTCATCTATTGACGGTGGTTGAGCATTCTTTTGTTGATGCTGTTGAATTTGTTGGTGTCCTTGAGGTTGTTGTTGTTGAGGAGCTGTCAACTGAAGTTGCTAAATTTGTGGATGTTGTGACTGAGGTTGGTGCAATTGTAGGTGCAACGGAGGGTGAGTGTATTGATAGTATGAAGAATAATTTCTTGGGTAGACAAATCTTTGCGACCCACCTCTATACTTTCCTTGGTTTTGGTTATAATTGCTTTGGAATCCATGTGGTAGTCTATTAGAAGACCCACCTTGTGTTTGGTGTTGCGGATTGTCAGTTCTCGCGGGGTTCCCATACTGAAACCCAAGGTGGTTTCTTGGTTGATCTGGATTATAGTATGCTTGGCCCAGTATGGTGTGGATAGAGTTAACCTGCTCTGGCAGCTGATCCTCAGGTTGTTCAATGATTGGTTCATATTGTGGTTGAGGTATCTGCAAATTCATCATCACATCGTATAAAAGGCCACATGATAATGTGGGGTGATCTAATGCATGACAAGCTTCACAAGTCTCAGTAGTTGCTTTGACTTGTTGAACTTGAGAGTTCTTCTTCCTGTCATATTCTACAAATGTTGTTTCAAGGGCTTGGTGCTTATGAACTATGTTTTTCAGAGCTTCAACAATGGCTTTCATTTCTACAGATTCTTCAACTTTGTAGACTTTTAGGACTCCTCATGTAGATGGTCTTCCCCAATTAGATTTGTTCTCATCTCCGAGCGTAACAATCTTCCAAGCATCCTCATAATTTTGTCTTATGAAATTTCCTCCAAATGAGGAATCCAAAAACTTCTTTATTTCATCACTTACCCCTCTATAGAATGTTTCTATGAGCTGGTTTTGTGAGATTCTGTGATGTGGGCATTTTCTCAGAAGTTCCTTAAATCTTTCCCATGATTTTGCTAGTGATTCTCCAGGAAGTTGGAGGAACTGGTTGATCTGTCCCCTAATCTGGTAAGTCAACGAGAGAGGAAAGAACTTCTCTAAAAAAATTCTTCCAAGGGAGCCCAGGCGGTGATTGGCTCTCCATCTAAAGAGTTATGCCATCTTAGTGCCTTTCTAGCTAGAGTGAAGTTAAAAAGTCAGAGCATGATTGCATCTAGCGTAGCTCTGGCTTGTGGTACCAGTCGACAAAGTGCCTTGAATTGCTTCAGATGGTCCATGCAATCATCTCTAGTGTTTCCTGAGAATGAGATGCCTTGCATGATTTGGATCCATTGTGTTTGAATCTCAAAGTTAGGAACATTAATGAGTGGAGGCTGAACTGGGTGATTATCCTCGGAGTTCTTAGGAACAACGTAGTCTTGAAGCTGCTTGTTCCTTATCAATAACTGAGCAGCTACTGTGGCTGCCTCATTTTCTGCTTGGATGTGAGCTTTCTCTTCAGCTTGGACTTGAGCATGTGTATCAGTGACGAGTTGTGCTCTCTGAGCTGCTAAAGCTGCGTTGACTCTTTCCAGTAACAAGGCATCTTGGCGTTGTTCTTCAACCATTTGTCTGGCTTGTTTACGGTTGAGTCGGATACGTCGGTGGAAGTTTCATTCTACCTTAGAGTCGTACTCTGGATCAGGAGAGAATCTGCGGTTATGCAAAGTTGGCATACACATTTTCTACCTTAGTAGAAGAAAAATCACACTTTGGATGGTGGAAAGATGATGGAATCAAAAAGATATGAAGTAGTTATCAAGGTAAAATGTAGAATCCTAATCAACTAGCAAGTTAATAAATGAAATTGAAACATTCCATCATCCCCGGCAACGGCGTTAATTTTTGATGGAGCTTCCACTTGCCTGAAGTTGCGTGTACCACTAAAAATCCTAGAGATAGTAAGTCTCTGAGTTTAGCCTTATGTGTGCTATAATAAGATCTCCACCCACGTATACTAAGATACGTGGAAGTCTTATCGTAGTACAATTGAGGGTCGAATCCACGAGACAACAATCTTATTAAGGATTAACAAGATGGTAAATGTTATAATTCTATTTATCTACTTAAGAGTTGATAAAGGGTTTATTTGATGATTAAACTAATATGCAATTGTAAATTAAACGACAGGAGAGAAAACTTAAGGTTGTAAATAATATTTGGAAACTACTAGGATGTGATCGAGTTTCACCACTACTACACATGGATCATAACATACATCGTAATAACATGGCTTGCAAAAAGGGTCTAATCAGCTAGTATCTTTATAGACTTATCTTTCTTTCGAATAGCCAACTATGAGAAATGTGGAAGTATTGCAATGCCAACCATCCCCAAATGAATGGTCACTTACTTTGCATCACTTCCTTCGCAAAGTGTGTTCCTCGACCTGTCAAAGTTGTACTTCCACACATCAACTGATTCCATTTCATAGTATGATATTACAATGATGGATGTGAGTTTACTCCACTCCTTGAAAAGCATTCCTAGATACCGAAATATATATATATGGTGACTACATACATCAAGAACCAACATACAATCGATAATCGAATCTAAAAGCACAAACATAGACAATTCACACAAGTCGATAATAGGTAATGCAGGTTGGTGATAAAGCAACTAGAATTCATTAAACGATTGATGTTGAACTAAAAAGATAGTATTTCTCTATTACAAACACATGAATTACAATGCATGAAATGAAAATATGGGTAGCGAGACTACTCCCCGCACCCTAGTGTATGGAACTACTCGCTCATGGAAAGAACAAAGAAGGAGACAGGAGAAGAGAAGGAAAACATCATCTCCACATAAGAGGGAAGAAGGTTGACCCCTTAGAGTAGAGAACAACTATCTTCACACTACGTGGTTGCTTTGGTAATGAGTCATTCACTCCCCACCTTCTATGTCGATGAGAGAGAAAATAGGCTTATGGATGGAGTGTGGATCTTAAACCGACAACCTTGAGATGAAAGATGAAACAACTCTGGAACAAATGAGGCAGCCTTTGGGCGTCCCTGAGTCTTCCTTGACTGAGGACCCCTTGAGTCCTATTTATAGGCTCTAAGGATCTTGAACGGTCTTGAGAACTTTTGGGTCTTCACGGTCTTGAGACCATTAAGCATCCTCACGGTCTTGGAGGACCGGTTGGGTCTTCCCGGTCTTCAGACCGTTAAGCATCCTCACGGTCTTGGAGGCCAGTTGAGTCTTCACGGTCTTGAGACCGTTAAGCGTCCTTACGGTCTTGGGGGTCCATTGAGTCTTCGCGGTCTTGAGACCGTTAAGTATCCTCACAGTCTTGGAGACCGTTTGAGTCTTCGCGGTTTTGAGACCGTTAAGTATCCTCACGGTCTTGGAGACCATTTGAGTCTTCGCGATCTTGAGACCGTTAAGCATCCTCACAGTCTTGGAGACCGGTTTGGTTAAGACTTTTGTGATTTTTTTGGGTTTATCTATAGGAAGAAAAGAGAAATATCAGTCTATTGGTATATTTACAATAAAGCTAGAAAGTTAAGTATTTAATCTAATTTATCTAAGGAAGAGTATGGAAAACTAAGAAAAACTAGTAAGATAACATCACAAAATGGGAGGTTATCACTTCTGCCGCGCATGTTTTCTCCACAAAACCCAACACCTTGTTCAACTTTTCACTCCAGATGACCGGTCAAACTTTCTTGTTCTATCACAAGTGATCTTTGGAGAGAACCCCTCTACATTTTTAGTACGTATGAATCAACTTCCTAGTCATTGGAGTGGTCTAGACGGTTTGGTTAGGCAATTTGAAGGCCAGAGATGAGCATCAATAGAGGATACAATGAGACGCAACAAAAAAGATCAATTGTCGCAGGAGGATAAGCGACATATGACAAAGAAGAAACATCCCAAAAGATGAAGACTGAAAATGGTAGCAGATAGAACTTGAGTATAGTATCGGAGAGATGTATCCGTGGAATACGACCTTACATGCACGTCAAATTGTGGCAATGACGTGACAAGGAATGGATTAGTGGCATGCTTGAGTGAAGTATTTGTGTCCGATTGGCGGAGGTAGAATTTAAGAGTGGGTGAGCCACAAGTATAATAGGCTAATTTCTGTAGTGCATGCCTGTCGATATATACAAGATGATACATAATTTAAAAAAAGAATGAAGCTTGCATATAAGGCACAAACAATATATATAATCTTCAATGGTGCATTATCTAGAATCTTAGCATGATGCCCTATACTTTGAAATTTTAGAAACTACAAGTTTGAAAATTTGTTACATCTTTGAAAACACTATGTTCTAACTCCTTTCAATGTTCATTAACTTCGTCCAATTTGTTATACATCATATCTATAGTTGTTCACAATAATTCTTTATAATACGACTGCAATAACTTTTGTTGATTATGTTCTCTTACCAACATTATGGTAATGCGAATTGGTTGTTTAACTATAAAATCAAATATCGTATCTTCTACTTTTGGAGCAAGCGCACCACAACCGCTTTGAAACACTAGTTAAGAAATTAGTGTAGTATCATGCATCATACTGCAACACCGCCTTTCCTTTTCAACTAACTGGTGCTAGATTTATAGATGACAAAGTGTGTTCTCTCGATTAAGAACATTTTCACTTTTGATTGTTTCATATTCTAAATGTATATGTAAAAGAAAAAGAAAGAAACCAAACCAATTTATTTAGTAAAAAGGAACAAACAAGATGACAAAAAGTGAATATGATCAACATACCTATTTAAACTTGCACAAATATATAAGTATGAGACCACTACTCACATACGACATTGTGCCTATTTATAGATGCAAACTTATAACTTTTTTACAAGACAATGCCAACTATCACCCCTTTATTGTTAACAAATTCTCGGCAATGACATCTATCTTCTTTTAGTAGCATGAACCACATGAATTAATTAGCTTTCATCTATGTCATATCTATTGGCGTCAAAAATAAAAAAGTAAAACTAGAAGCGGCAAAGTAATCAGTTCGGGATGAAGGCAAACAAATGAACAATTTGTATCTTGCTAAAAGGAATGACTAAAGAAGACCCTCTATACAATAATACATTCCTGTGACAACATGATTAAACGGGAAAATATGTCGCATTATTTACTGTATGAAAATCTTAATATAAAAGTAATACACTCATGAAGTTAGAAAATTGAGACCTACGTAACCAGTTAATAATTGACATGAGACATTTTGTTGTGCCTTTCCTTGTACAACCGGCTCTGTTAATCCACCAAAAAGCTATCTTCTTAGGAGTAAGAATCAGTTGTTGGCCTGTTGCGGAAGGTGAAAGACACAATCGTGTCTGCCGCATTATATCCCGGTTTTGCAAAGTCAATAGACACATAGGGGCCGTTCGGCTCCGGACACAATCGGCAGTTTTATACGTCTGCTCCTTTTGATTTTCGGAGCTTCGCCGCTGAGAGCCGTGACAATCATACTGGGTACCACGCGGTTGAGTGACGGGTTTGTCCTGCGGCAGTGATCAGTCCCGCCAAACACGGCGGGATTCTGAATCTCGTCATTTAATGAAGCTGAATACCGTAACAAATACACATGCTAATATTCACTGTCAAATTAAAGGCTAAATTTATATATTAAATACAGTAGTTAGAAAGATGTCGGCCAAACGGGAACTTAGGGCACGTTTGGTTTGTGGTAACCGGCTGGATTTGATTATATTTTAATACCCAACAGTGCAAAAATTATGTTTGATTTGATGGAGAGGGAGATTAGAAGGAATCCAGGACTTTTAGCATGCAGTAAGTGCTGGATTAATAATTCCATTTGAAATGTGTGGAACGCCGCGATGCAGCAACTGAAGGATAACTAGCGCCAGCCGCCTGCCAGTCACCGTGGATCTGTGGCCCACCATCAACGTTGGAAAATGCCCTTGCAGCTACTAACATCTTGGCGTGTAGTCTGTGGTCTATAATCTGCGGCCCACCATAATAGAGTTGCCACTTGCAAGCTACTTTTTCAGGCGTTGCGCCGGTTCGTGGTCTGTGTACGCTTGAAGAAGATAGAATTCTCGTCTCCACAAACCAAAGATAATTTTTTTTATTGCTGCATCTCTCTTATCAAGCAGCTACTGAAATTGGGATGAAATGAATTTAGCAATTTTCCTAATCCAGTTAGATCCTGCTAAACAAACGTGCCCTTAGTTGCTCATGCTCAACGGTTTTATTTTTCAGATTTAGGTGAGGCACGTGCCTCATGGGTCTCTATTTGGCCAGTCCGAGAATGCCTCTAATAGATCCGAAGGAATGCGACGTCCAATGAAACGCGAGTCAGGACCAAATCCAGCCCAGAGTATAGACGGAGTGCTTAGGTCCCAACTCCATTCATGCGTGAGCAGCTACAGAAGCCATCGTGGGTTACTGCTGCACCTAATTAAGGCACGTTTAATTAGACTAAGGTACATTCCGTCACGTGCAGTGTAATAGTAAGATACGAGAGTTGTGGATCAACGACGATTCCTATTGGAGAAATCCTCTTGCGTCATCTCCTCAGATCTGCTTCCTACTTGCTCGGCCGAATACACAACAGCTGAGGAGCAGGTTTCTTTTTAATCATGAATCCAAGCACACTTGCTCCTATGTTAATTTTATATATATTCACTACTGTATTTTTTCCCTTTCGCCATCTTCAGCTTCTGCTACTCCTTGCCCCTTCAACCAATAGGTGAATCATGGATTTTGTGAGAAATGAGTACAGCTACTACTGGGAAACCAAGATGTTCCTGGAGACGGAGGAACATGACAACTGGGGCGTGGTCGAGGCATCGTCCAGCTCTCCGGTGGGATCTAATTTGTCGTTGGCATCGTCCATAGGATCACAAGATCCGTCGTCCGTTGCTGAAGGGGATATGAGGTTGGAATTGCAGTCGGCAGCTTCACCTTGTAGCGGAAGGCTGGCCAGAAACATCGTCATGGAGAGGAATAGGAGGAAGAGGTTCAACGATCGGCTGTTCGCGCTGAGGAGCGTTGTACCTAATATTACCAAGGTAGGTGCTTTTTTGGGTCGCTAAATCATGTGTGGAATTACTTGCTAAGCTTAAGCCTATATATGTCAACCGTGATGTACATCATAATTCATTGATAGACTTGGCTCATGAAAGAATTAATGCTTCTCTTTCCAGATGGATAAGATCTCCATCCTCAAGGACGCCATCAACTACATCGAACGCCTTCAGAAGCAGGAAGAGGCCATGATGGCAGATATCTCGGAAATCGAGGTCTCAGAAACGGTTACTTGTGGTGGTGGTGTTTTCCCCGATTCAGCAGGTATACAGCAGCAGCCGGAAGTAGCCGAGCCACTCGAGATGCCCAGGGGGAGCACAAAGGCGAAGAACAAGAAGCAAGATGATGATGTAGTAGCATTAGCTAGTCCTCCTGTCGCTTCTTTCCATAACCAGTACCCCGAAGCAGAAGTTGTTCCTGCTAAGAGTTGCAGTCCCCTACAGCTTGTGAAGATGACGGTAGTCCCTGTCAAGGAGCGCACCTGGCTCGTCAGCCTTACCTACAACAAGGATAAGCACACTATTCCCAGCCTGTGTCAGGTGTTCATGTTGCTGAACCTCAAGACGCTCAGCGCCAACATCACCTCCCTATCTGACAAGGTTCTACACATGGTGGTGGTGGAGTGTGACGAGTTGGAGAAAGACAGGCTTCAGGAGAATATTCACAGCACCATTGCAGGGCAGCAGCTACGATGACATGCAACGGCGTCACGCCACCTCGATCAGCTGCTGCGAGGCTAACCAGCCAGCCAGCTCCCTGCTAATGGTAAGTAGAGAGCACGCTGATAATTGTGCTTGCCCTTTCTCCTCTTCCTTCGTTTGATTTTGGAACCTTCTTCATCTTATTCATCCCTTCCCTTGCCATTCATTCTAAAGCATGGTTACCCACTTATCACTGAACAGAGCAGTAAAACTGTAATTTCCGAGGCCCGGCTCGAGTGGATACATTTGAATTGCAGTGGAATAGTTAAAGACGGGGACTCTAAATGACAGATACTGCTTATTATTTTGAAGAATCCATTTCTATCATTAATTTGGTCGAATCGACCGTAGAATAAATGACAGATACCATGCTTTGTTTTCTTGTTCGTAAATTCGAACTGTAATGTTCCAATCTTTCCAGCCCGTCGCTTTCAGTAGCCATGCACAACGTCAGTCAGTGGTTTACATGTCGCAATTAAGGGGCAGTTGCGGGGCACGAGTTGGCACGCGGACGTCAGGCGCCATCAAGAACAAGTCGTAGGAGTCATTGAGAAATATCTTCTGTACGGCCAACTGAAGCCACATACTGATATGGCCTTAATGAATTAATTGATGCAACTAATCTCGCTGAGATTCCTTTTTTTGGCCACAAAATTTGTGCTCTACATAAGTTGAACTCATCTATATATGTACACTAGTATATTCACGTGCTTTGCACATGATCATATTAACAATACAAATACTTAAAGAAAAATAGTAAATATTAAATTATTTTTTGTGTTAGAAAATTATGTTTATGATTGTATGTATGAAAATAAAAAATTTACTTTCATAAATTATGATTTTTTCCAAATTATATACTACAAAATTTCTTATAATAAATCTTGTATGAATAAAATTGTTTAAATAAGATTCAAATTTGGATAAAATGATTATTTCCATTAAGGATCCTAATATTATTATCGGAGTTCAAGCTACTTCCATATAATGATATATAACATTCAATTTTCTAGATTAACATTGTCACACATATTTTTTCGGTATATAATGTAGGAAATCTTGACAATAAGGATAGAGTTACATTGGATTGTGGTTCAATATAGTTTTATAACCACTCATGAAATTTTGTTATGTCCTCATTTAAACATAGTGATAATTGGCACTTGGTTGTACATGCGAGAGCATATATGTTATCTTCTAAACATACATCGGTACATCTTTTAATTCCACATGTTCTGGATTTATCGGAGTTAACTATGAGATTATTACCTAACTCATAAATTATACTTGATTGATAACATTATATCAAATATATTATCCAGATTTATTGTTTTAGCATAGAAAACTTTTTTAAGATCGGTTAGATATAGAAATTATATACATGACACATGTTTGATAACATTTAGCAATCAGTTATATGCTTATACAAACTTCCTACATAACATTATTTATATGTTGTGTGTTAATAAATTTAAGTTATCTGTAATTAATTAATTATACGTAGTTATAATACCACATTGTGCAATATGTATCTCTTCAACTCTTATGTATATGTATTACATAGTTTCATGGATTTACATATTTCCTTATATTTTCCTTACTTTGGTTAGGACTTATATGTATCCTTTTTTTAGGAGAACCAAAAACATGTTAAAAAACAAAAAATATGTATTAGTATGCTACTCTATATCCCTAACAATTATGTTACTTATTATTGTATATCCATACATGTATGGCAATGAGATAAATACGTGTCAACTTTTTGTTCCAATCGTATGCATGAATATAACATAATGTATATAGTTTTATGTTTAAGTAGGATATGCCCAAAATCAATGTTGTTACCAAGTGAGTTCTTTTTATGTTTATTGTGGTGCAAAATTGTATTTTTGACTTATTAGTAGACAAACTAAAAATGCTTCAATAAATGAATAAGTATGTCGTTCTTGAACAAATGGGAGCTAACCCCTGAATTCATATTCTCTTTTAAAGTTGGATATCAATTGATCGAGGATCAATTGTGAGAAGTGGAATAAAAAGTCATACGTTGGCATAAGTTTCACTTATGTGATCCTTATATGGTTAAATTTCATACAGTAAGTGCATTCTTCCCATCCATACATTCTTTGTGGTGGTTAGGTCTGGCAGCCCTACTTGTCTTGTGATCTATGGGTCTATTGGAGGTACCTACTTACATCAATTAGCCATGATTTGATTATCATAAAACATGTACATTTCAACCTAGTATATCTTGAATAATTTATGTGCATATCTCAAAAGATGACTAAACTCTAAACTTCAGAGTTAGTTAAAAGGAAGAAGAAAATTTTAATTTAATAATATGGTATAAGTTGTTTTGACAATGACATATGTTTTCAGTCATTTCTACGGTTAGATTTACTCAAGTTATTAGGTATTGATGTTCACGACAATACACTAGAATTTTAGTTTCAAATATGCATAATAGAATGATCACGGTTAAGAACGATGAATGTTCATTGTAATAAGTAGGATATTTTTCTTTGAGACAAAATGAAGAATGCCGTATCAATTGAAATTTAGTAAAATAAATGTTATCAACAAAACTATTATAAAAACATTCTGAAACGGTATAATTGACCAAAAACAATTAAGCATAATGTTATATATTCTCGCAACATAGCTATATAAATAAACATAGACAAATTTCAAAATATATTATGTAAGGATGTTGATAGTGAGATTCTTGAGATAACTAAATTCATTTAATATTTAGTTGAATTTCACAATTTAAATAATTCTTAATCTAGTTAATGTATTATATAAACATGAATGTAATAAAATATTTATCTCTCCAATCATTCTTTAGATTGGAATTATTTTGGACCCAGTAAGTGTTACCATAATGAAATAGTTCATTCTTTTTCATAAACTCATGGATTGTAGATTCACGACATAAGATAAAGGTTCTGTAAATTTCATGCATTTTTCATATGGACCTAAATTAAAAAGGGCTCAAAAAACTGATTTAACTTATTTAAAAAATGTTATGTTTAACGTGATCCAATTTATACTTTGTCATGATGGTTTTGAGCTTAAAAGGTTATTTTTGAAGAAAACTTGTTATGCAATATGATTTAAACATTGAAAGTGATTATGATTTAGTTTGTATATTGATCTATTTGATGTTGTAGATGATGGTAAAAAAAACAATAGTATCCATATAAATATATAAAGTGTAAAGGACAACTTAATAAAAACTTACAATGAAATGTTTACTCATGTTGATTATTATTGAAAATGGTTAAATGTACAAATGTAAACAACGATTATGCTTTCCAGTGATTTCTTCTATCATGTAAAAGTTGTGTGAAAAGTTAATGCATATCACTGATTGTATGCTTTCTCATAATGACACAAATCTAACAACATCTACAAGTGTGCTGCCCAAGGGTGCTACATTTGAATAGTAGGCGCATGTTTGGCTACATGATGGAACACATGTTATAATAAAAGCTATTCTTGTTTCTAAGATAGTGACAAAGTCTAAAATTACATGGTTGTATTCTTGGTAAGAAACCGTGTGAGATAAGGTAAGATAACACAATAATAGTTTTCAAGATGTTTGTCTTCAATGTACACTTATCCACGCTTAAAGAAGACACACCCAGAAACGAAGGCTATTTTCTCTATGCTATCTTGACCAACATCGCCACATTACAGTCCTTGTTGACATTCCCCAGTCCCTTAGCACCTAGTAGGTTAGAATTTCGTCCAACAACACCGATGCCAACATACAATGAAAATAAAACATGTAGTTTGGTAGTGGAAAAATGACAACTTTAGCTTTGTGGCAGTGTAGTCAAGCTGGTGTAGCCTGTATGCCAAATAGTTAATAGTCGCACATCTTTCATCATACCCAAGATCATATTGCACATTGTAATTGGTTGAATTTTGTTTAATAACTATAGATCTAAGGACCTCCTCTATGTTGGGGAATAGGGACGACAGAGAAAACAACAAAAATTAAAAATGTATCCATATTCCTCAATCAGGGAATTATGTCAATAATGATGTATTTAGGAAAAAAGGTAGCAAGAGATATACCTAGTCCTAAAGTAAGTCCAGCGACAACTCTTGCACGGTGATGTGCACTCTTTGCAAAACACATACGAACAACTATCGACAGCCTCCTGGTGCAGCACCACAGGCGGTGGTGGTTGTTGTCCTCCTAGCGAGTGGGAACGACCTTCATGCCTCTACGTAGTCTATGTGGACCACCCGGAACTCCACATTATTCTACTAGAGCCAACGAGAAAGAGTTGTCCCTTCAAATACCAATGTGCTAATATTGACTTGTTCTCCCTTGTTGTATCTCCCTTATTGTCTCTCCCTTGTTACGGGTAAGACTTGATCAGGCTCTCACATTACAACAACTATGAGATGACAACAATTATTAGAGCTTATTTTTGTGTTTTATTAAAGCCTTGAATGTTCCTCTATTTATAGGATAGTCAGGGTCTGGGTTTCTAGATCATTTGGGAGTCAAAGAGACATAATTTTATGAATTTTCTGGAAGTTACAAATCATGAATTGGTCAGTTCGTAGTTGAACCAGTCTGTTCACATGTGAAACAGTCAGTTCAACACTTGAAGTGGTCAATTCACTATGTTTCCTATTCACATATATATTGGCTTTCAATGTGAAATTAATGCATAACATGACGTCAACATCAATCCTTGATCCAATCTCATTGCTTATTGAACTGGGAGATTCACATATCACATATTGAGTAACACGACTATGGTCGTACATTTATCGATCTTGCTTATCAAGTGGCCATGATATCAATCTCCTATAGGAGGGACAAATCCCACATACATCACTAAGACTCAATCCCCATGTGTCACAACATATCCAAGAACCACCTTTATGGCAACCCTTATTCAAGGTCACATTGGATGATGTAAAAATACATCAAATGACATGTGATGAGTGTAGTGACTTCAGTCTAAGAACCACAATCATCACTATAACTATGAGAGCTAATGTTGATTACCATTCCATGGTCTCCATGTATCACTCTCAAGGTGGGTCTGTATGATACATTGTTCTCTAACATGTACCTATGTTCTTAGTTTGATATCACATATCATGACTAATGAGATTCTACCATCAACCAACATACATTATAGTCTTGTGTATTATTGTTATCCATTTTACTTCCACAATATTATCTGACTAGGGACATTACAAGAATGGATGTGCTCTTTTACACATATGATCTCATTATTCAGGTCCTCAACCTAAAGACATATGTCATCGAGCAAAATCATTCTTTAGAAATATACCATGTTTGTGTCATCATCTCATTATTGAGAAAACATACTAGATGAAACTACCTTTATAATTATCAAATCAAGTATATAATTCCCTATTACAATCATCATGTGATTGGCTCTATGGGCATACATACCACCAAACTCCCACTTTCTTTTAGAGCCAATTACTTACAAATCTTATTTTAAGTGATCTTAACATTTCCATCATGTTTCAACTATGCTAGTGGTTTTATAGCGGGTTAGCATTGTTTTCTTCTAGTCGGTATTTTGCAAGTTTTCACATCTCCTCGATGTACAACTTCTAGCATGAGATGGAATTACTAGTATGCTATTTGAGATTTCTTGCCTATCCAGTAGCTCCATTGTTGTCATAGTATTTCTACTATGTCATCAATGGTTGGAACCTCCCACAAATTCATCTACACAAACTTCTTTATCTATGCAATATCCTTAGCTATTTTTAAAACAACAAAGTACTCAACTTCTATTGTAGAATTAAACAACTATCTCTTGCTCAAAACTTTTCCAGCTCACAACCTATTTTAAGGTCAAACACAATTTTGGATAGCGATCATTAATCTTCTTTGTAACCGTGGAAGCTTGCATTGGTATAACCCTTTACACACAACTCTTCCTTATTATCATAATCAAAGAACTAATCCTTAGTACTTCTGAAGTACTCAAGGATGTTTTTATGGTAGGCTAGTGACCTTCACTAGGATCTAACAGATATCCTCTCATTATGTCCAATGTGTATGAGACAACATGATGAGTACATAACATTGCATACATGGTAGATACATTTGTGAATGCATATGACATCTTACACATGTTTTCCTATTCTTCACAAAAACTGGGATATTGGGCTCTCGAAAAACTAACCCCATGAAACATGGAGAGATTTTTTTCTCAACGAGTCTTACATGTTGAACTCCTTCAACATCTTATCCATGTATGTACTCTTTCTTAGGTCAAGAAGCTTTCTAGATCTATCTCAATAGATCTCAATTCCTAAGATATATGATGCTTCACCTAAACATTCACAAAAAGGTACTTCCCAGCCAGGTTTTAATATTTTTAGTATAAGGATGTTATTCCCCATCATCATAAGGAATATAAACATGCTCCTACTCAACTTTTATAATCACTAATTTTATCTTTATTCTGATTAAAGTCAAACTAGCTGACTATCTTGTCAAATCAAAGATTCTCACTTTGGGATGCTTGATGCAATACATAGATTGATCTTTGTAGCTTATAAATTTTATTTGCAATAACTGAATTTATAAAACATTCAGGCTGTGTCGCATACACATCTTCTATAATATTCCTATCAAGGAATGCATTTTTTACATCTATTTTTCCAAATCTCATAGTCATACTAATCTACAATGGAAAGAATGATTCTAATGGATTCAACCATGGTAACTGGTGAAAAGTTTTTGTCATGTTCAACAATTTGAACTTGTTTGAAATCCTTTGCAACCAATCTATTCTTATAGGTTTGTTCACTACCATGCATGTTGTTATTCTTCTTGAAGACCCAATTGCACCTTATGTGTTTTACCCATTCAAGTGAATCCACCAAGGTCATATACCTTGTTGGTGTACATGAAGTCCATCTTGGATAATGTAAAGAGGCGAGATCACCTCTTTACTAAAATTTAAAGGAAATACAAACATCCACAATTTTAACAAAAATTAGAGATTTGAGGATGATTGCATAATATTCCAAGTAAATAAGCATGATTCCAGATACATAATAAAATGTCAATAGCAACGGAAAGAAAGAAATAATAAGCCTTCACATGGATTTATTGTTTATTACATGAATGATTTCTAAAAGAAAAGATAAGATAAGAGGATCTAGCTATAGCAACCTAGCCATTCTTCTTGACAAGCTAACTATCAACTGCAGAGGAACCTTTCTTCAAGCCCTTCCTTCACCTTGCTCAGCACCAACACCTGGGTGGTTGGGAAGTCACCCAACAAGAGAGAAAACAAAGAAAAGTATGTGTTACAAGAATATTCTAGCAATGGCAATGAAAGTTGTAACAAGTAAATTAGGCTAGATATTAGGTTTAAAGAGAGACATCAAAGAGTATGAGGCTTTTTATAATGAAACTTGCCAATAACAAAATAAATAAGGGTTTTGCATGTAAATTAATATGTCTACCTAACTAAGTAGGGTTGAGGCACCTACCGGACCTCTAACCTTAGGTGAGGGAAGAATAAGACATTTCTAGTCACCTATAATTTATATTGGGGAGAATTATAAACATTCCCCTAGGGCGATTATATACATGCCCTCTATGGGTGGTTGTACATAAGTACCACTACTGAAACATTAAATAGATCATTTAATTACATGCTAACAAAAGAGTTATGGCAAGGTTAAGCAAAAGAATATGTAACATGGCAGTGGGGCATGAATACCCAATCAAGATAATACTACATCTACTTTTGAGGCAATAAGCAATTTAGGTTTCAAGATTCAAGGATTTAGATCAGGTTAAACCTCATAAGAAATTATGGTTAAAGGCTTAATGTTTTCCCCAACTAAAAGGTAGATGCACAATTAAAACACATACCTTAGCCTCAGGTGTTCTAGAATTTCCCTTTTCAACTCTTCACACGAATTATGAACCCACTTTCCCTAATACATCATTAGATTTATATATTAGAATTACATGCATTCATTTAAAAGATTGAAAACCCTAATTCACTAACTTTTTGCGCAAACCATCGATTTAGACTCCAAAAACCTCATCACCATCTTAGTTAGGATTTCCTGATCAAAATAACATATAATATTGTATGTTTTGAAAACATGGACTTTTAGGGTTTATTTTAGTGATTTTAGGTTCATTAAATCATTCTAAAATTATGTTTTCGCAAACATCAAAATAAAAACTCAAAATTATTTTTAATGAATATGTCTCGTCTTCCTGGTTTCAAAACACTATCTACTTTTAATTTTTGACAACAGAATTAATTTATAGAAAATATTTTGTCTCGACCAATCAGTGTGTGCCACGTAGGCAACCACACTCAAAGCGAGCGGTCGGGGGTGGTTGGGAGCGGTGACCCGCGTCTCAGGGACGCCCGCAACAAGTCGAGCGGCCGGGGTCAAAACATAGGAAAAAGACGGAATCGTCCCTCACGCGGAACTCAAGAGAGGCAAGCGACCAGGGGTAAAAATGGAAAACGACAGGGGTCGTCTTCCTCCCCTCGCCCGAGCATCGCGAGCAGCGAGCAGCTAGCTCGGCTCAAGTTAGGAAAAACCACTATACTCGACCAAATCAAAAGCTTAGATACTCGAAAAAAAGGGAAAGGAAAGCTGAAGCCGATTGTACCTCTCGATTGAATGGAGATGAAGCAACTGGAGAAGGAAGGGCACCGCAAGCCAGGCGTCGTCGGCGGCTAGTTGGTGGTCAGTTCGTCCACGAAATGCCAAATTGGGGGCACGAGCAGGTTGATAAGGTGATGGCGGTCATTGGGGCTGGGATATATATAGGCAAGGAACCCTAGACTAGGGTTTAGGTAGGAGCAAAGAGAGAAGGTCGGCGGCTGGTTTAGGCATTTCTCGAAACCTCATCTAATCCCAAAGTTTTTGGGATAATCTTGTGCGGAATCGCGCAAGGAATCAAACAAAACAAATTCGAGCAAAAATCGTCGAGTGAAACTCCAGATATATTGATTTGAAAAATCGGGAAATCAAAGCCTGTTGCCATATACGTTTGGAGGTAGAAGACGACTGTGAGTCGTCAGATCAATGGTCCTGAGTTCACGATGAATTCTGGTCCGTCCGGTCGCGCGGATGAAACAAGGAATAGTTGCAAAAATAAAATTCAAATAAATTCTTAAATGTTTTTCTCTCTCTTCTTTTGGAGGCTCAAACGTTGTCCAAAAATTATCAAATTTTATATTCTGACTTATTTTGACGCGTAGAATCCAAATATGAAGTTAGTTTTGCCTTTTGAGAAAGTTTGATAGGTGAATTAATTATTATATCATTTTCTCTTTCCTCCTTCAAAAGAGGTGATAACATTATCTAAAATTAGTATAACTTCACCCATAAGTCTCCTTAAGGGATTGGAACACGATTTTGCAATTATATTTACAAGTTGAGTTTATTTATTTATTTATTAAATGAATAGAATATCCTACACACTTTCTCTCTCCTATTTTACTCATTAATCACACATTATCCAAATTAGTTGCAAATTTGCACAGAGGCTTATTTTTATGTTTAGAATACGAATTTGGAGTTATTTTCCTGATTTGAGAACATTAAGTATTTTATTTCACTTTATTGCCCTATAACCTATTTTCTTTTGATAATGATATTATTATTTACATTTATGTTCCTCTTTAAATGATACTTGGCCCTCAAGTTACTTTTTGGTCAATAAAACGAATTTAAGTATCAGATTATCCTAATGGGTTTCCAATTATGATTTTTGGTGCAATATCTTTCTCATTATCCCTTACCATCCATTAAATCCCACATTACCTTTTATTATTGCATTTATCTTCTCCTTTATATCAAATTCAGATTTTCTCTTATTTCCCTTATCCTAGAAAGTGCTAGAAATTTCCAGGACAAAACATTTTATTCTTTTTATTACTTAATGTGAAATTTGCATTTTAGACCCATTATCTAAATCTAACTGAGGTATTTGTGCGTACAACCCTGTATTAAGAATATAGGGGAAACATTTATCCAATAACCATCATAATTCCACTAATTCAAATCCAAAGACATATGGAACGAAAATGAAGGACAAAACTTATAGAAAAGAGTTCAAAGAGGTACATAGAGGATTTCAGTATGTTACAGATACACTGGATTCAATCCATTTCTTAGACGTTGGTCCCTCTCTAGATTCTAGGTAGGTTGTTGGCTCATCTTCTATGACCAACACATCACCTTCTTGAGTTATAAGATATCATAATATTTCAGACTCAAGGCATGTTCTACTATATCTACAAGGTTTTTTTGTATTACATAAGGAACTTGAGATTCCACAATATGGTGTGATTCTCATTGTTCCCACTGTACCTCTTTAAGTTCAATATTATCTTCTTGGTCTCAAACTTTTGAGTTCTACTTTTTTCCTACTGATTCCTTTGGAATTAAATTCCCTTAGTAATACAGTCGTCTTGATAGCAAACACTTTTGTTGTTAGATTGGAATATAAAAGTAGTATTCAACAAAAATAACATTTATGTGATTTGTGGACAAAGATTTTCTAAGTAACTATTTTCTTACAAAAGCTTTCATTTCTAATCTTTATAAAAGACACTCTTGGGACACTTCCCATTCCATATCTCATATGGTGTCTTCTGAACCATTTTATATGGTACATTATTTTGTGTTAAAAGAAAATTGGAAGATTAGCTAGAGTTATTGATAATCACACCATGACCAATAGGGTGTGATTCCTTCTTTCTGATACATCACTATGTTTCAAGTGGAGTTCATTATCATAAATTATCACGGTATCTAGAAGGTCATCAAACTCTTTGTGTAAATATTTTCCACATCGATTATATCATAGTGTTTTAATACTTATACCAAGCTGGTTATGTACTTCATTCATGTTCCCCTTAAACACTTCAAGAGATTCGAGTTATATTTCCTTAATTATAAACGATTATATCTACTAAGATCATAAATAAATATATTGAGGTACTATTACCCACCTCTAGCATTTATTCTAAAAGGGTCTATATAAATTAGTATGTATGAGCCCTAATAAAATACTCACTCTCCCACTACATCCAGTGAAAGGTGCTTTTGTCACATTGCCTAATAAATAAGACTTGCATGTCTATGTTGGTTCAATAACCAAAAGAGTATATACAACCATCTTTATGCATTTTAGAATGCATTTCTCTTTTATGTACTCTAGATGACAATGCTATAGGTTTTATCATTTGAGTCATCAAGTCATTCAATATATGAATTACACATATTTGTCTCTAGAACTATCAAGTATAGACTACATTATAGGGCACTACCATATAAGATCTCATTCTTTAAGAAAAAAACCAATGATTCATAATATTCTTGTCCATACAAGATATATGATATTTTCTTTAATGGTAGGTACATAATAGCAATTCACTAATTCTATTACATACCCAAGAATGATAGATTCCAACTATAGTGGAAACAACTCTTGCTCTGCATAGTTCTAGCTTACTTCATCTCGGGTCCTAAAGTGGAGATCTCTATATCCTTCTTCTTTCTCAGATCCTCTATATAGATAGGACAATTCCTTCTCCAGTGTCTAGGCTAGCGAAAGTGGTGGCACTTTCCTTCCTTGTTCACTCATCCCTTAGCTTTCAGTGCAGAAGACTTTGGTTTTTGGCTAGCTTTAAAAATTTTCTTAGTTTTGCTTTTGAGCTTGGATTTCCCTCTACTGATTGTCATCACATGTTTGGGTTTTCCCTTCTTCATATGCATTTCAACTATCCTCAACATTCCAAGTAATTCTGACAATGGCTTGTCAAATTCATTCATGTTGTAGTTCATGACAAAGTTGCTATATGACTCCAAAAATAAATGTAAAGTCACATTTATCACCAACTGTAGACCCAAGGGAAATCCTAGTATAACAAGGTTCTCCACATACCCAATCAACTAGAGTAGATGAGGACCTATTGGATCTCCTTCGACCATGTTGCACTTGAATAACACCTTAGAGACATCATATCTCTCTTGTCTTGCCTGATCTCAATACATGTTCTTAAGATGTGTAACCATCTCAATAACATACATATTCTCATGAAGTCTTTGCAATTCATATTTCATTGAACACATCATCAAGCACTTGACATCAACGACATCTTCAAAGTTCTTCTTGTAAGCATCTCCGTCAGCCTTAGGCGCAGTGTGAGCAGGTTCATTTGGCCTTGGTGTCTCTAGGACATAGAGCTTGTGCTCTTAAGTGAGAATGATTCTCAACACCCCGAATCACTGATCACTCTTTTTCATGGGCCAAAAGTGTAATCATGATTGTCCTAGTCAAAGAAATTAGACTTTTAATTTATACTCGACTAGTAGAGACATCTACAACTCAATACATAGTCCTTGTAGTAGTGTGGGGTTGAACACAGGGATAAGGAGAATAATAGAATAAAAATTTGAAATCTTGGCTTAGTATATCCTAACCAAAGAACAAATTTGATGGTGTTTCGATTAAGGAACATATTTAATCTAATGAAGTAGTAAACCTAAGTTATGAAAGATCAAAGAAGAAATAAAGATAAATCAATAAATCAAGATAAATGAGACTTAGATTGGGTTTCACCAATCAACCACAACCATGTGAAACCTTCACTCCTATTTTATATATGTTCCCTACTTATTTTGTAAACAAACATAAGAAAATATATGTTCCTTCCTTCTCTCGAGATCTGGACAAATTTCTACCTAATGGGGTTTTCTCTCTTGAGGTAATAACTAAAAGATCAAAGGAAAACATAATGACTTTTGTTATAGCAACTCCTCATTCTTGTGTATCATTACTATCCTATACTACAGATCTCATTGAAACCATTCTCTCGAACAATATTCATATCAAACATCAGAAGAGGGTAGCCAATCATCAAATGACAAAATAAAATATGAGTATAAGAACAAAACTTTAAAGAACATATGCCATAAAATAGAAAGATGAACAATTACATAGTTGGGAGGGCTTGACGGCTGCTCCCAGCCCAAGTTATGGAGTTTAGCCACTCATGGCTAGAGAAAAAAATAGAGTACACCTAGATAAGTCATGATAAAGAAAGGAGAAGGAGGAGATTGATACAAAGGTAGATCGATTGATCGACATACCAACCTCTCAGTTGGTATCAGGCGGTCGATAGTGAGGTCGATAGCTTACTCCTCACTTTTAATCTTGGCTTAAAGCAAGAAGGTCCTTTGGATTGGTGATGATGGTGGAATGGAGCTTTCAAGGAGTGAGGTCGACTATCTAAATCGATAGATCTAAGCAGGTCAATGGATATGATCCTTCGGCTCTGGAATTTGGGAGGATATGGCGGCAACCTATTGACTCTTTGACTCCAAGGATCCAAGATGCGTTGAAGTGATGCCCTAGGGGTCTATTTAAGTGATTACCTAGGGGTCTATTTATAGTCTTTTATCAAAGGTTTGTCGAGGAGACTTGTCCATGTGGCATCAGTGCAGATGTCGACATGTATGTCGACATGGGGTTTCTTTGACAGGTCTTTGTAGATCGATAGGTATGCCAATTTCTTCTTGTCATCGATAGAGATCTTCTTAGCTGAGAATATGGTGGTGTGATGATGTCAACCTGGGAGGTCGATTGGTCTGTCGGGATGATTCCTCAATAAGAGTCTTCTAATCTTTGAGTAACGTCGACAATGTTGTTGACATGGGTATCATCTGGACAAATGATTGAGGATCATTTGTTCGATAGGTGTGTCGGGGCTTGGCTCGACAACTTTGGACCGATATGAATCCACCAATATCGATGGAGTGGACTGTCGATGTCTAGTTGACAGGTGTGAGAATTGTAATTTACTCGACATCTACTCGATAGATGGCTATCGAGGTTCTTCAAGTCAACAAGTTGGTGCTTGATGAGTCTGTCAAACTAGATCTGATAGTCTTTTGTCGATCTTCTTAGTGAAGACTTATCCTGTTGAGCGCTTGGTCGACTATTTGAAGCAAGGTCTTTTGTACAATTACTAAGACTTCATCAATTTGATTGGATTTGCATCCAATTCCTTCAAATATCATAAACCTTGAATTAGAACTTATCATTAAGTGAATTAGAGTTCAAATGAGTAATACTAAACATGTAAGCATTATTTCTAATGTTTTTTATCATGGAAAAGGCTAATAAAAGTGCATTAAAATTGATCTTATCAACTCCTCTAAACTTAGAATTTATCTTATCCTCAAGATAATGGAATCATTATTTATCTAATCAATTAAAAAATCTTTAAATCACTGAAAACAAATTTTTATACAATCCTCTTATCAAAACTATAGAAAAAGGATCTAACTTTATGAAGAATGTCATTTTGTCAATAGATTCTTTCTTTATTTGTTTTTGTGCCATATTCTTGTCTCCAGTATATCTGTAACTTTGTTTGAAGTCACTTTCACTCTCGTCAAGGTATTATGTGGAACAAATAGGTAGGCAAAAAGGCTTATGGATGTTCCTTTCTTCTTCTGGGTCATTCAAGTACAAGTTCTTTTAAATGGGTGAATGATCCCTGCATGCCAAACTGGTTGGTTTTACAGCAGTGATTGCACATCCTAAGTATCACCACCCCGGATTGCAATACCTTGAAATGAACTCCATCAGAATGAGGTAGTATTTTTAGAGACTAAATAAAATCAACATATCCACGTTCATGAGAACAACACTACACCATTTTAATAGCTCTAATTCATGGCACATCTCTCAGATTCTTTTTCACTCCTTACTCTTTTTGGGATTTTGATAAAATATTTGGAAGAAGACACGAGGTATCTCTTTCTTTGTTATTGTGACAACATACCTTTGACATATAAGAATTTATTAATTATATTCTTTTGGTAAGAATCAATTGATGATATCATAAAGTTAAACATCAAAGTAGAGGAATAAATGATGCTTTAATAAGAAGAAAATATAAAAACTATATCAGTAATAAAATTATTTTTTCTTGAGATATCATGTAAATTGGTATAGTTTAGGAACAAATGAGAATCTTTGTAGAGGGAGTTTTCCATCATCAGCAACTTCATTACACAAGCAAGCTTGAAATTGGTGATGAAAATAAGGAAATTATGAAAAGAAATACTGAAGGAAAAGAAAGCAATGTTTGCGATACTGTGGATACCTAACTTATAGGATTACAACCCCTCAATTTACAACACACACTATCCTCAGAGTGTGAAAAAGAAAGGAAAAGAAAATGTAAACATGTGATATTCTCAGCAAAGATCCACTATTGCCCATGGGGACTTGAGAAACATCATAGCATAGTTTCCTCGAAGTCAATGATAGTTATCATTGTGACCTTCTTCTAAGATAGCATGGAGGACTCCAATGGTATACATCAAGTGTAAGAAGTAGAAGCTGCAATCATTAGATAGTGGATGTTGTTGAGGACAACGATGCCAAAATTAGGTTACCTTCCATCTTCTTGGTTCCTGAGAAGCATATCCACTTCCAAATTCTCTAATAAGTGGAACGAGTGCCTTAGTACATGCATCGGTAATACTTTTGTGTGTATTGTGAATTAGTATAGAATATTTAGATCCTTAAGGGTCAAAAGAAGAATTAGAACTATTTTAAAGCACGACCTCCCTTTCACAAGTAAAGACAGTAAGCAAGGTCCAATGAGCATCATGAATAATTGGTATGAAAATATAGCTGGGAATAGAATCCTATAGCTGACGAAGAAGGAGATCCTTTTCACCCAAATAAGAGCCCTGACAGAGATCGGTGACAAGATTAGGGCTGACCATATATACATCATCAACATTCTATAAGATAAGAGACCGATAAGCCACCATGAGGCTATGAGATAAACATCCTCTTGGTTGAAGAGTCTCCAGGAGGTCATCTTTCATAACCAGAAGGTAATATCGACTAAAAACTACATGATTTCCACCAGGTTTTAAATGCTGCATCAATATCATCAGCTGAGAGAGTGTAAGTTCACAACATGAACTACGGTCAAAGTTCTCAAATCTAAGTTCTATAGTGGATATTGGGCCATATACTGGGAACAATGTAGGATCATCTAAGAATATGAGTATATCCACAAATTCTTTGACCTTTGTTGTTGTTGTAACAGTAGAAAGAGGTTCGGTGACAACATGAGATGGTGTAACCTGTCCTTCTTCTGCTTCTTCTTTGTGCAGAATATCACGGAATGACTCCTTCTCAGGTCAAGGAATAAGTGGGTAGAGATCCCTTAAATTCTCTGATAGTTCAGGATCCTGAAAGAAGCGCCTATCATGGATGACCTCCATTGCATAACGTCCAAGAAGAGGTGTGAACCCATTTTTATCCAGACTAGAGATTGGAGTTTCATGATTGAGAGCCTCCATAACTCGGAGAACTATCAAAGCATTATCATTGTGCTCTGAATTGTGCTCGAAAGTTAACAGTGCAATCACATAACTTGTCTTGTTGGGTTGATAATACTGAACCTCATAGGAAACTCTTTGAAGTCGGATCGAAAGGTGAGGAAGTTTTTCAACATCACGATCCTTGAATCACACATCATAATTTGTCAGTGCTTCAATGTAGGTGTTGAATAGAGTAATTTGTCATTTGTTTAAATTAACAACACAAAGTAGCCACAGTCCTCTGAAATGAAAAGGTAATAAGATAACTTTTATTTTCTTAAACTCAAACTTTTCCTTTAAGGTCAAAATGGCTTGAGCTTGCAAACGATTCTTGAATAAGCAGCTATCTAAGGAAGGTGTTACATTATAATATGGCCAATCTTTATCGTTGGGCATGACATCCACTAGGGTAGTTGATGCGAGGACTGTGAACATTTTTTTAGTGACCTTGTAGGATTGTGAAAGAGATTACGAAAATCTTTATGTGAAAGGGTGATGGAGCCATTGTTATAGACAATATGGATACCATTACGCTGGTCATCAAGAACATCTTGTAAGACAAAAATGTCACAAACTTGCAATTCCTAAAAGCAATCTGGACCAAATCCACTCATTTTCAAAGGAAGTTGAGGTGGGAGTGGTAGGAGAGGTTCCGGGAAGATCGGTTCAGAAAGACGAGGATGTGTGACTGATAAAATAGTAGAGAGATCACCATTGTCGTCATTAGAAGAAACGTCTTCATTGTCATATGGACTGTTAGCATCATCTTCTAGATCCATGTGGGTGGTATACACCCCAAAAAATATGTCTTCTTTTGAGCGTAGACTAAGCAGAGAACAAATTGGGCTCAGATTGAGCATTGCTTCATCTAGTTTCTACTTCATTTCCTTTTCAAAAGTATCTTCGGATGACAGCGGAGTCAGAGGCAGAGTTAGAGGTAGGAAAGAATTAACTCTACATTGGGAAGAGGGAGGTAGAGGCTTGGTACACAGACTGAGATAAATAGGAATAAAACCATGCCATCCAACCACATATAGATTTAGGGTTTAGGCCATAACCACACTACATCCACCATCAAAACTGCTTTTGGGGTGACACATGTAAATTGCACACACGCACAGATATATATATATATATATATATATATATATATATATATATATATGGGCTCATCTTTAATACCCGCACGGGTAGCCTGATTTTTCACTACCCACGCATCCAAAAGAGTAACTATATGGTACATAACAGTAACTCTGACATCAATAGAGTAACTATGTGGTGCACAAGAGTAACTCTAAGACCAAAAAAGTAACTGCGCAGAAAATATAGTCAGTAAATATATGGACGGATCTTTTGATTTGGGGGGGGGAATGATATTATTTTTGGATGAAATTTTTTGGGGAGCTACATAAAATGCTCCTCTACAATTGTGAATTAAAAAAAAATAACAGGAAGGGTGTGCGGGTAGCTACCCGTGCAGGTATTAAATAAATCTCATATATATATATATATATATATATATATATATATATATATATATATATATATATATATATATATATATATATATTAGTTTAGGATTGTGTGATCTTTGATCGGATACATAGATGAGACAGTTTAAATATTCACATCTTATACAATTATCCTAAAACATAGTAAATTGGTGTGGCTCTAATACCACTGTTGGTGAATAGGGGCATAGAGTATAGAGCGGAAACAAAAAATTTATCTATCTATATTCCCATAATGGTAAGATCACATCAACTACTATAAAATAGGAAGGATGGTTTAACGAGTTATACCTGATCCCGGAGCAAATCTAACGATAATAACTCACTTCAATGCAACTGGTTCCAGTTGCTCTTGGATGGTGGTTTTGTAGCTTTTGATCTTCACCATGAAAAACAAACATAATAGCTTATGCAACGACTCATGTGATCTCTCATGGACTACACGCTCACTTTGCTCTCCTAGCTACAACCAAAGGACTCACATCTCTACAATAGTCCACACGGACCAACTAGAACTCTTGTTGTTCAACTAGAATAGACAAGAAGGAGTTGTCCATCCCGTTGGTGTGCTAGTCACCAACTTGATCTACCATAATAACGATCCTCAGTTGTTCTCTCCCGTTGCTATCCCTCCCTTGTCAGGTAGGACTTGCTTGGGCTCTCTCGGTTACCACAACCAGAGAGGACATCAATTGTCAGACTAATTGATTCTCAGTTGATGTTATGTTTTAAGGGAAGCCCCCAGTACCCCTATATTTATAGGTGGAGTTTGGGTCAGGGTTCTCAGTCTATACAGGATTGTACGGGAGTGGAAGGGACCAAAAGATCTTGAATTTTCACAACTTAGGAACTCCAAAATGTGTGTGTGGTGACCTAGGCAGCCGTATGGTCACACGAAAAAGTCATCTCGCATTGCCAAATGGCTTTTTAGTACTTTCCCAATTGCATATGAATTTGACAATTTGATTCCAATTAATATTACATATTAATTTCCTTGTACCACAAGTAATGTGGAATTGAACAAGTTCAAGAAACATCCAGAACCTTCATTCGGCCCAACTGACCCATCTCACCCATGCAAGACGCTCGTCTCACTCACCCAGATGGCCGTCTGGTGAGCCTAAATCGAGCCGATCGGTTCAACAGATTGAACCGGTTGATTAACTCCTCAATTTGGGAAGAGTTTAGCCAACTTGATCTTTGATTACCCAGACAACCAAAACAACCATCTCAACACTTGATATGCCTGTCTGGCCTGTCCAAATGGATGTCTCAACACTTGAGAAAGTCATTTGACAGTTCAGTCAGCCAATCTATTGCGTGACTTGAATACTTAAACATTTTATTAATCAATCCAATCATCATTCAAGATAAACTCCTCTTATATATGAGTTCCTTTGTGTGTGATCCTATAGGCCCCATATCACGTTGGCAGTGAACGTCCATAACTAGCTTATGACATCACAAGCAAGGAGCAATGCCTAGTAGCATACCAGTGCTATCCCAGTGAATGGAAAGTTGGAGAACAAATTCAACCTACAATCTGTGTAAGGTATTGTAGTGATTGTATAATTCCTTTATCTGTGATATCTAGGATGAAATCGAGACATGGATGGTCATCCTCTCAATGTTCAATCCATGTTCCTTGAACCTTTTTTTTTGAAAGGAAAGGTCAATATCATTAAAGGCAAGTCATACAACATCTACAAGACAGCAATCTCACACCAGAGATCCAAACATAACTCCGTTTAGGAACCGACATTGCACACAAGCTCAGATTGGGAGGCGGTAGGTAAATTACTTGCACGACCCCTCTTGGTTGATGCTGTCCAAAGCAACTGTCGACGAGAGAATCCTTCAATCTACACGAGCCCATGAGAAAGCCGTAAATGGAGTAAGCAGCACCAGCGGCACAGAGAACCATCGCATACACACCAACGATCCACCTAACAGACAGAAGCTCGACCACAGCTGACCAACAGAGATAAACAAAAGTAAGCTACAAACAACCAAGCTAAGGAAAAAAGACAAAGAGGAACGAAGGGAAACAACCTACAGACAGACAAAAACACACACAGGAAAAGAGACAAACAGGTAAAGGGCACAAACCAGGAAAGACGAAGAACAAGCGGCCAAACCCTAACAGGTGCAAAACATAGGGAAAAGGAGGTCCCAAGCTGGTGAACAGGTGGGGGTAGAAGCTCAGGGAACCCCACCACCACTCCAGCCACTGCGACACCGCCCGCCCAGCTCAAGCAGCAACTTGAGGAGGCAAAAGCGGGTCACAGGACGGCAGCACCAACCCAAGACGACCCCCCGATTGACTCCTAACCCTGTAACACACACCCAGGGACCCTAGAGCAGATTGTTTGAGATATTATGACATGAATATCATATATTGATTCACATGTGCATGCACATGCATTTCTTTGTCTCTCTTATCAAGTGGCCAGGATATCATACTCTAATAGGAGGGGAAAATCCTATATCTATCACTCATAGTCTATCCCCACGTGTCAAAATCACCCAATCATCACCTTTATAAGAACCCTTGTTTTAGGACTGTGTTTGATGATGTCAAAGTGTAATCAATGATAAGTGATGAGTGTAATGATTTTAAGTCTATGAATCACAATCACCACCTTCATTATGAGGTTGACTATGACTTCCAATGATTGTTTCCCTATGTCACTCTCAAGGTGGGTCTATTTGATACATTGTTCCCTAACATGTATCTGTGTGCTTGGTTTAATATAGCCATATCATGACTAATGATATTCTATCATCAACCAACCTACACTCTGATCTTATGTGTTACTAGTGTCTATATACCTTCCACAGTAACAACTGATCAAGGACATAATGAGAATATGTATACGTACTCTAACATTCGTATGATCTCATTTCCCCAAGGATAATACTTGAAGACATACATCATTGAGAAATATTATTATCTAGACATTCATAATGTTTCCTCATTATCTCATCACTAAGTGAAACATATGAATTGGAAACTTGTCTCTATAAGTATTAATAAAATCCTTTATGATGTATTCCATGTCAATCATCACATAATCAACCCTATGGCCATACCTTACCAACATAAACATCATTTCTTATTTAGTTCACTTTAAATTTATTGCTTAGTTAATTTAGATAAGCATACAATCTTCAAACAATCAAACTTGTTAATAAATTTCTCCTAATAAGACTATAAATTGATCTCATTCTTGAAAACATTGTCATTTGGGTTTGATCCTGAATTTATATTGTGGTAAGACCTGTCTGCTTGTGGGTGGTAATTATTGCACATTAGTTTAGGTAAGAAATTATAAAATATATTCCTAAGTGAATATATTTTTCTATAATCTACCACATCAGTCACACAAGGGATTATACTCCCTCGTACCCTCAAGACTAGTTTTAGCAAAATCATCGAAACTTAAACTCCAAGACAAAAACCCCTATACCATTTCCTCTATCTTTCAAGACATATGTAGCCACCCCACATCTTGGTTATACCCTCACTACAATATATATATATATATATATATATATATATATATATATATATATATATATATATATATATATATATATATATAGATACATGGTTGTTCATTCATTACCCGCATGGGTAGCCAGATTTTTGCTTCCTGCTGGAGTAACACGGTGTCAAAAGAGTAACTATATGGTACACTGGAGTAACTCTTCTGAATCAAAAGAGTAACTATACGGTACGCTGGAGTAACTCTGAGAGCAAAAGAGTAACTGCACAGAAAATATACAGTAAGTAAATATATGGACGGGTTTTTTGATTTGGGGGGGGGGGCAAATGATATTATTTTTGGATCAAATTTTTTGGGGAGCTAGATAAAATGCTCCTCTACAATTGTGAAAAAAAATAAAAAAATAAGGAAGTGTGCACGGGTAGCTGCCCACACAGGTATTAAATATGATCCCATATATATGTATATATATGTATATATATGTATGTATATATATGTATATGTATATATGTATATATATAAATATAAACATAAATATAAATATATATATACATATATACCTATACATATATATACATATATATAGGGTAGCAATTCAATGAGAAACATCCTATGGTGAGAGCATGAGAGGTATTTGAATAGCCAAAAATTTGTAAACATTTTTAAAAATCCAATCATATAGATGGGAAAAGCATCAATTCATTTACCTTCTCACAGAATATCATTGCAATCAGACAGTGTTCACATGTCCATCAATATACACTTTTTGTATCCAACTATCAGCCTGAAATTCATTATAGAGCATCGAAAAGTATTTTGTTGTTGTGAATGATATACAAATCGGATGGTGATGAAATTTTATTGGAAGGTAAATATTAGGGTATATTTGTAACTTGTATGGTTAGATTATGAAAATTTGGTCCATGTGGAGATTTATTCAAATACCTCTCATGCTCTCACCAAGATATGTTTCTCACTGGAACGTTGTCCTATATATCGGGTAGCGATCCAGTGAGAAACATCCTACGGTGAGACTATGAGAGGCATTTAAATAAAAAAAATATAATTGTTTTTAAAATCCAACCATACAGATAAGCATCAATTCATTTACCTTCTCACACAATATCATTGCAATCAGACATTTTTCACATGTCCATATGTACAATATACATTTTTTGCATCCAACGTTGGACCCAAAATTCATTATAGAGCGTCAAAAAGTATTTTATTGTTTTGAATGATATACAAATTGGATGGTTATGTAAGGTATATTTGGAATCTATATGGTTAGATTATGAAAAATTGGTCCATGTGGAGAGTTATTCAAGTGCCTCCCATGCTCTCACCAAGATATGTTTTTCACAGGATCGTTGTCCTATCTATAGGGTAGCGATCTAGTGAGAAACATCCTAGGGTGAGAGCCTGAGAGGCATTTGATCCAGTGAAAATATATATATACCATATACGATACATATGTATATATATGTGCAATGTATACTTGTCGCCATAAAAGCATATTCGATGGCAGATGTATGTGTGGTTATGGCCAAAAACTCTATGGATGTGCGGGCATGGTTGTTTGGTTTATTTTTTTATTGTTAATTCAGTTTGCATATCGAGCCTCTCCCTTCCTTTCAAAATATAAATTAATGTTATTCTTTCTATACTCCCCTCCAATGTAACCTCAAGCGACTCAACTGACAGAGAAGTCAAGTTGATTGAGAGGACCAAGGAGGTCATAGATAGTAGGAGCCAGCCGATTGAATGGAGGCCCAACCGATTGACTAGTGGAGTCCAATCAACCACATGAACCAGATCCAGTCTACTGAATGATGGAAGTCAATCGACTGACCAGGAGTCCAACCAATTGGCTAAAAGGTTCAGTCAATCGACCAACTTGTCCCAGTTGCATAGTACAAGTTTCTATGTGAGATGCATGACCTTAGGTGGTATCAATTCTTTGTGGCTCCAAAGAATTGCATTAGTATGGCCATAACCATCACCAGTATGTTTGTGATTGCATTTTTTGTTTGTGGATATAGCTTGTATATTATACATAAGTATGTGGTGATTGGATATGTATACATATATGTATCTACATATAAAATACATAAATGAATATTAAGTCTTAGATGCTTTCCATAAGAAGCACACATGAAAATCTTTATCGACCGAGCATGGGCATGCCAGGAGTGGTGCACCGTCTATCTCGTGGAAGTGTGATGGTAGTTATCTGGACCTACCAAGCAGGGTGCATTACTATCATCTTGTCTTATGGATTAGGCTTGACTAGGTGACCTTAATGAGATTAAGTGCTTAGAAGGATACATATGGTGTATGACAAGTGAGTTGCGCATACCATCTATCAAGAATTGCATGAGATGCAATTCACAAATGTTGACTATCTTAATAAGTGGTTATGAATGTCGGCATTGGCTAGGTAGTAACTTAGTTATTTTGGATCTTGGCTCAATAGAAGGATGTAAGTTGCAATCTTCCAAATTGGTAGTGAGGGCTATCAATTTGAACAAAATATTGGGAGTGACAATTAATTAAAGGCCTAATTAAAATTGTCAATATTATCTAATCAAATCAAAAGTATTTTGACAAATTGCAAATTTTACTCTTGTAGAAATAAATGGAAAACACACTATCACTGTGATTGGTCCTTGAGAAGGACTATCTAAATGAGAAAAACTTCCATAACTAGTTTAGGGCTTTGAGAAACATTGACTATGTCCTTGAAATGTCAGTGCCAGAGGAAACCACTCCATATTCGCCTAAGGATGAAGTGGATGCTTACTTGAATTATGCCAATGATGTCGTAGACATCAAAAACCTTATGTTGGGATATATGAACTATGAGTTACATAAACAACATGAAAAGCAAGAAATGTGTAATGTCACCAAAGTGATATTACAGTAGATCCCCAAGTGATCAATATGATTGAGCATGTGGAACATATAGAGAGAATGGGATTTCCTTTAGGTAAAGAGTTGGCCACGAATATGATTCTATAATCATTTCTTGAATTATATAATTAGTTTATGAAGTGCTATTACTTGAGTAACTTGGCTAAACTGATGTATGAATTGTTTGGTATGTTGATAAATGCCAAAGCAAAAATGAAGAAGGACAAACATGTGATGATGATAAGTAGAACATAGTCCAAGGACAAATGCAAGGACACGAAATGTTTTATTGCTAAGCTGAAGTCTAAGTCTTCTACACTCAAGATAATGAGAAGGGTAAGTGCAAAAGGGATATGTCCTTTTCACTTAAAGAAACTAAGGAAGATGAAGCAAGGGATAGTGATATCTACTTCAAGTATACACATAATTGATATTAACTTCACTACTTCTTCATTTGGGATACTGGATACCGGATGTGGGTCACACATTTTCTCAAATGTGAAGAATCTTAAAATAAGTAGATTTTTGAAGAAAGGGGTGGTTGCTAATGGAGTAAGAGTTGGTACCAATGCAGTTGGAACGTGTGAGTTATCTCTACTGAGTGAGCTTATAATAGAGTAGGAGAACTGCTATTATGTACCTACCATTAATAGGGACATCATATTTGTATCTTGTTTGGACAATAATGGATTCAAATTTCTTTCAAAGAATGGTCGATGTTCTATTAGTAATGATGGGATCTTTTATGGAAGTGCCCCAATGTCCTATAGTTTATACTTGATAGATTTAGAGACAAGCATATATAAAGTAAATCCCCAAAGGCTAAAACTCAATAAATCAAACCAAAGATACTTTTGGCATTGTTGTCTAGGGAACATAAATGACGAATGCACCTCCAGACTTCATAAAGATGGTTATGTGGGCTCTTTTGATTTCAAATCAATAGACACATGTGAATCTTGTTTGTTAGGTAAGATGACAAAGACTCCCTTCACTGATAACAGTGAGAGGGAAAGTGATTTATTAGGACTCATATATATACTGATGTGTGTGACCCTTTTAGAATAAATGCTAGAGGTGATTATCAATATATAATTACCTTTACTAATGACCTTCATAGTTATGGTTATGTTTACTTGATGAAACATATGTCAGAAACTCTTGAAAAGTTCTAGGATTTCATGAATGTAGTACAGAAACAACTTGGTAATAGTATTAGGGCCCTTCATTTTGATCGAGGTGGAGATACTTGAGCCAAGAGTTTGAGGACCTTCTCGGAGACCATGGTATATCATCACAATGGACTCCACCTAGAACACCACAACATAATAGTGTATCCGGAAGAAGGAATCTCACATTACTAGATATGATGAGATCAATGATGTTTTTTTTATCTTCCCATTTCTTTCTGGGGACATGCTCTACAAACTGTAGTGTTAACACTAAATTGTGTACCATCAAAATTGGTTCAAAAGACACCATAAGAGATATGGTATGTGAAACATCCTAATGTGTCTTTTATGAAGTTCTAGGGATGTGAAGCTTTTGTGAGAAAGCAGTTTGTCAAAAAGCTTGGACATAAATTGGATAAATGTTATTTTATTGGATATCCTAAGGAAACCAAGGGATACTACTTATATACTTTTATTGCCAGGGATGTTGTATTCCTAGAAAAGGAATTTATTTCCAAAGGAATCAGTGGGAGAAAAGTAGAACGTGAATAGGTTTGAGACCGATAAGAAAACATTAAACCTATAGAGGTACAGAAGGAACAATGAGATGTTGACCAAATAGTTATACATTGTCCATATTTTGATGACGACTCAACCATTCCAATCATATGCATCAAATATGTCTATTTGAGATTTATTTTAGGTATTAGGTACATGAAAATGATCAATTAAATCAAGCCCTAGCTTGACCAAATATAAGTTGAAGTCAATGCAAATGCAATTTTTTGGAAAATGTCCTAAAACCCTTAGCACAATTTTTGTAATAAATTTTGTTGATGTTAGGACTTGTAATTAAGATAAGAAAAATTCAAGAGCACTTAAAATGAATATTAAAGCACTCTAATGATATTTTCCAAAATCCATTATAGGGACTTTTGTCAGCTGAGTTTCATCTTTGATAAACTCGACTGACACCCTTGATGGATTTTGGAAAATGCCATGGTTGACCAAGTTTTCCAAGGAAAAACTCGACCGACACCTCTGCACAAGCAAATAATATTTAAGTTGTCAGCTGAGTTTCATCCAAGATAAGCTTGACTGACAATTCAAATTTTCTTTGTCACATAATGTTATCGATCGAGTTTGCTTTATTGAAATTTGACCGACCGAACTATATGGAATGTGCATAAAAAGTGTTTCTAGTCATTGGGGTTTGCTAAACACAAAAATGGATCCATTACAACACCCCAAATGAATATAATTTGTTCCCAAGTTCTTCTACTAGCTAGTAGACACCCCAACTATGAATAGGGACCCTTGGGCTTCATCTAAAGTATGCTTCTTATGATCATTCTATAGTTGAGTAGAGTTTTCTTCTAAGAGCCCCTTTATCTCTCTATCTTACTACATATAAACATCAATTCGAGTGAGATAGGTTATTTGTGAGAGAGCTACTTCATTGTACTCATTGTGAAGCTCTCATTCTCCCCTTTCCCATTCTCTTCTCTCAAGTTGTGATGGTGAAAGCTTCTCCTTGGTGAAAGTGAAGTTGAAGGCTAAAGATCCAACAGGAGAGTAGGTAATTCCTTTAAGGAAAAAAACTTGTTGCAATAGGGGAGCTCTTTGGTGAAGGTGTCCAACTCATTACAAAAGTGGGTAGGCCCATGTAGAGGTTGAAGACTCTTTCTCTAAGGATAGGTAAGAACTTTTAAGGTTTATTGGCTCCTTTAATCCTTAAAAAGGAAGGCTAGGTATCCTTGCCCTGTAAAAGGAAGGTCTTATTTTATCTCTTATAATGGAATATAAGGAAGGTGAAATGGTTTCAAAGTCATAAAGGTTAACCTTTTTAGGTATTTGATATACACTCTCCTAGTTTAGAGTTTGGAAGTACTATATGTAGCTTTTTATTGATCTTATTCAATCTCTCTCATCCTTTCTATGTATGTTTAGTTGCACTCAAATTGTATATTTGCAAACTTATCTCTTGAAGTAATTTGAAGTCTAATAAATTTGGTTTAAGTGTTTTAACTCTATTAAGTCCTCACCTTCTAGATCCTATTGACCCAACAAGTGGTATCATAGCCACGGTCATCTCTGACTAGATCTCACATGAGATGAGAAGATGGGTGAAAACCTTGTAGGTTCTCTTAACTTGAAGGGCCGATTCTCCATGAGACCTCCAATCTTAGATGACACAAACCTCCTCTATTGGAAGAGGAGGATGTATGTATACTTGCAAGGGATGAGCTATGACATGGAAAGTGGTCATCCTTCCCTACAAGGAGATGGGAGGAGATGTGGCTACTTGGGATGAAGCTACCTTGAAGAAGGCCCAGTTGAATGCAAAGGCTATTAGCATTATCTATGCATCCCTCAAACCTTTCAAATTCAAAAAGATCTCTTCTTAGGACATCACCTATGAGATATGGAACACACTATGCATCATATATGAAGGTACCAAGCAAGTCAAGGATTCCAATGTCTACATGCTTAAAGGTCTCCTTGTGAACTTCAAGATGGGTATGAGAGAGAGAGTGGCAGAGATGTATTCTAGGCTCAACACCATTGTAAATGGACTTGATTCTTTTGGCCAACCTATGGATCAAGGCACTATCAACTCCAAGATCCTTAAATCTCTTCCTAAGAGGTAACAATCCAAGTTGACCTCCATTGAAGAAACAAGAAGCCTTGGTGAAATTGCTACTGAAGAACTCATTGGGAATCTCCAAGCCTATGAGCCTAGACTTGACAACAACAAGAAGTGGAAAACCTAGAAGATGAGTCCAAGAAGATGAAGGAAATTTCCTTTAAAGATTAAGTGGAGGCATTTGTTCTTCAACAGCAACTTGCTTGCCAGCCTACTTTTTCCTCGATTGAAGATGAAGCCCCTAGTGATCATGAAGCTAACTACTCCAAGGGGAAGAACTTCAAGGGAAAGCCCTCCTCCTCCTCTACTCTAAGGTTCTATGAGTGTGGTCAAAAGGGACACTACAAGAATGATTGTCCCAAGGCTAAGAAGTCCTACCACAAGAGCAGCTCCAAGAAGAAGGTGGACTATAAGAAGGAGAGCAAGTTCAAGAGGAAGGACAAGAAGGAAATAAGATGCAAAGATGCAGCTCATGCCGCATGGGAGGAGTCTTCCTCAAGTGATTCCGGCTCCAATGAAGGAGAATGTCACATTGCTCTCATGGCCTCAACTAGTGAAGATGTATGTGAGGTAAATGAGGTAAGCTTGAATGAACTATCTAAAGAAGTTCTCATTGATATGAATAATGTTTCTTTTTCTTCTGACTCTAAATGCAAATATAAGAAGAAAAGATTAGGGAAAATGATTGATAATCGATATGCTAAATTGACTTTCATGAGAAAAATGAAAAAGTCCATCTTGATAGCATAGTTTCCTTGCAAGGTCAATTTCTTGAACTTGAATTGCAATACAATGGAGTTGATGTAGAAAATGGTATTTATCTTAAAAACATCAATAGTCTTAAAGATGAAAACCAAACTTGCCTTAATGAACTTGTTTTGATTAGAACTAAAAATGACAAGCTTGTTTCCAAGTCTAATGATCTTAGGAATCTATGTGATGGTATTAAGGATGAGAACAGACTATCTTGCTGAGCTTACTATGCTTAGAACTAAAAATGCTACATTTCTTTGCAGAGTTAATGATCTTGAATCTAGACCTCTCTTTCCTAGTAATGAAGTTGCTAGTATTACTCCTGAAAAAGACTCTTATTTGACTAAAGCTCTCTATTTAGAGGCCAATCTTATACATGCTTGAGATGATATTTCCAATCTTTCTTGTACGACCATTACTCTTAGTGATGATAATCATAGACTTAGAGAGACTTTGCAAAAGTTCCTCAAAGGAAAAAGTTCTTAGAGAACTCTACCAAACAAGTGGGTAGAAGTGGTTTGGGATATGAGTAAGTCCCTAAGAGAAAGAGAAAAGGTAAGAAAAAAAACAAGGGCCTCCAATATACCATGGAGAGACCTCTAGTTCTAAGTCATCTATGGGTTGTGCTCATTGTAGGGGATGATGATCATTATTCTATTTATTGTCCTTACAAAGAGAAAGGGACCAACCCAAAGATAAAATGTGTCCCAGAGCTAAATCCATATCCTAAGGTTTGAATTGGGCATTGACATATTCCTTTATTGAAGATAAAAGGAAAATGGATTGTTTATAGTTGTTGCTCCAAGAAAATGACAGGTGAGATGAGCTATTTCAAAAATTTAACAAAAAAGAAAGGAGGGAGGATTGATGACTTTTCAGGATAACAAGAAAGGTAAAGTTATAGGTGAGGGTGATGTGGGTTTATTGTGTATCAAGAATGTTCTTCTTTTGTATGGCCTACATCAAAATCTTATTAGTGTTAGTCACTTATGTGATCATGGATATTTTATTCTATTTACTTTTCTTGAAAGATTGCTTCTAGATTCCCTCTCCTATGACGTCATATTTAAGGGAACTAGAAGTAGAAACCTTTATGTTATTATTATTGATTCTCTTAAGCCTATTCTTGGTAAATGCCCTGTTGTTTATAAAAGTGATATATCTTTATGACTCCGTAGGCTTGGTCACGTAAATATGTATCAATTGAAGAAGTTGAGAAAAAAGGTTTTTGTTAAAGGATTTCCTAAATTTGACTTTGAGAAGGACAAGGAATGCCAACCTTGTACACAAGGAAAGAACCAAATCCACATTTAAATCCAAAGGAGTCATTAGTACCAAGAGAGCTCTTGAACTTCTTCACATTGATCTATTTGGACCAATGAGACCTCACTTGGTTTGTGGTAGCAAGTATTGCCTCGTGATTGTTGATGATTTCTCTCACTTTAATTGGAGATTCTTATTAGTTTTAAAAAGTGATACTCTTGATGTTTATTCTACTTTTTGCAAATGGGTTGAAAATGAAGCTTCTTGCCGAATCATTTCTATCCATAGTGACCAAGGGGGAGAATTTGAAAGTGATTTGTTTGAAGAAAAAAAATTGAGGAATCTGGTTATACGCATAACTTTTCTTCCCCTTGTACAAATCAACAAATTGGGGTTATATAGAGAAAGAATAGGTCTTTACAAAAAATATATAGGACCATACTTTTAGAGTATGATACTCCCAAGAAGTTTTGGGCCGAATCTATTAGCACCTCATGTTTTGTGAAAAACTATTTTTTCACTCATCCTTCCTTAAGTAAACCCCCCTATGAGTTATGGCGTGGTAGAAACCCCTCTATTGATTTCTTTCATGTCTTTGGTTGTCCTTATTTTGTTTTGAACACTAAAGATTCTCTCTACATGTCTGATGCAAAATCCTACAAGGCTTTCTTTCTTGGATATAACACTACTAGTAGAGCATATAGAGTATTTAATATTAATTTTTATAATGTATAAGAATCTATCAATGCTAAATTTGTTGAAAATAACCCCCACTATTTCCAAAAATATTGTTAATGATGATGTTGTAGATGAGGTGATTCTTAGATTAAAAGAATTTAATATCATTGAAAAAGGAAAAGAAGTGGTAGTGGATGAAGAATCAAAAGAAGAAGAAAAGAAGGATCCAACTACCTGGTTTGATAAAGATCATCCTAAAGAACTCATCATAGGAAATCCTTTTGAAAGGGTGAAGAGACGGGTTGCATTCAACAAAGAACAAGACGACAACACCTTCATCTCACAACTTGAGACAAAGAACATCAAAGAAGCTCTTAAAGATGATGAATGGATCCTAGCTATGCAAGAGGGCAAGAGTAGTTTGAGAAGAACAAAGTGTGAACCTTAGTCCCAAGACCAAGTGACAAAAAGATCATTGGCACCAAGTGGGTTGACCACAACAAGCTTGATGAAAGAAGAAAAGTGGTAAGAAACAAAGCAAGGTTAGTTACTCAAGGCTATAATCAACATGAAGGTATTGACTTTGTTGAAACTTATGATCCTGTTGCTAGACTTGGATCTATTAGAATTTTACTTGCCTTATCTATATGTTAAAATTATTGCTATATCAAATGGATGTTAAAAGTGCAATTTTGAATGGTAGAATAGAGTAGGAAGTCTATGTGGCTCAACCTCCTGGCTTTGAACATGACAAGCTTCCTAACCATGTTTATTTGTTACAAAAATCACTTTATGATCTCAAACAAGCCCCTAGATTTTGGTATGAGAAATTAAAAAAAAATATTAGACAATTGTTATGTCATGGGAAAATTTTAGTCTACACTTATTCTTAAACACTCTTCTAGTCATTTTTTAGTTATCCAAATATATGTTGATGATATCATATTTGGTGTAACTAAATCTTGATCTTTGCATGGAGTTTATCTCTCTTATGTAGATTCAAGTGATATGAGTATGTTGGGGGATCTCACTTTCTTCTTTGGCTTCCAAATCAAGCAAACAAAGGATGGAAACTAAATAAAAAAAGGAAAGTACATAAGTGAACTCTTGAATCTCTTTGGGATGGAGAATGCCAAGACAATAGATACTCCCATGTACAACAATGTGCAACTTGATAGAGATGAAGAAGGTGTTGGTATGTATGCCAAAAGAGCCAATCATATGATGATTGTAATGGCATAACTTGTAATGATTTGACTAATAATAAATGTAGGCTTCCAATTTATTCTATTTTATTCATTTATGAGATGATGAAGTAACATAATAAATGTCTAGAGAATGATTTTACTTGATGACGTATGTCTTCAAGTATGTGAATTGAACAATGAGATCATACAGATGTTAAGAGTATATATATTCTTGTTATGCCCCTAGTCAAATGTTATTATGGAAGGTTGGTAGACAACAATAACACATAAGACTAGAGTTTGTTTTGGTTGATGACAAAATCTCAACAGTCATGATATGTGATATCAAACCAAGCACATAGATACTTGTTAGAAAATAGTGTATATCAGACAGACCCACCATAAGAGTGATACATGGAAACCATAATTGGTAGTTAAAATCATCACTTATAGTGTTGGTGGTGATTGCGGTTCTTAGACCTGAAGTTATTGCACCCATCATATGTCGTTCAGTATGCTTTGACATCATCCAGTGTGATCCTGAATAAGGATTTCCATAAAGGTGATGATTGGGTGCATTGTGACACATGGGGATGACTTTGAGTGATGTAGATGGGATTTGTCCCTCCTATGGGAGTATGATATTATGGACATTTGATAAGCGAGAATGATAAATGCATGGCCATTCACATATGAGTCAATATGTGATATTGAGCTTGCATATATCTCAAATAGTATACTCTAGTTCAAGTAATAGATATTAAATGTTAATGAGGATGACTATTCCATTCCTTGAGTTCAATATGGATATCAGTGACAAAGGAACTATACAAACACTATAACACCAAATCACAAATTATAGGTTGAATTTGTTCTCCAACTTTCCATTTATTTGGGTAGCAATGATGTGTGACTAGGCTCTACTCTTTGCTTGTGATGTCATAATTGGTTATGGACATTCACTACCAATGTAATATGGGACCTATAGGGTCATACACATAGGATACACCTAGAAGAGGAGTTTTGATCATGAATGATAATTGAATTGATTGCTAAAGAGTTTATGTATATAAATTCAAGTAACAAATCAAATGAATAGACTCTCAACCGAAAGGTTCCAGGGTTGAACTGACCGGTTGAAGTTTCAGGTTGATTGGATATTGCATTGTCTGAATTCTAGTTGAGCTGGGGACCGAAATGACCGGTTCACTTAGTGAACTGATTAGTGTGCGATTGTGAGACAACCATTTCATGAAGCAAGACATCTGGTTCATCGGGCAATTCAATTGCATAAAGGATTAGTATTGATGTCATGTTGTGTGTGAATTGGATTAGAATTGTCAATACATGTGTGATTGGGAAACATGACAAAATGACTAGTTCACTTGGTGAACCGATTGGCTCACATTTCAACCGATCGGTTTGCTTTATGAACTACCCATTTCACCTATCGTAGGTTGTGAATTTTTGTTAGATTCCAGTCCTTTTTCCACTCCCACATAGACTAGGAAGACCCTGACCCTCCTATAAATAGAGGGGTACGAGCGACATCTGATACGTGTTGTTGAGCAAACCAACTCACTAGAATAAATATCCTAGAGTTTAATCATTCTTTACTTTCCAGTTAAGGCTAGTATAGAAGGGTCAATCCACATAGGACAATGCTTTTAAGATTCATTTTCTTTTAATCCTGATTTATTTTTGAAATTATTTCTTTTTGGTATTTTTGGAAGATTAGCAAAAAATAAAGTATGATTTTGAGGGGTTTGATTAAACCAATGCAAGAAACTAAAGTGCAAGAAGGATAAAAGATTACACTAAGCAAGAAAAAGTAAAGATTAAGCTAAGTAAGAAAAGTAAAGGAAGAAGAAAGTGAAGGTTAGCACAAAGCAAAAGATTATCTAAAGATGAGAATAAAATTACAAGAATTAAAAAGAAGTGATTGCAACAAACATTGAACGAATGATTGAAATCATATGGGGAACACATCGAGGCTTTAGGGGTTTTCACCACCTTATCCAAAGTGAAGATCGAATCAAGAATATACAATAATCAAAAGATGAAAAGTGGGTATGCGATTTATTTGTAAACAAAATACAAAAGTCAAACTCCACGTGAACCCATTGGTCCCGACATTCACGCTTCATAGTTCATCATACCAATGGGGATTTTCCCACGGTCACATCCAAATCCCCATGAAAGTGGTTTGGTTGTTCTAAATTCTGGGTTCCATAGCCACATCCACCAGAATTAACTTATGATAAAAATGAGAGATCACTTTGTGTAAATCAGCAATTCTCTAAACCAAAAGCCATCCGTATACAATGGATAAGGGGCTATTCCCATTGCCTCGATAAGAAACTAATCACTACTCATAGTGAGGATGGGAGAAACAAGGAGAGTAATCAAGGAAGCCATATACTGCAATTCCATAATCTTCAAAGAGTCCAAGGCGATGATAATTAAACAACTTAATTTCTTTGTCTCCCTCTCTGAGAAGAAAGTGTGAGAAGATGAATGAGAAAAAGAGAGATCCAGATGTAGAAGAAAAGAACCAACTTTATTGTTTGAATATAAAAGTTACACTAGGAAAGGAAATTGACAGACTTTCACCACTAATTGTATACAAAAATTTGGGACCCATTTTCTTAGTGGAGTGCCCCCTCCTTTTATAGAAGAAGGAGGGGTGGAAACCCTAAGAGGGGGAAAGAAAATAGATAAGTGGCGGCTGTTGAAAAGCATTGTTTGTGCACCACACAACGGCCATCTCGCTAAGTGAGACGGTCGTCTGGTGATGATTGGGTGTGGGCCTAGAAGATTTGGATCAAAACCCTAAGAAGGGTTGTGGTGACGCCCATCTGTATGAAGTCTTGGGCAAGAAGAGACGTCTCTGTGGAATTCTCATTTCAAGTGTGACGTGGTGAGGCCTTGGAGTAGCGGTTGAACCCTAGTGGTGGCGCTCTAACTTTCATTTCTTGGTCTTGATGTAAGACCTCAAAATGGATGTTTAGCAAACTAAGGCGCCTATCTCACACCGCCACACATGTAATCAAAGTGTTGGAACCCTAATCAAGTGGTTGTATGCTTGCTTTGTGATGTGAGATGAGGTCAAGTCGACCTAGCCATCTAGATTGCTGGGATGCTTGTTTGGCTCCATGAGACGGCCATCTAGCTAAGATGAGACAACCATCTGGCCTGCAGAGTTGGTTGAATGAGTCAAGGTCAAGGTGGTTGTTTGGCTCTGAAATGAGGGTATTCAGGGTGTGAACCGACCGTCTGCAAACAGTGAGACGGCTGTCTCACTGACTCAGTGGGTTAGAATGAACTTTGGAGAAAATCAGTGCAAAATTTGAGAAAATGGATGTGTTTGCATTAATAAATCAAGAAGTGAGTAAATTATAATTTAGTCTAGAAATTACTTAAAAAGGAGAAATTGTAATGAAAATGACTAAGAAAAATATGCAAAAAGATAGATGAATATACATTCATAAAAATACCCTGGACTTGAATATTTTCTTGTCCCGAGCAAAGTAAACTACAAATAAATTCCAATTTATACTCCCAAAATGTCATACTCACCTTTGTAACATCATTGTATTCCTTACCTCTAGATTTTTGGCCAAGTGACCCAATCTCCTAGAACCACGTAGCATAAAGTTCTATTTTCCCTATCAAGAACAAATATCAAATCTTGCTTTTAAAACAAGAATTTGTAGAAAAATAGGCTTCCTCAATCTTTCACTTTGACACTCTCAATTTCAGTTTTTCTGTAAGTTATTGCACAAGAACAGGATGAGGGGGGCAAAAACAAGGAAGGAAGATAAGAAAAAAAATTGATCCCTCCTCTATTCGACTCGAGATTTTAAATTTGTGGACTTGTGGCTACATTGGTCACAATTTTTTTTTCATGTGCCCTTTTTGGCATCTTTTAATGGTATGCCCCTTTGTGGGGTATGGAGTTTTATTTTTGGAAGCATGCCACCCTGGACTTGATTTTTGTTTGGTGGTGATTCTTTGCTTCTCTTTTTTAGAAGAAAAAATAGAGGGATAGAGAAGAGATGTTCTTGTGCTTTCAACATTCAACGTTAATTATTTTTCAGAGAGTGGCCTTGCTCAAGTTATAATATTCCTATAATTCACATCATACAAGTTTTAGGACAAGACAATATATTTGTCTAAAAATAAGGAAAATTATTCTTGGTTCTGATCAATTCCTTATGACTTTCCAACTATTCCAAGGAGTGATGTTATTAAGGGTTAGTTTCAGACATGACAACTTATAATGGCTTTTGAAAAAAGTTTCACCAAATTAAAAGGAGGTACAATGATAGATGACTACTCAATGGGTGGCTAGATAATGGTCTTTACAACTAAATAAAACAGAATATGAAGGCCAACTAGATAAAGGCCATAAACTAAAACAAAAACATAAAGAAGCAAGACAAAAAAATAGTGAAAAAGATAGGGGGTGGAATAGAATTGTACCACCCACCCCACCCCAGACTTAGACTTTTACTCATCCTGAGCAAAACATAAATCAGAGATGGAGGGAACAGAATCACTGTGGTGGTGGAAATTGTGAAGATGATGGTGGGTTGTAGTAGTAGTTTCCCCAATAAGTGGAGTTGAGCCAGGGTAGGCATGATGGGGCCCATACTCCTCATACTGAGGTCTGCTGGCATCATAGTCACCCTGGTGCACATGCCAGGACTCGTGGGAGCACTACATCAAATACATGTGGTTGAGCTAATGACCTTGACGCTGCTGCTCGTACTGGATCTCATAAAAGCCATAAGCCTCCTTGAGTCCTTCCTCATTGCCTCGGTGTCTCTTAATACAACGTCGTGAAGGTGGTGGTGGTGGTCCAGTCTCATCACCATGTGCCTCCAAGGAGACACTCCTCCTATGAGCCGTGGGATCAGGGATGCCATCAGTATGGGGATCCTCCAGAAGAAATCATGTGACAAGCACTGGCAGATCTGTCAAGTCAAAAACTAGTTTGGAGGCTGCAAATCTAACATGGCAAGGAAGCTCGAGGAGCACCTGAGAGTCTTTGAAAAGCAAGTAATAGACTCCATTGGTACCCGTACGGATGAACTTACACCCCTTCAAGTAGGCCAGGTCAATCAAGTGGAGCTCCAGGGCTAGTGGGTGGAACGTGATATGAGTGTAGCCCAGAAAAAGCACGATAGACATGACTACATGGACAATACAGTAAGAAGAAGAAGTGGTATGGGTGGCTTGGTAGTGAAGATGGTCAATCATGGAACAACCGTAGTTGTAGGGCACATTGTTCAGAAGACACCATAGCATATATAACTCATAAAGAGCAACAACGCCCTGAGTACCTTCACTGTCAAAGAATGTGCAGGCCAGGATGCGATGAAGGAAACAGACCACCAGGTTATGGATGCTAGAGGCCTTCATGTTTCCAGGTAACTTGGGTGGAAGTCACGTGATGTCCGCCCAAAATTTCTCTACATTGTAGCTATCAGGATGAATGTCGTGGCAGCGCTCCATGCATTGGGTGAGTCAGTAAGCGTTGGCTCCATCAAGTATCATGGAGGTCAGCTTCCTGATAGACATCTCAAAATCTTCACCAAAGACTCGAGCTTTGGAACTAGATTTTCCCCAAGAACTATGGTACCGGTGATAAGTAGTGATGAACTCCAATGTCAGATCACTATATATAGGAGTGACATGATATGGAAAGATAAGAATGTGATTCTCTTGTAGGATGTTGTTGACCACCTCCAGAATGCCAAGTGCATCATGGGCGATGCCGCAGGTCCAACGATGAAAAGAGACACCAATCATGGTGGTCTCCTAGTACCTTTTGTAGTGCTCAAGGTTGATAAATTGTGCATAATTCTCTGGAATAGGAGCTATGCGGGGTGGTCAAGGCATGATAGAGTTGGAGTCATTGTAGGATGTAGCTCATCCTTGCTCAGACACATTGATGGAATCGAGCTTGTCAATATCATGTTGCATTTCCAAGGCCACTTTTGGGGAGGAATCGCCAGTTTGCTCCTTAATTTAAATCCTCGAACTCGCATTGGAACAGAGAGGTGGGTCAAGAGAAACTGTCTGTTTGGCAGGGTGCTTGTCCTTACACAAGAGGTTAAGGAAATTGCATCTTGACTCTCCCTCAGACATATGATGATTTGTTGTTGAAGTGGTCGCGAAATGGGCATCTGGTTCTCTCTAGATGGTTTCTTAGTGTAGACGAAATGGCTACCTGACGAGACTGAGGTGATCATTTGAGGACGATGAGACGGTCTTCTGAGGATAGTCAATCGCTCATTTGGTTTCATGACTGACCATGGCCACAAAGGTACCACTGAGTGTTAGACTGATGGTGATTAGGCTATGTGAGACGACTGTCTCAGAGTCAAGGGGCGTCTGAGGTCAGTGAGATGACCACCTGATGCAGAGGAAACAATCTCCTAGATAGTGAGGGGTTGCTTATCTAACAAGGAAGGTGGTGGTGTGGCGAGCCGGTTAACGGGTAGCGATGTAAGCTAGCGAGAGGGTCATCTCAGAGATGAGAGAAGTGTCTAGATGTGGAACGGCCGTCGAGGTCAGGGTAGACGGTCATCTACAAGGCGGTGGATGTCACCGCATAGTTAAATGGATGAAGAAGTGGGGTGAGGACAGCAAGAACATGACGATCGTCTTGGTCATGAGATGGCGATGGGGATGCGGATCGGCAGTGCCAGTGGGCCGTATGGGGGAGAATGCGACACAGTCGTCACTGGTAAGGAGGTGTCTGGCTGGAACAGCGAGTTGGTGTCTCACGGAGGTGGTGGCAATATGGGTGGAGAAACAATAGTTTGAGGAAAAGAAGGAGAAGCTTGGAGTGATGTGTCACTCCCTATCAAGTGGCGTATCTTATAGGAAAACTAGAGAAGTGAAATGGTCATTTCGTACAAGCCAAACGGTCGTTTGGTGGTTTGAGGGTTGATGCCAACACTTTGCCTTTTAAGACGGTTTAAATTTTGAATCCACCTTGATTGCACCTCGTTACGGCCGAGACGACCATTTTGGGCATATCAGAATGTCGTCTAGCATGGAAATGGTGTCAACTAATTTTCAAATTCCATCCGACCAAAACTTTGGAGAAGATTCTTTTGGCGGATGAGAAGACCGTCTCACAAGCCCCAAAAGGTTGTCTGGCCTGGTGGGGTAGCTGGCTATCATCAAACGGACAGTAGGGTGGGTTCCCAACCTCTTGTTTATTTTTAGAAAAAAGGAACTAAGTGGTTGAAATGTAAACAAAAATGTTAGATAAGACAATATAAAATATTTTTGCAAAAATTTAAAAGATTGTGTTGCCTCCCAATAAGTACCTAATTTAATGTCAAAGGCCCAACAAAGTTAGATCAAGGAGCCATTTTAGACTCGAGAGAGGGAGGTGGGGGTTCATGCAAATCGAGGTCTTTGAGCAAGGAGAGTTGATGTGTCTCAAAAGATAAAAAATGCTCAATGGTGATGTACTGTTTAAGCCAATGTCCATTAACCTTAAACTCCCCAAAAACTTTATCCCAAAGAAGAAAAGTTCCATGAGGGTAGGCACGCTTGACAAGGTAGGGTCCATACCATCTAGATTTAGGTTTTCTAGAAAAAAAGTCTTAATCTAGAGTTATACATTAAAACTTGATCGCCCTCCCTAATGTCCTTCTTCCTAATATGACCATCATTCCATAGTTTGTTTTTGTCTTTATTAATTCTAGCATTTTCATAGGCCGTCATTCGGAGCTCATCTAACTCTTGCATTTGCAAAAAGTGGTTTTCACTTGCAGTAGTTAAATCAAAATTAAGAGTGTTGATGGACCAATTGGCCTTATGTTCTACTTCTATGCGAAGATGACATGATTTCCCATAAATCAATTTAAATGGAGTGGTGCCTATGGGGGTTTTGTAGGCAGCCCTATATGCCCACAAGGCATCATTGAGTTTTAAATCACAACCAGTCCTAGTGCAATTTACTATTTTCTCTAGGATGGATTTGATTTGCCTATTTGACACCTCAACTTGACCACTACTCTGAGGGTGGTAAGGGGTGGAAACCTTGTGAGGCACTCCATACCGTTTCAACAAGGACCTGAAACTCTTCTCTAATAAATTGGAACCTCCATTAGAAACTATAGTGTGAGGTACCCCAAATTGAGGTAAAATGATATCTTTGAAGTGTTTATTCACGTGCTTGGAATCACATTCTTTGGTGGGGATGGCTCCAACCCATTTGGAAACATAGTCAACAGCCAACAAGATATATTTGTACCCATAAGAAGAAGGAAACAGGCCCATATAATCTACCCCTGTACGTCAAAAATTTCAATCTCCTGCCAAGAAGTCGTGGGCATTTGGTCTCTCTTATATATTTTGTTGGTACTTTGACATTCATCACAAGATAGGAAAAAATGGTATGAATCTTTGAATAGAGTGGGAGAAAAGAATCTAGATTATAAGACCTTCCTAGTAGTTTTCTGAGAGCCTGACGTGGAATATTATCGCACTAACAAATTCACTCGGGGTTGAGATTCCCGAGATTTTACCAAAACCTTATGCAATAATACCACCCGCAAGCAGACGAGTCTTATCGCAGTATAGTTAAGGATCAAATCCCAAGAGACAATGTTTTTAAGAATCGTTGTTAGTCGAATCTAGCCCAAGTAAGACTAATATTTAGAATGATTGTAAAGAGATCAAAATAAACATTGAGGAGTGGTGTGATGTTAGGGTTTGGGAGGAGCGGGAGAAGCCATGGAGGAACTAGGGGGTGAGGCCATTGGCCGCCGGAACCCCACCAAAAGCAAATCTCAGAGGATGATCTCACCGATGCAGAGAAGATACGACATCAGCAATCACAGATTCTGAACTCCCTAGGCATAAACTTCCAATACCGGACACATCTAAATTGCAGTTCATCTAAAGGATTAGAACAATACCATGACGCCGCCATGGAGATTGAAAACCAGCCTAAAGAGGAGGCAACTACCATGGTGGATCCTACCTACCAACCAAACCAAGAAACTAGTCATCCGAAGTCATACAGAGATATCTCCAGCGGAGCGACAGGAAACACCATCTCGTCAATATTGGGATTCGAAGACACGAAAGTTTAGATCTCAAAGCAAGACATTACGGTCGATCACATTGAAGGCACCCCTCGCTTCCGTATAAACGAAGACAAACTGGGAGACCTGATGAAACCTTGGAAATTTACCGTAATAGTCAAAGTTATTATATGAGAAGTCGGGTTCATGACCTTGCATAACAGAATTAGATCTATGTGGAAACCAATTGGAGATTTTTGCCTCATCGATCTGGAAAACCAGTATTATCTGGTTCAATTACTCATTGAAGACGACTACTTAAATGCTCTCACTGGAGGTCCATGCCCCATGATGGGATCCTATCTCAGTGTCCAACCATGGGACCCAGAATTCATACCGTATGATGCTAATCCCAGATACATAGTGGCATGGGTCTGTGTACCTAAATTTCCGATCTATCTCTACCAAAGATAGTTCCTGGAGGAAGTCAGAAACTACATTGGAACCACCATGCGGGTCGACTCAAACACTGACCTTAAGAGGAGAGGCATGTTTTCTAGAATAGCCATCAAACTCGATTCCACTAAAGCCCTAGTCCCTTCCATCATCGTCCAAGGAGAATGATATACTTTTGAATACAAAAACCTCCCAGCAATTTGTATGCACTATGGGCATATGGGCCACACAACATAATCATGTGGAATCAAAAAACAATCCATGAAGGAGCACCCATCAACAAGCGACGACTCCCCAGAACCCATTCCTGCTTTGGGAGAGTTCACTGAAGCTATACATGCACAAACTACTCAACGGAAACCAAGAAGAACCAACCAAGCAAGGCAGACGATGCAGACATCTAACAAGTTCAAATCACTTTCCATAGATCTTGAGGATGACCCTGAAGAAATAGACCCACAGATATTTGTTGAATGAGTGGCTGGAATAGACTGGCATCAAAGGAAAGAAAGGACAAAGCAGCAAAACCAACAAAAACACGCTGAAACATATATACACCAGAATCAATCTACAAACAACCAACATTCGGCACAGAAAAATAAAATCACAGAACAACAATGTCGCCACTGAAATCTTAGATGACGAAACAATAACCATCCCTGGGGATACCTCAACATCTTCACAGTCGATCACATTTTACTTTGGCACCACAGCTACACAGAATCCCTCCACAAACAAAGGCAAAGCACCCCAGCTAGGGAATGTAGGTATACACCTCCGCAATAGGAAAGTAACCCCCGACAACCCAAAGACGGGACCAAGGAAATGAGGTAGAAGAACTAGCACCAATGAAGATGCTAAAATTGCAGAAGAGGAAGGGACGATGTAAACCCCAACCTCCACAAAATCCTAGATGATCTGCACATCCTGGAATGTACAAGGTATCTGCTCGACAGATACACAAAACACAGTTTGTGACTTCACTACAGCTTACAAAATTGATATCTTTGCCATCCTAGAACCTAGAACAAGCGGAACATGTGCATATAATATTGTCAAGAACCTTGGCTTTGATTACTCCCATCTTATAGAAGCTAGAGGATACTCAGGAGGAATTTGGGTCATGTGGAAACACATCATTGGTAAGGTAGAAATCCTTGCCATCCATAGGCAATTCATACATTGCCTTATAAACAATCAAAACTTAGTGACTTTCGTCTATGCCAGCACAAAGCAACACAAGAGATGTTCCCTGTGGAGACATATTCATTCTATTTCCCTAGCCTCCCAAATCCCTTGGATTGTAATGGGAGATTTCAATGCCATCATACATGCCTCAGAAAGAACGGGCAGCGATTCTATCCATATCAACAACTGCAATGAGTTTGCAGAGGCTCTCTTATCTGCAAGCTTAGAAGATCTGGGCGCCTCAGGGCCACGCATGACCTTCAAGAGGGGATTGCTTCAAGAATGTCTTGATCGAGCAGTCTGCAACTTAAGTTGGATCGACAACTACCCAAACACATAGATTGAAGTTATGCCCAAAATAAATTCTGACCACGCCCCAATCCTCATATAAACTAACACCCAAAATAGCACCACCAAGCACCATCTTAAAACATTTGTTTCATGGTCAAAAAGACATAGCTTCAACTAATTCCTCAATAATGCCTGGGACAACTCACTGGATTTCACAGTAGCATCAAAGCAGTTCATGCAAAAAGATGAAGTATGGGACAAAAAAGAACGAACCAATACTCGTAAGCACAAAAGATACCTCCTTCGCGCCCTCACGAAGAAACATAAAATCTTATAAAACCATCACACGGAAGCCCTAGACAATGCAATCATGAGGCTACAAGAGGAATATACAGATATCTTGCACCAAGAAGAAGAGGAGTGGTGACAAAATTCCAGATGCGACTGGATCACCCTTGGAGACTCAAACACAAAGTATTTCCAAAGTTTAGTAAAACTCAAAAGAAGGAGAAACTCAATCTCCAAACTGAAAGATGCAAACAACAACTGGATTGATAATGAAGAAGAACTCAATACGCTCATCAACTTTTTTCTAGCAAGCTCCTTACTGAAGATCACAGGCACGGTCACACTGACATCGCAACATCTTACATCAGAGTTTTTCCACTACTACTGCCTCACCAGCAACAGATTGGTTCTGACCCCCCAACTGAAGACGAAATCCTCGCATCTCTCTAAAAAATGAATGCCATTAAAGCCCCAGGGCCAGACGACATCGACGTTGGTTTCCTCCAAACTAATTTGACTTGAATTAAAACCTTGTTAATATCCACCATCACCAAGTGTTTTGCAGGCGAGAACATCCCTGAGGACATGTCCAGATCCTTAATGGTGCTTATACCCAAAGTACACATTCCAGAATCTTGTAACCACCTACAGCCAATTGCTTTGAATAATGTTTCCATCAAGCTGCTACCTAAAATAGTGGTTGAGAGAATAAAACCCTACCAAGATGAATGGATATCTCCTTATCAGTCGAGTTTCATTCCAGGAAGAAGTATCTCAGACAACATCATTCTTGTACAAGAGATAATCCATTCCATGTGATCTAGAAAGTATGGGCAACCTAACATGGCAATCAAAATTGATTTAGCAAAGGCATTCGATCGAATGAATTGGGAATTCATCAAAGATATGCTGCTAAGAACGGCCATACTAGAGACACTAGTACAACCGATCATGAAGATTATTACTTCTGGAGAAATTGCTATTTCTTGGAAGGGATGCACTCTTACACCTTTCAAACCTTCTCGAAGCGTTCGTCAGGGAGACTGATGCAGGGGTTTTGAGTCATTTCTATAGACTGGTTTTGCATTCGTTTTATGTGTATTTTGATCATATTTGTGATTAATATCGCATGATTCACTACCTTTAGTCTATAATCTCATTTTGCATAAAATTTACCTTATTTCATCTTATTCTATATAAAAGATCATATTTATTGGATTTGATTAGTGTTCTTCTCTTCATTTCATGCAATTCAGATATCTGAATACGTCGATACCATCGACGGATGGTCGATACCATCGACCTGTTCATAGTGCATTGTCGGAGAAGAGAAACCAGAAGTCAATACCATCGATGGGACTTTCGATGGTATCGAGAGAGCATCAACGAGCCAGATTTCTAGATATCGATACTATTGACCCAAAGTTGATACTATTGACCTCGCCTCAACAAAATCAGCTTCAGCATCGGATTCCAGAGAAAAGAGATGCCTAAGGCATCGATACCATCGACACACCGTCGATGGTATCGAGGAAACATTAGAGAGAACCCCAAGAATCGTGCAAGCGCCGGTGCCTCATACAGGTCGATACCATTGACCTGCGTCGATGGTATCGACGCCATCAGATCAGGTTTTGCTAAAGATCATGTCTAATCATACGGTGGTGATTTTTGGGTGACCAAAAGTGGTGCATATACCTAATTACGGCAGTCCTAAGCAAGCTATCACATCATTAGCCGTTGCAGAAGTCTCGAGGAGGAGAAGGAGAGAAGAATGGAGCCCAGAGCCACGCCCCGATTGTTCCGAGAGCCGCGGAAGGAGTTTCCCACTGCCGAAAGGTTGTAGATCGCTCATCCTATGCTGGGGAATGCCAAAATCTCCTCTGTTCAGGGGTTACTTCATATCTATTCATGTTTCCCATATGTTTTCCCTTTCTCTCATCATCTCCTTCATTGAGATGAACATGCGGGGCTAATCCCCTTTATCTTTAGGACTGGGAGTAGCCCGGGTGATCGTTGTATGACAATTTTGACATAGTTATCATAATTTTTCTCTAAAATCTGTGGTATGATTTCTTTTTCTCCATTATATCATTATGATTGATCACCCTAATGATAATTTAATATCTTTAATTACTTTGAAAGAAGAACTAACGGTTGAAAAGAGGCAAATATCACATTAACTAATAAATCCTTTGAACAAGGCAATGTACAGTTAATGGTGGAAACCCAGAGTATGATCTTCATGCACCTGATCTAGGGTATAGGTGACTACTACCATGGAACCGACCTAGATTTAGGTAGTGAATTGTATCGCGACAGCAAACAATTCTGACTACAGGCTACTACCCGGAATAGGAGATGAATTAGGATAATTAAGTAGGAATTAGTACAATGAGAACCTGTGGTGAAACCACAATCCTAAAAATTCCATCCTTAATTGATTAAACCAACCATTTAATCGATTCTTTTGCTTTCTTTTCTTTTTCTTTTCTTTTTCAATCAACTGTCAAACAAATTTAATCGGTCTAGTTGATTGCGAACAGTTAGTAGTAGTCTACCAAAAATCCATTCCCTGAGTTTGACTCGGGCCTCACAAAGGCCTATATTACATTGGCGCATATACTTGTGTTATATGCACGGTAAATTCGTGTCAAGTTTTTGGCGTTGTTGTCGGGGAACGACAATTTTCGGCACTACGAGGGCTGCAAGCAGACACTCTAGGCCACATTTTTTTAAAATTTTAAATTCTAGAAATTAATCGTCTATCTTTTATAATCTGTAATCATCGAGCACTGTTCCTAATTAAATTTATTACTATGCAGGTACTAGTGCATGGTGAGTACATGTAGCACAAACTACGCACAGTCATCGTCGGAGGTCCCATTTTTGGGATCAGACTACGAGGAGAATGACACCCAAAATCAACTCGAGAATGAGAATTCAGATTTTGAACCCGAAGCAATGGCTGAGGAACAAAAAATTTGGGAGAAAATCAAGGCATCATCCTCATCTGCATCTATGGGGCCAATTAAGAAGCAGGCCATCAACATTCCTAACTACAAAATTGACCCATTCTTAATCAATTTGGTCAAGTCAAATGCATTCCATGGGCTGAAGAATGAGGATCCGGTGACCCACATCAGTACGTTTGTGGAAAACTACGATATGATAAAGATTGATAGGTTCCCGCAAGAGACACTCTACCTGAAACTTTTTCCCAGTTCTTTAGCAGGCAATGCTTGGGAATGGCTGCACAATCTGGATGATGAGTACGTTGAATCTTGGAATCACATGGTTGAGGTGTTCTTTGAGAGGTTCTTTTTGCCTGAAAAGATGAATGATCTAGTGAGGAAGATACACAACTTCAGCCAGTGAGCCGGTGAAACTTATTTTGAAACTTGGGAGTGCTTCCAGATAATGTTGAGGAAGTGTCCACATCACAGCTTAGACAAGGAGAAGCAAGCTAAAATTCTCTACTTCACCCTAAATGAACATGATAGGAGAAATTTGGACTCAGCAGGTTCTGGTTTCTTTTTGAACAACACAGGCACAAAGGTGTTGGGAGATTCTAAGGAACATGTCCAAAAAGCAGTCTTGGGGTGAAAGAGATGCACCCGAGCAGGTCGGTGTGACACATGAAGCAAAGGCCATCAAAGTGCTTAATGACAAGATGGATCTTATAGCCAAGAAGCTCCTAGAGAAAGAGGAAAATGGTTTTGATGATGAAGAACATGCAAAGTATATGCATCAACAGGGATATAGAAATAACAATTATGATTGGAGGAAGGAACAACATTTTCAGAAGCTGCAGCCTAGCCTAGAGGAAAAGAACAATGAATTGCTTAGTCAGGTGGTGAAGCAAAATCAAGAATTGATGGGCTCACTCGCCAAGATAGTACAGTCACACGGTGAGTACTTGAACCAGTTTGGGCAACAGATACAGAGCCAGGGTGCACAACTGAGGATGCTAGATATGTCCATAACCCAAATTGCAACTGAGGTGGCTGCCATGAAGCAAATCATTCAACAAAAACCAGTTGGGAATGCAGAGGCTGCTCAAGTACATCATCAAGTGAAGTATATGTCTGTGATTAAGGAGATAGATCCCCCGGTGGGGGAGGTCCATAAAAAGGGAAAAATGCATTTTGTAACAGAGGCTAAACCCAGTGTGCCATACCCCCATAGCTTATATGGACTACCAGGAGGATGTCGCCCGTTCAACAAATCCCACCAAGAACCCATCACAGTCGTGCCCACACCTAGGCAAGAGAAGTAGGTGAAGGCCATACCTCGCAATGGAGCTACTACCACCGAGAAGGATGAGCAGCCATGAGCCACACCAATCCTGAATGACATGTCAAAGCCTACGCCAGAGGGTGACATTGAAGAAAGTTTAGGGGAGGAGACCCCAAATAGCCCATATGTGCCACCGCACAAGCGCATAAAGGAGCCAAGCGTGCCATTCCCGGATAGTCTAAAGCCGAGGAAAGAGAAAAGGCACTTCAAGAAATTTCTTGAGATCTTCCGGAAGCTCCACATTAACATTCCATTAGTGGAGGCTATAGAGAAAATTCCTTCATATGGAAGATTCACGAAAGACATCATCAATAAGAAACGGCGGATCAAAGATACAAATGTTGTGTGTGTTGATGAAACAGTGAGTTCTATAATCCAAGGAAGGTTGCCAAAGAAGAGGAAAGATCCAAGATGTTTCTACATCCCATGTTCCATAGGTGGCCAACATTTTCCACAAGCACAGTGTGACTCAGGGGCAAGTATTAATCTTATGCCAGTTGCCACTTTTCAAAAGCTGGGATTGAAGAAACCAACACAAACTTCCATGACAATTGAGTTGGCGGATGGATCCATTGTAAAGCCACAAGGTATATGTGAGAATGTGCTAGTCAAGGTCGACAAATCCATCTTCCCTGTTGACTTTGTGGTCATGGACATAGATGAGCTGGAAGGAGGTGAGATGCTATTGGGAAGGCCATTCCAAGCTACGGCTGATGCAATCACTTCCATTGGGAGAGGTTACTTGACACTTGGGATTGGTGATGATAGAGTTGAATTCAAATTGCCAAATGAATCATTAGAGACATCCCTTGACAACCCAGGTTAAAAGTATCTTTATGTCAAGCCTAGGAAATTAAAGAAGGGCGCTTGTTGGGAGGCAACCCAACCATCGGTAGTTCACATTTTTCTAGTTATTTTATTTTTTGTCATGTTTTCAAGTTAGTTTTGGTTAATTTCATTTTTAGTGTAAAAATCATACCCTGATAAGTTTGCTCAGTGTGCTGTACTGATAGAAAGTCGATACCATCAACCACTGTGTCGATGGAAGTGACGTGGGTGTAGGAAAGAGGCTATAGAAAATTTTCTAAGTCGATACCATCAACGGCCTCGTCGATGGTATCGACCTACCATCAACGACATCAGAAAAAAGAGAGCGTTGGGTCGATAGTATCGACCAAGAAGTTGATGCTCGCGAGATCCCTAAAGATTTTCAGAGAAATCCGTCTCAGTAAAGTTGAAACCATCGACATTCCTGTCGATGGTATCGACCCGGCAGCAGTGAGGAAGCGACGCTCGGGCCTCGCGAGGGTATTTAAAATAGAAAGGGTCAATACCATCGACCAGCTGTCGATGGTATCGACATGACATGTCACCTATTCGGGCCCCCGCATCCAGCAATCGATGATCGTCGATGGTCGTGAAGTGGCGGATTATGATACATGTGTCGATACCATCCACACCCCATCGATGGTATCGACGGAGTGACAATGGCGTCGATTTCAGTTATAGAAGGAGGGATAGTTTCTCATTACTACTCACACCTTCAGAGCAAATTCCCTCAACTCTTGCGTTGAGTATTATAAAGCAACTGGAGATCTTCACCGAGCATCTGGCACCAACAGCCACCACTGATGCCCCCATATGATCCAAACTTTCAAGGGTAATATCCATCTTGGGATCCCACCGCCCCATAGTACCCACCACCTGAGCAGTAAACGGTATCACTGTTCCACCTGTTGAGATTGTTTTTGACTATGAGGCCATAGTTGAATTCAAGCTTAGGGGGGGAGATGGAACAGTTTCTATCTTTTATTTCCTTTTCTTTTATTTTAGAAATTTTCTTAGTTTTTAGGATCCACATGCTATCTAGTGTATCCGTGGATGTCTAATGTAATGTGTCATCTCTATGCTTTTCACATGGGAATTAGGGGTGCGAAATTTGAGCATATTTAAAAAAAAATTCAGGAAGTTGTAAGTTGAACTTGTTTGAACTTGAGCACTTAACCTATGAAAATAATTGGGCTTGTCAACTTTAAAACATAAGATCATAATTGTACATCCTTATGATTCAAGAAATGTGGATAAACATGGATGTTGAGCCTAAACTGATCAAACGGTAATGGGACTTTAATCAAAATTGAGAGATAGAAACCCTTTGATCTATTGTTATACAGGTCAGTAAAGAGGGAAATATAATCTATTCCAATGGTTTTGTACATTAGTCTTGTGATCTATTCATTTCATTTTGTTCAATATCCATCATAATAACTGGAAGCACTTATAGTTTTTCATCTATTGATTGCATGACAAGTAGATAGGATTTCATTGTAGCTAGATTTTGCATCTCTGCATTCACACATTCTCAAGTACATGTCGGTATAGTTGCATTTTGCATACTCTAGAGCATATAGGACTTTTTGTACCTTATTTCTTATGGAAAATAAGAAAAATAGGAAAATTGTTCTATACCCTCTGAAAAGTAATTTGTAAGGCATCAATGATGTTAGCTAAGTGGAAATAAGCCCGAAAAAAAATTTGTGAATGTTCTTCTAGTTAATTGAAAAATGAGGGCTTGAAAAAAGAGAAGAAATGTAAGTGAAAAAAAGAGAGGGAGAAAGGAACTTGTTTCACCTACATGTATACATAAAGAAAAAAGGAATAAGCACATAATGTAGTTTTAGTAGTCATTCCATCTCATCTTGAGATGGAAGGATAGTTCATGCATCATTCTACCTAAATTTAGGCATTAGGTCATTTTCATATGCATATGCATCATTTAGGTCAGTTTGTTGATTTTGCATGATAAAACTATTTGGTGCTTCTCTTTCTTCCATAGCCGCCCATTCCATCCACCCGTTGCTCAAAACAGTAGGCCACCCATGATTATCTCCTCATCCGTGTATATCCAGAGATCTGCTTCCATGTAGATGGTAGTTAGGAGATGAGAAACGTTAGTTAGGAGATCACAATATGCACTAAGCTGAACTGGAGGAATTCATTATATCAACTGCTTTATTTGATAGTGTTTGATGATCTTGGGGTGGACATTTCTTATGGACGATCATTGTCACCTCTAGGGTAGTTATCATTATGTGGTCAGTGAGGGTCGGCATGTGCATGATAGGTGGGAGTCATATTGAGTTGTCTTTTATGCTAATATGCTCTTTAGTTGACTCTCGCAATTCTATTCTACATTTTTGTGCTCGAGGTCGAGCAATGTTCAAGCTTATTACTTCTAGAGAAATTGTTATTGCTTGGAAGGGATGCACTCTTACACCTTTCAAACCTTTTAGAGGCGTTCGTCAAATAGACCCTTTATCACCATATGTTTTTGTCCTATGTATGGACAGACTAAGCCAAGCAATAGCAGCCGAAGAGGAAAAGGGAACGTGGAAACCACTGAAGATCTTGAGAAGCAACACTTTCACTCACATTTGTTTCACTGATGATATCATCCTATTCGGACAATCCTTCCTTGCCCAAGCCGCAACAATAATGGAAACACTTAAAAGGTTCGAGAATGCATCAGGTCAATCCCTCTCGTTAGAAAAATCCTCTATCTTCTTCTCCTAGAATATATATAGGAGAATTCGAAGACGGATCTATAGGAAAATGGAAATCAAGGAAACACAAAACCTAGGCAAGATTCTTAGAGTCCCCATTCTTCACTCAAAGCCTAACAAACATATATACCTTCCAATTCTTAATTCCATAAAAAGAAGAATATCCTCATGGGACAACCACACCCTCTCTCTTGATGGAAGAACATCCCTTGCCTATTCTATTCTCAATTCAATCCCAGCATATACGATGCAATCAACCAAGCTTCCAATGTCAATCTGTGATAGCATTGACCAGACAATCTGCAATTTCTTATGGGGTCATAAAAGTGATACTAGGAAGATACATACCATCTCCTGGAAGAAAATTATAGCACCTACAACAAATGGGGGTCTGGATGTGCGTCCTGCTAGAATTTAAATGAGGCTCTTCTTTCAAAAAATGCATGGGACTTTGCTACTAATAGACATATCTATTGGCGGGATCTCATGCATTCCAAATACTACCATCTTAAAGATAAAGGTATGGCTACAGGTTCAAGGTTATGGAAGCACATCCACTCTCATACCAGCACCATATAGAATCAAATGGGACGTGTGGTCCTAAACGGAACCTCTACATCAGTTTGGAAGGACATATGGATAAATTCTTCTCAAACTCCTATTTTGAAACCCGGAAGAATCATTCCAGAAGATATTGTTGATCTTAAAGTGAGTTCGATGACAGATCAAGGTCAATGGGATACAAGTTTCCTACTATATTGGTTCGATGAGGACACTTGCATCAAGGTATAGAATATGATTCCCCCCAACCCAAATGCAGGTGTAGATGAATGGCGTTTCATCCATAATCCTAATGGCAATTTCAAAACCACAGTCATTTACAGTGACTTGCTAAAGAAACAGTGTGTGAAGACACATGGATGTTGGAAAAGAATCTAGAAACTACCTATTGCACATCGCACAAAGTTTTTTCTATGGAAAGCACTACATGAAGGTCTCCTGACAAATAAAAATAGAGCTACGAGGGGCATCACCACAGATGCTCGTTGTCCCCATTGTAATAACAGCAATGAAACCACCATTCGTGTTCTTATGGACTGTCCATATGCATCAAAGATTTTGAAGGAAATCGCACTCTGTCAAGGCATGTATGTTGGCAATGATCCATCTATACAACAATGGTTCTCAACGAATACTAAAAAGAAAGCTTCTAACATCCACAAGACATGGTTCGCTTCAACCACTTAGTTTCTCTAGAAAGCTAGAAATGATTTCATCTTCTCGAATAAGACTATAACTTCTGCAGAAGCTTTGAACAATCTGAACAAGCAAGTTACTAACACAACCTATGCCTTCTCACGTCTCACTCAACCTCCAAGAAATGTGGAGGCTAAAAATATCAAGTGGACAAAGCCAATACCCCAAACTCTGAAACTAAATGTAGATGTTGCTCTCGACAAATGTCTTCACAAGGCTAGCATGAGTTTTGTATTATGAGATGCAAATGGACTATGGATCAGTGGAGGAACCCAACTAGCCCCTTGCACAGATGCTTTATAGGTGGAAATACAAGCTTTGATAAGAGGGGTCAAAAGAATCATCAATGAACCAAGAGACATCATCATAGAAACAGACAGCTTATTGGCATTCAAAATTCTCAATGATGTTATACAAACACCCCAGAGATTCAAGCCTTTCAAGAAGAACATGCATCATCTTCTCACTTTGAAAGGAAATATCAAAATCATCCATAACAGGCGATCATCTAACAGAATTGTGGATATCCTAGCCAAATGGTCCACCAAAAATGACGTCCATCAGCAAGAATGGAGAGTATGCCCAGAACTCAGCCTCAAAGAATATGAGTAAGAGGTTCAATCATCTCATGTATCTGTAACAAACTTAAACCCTACCTACCGAGAGCAGTCTGAATAAAATATATATCAGGTATTTCAAAAAAAAAATATTTAGAACGATTGGTTGATTTGAGGTTAATTAAACTAATTGCAAGAAAGTAAAGAGTAGAATTAAAGTTGGATCTAGATTAATGATATGGAATCACTGGGATGGTCTCGGGTTTCACCACCACTACACATGAAAACACATCCAATCATCAAACATCTAGGCAAGATATAACTATCCAAATAGAACTGTTGTGAACCCTCCCTGAGGGATGTTTAGGTCCACGTAAGCATCCCCTTAGGCATCAGATGTCTCGTCACCATCCGGATCATACACTTATAGTTTCGAAGATACATAATCCAACTAAGACAGTGGCCCTCCCTGAGGGATGTTTAGGCACACAGAAGCATCACCATAGGCTAGATGGCTCGTCCCCTCACGGATCACACACTTACGACCTCAAGGAATCCTATCAGAAGTTCTCGCCAAGGAGTCAACCGCGCTAATCGACAAGCAAGAAGGTGATTATTCTACAGGAAAACATTGACAATTAACAAGGAAGATACAAAATCCAACTAAGGTTGTGGCCCTCCCTGAGGGATGTTTAGGCCACAAAAGCGTCACCGTAGGCTAGATGGCTCGTCCCCTTACAGATCATACACTTACTACCTCAAGGAATCCCATTCTATTTCTAGTTTGGGAGTCAACCTCATTAGTCGACATTCTACCCTACGTATAAAAGTTCTCACAACATAGGGAAAAACATGATGAAAGCAAGCATGTAACCAATCTTAAAACATTAATGATTAACAATGAAATGAAAAGTTATATACATTGTCGTGGAATGTTTAACAAGAGAACATGCTTGCATGGGCAGCGGGGCTAGTCCCCGCACCCCAGCGAAAAGGAACTACTCACTCATGATACAAGAAACAAGAAGAACAAGAGAGAGGGAAGATTCTGCCATGAGCATGATGAAGAAGGCAGTCGCAGCTCGGTGAATATGATGTGGTCTTCTATGTCATGTCGGGACAGATCTTGGACAAGGAGGAAGAACCACCAAGGCATACCGGGTGGACCTTCTTCTCCACCTTCCTTTTCTTCTCGACTTCCTTGCTCACAGCAGGAGGAGCAGGTGAAGTGGCTATGGCGTGGATGTACGTGGATGGAGCTGGATCGAACCTTGTGTTTGGGCAGCCTGGCGGCGTCCCTCGATCGATGCCCAAATGAGGACCCATGGGGTCCTATTTATAGGCTTGGGTTTGGTCCTCACATTTTTGCTATGAACTACTTTAAAGTGACAAGCAACCCTTTGGAGTCACGATGGCAGACCGAGATGCGCGAGCCCCTTCAAACCCTCAACCGCCCTACATGATGAAGATGTTGGAAGACATGGTATATCTCATGCAGATTCATGTGAGAGGTTTTTCTAATCACTCTTCCAACTCCATGGAGAATCTTTATGAATATGTTCAACTTCTACAATCCTATCACATTCAGAACAACCAAAGCCCCATGTCAAGCTCTTACACTTCAGAATGTAGAAATGGTCCAAACTTCTCATGGGAACCACAAGGAGACCGTGAGCCAAGAGATAGCTCCATGTTTGAAGAAGAAGTTCTTGAAAGGTTGAGAAGCCTTGATGAAGTGAAGAGGGAGGTGTCCTTTCAAGGACAAACCATTGATCAGATAGAGCAAAGGTTGGATGAGATTTCCCTCTCACTTGCCCTTTGTGAGGAGGGAAGATCCCTTTCCCAAACCATAGCCAACTCAAACAATGCAAATAGTTATATGGGCTCCCCTCAAGTTATCTATGATCCACCACCTCCTCAACCTTTGTATAACTTCCAACACACCTCACAACCACCACCACAACATCAATCACAAGAATCACCCCCATACCACCCACCGCCACAACAACCATCCTACATCTTTCACAAACCTAATCTGCCACTACCACCAACACCACCACAACCATCACTTGCTCTCCTTCCTCCCCATGAGCAAGTGGATACAATTTCAATCTTGAGGTGTGACAAAGTTATAGAGGAGCTCAACAAGGAAGGGAAGCAATTAGACAAAGATCATGATGAAGAACTGCTCCCGCAAAGCCCTTGTGAGAATGCTAAGTGCACTATAAATTCTGCAGTCCTGCTAGATTTCGAGAAGATAATACCTTCTGCCCCATCTTCCTTTGAGATAACACCACCAAGTTCTCCCATTTCTGATCCAAGACATCCCAATGTGATATTTTTAGGATTGAAAGTGTCCAATAAGATGGAAATCCCTCTCTTTGATGCCTATGAAGACCCATTCCTCAAGGGAAGGCAAAACTGTGGCATGAAAAGTTTGAAGGTCTTAAGATTGACTAAGGAAGACAACTCATTGATTGCCATCATCAAGCAAACAACAACTTATGTAAGGTTCCATAAGGGTGTTTTCACCTTCAAGAAGAAGATGAGAGGGGAGATGCCTAAGGAGGTCATCTTAAATGAGCTAAAAAGTTTTGTTGATGAGGATTCTTACATTGTGACCTATGATGATGACCCTGAAGGAGAGACAAATGAAGAAAGACACTTGAGAAACTCACATAACCCTTGGGAGGAAGAACAAACAATGAAGGCATTTGATAGGATTGTGTATGATGAGGAACAAAACATTTTACTTTTGGACAATGGTTGATTGACATAGGAACAACAAGCCTGGATGAAGGCTCTAAATTTAGCGCTAGTGGGAGGCAACCCACGTGGTTTGAGATTCTCAAACCTTGTTTTATCATACTTTCTTTTGGTTTCCAAGAAACACACACACACACACACTATACTTGATTATTTTTCCGTTTGTGAATCATGTTAGCATAGGTATAAGGAAGAAAAGATGATGCAAAAAGGGTTTAGCCAAAACGGAGGTCAAAATGGAAGAAGAGATTGCAAATCAATAGAGGAGCTATAGGAAGAAGGACAGAACAGTCGTGTTGTTCAGCACAACCGTGGTGCCCCTGTCCTACTCACCTAGTGTTACATTGACCACTCCAGCTCTTGGCAGTTGTCTTTCGCAACCCCACACCTTTTACCCTACTAGTCTAAACTTCTATTTTATGTTGAGGGCAACATGATTTAAAAGTTTAGGGTGGTAGGGTGGTAAACCTTTCTCTCACCGCATTTTCCTCCATGTGCCTTGTGCTAAATTTTTGCAAGATGTTCAAACAGTTTGACTGACATTTCATACTTGTTTACCCTGACTTGGTGTGTCTACTTGCATTCATGCATACATGTAGTTTAATTTCATGCATTTTTGTGTAATTTTTCAAAAATTTTGCTTTGCCATACCATGCATCGCATCTTCATGTAGTTTTTGTAGTTTCTTATGCATGTTAATTAGGATTTGGTACTTTATGTCTTGAAATTTCCTAAAGTAGGTTTAGATGTGATTTAGTTCAAATTGGCACCATTTTGGCCAATGTTTCCCAAACTTGAATGATTCATGTTCTAAAAGTGTGTTTTGACTTAATCTCCAATTTTTGAAACAGAATGTTTACCCCTGTGACAAATGCATGCTACTTTCTTAGATCTTGTTGATTTATGGTCTTGCGTGTGACTTTTTACATGTGTATGTCATCTCTCAAGTCTGTGAAAGTTTCGGTTGAATCATGAATTGAGCAAGCTACAAGGGCTTAAAGCCAATGGAACCACTTGGTATAAATATGAATATTGTGTTAATTCTGTCATGTGGTGTGATATTACTTGGTGAATTAGCTTTCATACAGGGAATCTTATGTGAAGACTACACTATTGACCCCCCTTTTGATCCCACCATTCTTTCACCACTTTCATACCTCTCCGCCTCATAAAAAGATGCCAAAGTGCACATATCAGCCGTGGCCGCCCATAAAAGTTTGGGGTGGTCACATCTCAACCTCCCCACTTCACTCCATCCACTTTGTGCCCTACCTACACCAAGGGCAAAGAAAAAGAAAAGAAAAGCAAAAATAAAATAAAAGGATGCTCATGTTTAAGAGCATTCAAATAAAGAAAAGAAGAGTGTGTAAAAGCACTCCAAATCTTTCTGCAATCCTTTCTTCCTTTTTCATACCCATTGAGCTAGAAAACATCAAATCTAGCTCACTTTACCCTTTCTACAGCCAAGTGGGTCATGTCATCTAGTGTGGTTTGAAGCATAAGAGTGAATGCATGAAAGTGAAACAACACTCCTAATCACCTTTGATTAACACCAACATGAAACGGTTTACCCAAAATGACATGGAGAACATATGGACAACTAGTGTTTCTATGATTTATATTTGAAGTTTGTATGCTTAGTGCTCAGTTCATGAATGGTTTGTGAAAGAGGAAAGGAGAAATGTGAAACACATGCACTTAGTCACTCACAAGACCATGTATTCAATAATTATCTGTTGCTATGCATTTATCATTTGATTTTGTTGAAAAGAAACTGAAAAGAGAGATTGAGTTGGAGCATACTTGAGGAAAAGTATGCTTTAAGTTTGGGGTGGTGATGCAGCCCTAATTTAGGGCTCCATCCTGTGTCTTTTTGTACATTTATCACATCTAAACAAAGTATATTGCAAGTTAATACCCCCAATGTGTGTTTTACTGTCAAATGGATGTTCTTTGCATTATTTTCAGGTACTTGGACCATACTTTGGATGGAAGAGAGAGAAGGAAGGAGTCTGAGGGTCCCTCTACTCATGGAGGGGTCCAAAGAAGATCCCAAGAGCCCCCTCAACCTACCCCAATGGCCAAGTTTCAACTCCAAGCAAAGAAGTCCATTAATAATGAAGTTTGAAGCTGTTTCATTACTTGAATACCCCAGCATGGCCGTGGTACCATGGAACGGTCATGCTGTCAATTAAGCAAAGATTACAGGTTGAATGTTAAAACTTTGAAGTTCAGCAAATCAGCCACAACGGCCGTGCTACCCAGCACAGCCGTGCCATGAAGACCCCACCACGGTTGTGCTAGATGAAGATGGAATGGGCGTGCTGCTCAGAACAGCCTCATCACAACCCCTCCACCACAGTTGTGCTACCCAGCACGACCGTTATACCTAGTCCCCAACACGGTCGTACTGCCCAGCACGACCGTGCTCCCAACCTTCATTTTCACCCATCAACCTGTTGATTTAACTCTTAACCAACATGGTCATTATCCTCCACCACGACCGTGCTCACTTCTACCCACCACGGCCATGCTTCCCAGCACGGCCGTGCTACCACCTCAAAACCTAAAATTTTCACACTGATTTTCCAATCTTACCCCTACTTACCCTAGTGCCTCCACCACCACCTATATATACATGGGTGGCGGCCACAACATTGGGGGAGCCTCTACCTAGCTGTTCTTAGCCTCCACTCTCCACCCTTGAGCTCTTTGTGCAATCCCCTTGCATTTTGGGCTCATCATCGACCATTTCCACCCTCATTCCACCATGGAACCCTAGTTCCCTAGGTTTTCATCCATAATCCCCTACCATTTCATGCACCCCTGCACCCTTGGAGGAGGAAGGACGTCCACAGTAGCCCAGAGGTGAAGGAGGAGACTTCTACATCGAGCTTCATAGCATTTTCCCTTCTTCTACCCCTTTCTTTTCTTATTTTCTTGATCATGTCTAGCTAAGCCCCTTGTGGTGGGTTGTTTGGGATTTAAATGTGACTTTGATACCATGTTGGGGGATAATTTATTGTAATGAACTTAATTCATATCTATGATGATTACTTCTTGCTTCTATCTCTTTTCCTATCTTATTGCATGTGGTTTGTGCTTCTTGTATGAATTGCTTGTTTTGAGGTTTTTGATGACACTTAGTTTCTAGGAGGAATTGGGGTGTATGTGGCAATCTTAGGAATGGCTCCTAGGTCCAATTAATGGACCCCTAGCTAGCCCCCTTTGTTCCTACATACACATCCCTCCTCCTACAAATGAGTGTGAGATCTAAGTAGCTAGTGTAAGTGAGATTGATGTAATTGTCTAGGGCCTTCTAAAGGCTAGAGTGGCTAGTGGCATGTGGTTAAATACCCTCATCTCTACTCCCATCTCTACCCTCAACCTTCAATTATTCACTATCACTTACCCTAGAAACTAAGATTTGGTTAATCTCATTAGAATTACACCTAACCCTAGTCTTCTACTAGTAGTATAGGGTATGTTCTAATGGAATTGACCTTATTGTTTGGTTTGGTAATCTAGATATGATATGAGAACCATGCATGTTTCACCCCTCCACCTAGCATCGTTTGTGTCACCCTCTCTTGGACACATGGTGCTTGTTGCTAGCAAGTGGCGAGACCTTGGACAAGTGATATGTGGGGTGTTAGCATGTGGCATGGCCCTTGGGCAAGTGTACCTAGGCCGGGCGCCACATTGCTTTGGTCTCCCCTTTACCCTCTTCTATATATGTCTCTCTTTTCTCTTTCTTGGGATCTCTTTGCCCCTTAGTCGTTTGCTCTCCCTTGGTGGCCGAGAAGAAGGAAGGAAAGGAGGTGGGTGTGTCGCCCAATGGCAACTCGACACACCCACCAGCACCCTCGGCCGATACACCCCCCTGGCCGATACACTATGTCCGACACAAGGCACCAACACTCCTTTGCTCGGCACACTCAAGCAAGGGGGAAGGGCTTCAAGCCCATCAAAAAGCCCAAGCTTAAACAAGCTCAACGAGGCCCAAAACAACTCAAGCAAGGTGCCCAACTCATCCTCTCAACCCTAGAGGATGCAAAGAGATACAAAGAGATCTCTCAAGGTGGAAAGCTTGCACAGAAACCCTACATCTTAGGCAAAACCCCACAACAAAGTTACATTCCCCAAGCAGCCCACCACAAGGGGCTTAGCTAGACATGACCAAGAAAACAAGAAAAGAAAGGGGTAGAAGAAGGGAAAATGCCATGAAGCTCGATGTAGAAGTCTCCTCCTTCACCTCCGGGCTACCGTGGATGTCCTTCTTCCTCCAAGGGTGTAGGGGTGCATGAAATGGTAGGGGATTATGGATGAAAACCTAGGGAACTAGGTTTCCATGGTGGAATGAGGGTGGAAATGGTGGATGATGAGCCCAAAATGCAAAGGGATTGAACAAAGAGCTCAAGGGTGGAGAGTGGAGGCTAAGAAAAGGTAGGTAGAGGCACCCCTAGTGTTGTGGCTGCCACCCATGTATATATAGGTGGTGGTATAGGCACTAGGGTAAGTAGGGGTAAGATTAGAAAATCAGTGTGAAAAAGTTAGGTTTTGAGGTGGTAGCACGACCGTGCTGGGCAGAACGGTCGTGGTGGGTAGAAGTGAGCAAGGCCATGGTGGAGGAGAACGACCGTGTTGGTTAAGTGTTAAATAAATAGGTTGATGGGTGAAAATGAAGGCTGGTAGCACGGTCGTGCTGGGCATAACGACCGTGTTGGGGACTAGGTAGAACAGTCGTGCTGGGTAGCACGACCGTGGTGGAGAGGTTGTGATGAGTCCGTTCTGAGCAGCATGCCCGTTCCATCTTCATCTAGCACGGTCGTGTTGGGGTCTTCATGGCACGGCCGTGGTGGGTAGCACGGCCGTAGTGTCTAATTTGTTGAACTTCAAAGTTTTAACATTCAACTTGTAATCTTTGCTTAATTGACAGCACGGTCGTTTCATGGTACCACGGCCGTGCTGGGGTCTTCAAGTAATGAAACAGCTTCAAACTTCATTATTAATGGACTTCTTTGCTTGGAGTCAAAATGTGTCCATTGGGGTAGGTTGAGGGGGCTCGTGGGATCTTCTTTGGACCCCTCCATGAGTAGAGGGACCCTCGGACTCTTTCCTTCTCTCTCTTCCATCCAAAGTATGGTCCAAGTACCTAAAAATAATGCAAAGAGCGTCCATAAGTGCATTTGACAGTAAAACACACATTGGGGGTATTAACTTGCGATCTACTTTGTTTATATGTGATAAATGTACAAAAAGGCACAGGATGGAGCCCTAAAATAGGGTTGCATCACCCTCCAACCAGTTTTGGAGACCGGTTGATGGCCAAACAGTCTCATATTTCATACGGTTCTAGCTTTAATTGTTTCTACCTCTGATCGGTCTTGAGTTTCTGCCCAAACAGTCTTGTGGATCTATGACTATACGGTCTTCAGCAAACGATCGTCGTTCAAATGGTCTTGAGAGTATCCGTTGACCAAACGATCTTGAAGATCGAACAGATTCAAATGGTCTTGGTACCATGCACCGCCAAACGGTTTTGAGCTCTCACGGTCTCGGGCAAACGGTCTGCAGCCCATCGGTCTTCACTTCCAAACGGTCTTGAATACTGATGGGTTTCAATCAGTCTTGAGATGTAAACGGTCTTTGGCATCCAAACGGTCTTCATCGTCCAAACAGTCTTGGGTCCAAATGGTCTTGGGGACCGTTTGGGTATGTGGTAGGTGGAGGAACATGTGAGTGAATGGCTAAGACTGAGAGGTCAAAACTGAATGGGTAGATCGCTAGGGCAAACCGGTTGGTAAAGAACGATTGACTAAGACCGAATAGGCAAAACTGTTTGGTTAAGACCGATTGGTCAAGACCAAGGTTGAGAGGATCTTTGGTGAGTTCTAGTTGATGGTTGATCCTCATTAAGACCTGCACAAAATCAATATAAATCTAGTTAATAATCTTGATAATTGAGTCAGTTTAGAAATCTTGCATTTTGTGAGATTTAGGAGATGAAATCGAAAGTATTGAATCGAATTGGTCCCAAAATGGTGACTAAAAATCATGATGAATATGGGTTCATCAGAATACACCAGACTTAAACGTTGCTCGTCCTCGGGTAACACAAAATATGAAATAGTTGCCAACTGAATATTTTCAAGTCATGTGATTTCCTCCTCTTCTCATCATGATTGCTTCCCTCTGCTTACTATGACTAAGCATCTTAACTTCCTGAGACCACTAAACACATCTTACTATATCTTTGTTCCTGAGTTTGTTTACCAACATCACTTCCTCCTCACCTTTTCCAACAACAAGCATGTCAAAGAGTTTTGTAAGAGTCCAGAGATACCCACAGAACAACAAATGTGCAATTGATTTGGCACTGGTGTATTTCAGGGTAGTGGAGGCATTTATTGTGCCTTTAGGTAGAAAAGGGAGTGAATGGTGGTATGGAAGGAAGAATTAAATGTCTCCTCTATTCTACTCGAGATTTTTATCATATTATTTGCAATTTTGTTGATTGCATTTTTTGTGTGAATCTCTCCTCTATTCGACTCGAAATTGCATTTCTTTTTGTGTGTGCTTTGGCATCTTTTCTTGGTGGTACACCCCCATTTATTAGTGAGGGGTATGGAAGAAGTGGATATAGAAAAAGGTGGTGTGCCACCCCGAACTTAGGGTTTGGGACTATTTTGGCTATTTTTGTTTCTATTTTATGGATGGAGGGGTACGAAGATGATAGAAGAAGTGTAGAAGAGAGTTCAGATCAGAATGCAACTTGATTTACAATTCAGTGCACTGGGTTGTTCTCTTTATCTTATTCTGCTCAAATAATGACTTGATAAGGATCCGGTGGGGATTCCATGATGTTGTTCCACTAGTCAGTTAGGAAGCATGACGTGTTTGATCCCTATCAGTTCGACATACACTTGCCATTTTTGCATAAAGATCATGATGTTAGGATTCATAAGCTTCACATGATGATTTCAAATAAAAGGCTAGTTTCAAGAAAAATGGTCGAGGGTATAATGATTCGAAATGCATAGCAGGCTAGGAAATGGCTTTTAATGAAATAGAAAGTGTAAAAAATCATCAATTATCTGTTCAATTACTTTGAAAAATTATTTAAAATTTTTGAAAATTTTGGTCAAAAATGCAACGATGAAATCGTCTGAAAAGGATGGGTGTAGGTGGAAAGTGAAATACGTACCACCCACCCTCCACCCCGAACTTAGAGATTTGCTCATCTTGAGCAACCCTAAATCCAGGATGGAGGGAAAATTCATGCCGAGATGTGGTTGTGTTCCAATCAGCGTGCGTTCTCCATCTAAATATTTCAAGAATGAAAACCAATCAAAACTAAATATAGCATCTCACGATGCGATTTTTATTTTAGTGCAAAATTATCAAAAAAGTAAAAACAAAATTAGAGAAACATTCTAATTTGAAATTAAAAGTAAAAATGAATTTATTGATCGGGTTGCCTCCCGAGCAGTGCCTTTGTTTTATGTCGATGGCTCGACTGAATCCTTTAATTTTACAATGGATATGTTGGATTGGTGAGTTCCAGAATTTCTTCGATGTCTATGTCATTTGAGGCAAAATATCTCTTTAGATGTTGACCATTTGCCACAAACTCTCCTGAGGTTTCGCTCCATAAAGAGAAAGCACCATGTGGGGAGATGCTCTTGACAATATAAGATCCTGACCAGTGAGAATGGAGTTTTCCTGGGAATAACCTTAGTCTTGAGTTGAACAGAAGAACTTGGTCTCCCAATTGTATGTCCTTTTTGTTTAGATGCATGTCATTCCAAAGTTTCGTACATTCTTTATAGATTCGTGCATTCTCATAAGTTGTCATGTGGAGTTCTTCCAGCTCCTGGAGTTGTAGAATCTTGGCTTGGCCTACTTTCTTCATATCAGAATTAAGTTGTTTTATTGCCCACCATGATTTGTGTTCAAGTTCAATAGGCAGGTGGCAAGACTTTCCATATATTAATCGAAACGGTGTAGTTCCAAGGGGAGTTTTGTAAGCAGTTCAGTAGGCCCACAATGCGTCATTGATTTTCTCTGACCAATCTTTTCGATTGCGGCCTATTGTTTTTTTCAATATAGCCTTGAGTTGAAGGTTAGAAACCTCTACCTATCCACTCGTTTGTGTATGGTAGGGTGAGGCTACCTTGTGCGTTACACCATACTTTATCAGTAATGCTTCAAAGCTTATTTCCAAAATATGGGAACCTCCATCGGATATCACAGTGCGAGGGACTCTGAATCGGAGAAAAAATGATATCTTTGAACATTTTGATGATAGGTTTGGAGTCACTAGAGACGGTTGGTATAGCTTCAACTCATTTTGAGACGTAATCCACTGCCACTAGGATGTAAGAAAATCCATGGGAAGATGGGAATGAACCCATATAGTCCGCACCCCAAACATCAAATATCTCGAATTCTTGTCACAACTTTAGTGGCATCTCATCTCTCTTTGTTATGTTACCCATTCTCTGACACTTGTCACATAATAAAACAAAGTTGTAGGAATCTTTGGATATGTTTGGCCAAAAGAATCCACATTGCAAAACTTTCAAGGCAGTTTTCTTAGAACTCATATGGCCTCCAACTGGGCCTGAGTGGCATTGCTCCAAAATAAGCTGAGCTTCTTCTTCAACGATACATCGTCTATATAGGCCATCAGCACAGAGCTTGAAGAGGTACAACTCATCCCAGTGATACTACTTCACATCATGCATGAATTTTTTCAGTGCATTTCTGGTGCATTCAGGATGGATAACGTTGGCGGTGAGATAGTTCACATAATCTGAGTACCAAGGGGTAGCTTCTGAAACTTTCATTAGTTGGTCATCAGGAAGAGAATCATTGATCGGGATCTTCTCAGTTTCCAGAGTGTGGATGCGACTTAGGTGGTCTGCTACAACATTCTTTGTACCCTTTTTATCTCTTATCTCTATATCAAATTCTTGCAATAGGAGAATCCATCTAATTAACCTAGGTTTAGCGTCTTTCTTCGCTAGGAGGTAACAGATAGATGCATGATCTATGTAGACAATGACTTTTGAGCCAATGAGGTAGGATCTGAACTTGTCAAAGGCATACACGACTATAAGAAGTTCTTTCTTGGTAGTTGCATAATTACTCTGAGCTTCATCGAGGGTCTTACAATGCATAGTAGATCACATACTGTTTCTTTTATATACATTGGCCTAAGACAGCACCCACAACATAATCACTAGCATCACACATAATTTCAAATGGGTGATCTCAATCGGGAGCTCTAATGATGGGTATTGTTGTAAGAGCATGTTTCAGGTTATTAAAACTTTTGACACATTCTTCGTCAAAATGGAACTCAGCGTCCTTTAGTAACAAATTGGTCATCGGCTTGGTTATCTTAGAGAAATCCTTTATGAACCATCTGTAAAATCCTACATGACCTAGGAATGCACGAACTTCTCTTACATTTGTCGGGATAGCGAGTTTGGAAATCACTTCGATTTTCACCCTATCTACTTCAATTCCTCGATTGCTAACTCTATGACCAAGGACAATGCCTTCCTTCACCATAAACTGACACTTCTCCCAATTCAACACAAGATGTGCTTCTTCACACTATTTAAGAATAAGAGATAGGTGCTTTAGGCATGAGTCATATGAATCTCCATATACATAAAAATCATCCATAAAAACCTCCATGATAGTCTCAGTTAGACCAGTGAATATAGCGGCCATGCAATTTTGGAAAGTTGCAAGCGCACTGCAGAGTCTGAACGACATCCTTCTAAAGGTATATGTTTCAAACGGGCAAGTAAAAGTCATTTTCTCTTGATCTTCTGGATTTATAGGAATTTGATAGAATCCAGAGTAACCATCGAGATAACGGAAATATTCTTGGTGAGCCAATCTTTCTAAGTCTTGATCAAGAAAAGGCATCGGAAAATGATCCTTTCGTGTCGTTTTGTTCAACTTCCTATAATCAATACACATCCTCCACTCGGTGACTATTCGAGTGGGGATGAGTTCATTATATTCATTTTGTATTACAGTAGTTCCACCCTTTTTCAAGACAACATGCACGAGACTTACCCATGGCGAGTCAGATATCAGATAGATGATCCCTGTAGTAAGTAATTTGATAACTTCACGACAGACTACTTCTTTCATATTTGGGTTTACTTTCATTGATGTTCAACAAATAGATTATGTTCTTCCACCATGGGGATTTTGTGCATACAAAGCGCTTGACTCACCCCGGTGAGATCACTCATCTTTTAGCATATGGATTTCCTTCTTTCCTTTAGTTCTGTCAAGAGTTTATCTTCTTGTTCTTCTGTTAGATCAGAATTTATGATGACTGGGCAGACTTTGAGGTCATCTAGAAATGCATACTTCAATCCCTCAGGTAGAGGTTTCATTTCAAGATCTTGTGGTTTTTCACATGGTTCTTCAGTGACATCCATAGCTTTGAGTTCCTCAATTTTGGTTTCAGGATCTTCTTCGGCAGTGTCAAGGTCGAGAACACAATTTTTCACTTGTTCATCAACTGAACTAGTTGCATTTGGGTTAGTCAAAGCTACTCCTAGAGGATCTTCTTATTTGTAATCCTCTTGTGTGAGTAGTGACATCTATTCTATGCACTGAATCAAGTAGACTTCTTCTTGCATGCTTGGTCTTCACATACTTTCATAAACTTTAAACTCGAGAGTTTCTTTACCTAATCTGAGCAGCAAAGTTCCTTCTTCAACATCAATCAGAGATCTTATAGTGGCGAGGAACAGACGTCCAAATATGAGGGGGTATCTAGTGTCTTCCTTTACGTCACATGGAACATAAGAGTCTTTGCCAACCTTGACAAGGACATCCTCAATGATTCCTAAGGGTAGAGTCACAGTGTTATCTACAAGTTGTATTGTCATACCAGTCGGGAGTAGTTCAGCAAACCCTAGCCTTTTGCAAAGGCTAAGTGGCATGATGGAGATACTGGTGCCAAGATTGACCAATCCTTTCTTACATGATGAATCACTGATATGGTAGGAGATCCCAAAAGATCTTGGATCTTTCTGCTTCTTGGGCATCTTGCTCTGGATGATGTCTGAAGTAGTTGTTGCCAACTTGACTGTTTCGTATTCCTCAGTTATATATTTTCTGGTGAGGATACTTCAAGTACTTCGTCCAGGCTGGTATTTCAGCCAGCGCATCTAGAAAGGGTATATCAACATGAAGCTTCTTCATAGCTTCTTTGAACTTATTGAAATGTGTATTAAGCTTTGTTTTCCTTAAACGAGCTGGAAACGGTATACGAGTTTTGTAAATAGGGATATTAGGTTCTGGTGTTGCTTTTTCCTCATCTTTAGCAGGTTTCTTAGAATTTTCTTTGTCTGACTTATCATTGCTTGGTTGTTCCTTCGGAAAAGATTCAGGTTCTTTGTCAACTTGATCTTTCACGTGGTCTTGTTCATCTATGACAATTATTGGTGTCTTGACGGGAGGGTCAGAATATATATTACCAGAACGAGTCATAACAGCCTTCAATTTCTCAAGATGTTTAGGGTTGTTCTCTGGTTGACCAGCAAAGGCTCCAGCAGGTGGCTTCACGCTAGCTGCAAGTTGAGCTAGTTGAGATTCAATGGCTTTCTGATGTGCTTACTGGTTAGCTATCAAGGCTTGATGGTTAGCTATCATAGTTTGTTGTGACTGCAGCATCTTCTCAATAGTCTTCAATTTGTTATCAAGAGAGATGAGTCTGGTTTGTTGCCCTTGTTGTTGATTTTGGTAAGGGGCCTGGTTGGGATTCTGGAATTGCGAGTTTTTCTGATAATTATTGAAGTTCCTATTTGCGAAGTTGCCTCTGAAATTCCCTTGATTCCCAAAATTTTGTTGTTGGTTATACTAGAATCCTGGTGGGCCTCGTTGTTGATTGTTTGAACCAAGTTGTCACGAGTTTTCTGCTCCTGAAGGATTTCCATATTGAAAACCAGGATGGTTCCTATTTTGATTTGGATTGTAATATCCTTGACCAGGGATGGTGTTGACAGCATTACGATTTTCCATTTGACTATTATCTCCTTGGCCACATGCATTTCTTAGAACAACATCGTAGAGAACATTGCATGCTAAAGTGGAATAATCAGTACCTTTACATGCTTCACAGAATAGCGAAGCTGGCTTAATCTATTCTTGTTGCTGAGGGGGTGAACATCCTCTTCCAAAAGCAGTAAGGGATGATTCAATATGGTCTTGCTTGGCAAGTAGGAGTTTGAGGGTTTCAACGATTGACTTGTATTTAGGAATAACTTCAGCCATAGCTACCTTCAACACTCCCTTACCAATAGATCTACCCCAATTAGCTTGATTTTTAGCTCCAACGGTGACAACCCTCCATGTGCTATCATAACTTTGTCGCATGAAGTTTCCTCCAGACGAGGAATCTAAAAACCTCTTGATATCATCATCCACACCCCTACAGAAGATTTCAATAAGCTGATTCTTAGGGATTCCATGGTGTGGACATTTGCATAGAAGATCTTTATATCTTTCCCATGCTTCAGCAAGGGTTTCACCAGGGGCTTGAGTGAAAATGGTTATTCTACACCTAATTTCATAGGTGAGAGAAGGGGGATGAAATTTTTCCAGAAAAATATTTTGAAGTTGTTCCCAAGTGGTGATAGGTTCGCATTGCAAGGAGTTGTACCAGCTTATAGCTCTATCAGAAAGAGAATACTTGAAAAGACAGAGTCGAATAGCATCGTAGGACACTCCATTTTGCTTTGTCATGGCACATAGATCAATAAACCTCATAAGATGTTCTTGACTATTTTCTCCTTATTTACCATAGAATGGGCTGTTTTGAAGCAAGGTAATCTAATATGCTTGTATCTCAAAGTTTGGAGCATTGATAGGAGGTGGTTGCACTGGGTGATGAACATCAGCAGCTTTAGGGATTGAGAACTCCCTAAGATCCTTTTGTAGTTTTGCTGCTTGTGCTGCTGCTTGAGCTGCTCGGATCTCTATTTCAACTGCAGCTCTGTCTTCTTGCATGAGCCTTTCTCTTTGTGCATTAAGGGCTTGAGCAACCCTTCGGGCTATTTCCTCCTCTTAAGCCATTCTTGCTTGGTTTTCTCTGTTCTGACGATGAAAAGTTTTGTCTATCTCAGGGTCAAAGCTAGTAGTGAGTATGGGACTGTTTAAACGGTGCATACACTATGCTTTGGGGGTACCTGAGATGGAAAGATCTTTTTGAAGTAAGATTGATGAAGTAGAGTCAAATTCAAGTGAATGATCGATTGTATCAAAAGAAAAAGCAAAATCCTAGATTAGCCTGAAAGAAATAGATTTGACTAACTGATTCCGTTGTCCCCGGCAACGGTGCCAGAATTTGACGTGGAATATTATCGCACTAACAAATTCACTCAGGGTTGAGATCCCCGAGCTTTTACCAAAACCTTGTGCAATAATACCACCCGCAAGCGGACAAGTCTTATTGCAGTATAGTTAAGGATCGAATCCCAAGAGACAACATTTTTAAGAATCGTTGTCAGTTGAATCTAGCCCAAGTAAGACTAATATTAGGAATGATTGGTTGATTTGAGGTTAATTAAACTAATTGTAGGAAAGTAAAGAGCATAATTAAAGTTGGATCTAGATTAATGATATGGAATCGCTGGGATGGTCTCGGGCTTCACCACCACTACACATGCAAACACATCCAATCATCAAACATCTAGGAATGATATAACTATCCAAATAAAACTATTGTGAACCCTCCCTGAGGGGTGTTTAGGTCCGCGTAAGCATCCCCTTAGGCATCAGATGTCTCGTCGCCATCTGGATAATATACTTACAGTTCCGAAAATACATAATCCAACTAAGGTTGTGACCCTCCCTGAGGGATGTTTAGGCACACAGAAGTGTCACTATAGGCTAGATGTCTCATCCCCTCACAGATCACACTCTTACGACCTCAAGGAATCCTATCAGAAGTTCTCGTCAAGGAGTCAATTGCGCTAATCGACAAGTAAGAAGATGATTAATCTACAGGCAAACATCAACGATTAACAAGGAAGATACAAAATCCAACTAAGGTTGTGTCCCTCCTTGAGGGATGTTTAGGCCACAGAAGCGTCACCGTAGGCTAGATGGCTCATCCCCTTACAGATCATACACTTACTACCTCAAGGAATCCCATTCTATTTCTAGTTTGGGAGTCAACCTCATTAGTCGACATTCTACCCTACATATAGAAGTTCTCACAACATAGGGAAAAACATGATGAAAGCAAGCAGGTAACCAATCTTCAAACATTAATGATTGACAACGAAATGAAAAGTTATATATATTGTCATGGAATGTTTAACAAGAGAATATGCTTGCATAGGCAGAGGGGCTAGTCCCCACACCCCAGCGAAAAGGAACTACTCGCTCATGATGCGAGAAACAAGAAGAACAGGAGAGAGGGAAGATTCCACCATGAGCATGATGAAGAAGGTAGTCATAGCTCGGTGAAGATGATGCGGTCTTATACGTCGTGTCAAGGCAGATCTTAGATGAGGAGGAAGAACCACCAAGGTAGACCGGGCAGACCTTCTTCTCCACCTTCCTTCTCTACTCGACTTCCTTGCTCACAGCAGGAGGAACAGGTGAAGTGGCTATGGCGTGGATGTACATGGATGGAGCTGGATCGAACCTTGCATTTGAGTAGCCTGGCGGCGTCCCTCGATCGATGCCCAAATGAGGACCCCTGTGGTCCTATTTATAGGCTTGGGTTTGGTCCTCACGTTTTTTATGTGAACTGCTTTAAACAATCTTGAGTCTCTATCCAAATGGTTTTGATTAGTACCCTCGAACCAGTTTTGGAGACTGGTTGATGGCCAAACGGTTTCATATTTCATACGGTTATGGCTTTAATGATTTCTGCCTATGATCGGTCTTGAGTTTCTGCCCAAACGGTCTTGTGGATCTATGACTATACGGTCTTCAACAAACGATCGTCGTTCAAATGGTCTTGAGAGTATCTGTTGACCAAATGGTCTTGAAGACCGAACAGATCCAAACGGTCTTGGGACCATGCACCGCCAAATGGTTTTGAGCTCTCACGGTCTTGGGTAAACAGTCTGCATCCCATCGGTCTTCACTTCTAAATGGTCTTGAAGACCGATGGGTTTCAATTGGTCTTGAGATGTAAACGGTCTTTGGCATCCAAACGATCTTTGTCATCCAAACGGTCTTGGGGACCGTTTGGGTAGGTGGCAGGTGGAGGAACATGTGAGTGAATGGCTAAGACCGAGAGGTCAAAACCGAATGGGTAGACTGCTAGGGCAAACCGCTTGGTAAAGAACGATTGACCAAGACCGAATAGCCAAAATCGTTTGGTTAAGACCGATTAGTCAAGACCAAGGTTGAGAGGATCTTTGGTGAGTTCTAGTTGATGGTTGATCCTGATCAAGACCTGCTCAAAATCAATATAAATCTAGTTAATAATCTTTATAATTGAGTCAGTTAAGAAATCTTGCATTTTGTGAGATTTAGGAGATGAAATCGAAAGTATTGAATCGAATTGGTCCCAAAAAGGCGACTGAAAATCATGATGAATATGGGTTCATCAGAGCCCATGTGCCTTCCAGTGGGGTCAGCATGGCATTACTCAAGTATGTCATGAGCCTCTTCCTTAGTAATACACCTGTGATAAAGTCCATTTGAACACAATCTAAAAAGATATGGATCATCCCAATAATATTGTTTTACATCATGCAAAAATTTAGCCTTAGAATGTCACTTATATTTAGGGTGAAATACACCTACGGCTAGAAATTTTACATAATAAACAAACAAAGGATATTGGGATTCCATCTTTAACAATTTATCATCAGGAAGAGAGTCATTTATGGAGATTCCATCATCATCGAAAAAATCAAGGCGACTAAGATGGTCAGCAACACCATTTTTGCAGAGCTTTTTGTCTAGGATTTCTAGGTCAAATTCCTAAAGTAAAAGGACCCAGCAAAGAAGGTGAGGTTTGGCATCCTTTTTGGTCATCAAATATCTAATGGCCACAAGGTCTATGTAAACAATGACTTTGGAACCTACCAAATATGAGCAGAATTTGTCAAAGACATATACTATGGCTAGCATTTTCTTTTCAGTAGTAGTGTAATTTTGTTGGGCTTCATCAAAAGTTTTGGATGCATAGTAAATCACATGGTGATTTTTATAAACACATTGTCTAAGAATAGCACCAACGGAGTAATCACTCACATCACACATTAACTCAAAATGTAAGGACCAGTCTGGGGCCCTAAGGATGGGAGTAGAAATGAGGGCATACTTCAAATAGAGAAAATTAGCTATGCAAGATTTTTCAAACACAAAAAGAGTGTCTTTTTGAAGGAGATCAATTAAGGATTTGATGTTCATAGAAAAATCACAGATGAAACGCCTATAAAAACTTGCATACCCAAGGAAGGCACGAATGTCCTTAACAGAAGAAGGTGGTGAGAGTTTTGAGATGACATCCATATTGGCTCTATCCACTTCAATGTCATGGTTTCTCACCCTATGGCCTAAAACAATTCCTCCAGTCACCATAAAGTGACACTTCTCCCAATTGAGGATCAAGTGTGCTTCCTCACATTTTTCCACCAGGGGGGTTCGTTAGCATAATGAATGTAACATTTCCCTTATCTGATTTAGCGAGTGAAATGGGCTTCTTTCACTCTGAAAAGGGGTTTTTTGCCAATCTCAGGATAAGAGGTGAGGGGGAAAGACTCTCTTACAGCCTACCCATCTGCTTTAGTAAACCCACTCAAGGTCAAGAGAAGGTTCTCTTTGTTTATTTCTCATATTAGGTTGAAAAAACTCACTGCAGAGGCCTCTATCCACTTCAATGCCATGGTTTCTCACCCTATGGCCTAAAACAATTCCTTCAGTCACCATAAAGTGAGACTTCTCCCAATTGAGGATCAAGCGTTCTTCCTCACATTTTTCCTCTCTTTCTCACCCTATGGCCTAAAACAATTCCTTCAGTCACCATAAAGTGACACTTCTCCCAATTGAGGATCAAGTGTGCTTCCTCACATTTTTCCTCATCCATAAAAACCTCCATGATGGTCTGAGTCAATCCAACGAAAATAGCATACATGCAGTGTTGAAAGATGGTTGTATCATTGCTGTAACGACCCCTCCCCGGGTAACCTCCACTTAAGGGAGACCAAGAGCTTAGAGGCATTATCCCAATAAGTCGGATCAAAGGTTCGACAATTAATCGATAATAATTATGAAATTCTACCAACTAAACTGAAATCTGGTATAAAATAAAACTTTGCATACCTTTTTGAAAACTTTGGAAATCTACTTCTATCCACAGCTTGAATCTATTCTATCTAATCCTCCTTGTAGTTTATTTCATATTTTCACACTGTGTCACTTTACTGTTTGTTCTTTTCAGATTTGTACCTAAAACGCCGACAAACAAAACGTCGGTCAGCATATATGAATATGCTGGTATGTGGGGACAACCAAAATGTCACACATAAGTCTAACGACCTAATTATCACAATCAAGTTAATTAACAAATCAATTTACAATTTCAATGTGTCAAACTCCACCGCGTTTGCCCTAACCCTGGAATACCCCCTTTTAGGGTGTCTTGTTGTCGTTGACTTAAGGCCACATTCTCCATCCTGAGCTTGGTTCTTGGGGTCACCTCTCATGGTACCCATTAGTCATTCATTAAAGACCACCTTCTCTATCCTGAGCTTGGTGTCTGGCGTCACCACTCATGGTGCCCATGGGTCTTCCCTCCTGGGCTTGACCTTTTGCATCTTCCATCAGGGCGGCATGTAGGTGCGAGGATACACACTTATATTATATTTTTGATAATCATAGTGTCTTTATAATTTTGCAAGTATGAACATCCAACTGATAGGTTGCATTTAATGTGATCAATCATCTGGAAATCCTTCGGGAAACTAATGCGATTAACCATAATTAACCACATACATGTCAGGCAGACTTGAGTACAGGAATAATCCAACTAAGAAAGAAATCGAGAATCAAGCAAGCACACAAATTGGCCCTAAAATACACATCCAATGATTCCTATCATGGATCATGTCATCCAGGTCTAAAAGGCCTAGTTGCTTCCTAGGGTTACTAGTCAACTTTAGGGTTTCGACTACAATTAGGGTTTCACTTCATTTTTACTACTTTAAACCCTAATTTTATAAGAATATTCACAAACCCTAATTATCTCATCTTATATTTCATAAAGATCCTAAGATCATCTTTTGACAACACAAAACCCTAATTTTGGATTAACTACTCTTTTCTTCCCATTTTCCCTTATTTAGGGTTTCTAAGGATATTATTCATCATATTAGGTTTTAAACCCTAAATCTTACAATTTCATCTTCAAGAGAGGTTAAGATTCACCTTTATCATTAAACAAGTTAACAATGCTCGAATTAACTTATTTGTAACATCAAATCTATCCTTTATTATTAATTAGGGTTTCTAACCACAAATTAATGACTTTTCCATATAAATTATATACTTTTGCAAAACAATACATATTTAGGATTTCCAACTATTTTTAACTTATTCCTCATATTTTTATGATCAACTTTCATGTATAAAGTTTATTCATCCGAGTTTTCTACTAATTTCTATGATTTTACAAGAAAAAGCCTTTTCATCATTATTTAAGCAGAGGGGGAAAATTATCGGAAATTCATGAGTCGTTTGATTGATGGACCGGTGATCCAGTCCCTGGATCAGACGATCCCTATCGCACATGCCTAAATTAGTCACTCTCACTCTTGTTCGTTTGATCCCCGCTTGGGATCACGATAGACCGTGATCGTACGGCTATCCGTCGTCGTCTTCCTCTGACTGCGCGACGGACTGCGGTCAACTTGCCAGTTCACTTTGAGCTCCAGGCCACCAGCAAAAGATCTGAGAAGCCACGAAGCTTCATCGTCATCGTTCGAACTCGACACACCACTCAATTGCACAATCTACCCTGACCTTCACTGTGAACGAGTCACCGGAGATCCGTTGTGGCTCACAGGTTGCAGAGGGGGTGGGTTAGGTTAGAATTGGCAATTGAAGTTGTCGCTCCACTCTTCGTCATGCTCCACAGTGATTGGGATGGTTTTTAGGTTTGCTGGTACCCTCAAGTACCCTCCCTTATATAGGGCTAGTTCTTGGGAGTCCTGCAATTTGGGGGTTTCTTCCCTCATCAGCGATAGCCCCCGTACTTAGGGTCTAGATGCTTCGGAACGTTCTCTCGAAGACGATGGATTCGTTGGTTTTTCAAATTATCGCCTCAACTGATGGGAATTGGGATTCCCAAATCATATCCCAGTCCCACTGGAACTCGGGGTATATGATGCATGGCTACCCTTGGATCCGCGGTCCCCTGGACCACGCGGGTCATCTAACGGCCGTCATCGCTCCCCACATGGCTATTATCTAAAAATGAGTTAAAATGGTATTTTAATATGATAACTTGGAAAAATCGTTTCTCTCTCCTTGTTTAACATTTTCTTCTCAAAATTTAGGTAAAACTCCATCTTGGATTTATCTAATTGTATATTAAATTTGAAAGTTAAATTCCAATGGTTGAGAGTTTTTCCTTCTCATACAATTTATTCATCAATTAAACCAATTTTAATTAATATTTCCTTTTCAATTTCCATTATCTAATTATCTCGGGTCCCTTGGTCCTCAAGGAACCCTAAGGGTACAAAATCTCCCATTGGGAAATATCTCTTTTCCTTTTCCCATTATCTTTACCCTTTTCTTATTTTTCTCTTTTTATTAGGCAAACCATTTCCTTTTTATTTCTCTTTTCTTTTCAATTGGGCCCAATGGCCAACTAAGCCCAAATACAAACAATCAAGGCCATTGTACACAAAATCCACTAATTAAAGCAAACAAATCAATCATAGTTTTCATTTATCATTTAAAGAGAGTTACACATCTCATTACAGTATTCAGAAAATTGAGGTTATAACATCCTCCCCTCCTTACAGGAATTTTGCCCTCAAAATTCAACAATCAAATAAACAAGTCAGGGTATGCTCTTTCCATGTCCGTCTTCAGCTCCCATGTGGCCTCATCCTCTTCATGTTGCTTCCAAAGAACCTTCACCATCTCTATATTCTTGCATATGAGCTCTTTCACCTTGGTATCTAGAATTTGCAAAGGTGACTCAGGATAGGTCAGCTTCCCTTGAAGCTCAATAGGTTCAATGCTCAGCACATGGCTTGGATCTTACACATATCGCTTTAGGTTGGACATGTGAAACACATCATGCATCATACTATACTGAGGGGGTAACGCCAAATGATAGGAAGCTTCACCAATCCATTCTAACACCTCAAACGGACCCACGTATTGGGGACTCATCTTTCCTCTGTTCTTAGCTATAGCTCAGAGCGGTCGGATTTTCAAAAACACATGCTCTCCTACATTGAAATGCATATCAGTCCGCTTTGCATCAACATACAACTTCTGTCGATCATGGGCTCTCTTCAGCCTTTGCTTGATCAAAGCAACTTTATCAGCATACACTTGGAACTCATCTGACCTCAACAAGGTCCTCTCACCAACATCATCCCAGTGAAGTGGGGACCGACACGGTCTCCCATACAAAGCTTCATATGGAGGCATCCTGATACTAGCTTGGTAGCTTTTGTTATAGGAAAACTTAGTTAAAGGTAGGTACTTCTCCCATGAGCCACCCAAATCGACCATGTAAGCTCTTAACAGATATTCTAAAGTTTGGATCGTCCTTTCTGACTGACCATCCGTCTGGGGGTGATAAGTCGTACTAAACTTCAACCTGGTACCAAGTTCCTCTTGAACTTTCTTCCACAACTTGGAAGTAAACTTTGGGTCCCTATCCGAGATGATCGAGCCTGGTACGCCATGTCAATGTACTATCTCCCTGATATACAGCTCAGCTGGGTCTGGTACCTTAGCAGTGGTTTTTAAGGCAAGGAAGTGTGCAGACTTGGTAAGACGATCTACCATGACCCATATCGCATCATGACCTTTCTTGGTCTGGGGTAGACCCACTACAAAATCCATGATGATCTGCTCCCATTTCCATTCTAGAATCTCTATTGATTGTAAAAGCACATCGGGTCGTTGGTGTTCAACCTTCACCATCTGGCATGTAAGACAGCTGGCCACACATGCTGCAATGTCCTTCTTCATTCCCAGCCACCAGAAAAACTGATGCAGGTCCTTGAACATCTTAGTAGTCCCTGGGTGCATTGTGTATTTGGACCCATGAGCCTCTTGCATGATACGTTCCTTTATCGATGAATCCACTGGAACCCATATACGATTCTCAAACCTGATTCCCCCGTCTACTCCCACGGATAGACGAGTTTGTGGCTTCATCATCAAACCTTTCATCTTGTCTAGCTCTTCACTGGTCAAATGTGCTGCTATGATCTCACTTAACAACTCAGATTGGATCTGGATATTAGCCAAACGAACTCGATCTTCAAGTGGTTGTGGAGTCCACTCCACCAGCTCCTCCAAACTCTTCCATTGACTGGACAAAATGGCTGCACACTTAAGTTGTTTATGACTCAAAGCATTAGCTACGACATTCACCTTACCAGGATGATAGGAGATGGTGAAGTCGTAATCCTTCATATACTCCATCCATCGTCGTTGTCGTAGGTTCAGGTCTCTTTGTGTCAGCAGGTATTTTAAGCTCTTATGGTCGGTGAAGATATCAAAGGTAGCACCGTATAGGTAATGCCGCCATATCTTCAAAGCATGGATAATAGCAGCTAACTCCAGGTCATGTGTCGGGCAATTCACCTCATTGGGCTTGAGCTATCAGGAAGCATATGCAACCACATGTCGATTCTGTTCCAACACACAACCAAGTCCCATCTTGGAAGCATCGGTGAATATCATTAAACCCTCATTGCCAGAAGGCAGAGTCAATACAGGGGCGGTGGTCAGCTTCTCCTTCATCTCCTGGAAGCAAGCTTCACATACGTCGGACCACACAAACTTCACACCCTTCCGGGTTAACATGGTCAATGGAAAAATAGTCTTTGAGAAATCTTTGATGAAGCGACGGTAGTATCCGTCCAACCCCAAGAAGTTGTGTATCTCGGAGGGGTTCTTCGAAGCTGGCCAGTCTCGTACTACCGATACTTTGGTTGGATCTATGATGATCGTTACTCCTAAGATGATGTGTCCAAGAAACATGACTTAGTATATCCAAAACGCACATTTCGAGAACTTTCCTAAAAACTTATGCTTTCTCAGTATATCAAGGACTCTACCCAGGTGGTCATGGTGTTGGGCTAGGTCATCATAATACACCAAGATGTCATCTATGAACATTGTCACAAAAGAGTCAAGGAAAGGTTGGAACACACTGTTCATGAGGTTCATAAAGATGCTAGGTGCATTGGATAATCCAAACGGCATGACTACAAACTCATAGTGGTCATATCGGGTCCAGAAATCCATTTTAGGTATATCCTCACTCCTTACTCTCACCTAGTGGTATCTTGACCTCAAATCGATCTTGGAAAAGACTTGAGATGGTTTGAGTTGGTCGAACAGGTCATCTATTCTAGGCAAAGGATACTTATTCTTAATGGTTTCCTGGTTGATCATTCGATAATCAATACACATCCGAAGTGACACATCCTTCTTCTTAACAAAGAGGACTGGTGCTCCCCAAGGTGATGTATTGGGACAGATAAAACCTTTATCCAACAAAACCTACAACTGGGTTTTCAACTCAATAAACTCTGCAGGGGCTATTCTGTAGGGTTTCCTAGATATAGGGTTAGTCCCATGAGCTAACTTGATGGATAAATCTACCTCCCTCTCAGGGGGAATCCCTGGTAGATCGTTTGGAAATACATCTGCATACTCCCAAACCACCTCTATCTCCTCTAAGAATCACCCCTTAACCTCAGGTTCCGTAACTATGGCTAGGTAGGCTCGACAACCCTTGGATAGCATCTGCTCAGCTTTCAAGGTGGACACATAAAGGTTGGTCGTCGCATCCTTCCTTCCTCAAATTGTGATGTGTTGATGGCCATTTTTTATAATAAGGATTTTCTTCTCCCTACAGTCAATCTGGGCTCTATAGGTGGAAACCCAATCCCTACCGATGATTACATCAAAATCATTCGTATCAAGAAGGATGAAGTCAGTGGGAAGCTCATGGTTCAGATATTTAACTGGCAAGATAAGGGTTTTCAAAAGAGATGTATAGATACGACCACTTGGGGTTGTGACATCCAAAACATACCCTAAATCATTGATGTCTAAACAAAGCATAGTTTCTAGATTTCTTGAAATAAAAGTATTAGTAGAACCAGAATAAAAAAGTGCTTTTACATGTTGTCCCATGACTTCCAACAAGCCTACATAGTTCATACCAAATCAGAAATCTATTACATGACCTACTGAACAAAAAGGAAAACTCTAGGGGTTATTACCCTTGATCAGCCTATTAGCATTCGCCTGAGCTTCTTCATTGTCGATGGCAAACACCCTAGCTTGTCTCCTCTCTCCAGTTGGGGGTTCTCTGGTCGGTACTCCTGTTGGGGGTGTTGCAGCTATCGGTTGTGCTTCCACCGGTTGTGACCCCAAAGGTCCTCTTGGGTCGGGCTGGGGCAGTTGGCGATGAAGTGCCCCTCTTGCTGACATCGGAAACACACCTTCTTATCAAAGCGGCATTTCCCAAGATGTGTCCATCCACAGGTATGACACTTCTAGAAGTGATTTTCACCACGTGGTTTGCCTTTGTGTTTGTGCTTGCCTTTGTTGTGATTGCACCCTTGTCCCTTCTTTTGCTCATTCTTCTGTCCCTGAGCTCCTTCAGTGAAACCCAAGTATCCTTTGGAGGGATTTTTTGTCGGCATCACCGTCCTTTCCATGTCCAAGGCGGTGTTGTAGGCTTCTGAGAAGGTCTTCGGCTTACTAGCCATCACATGAGGCTTGATGGCAGGGTGCAGACACTCTATGAAGTGGTTTACCCTCCTCTGTTCATCCATCATGTGTTTGAAACATTCCAGGATGTGGAACTTGCAACCAAAGTCTGCAACTGACGAACTCCCCTGAGTCATGTTGGTGAACTCCCTTTCCTTCTCCTTCTTAGCTGAGACGGGGATGAATTTGGCGGTGAAGATTGTCTTGAAATCGGTCCACGCCATTGGTTCTTTGCTTAGGTCTTGTCATGTGATATGATTCTCCCACCATATCTTGGCTGCACCTTCAAGGAGGTGAGCAGCAAAGAGAACCTTCTTGTTTGGTTGCACATCAAGCATGTGAAACCCATTCTCAACTACAAGAAGCCAAGCCTCCACCTTGTAGACCACTTCTACCTAATCTTCTCCCCAAAACTTCTCAATATTTAGCTTGATGAAGTCCAAGATGGTGTCTCCCAGTCGAGAACGAATAGGTAGGGGCTCGCCATTCTACCCTCTAGAGATATCCCTGAGGGCCAGGGCACGGATAGCCTCAGTCAGCCGATTATGCTGCTCCATCCATACTGCATCAGTGGTGTGAACCACCATAGTCGGTTCCAGACTACCAGACTGGTCCTCCTCCATCTGGGCTTCCTCCTCATACACATGTAGCTCCTCGTATCCTTATCCCTCCTCCTATTCAAGGTTACTGAAGGGTATCAGATCAGGGTTGGGGACCTCATGAGCAGTTTCTTCCGATCTCTTCCTCTTCTTTGAGGATTCATTACCATGGTTCCACTTCCTCTTCTTGGGAGACCCCTTCTCCTTTCAGGGAGGCCCACCACCATTGGTGGCAACCGGGATAGAAACGGTCTTTGTACGAGCCATCTACATAAGCATGCAAATAGACCTTTAGTCTATACTTAACTAATTATACTTATGTCGATGACATCTTAATTACATATCTTTTATTAATTTGGTGGAGGATTCCTTAAACCCTATCAACATTACCCATACCTTAAGAGGGTGAGGAAAAGAGAGGAAACCCTAATCCTTAAAATCCTTAATAGCATTTAAGTTGAGAAGGGATGAACAAGATGAGAAAGTCCTAAAGGTATCTTATTTTGAGTCAAATCCTGAGACATTGGCCAGGCAGTCACACAAATTCGGGAGTCCTCGTATTCTGACTAGTGGTGCAGAGGAAAATATTGCCAACCCTCAGACGTGATCCTTTTCTAGACACCTCTATCTTTTAGAAAATCCTCTAATAACTCCCTCGGTTCTATGGAATTTGCAAAATTTAATAATTATTAAAGATTAAATGAGGAACCTAGGCTCTGATACCAAATTATAACGACCCTGTCCCCGGTAACCCCCACTTAAGGGAGACCAAGAGGTCAGAGTCATTATCCCAATAAGCCGGATCAAAGGTTCGATAATTAATCGATAATAATTATGAAATTCTACCAACTAAACTGAAATTTGGTATAAAATAAAACTTTGCATACCTTTTTGAAATCTTTGGAAATCTACTTCTACCCACAGCTCGAATCTATTCTATCTAATCCTCCTTGCAGTTTATTTCATATTTTCACAATGTGTCACTTTACTATTTGTTCTTTTCAAATTTGTACCTAAAATGCTGACAAACAAAACGTCGGTCAGCATATATGAATATGTTGGTATGTGGGGACAACCAAAATGTCACACATAAGGCTAACGACCTAATTATCACAATCAAGTTAATTAACAATTCAATTTACAATTTCAATGTGTCAAACTCCACTGCTTTTTCCCTAACCCTGGAATACCCCCTTTTAGGGTTTCTCATTGTCGTTGACTTAAGGCCACCTTCTCCATCCTGAGCTTGGTGTCTGGGGTCACCTCTCATGGTACCCATTAGTCATGCATTAAAGACCACCTTTTCTATCATGAGCTTGGTGTCTAGGTCACCACTCATGGTGCCCATGGGTCTTCCCTCCTGGGCTTGACCTTTTGCATCTTCCATCAGGGTGGCATGTAGGTGTGAGGATACACACTTATATTATATTTGTGATAATCATAGTGTCTTTATAATTTTGCAAGTATGAACATCCAACTGATAGGTTGCATTCAATGTGATCAATCATCTGGAAATCCTTCGGGGAACTAATGTGATTAACCATAATTAACCACATACCTGTCAGGCAGACATAAGTGCAGGAATAATCCAACTAAGGAAGAAATCCAGAATCAATCAAGCACACAAATTGGCCCTAAAATGCACATCCAATGTTTCCTATCATGGATCAAGTCATCCAGGTCTAAAAGGCCTAGTTGCTTCCTAGGGTTACTAGTCAACTTTAGGGTTTCGACTACAATTAGGGTTTCACTTCATTTTTACTACTCTAAACCCTAATTTTAAAAGAATATTCACAAACCCTAATTATCTCATCTTATCTTTCATAAAGATCCTAAGATCATCTTTTGACAACACAAAACCCTAATTTTGGATTAACTACTCTTTTCTTCCCATTTTCCCTTATTTAGGGTTTCTAAGGATATTATTCATCATATTAGGTTTTAAACCCTAAATCTTACAATTTCATCTTCAAGACAGGTTAAGATTCACGTTTATCATTAAACAAGTTAACAATGCTTGAATTAACTTATTTGCAACATCAAATATATCATTTATTATTAATTAGGGTTTCTAACCACAAATTAATGCCTTTTCCATATAAATTATATACTTTTGCAAAACAATACAGATTTAGGATTTCCAACTATTTTTAACTTATTCCTCATATTTTTATGATCAACTTTCATGTATAAGGTTTATTCATCTGAGTTTTCTACTAATTTCTATGATTTTTACAAGAAAAATCCTTTTCATCATTATTTAAGCAGAGAGGGAAAATTACCAGAAATTTGTGAGTTGTTTGATTGATGGACCGATGATCCGCTCCCTAGATCAGACGATCCCTGTCGCGCATGCCTATATTAGCCTCTCTCACTCTTGTTCGTCTAATCCCCGCTTGGGATCACAATAGACCACGATCGGACAGTTGCCTATCGTCGTCTTCCTCTGACTGCGCGAAGGACTGCGGTCAACTTGCTGGTTGACTTCGAGCTCCAGGCCACCAGCAGAAGATCTGAAAAGCCACAAATCTTCGTCATCATCATCTGAACTCGACGCACCACTCAAATGTACAATATACCCTAACCTTCACCACGAATGAGTTGTCGGAGCTCCACTGTGGCTCGTAGGTTGCAGAGGGGTGGGTTAGGTTAGGATTGGCATTGAAGTCGTCGATCCACTCTTTGTCGTGCTCCACAGTGATTGGGATGGTTTTTAGGCTTTTTGGTACCCTCGAGTACCCTCCCTTATATAGTTCTAGGTCTTGGGAGTCATGTGATTTGGGGGTTTCTTCCCTCGTCGGCGATAGCCCCCGTACTTAGGGTCTAGATGCTTCGGAACGTTCTCCCGAAGACGATGGATTCGTTGGTTTTTCATATTATTGCCTCAACTGATGGGAATTGGGATTCCCAAATCATCTCCCAGTCCCACTGGAACTCGAGGTAGACGATGTATGTCTACCCTTGGATCTGTTGTCCCCTGGACCACGCGGGTCATCCAACGTCCGTCATCGCTCCCCCCATGGCTATTATCTAAAAACGAGTTAAAAAGGGTATTTTAATATGATAACTTGGAAAAATCATTTCTCTCTCCTTGTTTAACATTTTATTCTCAAATTTAGGGAAAACTCCATCTTGGCATTGTCTAACCATATATTAAATTTTAAAGTTAAATTCCAATGGTTGAGAGTGTTTCCTTCTCATCCAAGTTATTCATTAATTAAACCAATATTAATTAATATTTCCTTTTCATTTGCCATTATCTAATTATCTCGGGTCCCTTGGTCCTCAAGGAACCCTAAGGGTACGAAATCTCCCATTGGGAAATATCTCTTTGCCTTTTCCCATTATCTTTACCCTTTTCTTATTTTTCTCTTTTTCTTAGGCAAATCCTTTTCTTTTTTATTTCTCTTTTTTTCAATTGGACCCAATGGCCAACTAAGCCCAAATACAAACAATCAAGGCCATTGTACATGAAATCCACTAATTAAAGAAAAAAAATCAATCATAGTTTTTGTTTATCATTAAAAGAGAGTTACACATCTCATTACACTATTCAAAAAATTGAGGTTATAACAATTGCACAACCCGAACAGCATTCTCCGAAATGCATACGTGCCAAACTGGCAAATAAAAGTTGTTTTCTCTTGGTCTTCTTGATGAATGGGAATTTGATAGAAACTTAAATAATGGGCGAGGCGCACTAGTACTTGATCCAGGAAGGGAAGGGGGAAATGATCTTTCAAAGTGGCCTTATTTAGTTTCCTATAGTCAATACACATCATCCATCCTGTGATAGTGCGAGTGGGAATAACCTCATCATTGTCATTTTTCACGATTATGGTACACCCTTTCTTTGGGATGACCTGAATTGGGATAACCCAAGGAGAGTCGGAGACGGGGTAGATCCCTAAAACCAAAAGCTTGATAAATTCTAGACGCACTACCTTTTTCATGTTGGGATTCAGTTTCCTCTAAGGGTCTCTAGAAGGTTGTACTATTCTATGATAGGAATTTTATGCATGTAAATGGATTGATCTATTCATGTCAAATCAGCCATTGTGTATCCTAAGTCATATTTCCCCTTCCTAAGTTCTATCATTATCTTGGTTTCCTATTCATGGGTGAGATAAGAGTTGATGATAACAGGATAAAGCTCTTGCTCATCAAGGAAAGCATACTTAAGACATTTATGGGGGTTCACGTCAGGTGCCTTTGGGGGTTCAGGTTTTGCATCTACAATGGAAACCATTTTTAGTTCTTCAAACTCCTCATCATGAATCTCCTCAAAGGTGTTGAGATGATGTATGAATTGTTCCAATTGCTCATCTTCTGATCCACAATCAATAGGGGTCACAAGGGCATTTTGGAGGGGATCCTCAACTAATTCCCATTCTTGTCTCAATTGTTGCATCTTCTCAATACAATCAACAAGATAGACCTCTTCTTGGAGGCTTGGTCCATGCATGCTTTCAAATACCCTAAAATTTAAGGTTTGTTTTCCTAGGCTCAAGAAAAATGTTCCGGCCCCAACATCAATCAAGGTATGAGCGGTGGCCAAAAAGGGATGGACAAAAAGGATGGGGTACCTTAAGTGTTCCATTATGTCCATGATAACAAAGTCACATGGGACATAGGCATCCTTCCTAACTCTTACAGGTATGTCTTCAATGATATGCATGGGTTTGGTCATGGATGAGTTAGCTAATTGGATGGTCATGGCGGTGCGGAGCATGTCAACAAAGCCTAGACTCTTACAAAGACTATAGGGCATAATAGAAATACTAGCGCCCATATCTTCAAGACCCTTCCTACAAGCATTATCACCTAGGTAGCACCCAATCCCAAAGGAACTGGGGTCTTTCTTCTTTTCACGCATCTTCCTTTGGATAATATCAGAGGTGGTCATAGAAAGCATGACTGTCTCATGCTCGTTAGTGTAGTACTTCCTGGTCAAAAGTGATTTCATGTATTTGGATCAAGCCGGCATATCAGATACGTCATCAAGAAAGGGAATATCCACATGCAATATTTTCATGGCTTCCCTAAATTAAAATGAGTGTCAAGTCTAGTTTGCTTTAGGTGGGCCTAGTAAGGAGGATGAGGTTTGTAAATGGGAGTTTATGGCTTGTCAATTTCCACATGTGGGACCACAGGAGAGGGGGTGGAAAGAGTGGGAATGGCAGGAGTGGGTGAGGGAGGAGTTTCGATGACCACTATATCATCATCCTCAAAGTCCTAGGGGACAACTAAGGGTTTCTCTGGGGGAGGAGTATGAGTCTTCCCTGAGTGGGTGGAGACAACCTTTAGTTTTTCGAGATGTTTTGGGTTGTTCTCAGGATGTCCAGCGAAGGTCCCTACAGGGGTTTTTTTTTGGGCAAAAAGACGAGAAAACTGAGGGTCGGTTGACTTCTAGTGTGCTATTATGATTTGCTTTAAGGCTGAAGTCCTATCCTCTACAACAGAGGTGGGGACATTCTGTTGAGGTGGTGGTTGATGAAGATTTTGATATTGTTGTCCTTGGTGAGGTCAACAGTTTTGGAAATTGCCCCTAAAGTTCCTTTGGTTCCCAAAATTCCTTTAATTGTTATTGTATGAGAAACTTGGTGGTGGACGATAGTTGTCTTGGGGTTATTGGGGTCTTTGTGGAAGGCGAAGTTGAGATTAGTATTCAGCTCTAAGGGGTTTCCATATTGAAATCTGGGTTGGCTTCTGTCTTGGTTTGGATTGTAGTAAGCCGGGCCCGAGATATGGTGGATAGAGTTAAGGTCATCCACTTGTTTACCAACATCAGGATGAATAGGGGTGTTGTAGAGATATTGAAATTGGAGGATAGTATGATCATACCCTTGGCATATCCCACATAGTGATTCAGCAGCCCTCACTTGTTGAGGTTGCCTTTCATAGGCATTAAATGAGGATTCCAAGTGATCTTATTTCAAAGAGATCAATTTAAGAGATTTGGAAATAGTATGAATGTCTGGGTTTACCTCATCCTTAGAAACTTTTAGGATCCCACCGGTTCCTCGTCTAGCCTGGGTTTCGTATTCTCATTTAACTACCTTCCACACGCTGCTTAGGTTTTGGACATTAAATTTCCTCTAGATGAGGAATCAAGAAATTTCTTGGTGTCATCATCAACACCATGACAAAATATCTCAATGAGTTGAGATTGTGATATGTCATGATGGGGGCAACGGGGGAGGAGTTTCCTAAATCTCTCACAAGCTTCTCCTAAGGTTTCTCTAGAGAACATTGAAAATAAAAGAATTTCTCCTCTGATCTCATAGGTAAGGGAAGGAGGGAAGTATTTATCTAAAAAATTTGTTTGAAGAGCTTCGTAAGTGGTGATAGCATTTTCACTCTCCATGGCATTATACCAACTATTAGCTATCCATGAGAGAGAGTGTTTGAAAAGCCTAAGTCTAATGGCATCTTCAAAGCACCTGGGATCTTGGTCAAGGAACTAAGGTTTGTGAAATGTTTGAGGTAATCTTGACAACTCTCCCCCTTGTTCCTTGAAAATGGGTTGTCCTGAAGCATGGTGATCCACTGAGTGTGGATCTCAAATTGGGGGGCAATAATCATAGGTGGCACAATTGGGTGTTGTGCATATCTAGTTTTTGGAGTGGAAAAATCTTTTAATTGTTTTTGTCTCTCAGCCTTCCTCTGAGCGGCTTTTACAGCCACTTGCTTAGTGATATAAGTTGCGCACAAGTTGGCTTCTTGGGCAGTGTGTTCAGCCATCATTAGCCCTCTTTGAGTGGCGAGTACCTGCTCAATCCTATAGGAAACCTCCTCTTCATCCATCCTAAGTTAGTTTTATTGATTTAAGCGATGGAAGGTTCTCTCTGGCTCGGAATCAAAAAGTGGTAGCCTAGAATCATCCGATGGGCGGTGCAAGCACAGTTATACAAATATATTCAAGTGAAAAAAATGTACTGCTAGAATGGAAACTCAGCAGAAAGAGGAGATAGCACTAATGTTACTCAAAAGGCATATAAATTTTTAAAAAAAATTTTCAAACATTTTCAGGGTTCAAGAAAAGGATCGGTTGTCCCCGACAACGGCGCTAAAATTGATATGTGTCATTGAGCACACCAATTCAGTAGAATAAATACCTAGAGTTTAATACTTTTTTACTTTTCAGTTCAGGCAGTATAGAAGGTCGATCTCATAGGACAACATTTTTAAGATTTGTTTTATTTTAATCCCAAATGATTTTTGAAATTATTTCTTTTTTGGTATTTTGAAAGATTGTCTAAAAATAAAGTCTAATTTTGAGGGGTTTGATTAAACTAATGCAAGAAACTATAGTGCGAGAATAATAAAAGATTATACTAAGTAAGAAAAAGGAAAGATTAAGCTAAGCAAGAAAAGTAAAGTAAGAAGAAAGTGAAGGTTAGCACAAAATAAAAGATTATCTAAAGATGAGAATAAAATTGCAAGAATTAAACAGAAGTGATTGCAACAAATGTTGAACAAATGATTGAAATCATATGGGGAAAACATCGAGGCTTTAGGGGTCTTCACCACCTTAGCCAAAGTGGAGATCAAATCAAGAATATATGATAATTAAAATATGAAAAGTGGGTATGCAATTTATTTGTAAACAAAATGCAAATGTCAAACTCCACATGAACCCATTGGTCCTGGCGTTCACGCTTTAGAGTTCATCATCCCAATGGGGATTTTTCCATGATCACATTTAAATCCCTATGCAAGTAGTTTAGTTGTTCTAAATTATGGATTCCATGATGGCATCTGCCAGAATTAACTTGCGATAAAAATGAGAGATCACTTCATCTAAATTGGTGATTCTCTAAACCAAAAGCCATCCATATAAGAAAAATTGTAAGGAACTAAATTGATCAACACAATGGCTAAGGGGCTATTCCCCTTGCCTCGATAAGAAACTACTCGCTACTTATAATGAGAACAGGAGAAATAAGGAGAGAAAGAAAGGAAGTCATAGACCACAATTTTGGAATCTCCGAAGAGTCCAAGGCGGTGACAATTAAATGGCTTAATTTCTTTGTCTCCCGCTCCAAGAAGAAAATGTGAGAAGAAGACAGAGAAAAAGAGACATCTAGATGTAGAAGAAAAGAACCAACTTTATTGCTTGAATATAAAAGTTACACTAGGAAAGCAAATTGACAAACTTTCACTACTAATTGCGTATAAAAATTTGGGACTCGTTTTCTTAGTGGAGTCCCCCCCTCCTTTTATAGGGTAAGGAGAGATGGAAACCTTGAGAGGGTGAAAGAAAGCATATAAGTGGCGGATATTGAAAATTAAATGCATGTGCTTCATGAAACGGACATCTCACTAAGCGAGATGATCATCTGGTGATGACTAGGCATGAGCCTAGAAGATTTAGATTGAAACCCTAAGAAGGGTTGTGGTGGCGCTCACCTGGATGAAGTCTTGGGCTCAAAGCAACGTCCTAGACAATCATCTGAGGTCTGTGGTAATCTCGTTTTGGGTGTGATATGGCTAGGTCATGGAGTAGCAGCCGAACCCGAGTGGCAGTGCCCTAACTTTCATTTCTTTGTCTTGAAGTAAGACTTTGAAATGGTCGTTTCATCTAAGCAAACTCTAGTGCTGAGTGGTATATCTTATAGGTTGTTTCATCTAAGCCAGATGGTCGTATGGTGGTTTGAGGGTCGATGTCAATGCTTCGCCTTTCAGGATAGTTTAAATTTTGAATCTTCCTTGATTGCACCCTGTTGCAGTCGAGATGACCGTCTTGGGCATATCAGACAGTTGTCTAGTTTGGAAATGGCGTCAACCAATTTCAAAATTCCTACCAACCAAGACTTTGGAGAAGATGCTTTTGACGGACATGACGACCATCCCCAAGCCCCAAATGGTTGTCTAACCTTGTTGGATAGCTAGCTATCATCAAATGGATAGTAGGGTGGGTTTCCAACCTCTCGTTTGGTTTTAGAAAAAAGGAACTAAGTGTCTGAAATGTAAACAAAAGTGTTAGCTAATTAAGACAAATATAAACTATTTTTGTAAAATTTTAAAAGATTGGGTTGCCTCCCAATAAGTGCCTAATTTAATGTCAAAGGCCCAACAAAGCTAGATTAGGGAGCCATTTTAGACTTGGGAGGGGGAGGGGGTTCATGCAAATCGAGGTCTTCGAGCAAGGAGAGTTGATGTGTCTCAAAAGATAAAAAATACTCAACGGTGATGCATTGTTTAATCATATGTCCATTAACCTTAAACTCCCCTAAAACCTTATCCCAAAGAAGAAAAGTTCCATAAGGGTAGGCACACTTGACAAGGTAGGGTCCATACCATCTAGATTTAGGTTTTCTAGAAAAAAAGTCTTAATCTAGAGTTATACATTAAAACTTGATTGCCCTCCCTAATTTCCTTTTTCCTAATATGACCATCATGCCATAGTTTGGTTTTGTCTTTATAAATTCTAGCATTTTCATAGGTCGTCATTTGGATCTCATCTAACTCTTGCATTTGCAAAAAGTGATTTTCACCTACAGTAGTTAAGTCAAAATTAAACGTTTTGATGGCCCAATTAGCCTTATGCTCTAATTATATGGGAAAATGGCATGAGTTCTCATAAATCAATTTAAATGGAGTGGTGCCTATGGAGGTTTTGTAGGTGGTCCTATATGCCCACAAGTCATCATTGAGTTTTAAATCCCAATCAGTCCTAGTGTGATTTACTATTTTCTCTAGGATGGACTTGATTTGCCTATTTGACACCTCAACTTGACCACTACTCTGAGGGTCATAAGGGGTGGCAACCTTGTGAGGGACTCCATACTGTTTCAATAAGGACTTGAAACTCTTCTCTAGGAAATGGGGACCTCCATCAGAAACTATAGTGTGAGGTACCCCAAATCGAGGTAAAATGATATCTTTGAAGAGTTTCTTCTCATGCTTGGAATCACATGTTTTGGTTGGGATGGCTTCAACCCATTTGGAAATGTAGTCAATAGCCAACAAGTTATATTTTTACCTACAAGAAGAAGGAAATGGGCCCATATAATCTACCCCCACACGTTGAAAATTTCAATCTCCTACCAAGAAGTCATGCTCATTTGGTCTCTCTTAGATATGTTGTCGGTCCTTTGACATTCATCACAAGCGAGGACAAAACGGTATGAATCTTTGAATAGAGTGGGCTAAAAGAATCCAGATTATAAGACCTTCCTAGCAGTTTTTTGAGAGCTCATGTGCCCTCTAGTGGGGCCAGTGGGGCATTGCTCAAGTATGTCATGAGCCTCTTCCTCGGTAGAACACCTGTGATAAAGTCCATCTGAACACAATCTAAAAAGATATGGATCATCCCAATAATATTGTTTTACATCATGCAAAAATTTAGCATTAGAATGTCACTTATATTAGGAGTGTAATACACCTGCGGCTAGAAAATTTACCTAATCAGCAAACAAAGGATATTGGGATTCCATCTTTAACAATTTATCATCAGGAAGGGAGTCATTTATGGGGATGCCATCATCATTGAAAAAATCAAGGTGACTAAGATAGTCGGCAAAAACTTTTTCACAGCCCTTTTTGTCTAAGATTTCTAGGTCAAATTCCTAAACTAAAAGGACCCAATGAAGACAGTGAGGTTTGGCATCCTTTTTAGTAATCAAATATCTATTGGCCACAAGGTCTGTGTAAACAATGACTTTGGAACCTACCAAATATAAGTAGAATTTGTCAAAGGTGTATACTATGGCTAGCATTTCCTTTTCAGTAGTAGAGTAATTTTGTAGGGCTTCATCAAGAGTTTTGGATGCATAGTAAATCACATGGTGCTTTTTATAAACATGTTGTCTAATAATAGCACCAACGGCATAATCACTAGCATCACACATTAAATCAAAATGTAGGGACCAGTTTGGGGCCCTAATGATGGGAGTAGAAATGAAGGCATCTTTCAAACATAGAAAATGTACATGCAAGCTTTATCAAACACAAAAGGAGTGTCTTTTTGAAGGAGATTAGTTAAGGGGTTTTGTGATCATAGAAAAATCACAAATGAAATCCCTATAAAAATCTACATACCCAAGGAAGGCATGAACGTCCTTAATGAAAGAAGGTGGTGAGAGTTTTGAGATAACATCAATCTTGGCTCTATCCACTTCAATGCCATGGTTTCTCACCCTATGACCTAAACCAATTCCTTCAGCCATCATAAAGTGACACTTTTCCCAATTAAGGATCAAGTCTGCTTCCTCACATTTTTCCAAAACTAGATATAAATGATGGAGAAAAGATTCAAAACTATCTTCATAGATGGAGAAATCATCCATAAAAACCTCCATGATGGTCTCGGCCAATCCAGAAAAAATAGCAGACATGCACCGCTGAAAGGTGGTTGGAGCATTGCAAAACCTGAACGACATTCTCCTGAATGCATAAGTGCCAAATGGGCAAGTAAAAGTTGTTTTCTCTTAGTCTTCCAGATGAATGGGTATTTGATAGAAACTTGATTAATGGGTGAGGTGCTCTAGTACTTGATCCATAAAGGGAAGGGGAAAATGATCTTTCCTAGCTGCCTTATTTAGTTTCCTATAGTCAATACACATCCTCCACCCCGTGATAGTGTGAGTGGGAATAACCTCATCATTGTTGTTTTTCACGACAGTGGTACACCCTTTCTTTGGGACGACCTGAACTGGGCTAACCCAAGGAGAATCGGAGATGGGGTAGATGATCCCTAAAACCAAAATCTTGATAACTTCTACATGCACTACCTCTTTCATGTTGGGATTCAGTTTCCTTTGAGGGTCTGTAGAAGATTGTACTATTCTACCATAGGAATTTTATGCATGTAAATGGATGGATCTATTCATTTCAAATGAACCATTGTTTATCCTAAGTCAGATTTCCTCTTCCTAAGTTCAGTCATTAGCTTGGTATCATGTTCATGGGTGAGATAATAGTTGATGATAACAAGATAAAGCTCTTACTCATTAAGGAAAGCATACTTAAGACCTTCAGGGAGGGGTTTCATGTCAGGAGCCTTCGGGGGTTCAGGTTTTGCATCCACAATAAAAACCATTTTAGGTCTTCAAACTCCTCATCATGAATCTCCTCAAAGGTGTCAAGATGATGTATGAATTGCTCCAATTTCTCATCTTCAAATCCACAATCAATAGGTGTCACAACGGCATTTTGGAGGGGATCCTCAACTAATTCTCATTCTTGTCTCAATTTTTGCATCTTATCAATACAATCAAGAAGATAGACCTCTTCTTGGAGGTTTGGTCTACGCACGATTTCAAATACCTAAACTTTAGGGTTTGTTTTCCTAGGTGCAAGAAAATGGCTCCGGTCTCAACATCAATCAAGGTAAGAGCGGTGGCCAAAAAGGGATGGCCAAAAATGATGGATTACCTTAAGTCTTCCTTTATGTCCATGATGACAAAGTCACATGGGACATAGGCATCCTTCCCAACTCTTACAGGTGTGTCTTCAATGATACCCATGGGTTTGGTCATGGATGAGTCAGCTAATTGGATGGTCATGGCGGTAGGGAACATGTCAACAAAGCCTAGACTCTTACAAAGATTATAGGGTATAATAGAAATACTAGCACCCATATCTTCAAGACCCTTCCTACAAGCATTATCACCTAGGTAGCACCCAATCCCAAAGGAACCAGGGTCTTTCTTCTTTTCAGGCATCTTCCTTTGGATAATATCAGAGGTGGTCCTAGCAAGCATAACTGTTTCATGCTCGTTGGTGTGGTACTTCCTGGTCAAAAGAGATTTCATGTATTTAGACCAAGTCAGCATATCAGCTAAGGCATCAAGAAAGGGAATATCCACATGCAACTTTTCATGACTTCCCTAAATTAAAATGAGTGTCAAGTCTAGTTTTCTTTAGGTGGGCCTAGTAAGGTGGACGAGGTTTGTAAATGGGAGTTTTTGGCTCATCAATTTCCACATGTGCGACCACAGGAGAGGGGGTGGAAATAGTGGGAATGGCATGAGTGGGTGAGGGAGGAGTTTCAATGACCATTGTATCATCATCCTCAAAGTCCAAGGGGACAAGTGCGGGTTTCTTTGGGGGAGGAGTATGAGTATTCCCAGAGCGAGTGGAGACAACCTTTAGTTGTTTGGGATGTTTTGGTTTATTCTTGGGCTGTCCAGCGAAGGTCCCTACATGGGGTTTTTGTTGGGCAAAAAGATGAGTAAAGTGAGCATAGGTTGACTTCTAGTGTGCTATTATGATTTGCTTTAAGGCTGAAGTCCTATCCTCTACCACAGAGGTGGAGACATTCTATTAAGGTGGTGGTTGATGAAGGTTTTGATATTGTTGTCCTTGGTAAGGTCCATGTTTTGGAAATTGTCCCTAAAGTTCCCTTGGTTCTCAAAATTCCTTTAATTGTTATTGTATGAGGAACCTGGTGGTGGACGATAGTAGGCTTGGGGTTGTGGGGGTCTTTGTGGAGGGGGAAGTTGAGATTAGTTTTCAACTCCTGTGGGGTTTCCAAATTGAAATATGGGGTGGTTTCTGGCTTGGTTTGGATTGTTGTAAGCCAGGACCAGGATACTATGGATAGAGTTAAGTTCCTTCACGTGTTGACCAACATCAGGACACATAGGGGTGTTGTAGATATATTGAAATTGGAGGGTAGTATGATCATACCCTTGGCATATCCCACATAGAGATTCAACATCCCTCACTTGTTGAGGTTGTATTTCATAGGCATTAAACAAGGATTCCAAGTGATCATGTTTCAAAGAGATCAATTTAAGATCTTTGGTAATATTATGAATGTATGGGTTTACCTCAACCTTAGCAACTTTTAGGATCCCACCGGTTCCTCATCTAGCCTGGGTTTTAGATGCTCTTTTAACTACCTCCCATGCGCTGCTTAGGTTTTAGAACATGAATTTCCTCCATATGAGGAATCAAGAAATTTCTTGGTGTCATCATCAACACCACGATAAATATCTCAATGAGTTGAGATTGTGATATGTCACGATTGGGTCAATAGGGGAGGAGCTCCCTAAATATCTCCCAAGGTTCTTGTAAGGACCCTAACCTACCCTATTTGCTTTGCCTAATCCTTGTGTATAGATGCTTGCTAATAACCTGAAGTTGTAATTAGGGTTTGTTTTGTGCTTTGTTGAGAGGTGGAGGTGCAACTTACAAATTACCTAAGTTTTAGGGTTGGTGTCCACGTTTGTCACCTTGAGAGATGTCTTTCTCTCTCCATGTATCCTCTAGTGTTGAGAGGATGGGTTGGGCTCTTTGCTTGAGTAGCTTTGGGCTTTGTTGAGCTTTATTGAGCCTTGTTGAGCCTTATTGAGGCTTGATATCGGGTTGGACCTTGGTGTATCGTCCAAGGGAGTGTTGGTTGTATCGGTCAAGGAGGTGTATCGGCCATGGTGTGTTGGGTTGCCATCTTGGGTGACACACACCCTTCACCAAGCCTCGTTTGTGTCACCTTCTTTGGACAAGTGGTTTTTGCTTTGCTAAGTGGGTGGCAACTCATGGGCGTGTGTTTTTTGGGTGCTAGCATGTGGCACAATCCTTGGACAAGTGTGTTAGGGGTGGGTGCCACATTGCCTTGCTCTTCCCCTTCATCCCTTAGTATATAAATGACCCCCCTGCTTGCTAGGTCTCTTTGATTCCTTTAGTTGCTTCCCTTCCTTTGGTGGTTGAGCTAGGAGAAGAAAGGAGCAAGTAGTGGCTGATACAGCTGGTGTCTTGGGTGACACACCTTGCTATTTTGTCCCTTTCCTTCTCTTGTGGTAAGCATCTGTCCCTTTCATTGGCACCTTCTTCTTCTTCTTCTTCTCCCTTTTCTTCGGCCATGGTGGTTACAAGTTGTTCTTCTTTGTGTTGGATAAAGGTGGTGCCTTGGAGCTTGGTACTAGGATCTTGGAGCTTTAGATCTTCAGGCGGGTTACATAACTCTTAACCCTAATATACTACTTTATCATGTTTCTTTGTTATATGTTTCAGCCATGTCATTTTCTATCTATGTTTCTTGCTTTAATGGTTATAAGGTTGCTTTAGATGTACCCTAGACCTTGTTGAGATAGCTGCCTTGGGTTGGCCGAACCATTGGATGTGGAGTTCTTTGGGTAAAACCCCTCTCTCACTTAGTTGTTGAGAGGTGATCCTAGGGTCTCCTAATTCAATGGTGAATGGAATTTTGGGTTGGATGGCCAATATGGTGATGGACCTCCTTATTGCCCGATAGGTGATGGAAGTTGTGCAAAACCCCTCTCTCACTTAGTTGTTGAGAGGTGAGCCAACTCTCTTGATCTTTTAGGGCTTCTTGGTGGCAGTCTTGAGGTTGAAGATGACCAACCCGTCATGGCCTTTGAACCCTTACACGATACCCTAAGTTGTGTTATGCTCGATATCCCTCTTCTAGGGTTGAGCTTGGGCGATATGCTAGGTGAACTCCTTGTTGACCTCTTGACCGATATGGACCTTTACCCAAGATGTAATTGGGAGACATGTCCTTGGCCGATATGGTGTTTCCCAATATGGAGTCTTGGTTAGTGTAACCCTGATGGGTGATATGGTGCCTTGACCGATAGAGAGTCCCAAACCCTAGCTTGGAAGATAGGGCTACCTTAGGTGATATGGGAGCTCCTTGGGTGCCATGGTGGGCTGGCCATGATGTCGCTTGATGGATGGAAGTGGTGTGCCTTGGGCGATATGGTTTTGGTGGTTGCCCAACATAGAAAACCCTAACCCTAACCCTAGCGGGAGATATAGGTTCTTAGTCGATATGATGATAGTGTTGCTCGATACACTCTTGTACATGGCTACCCGATACCCTCTTATGCATGGTTGCACGATATGCTGGTTTCCTCATATGTGGCTTGGTGCCCTAGGGTTTTTGGTGGTGACCGATATCATTTGGGTGAGGGATGGTTCTCTACCCGATATCCCTTTAGTGAGGGTAGGTGATACCTTCGGTGAGGGTAGACGACACCTTTGGTGAGGGATGCGCCTAACCCGGTAACCCTAAGTTGGTGAACTTGTTGTCTTGAGCCCACATCTTTGGTTTTGATGATGAGATATGATAGTTGGGTTGTACTCAATAACGTGGTGGCTACCTAAGGTTGATAAGATGACAAGATCATGGTTTTGTTCATGATGTTATGAGATATAGGGCATGGTGAATGCTCACGGTTTGGTAACAATAATATAAGTTGTTTGACATACCATCTACAGCTTTATGCTTCATGTGTTTATAATAATGGATGTTGTTCCAATCATATGCACCTTAAATCTTAATGACATGATATTCATAATATGTTCTCTAAAGATTTGTATTTGCTGATCAAGTTATCTCTTCGGATATGCATTCTAACCATGCAGGTATTATCAAATGAATTCATAGCTAGGTAAGAGTTATGAGGTGTATGTGTTTTGTATGACACAGAATAATGATGTTCCTTGTTGATGAGATAACATGCACCACCAGTATGATGAGAAAGGTCGGGTGACCTGATAAAGGCTGAGTGGTTGATTGAGGTGTTATCCTCTGATGATGAGATAGGGGATTGATATCCCATGATGATGTATGATGATGAAGCTTTGAGGGATAGTGGCATTATGTGATGAGGGATTGATATCCCATGGCAATATGATAATGACAGTAATGGTGTGACACAATGTTGTTTATGTTTTATAACCTGCTTGCCTCAACAATTCACTTAAAATATACTAATTAATTACAGATGAACATTTCATGTAGTTTTCCCTGGCCATAGATCCATCATCGTCAGTAGCTGGTGATTGTTAAATAGGTTTATCTTGCAGGATTACCTGGAATGCATATTGTTGAATATGTGGGGTTTCTCCTAGCCAAAAATAGGAGGATTAGAGTACAACTTCAGTTGTAGACTCAGTATGGTTAGAGCATGGTGAATAGGCCCATGGATTAGTGTGATAGAGCGTGAATTCATTCATGGTTCAGGAGCATGGTGAATAGGCCCGTGGCTCAAGGTATGCTAGCGCCGAGACCTATACTAAGGCAGGATAGAGAAAAGGGTAGCCTCATGAGTTGACCATGTGGCTGAGGCCACTTAAGCAAGAGATTGCGTTCATGTTTTAGATATCATGCACTAACCACGAGGAGGTGAGGTCATGGAGTCAGGCTCTTCCATTGACCTTGTATGGCACCAGTTTTGGGCTTTGCAGCCAAAGGTTGGATTTGAGCGGTACGGCTCACTTCTTCAGGGCATAATAAATTGTAATCCAGCTGTATATATTGCTTAGGGAAAAACACGGAACATTGGTTGAGGCCTTGCTTGTATAGTTTCCCTAGTTATATCTTGCAGTTAATTACACGTTCCTCATATCTTATGATAAGTTCTTATATAACTTGTCTTGTCAATCATGTTCCTTAAGAAATATATGGTTATATGCCTCCCAGATATCTTGGTAAGTTTGTTAATAAAGTTAGTTCTGTTCGGTATGTTGCATATATGAACTGCTTATATCAGTCATCTGTTTTATTTGTTCTAGTTTTCCTGAAGTTTTATAGCTCGGCAGGGAGTTATGATTCTCATTGGGACTATGTGTCTCACCCCGCTGGTTCTAAACCTTTTTATGTGATCGTGCTAGATGTGGTGGTGGTCGTGAGGTTGCGGCCGAGTAGCAAGAAGAACAGTAGGAGGCAAGAGATAGATATGCTGCTATTTTGGTAGTAGAGTCCTAGAGTCATCCATGTACTCTCAGGTCCTTGGATGTGTTTTGACGACATTTCACGATGTATATTTGATGTAGCTTGTTCATCCTGCTATTGGCCTAGCATGGCGTGTTCTGTATATAAACAGGTGGTGAACTCCTTGTGCCTATGGGACAGTTAGGTCCTATGAGCTATGAACATATATCAAGGTTTATGTATATTTATATAACATGTTTCCTTGCAGGATAAGGATCTGGATGTAATAGTTTCTTTTTTATCTGCTTTCCACAATCGGTTTTAATTAACTCGTGTTTTTGGTAATATGTGGTTTATAGAGGTTCTGCACATTTTCTAATGGCATTTCATTGTCTATGTGATAGCGGGATGTCACAATAAGTTTTTGGTATCAGAGCTCTAGGTTCGTTGAGTCTACAGGGATCTAGGACTAGGATTTGTATGCTCTTATGAGTTTTCCAAATTTTCTTACAATAACCTTCTGCCCCCAGAAGAAGATAAAGCTTAAAGATGTCTGGAAATCATGAAGAGCATGTTGCCGAGAGCAGTGTCGCTGCATCAGTTGATGGAGCGAGTATGCAGGCACATGAAGATCGAGTGCCTGAGGTCCCCCAGCTTGACCCAGCCATTCTCAAAAACCCTGCCTATCAACATCTTATGGGGCAGTTAATGGCTACAATGAATCTCATGGTGGAAAGATTTCCAATGCCTCCGCCAAGAGCACAGGCTCCCCATGGTGAATCTTTCGGTATTTTGAAGACCTTTAAGTGGCTTCGCTGAGTCAGAGCTTTGGATTATGCTGGAATGGCTGATCCAGCGGATGCAGATCTGTGGTTGACAGGTCTTGAGAAGGCCTTCCAGATCCTTGACATCCCCAAAGAAGACAAAGTCAAGCACATTGTCTACCTTCTAAAAGGTAGTGCTGGCCACTGGTGGGCCATCGAGAAGGAGAAATGGCCCGGTGAGGTGATCGGTTGGGACGTCTTCTGACGGGAGTTTGTGAGTCGATACTTCTGGAAGACCTATCAAGACAAAAAGATCGGTCAGTTTAAGCGTATGTGCCAAGGATCTATGAACATCACTGAGTATGAAACCAAGTTTATGGACCTACTAAGGTTTTGTCCTCACATAGAGGTGACAAATGATGAGAGAATCAGACGGTTTGAGAAAGGTCTGAGTGTTGAGCTCACGACACCTGCTGCTACTTTAGAAAATCAGGAGCGGTTTTCCACGTTTGTGGAGTCTATCCGAAGGATTGAATGATCAGTCAAGGAGAAGAGAGAGACCATGTCCAAGAAAAATCCTGCTCGGTTCCAGAGGCAGAGGTTTGATGGCTTCAAGAAGCTGAAGTTTTCTGCACCTTCTGTGATGCAGAGCTCTAGTGCGCCGTCACAGTGGTCTATGAGTAAAGGAAGAGGGTGCGGATTTTTGCCATCCAGAGCCTACAGTACATCTTCAGTATTAGTGACATGGCCATCAAGGCCGCAGTTAGAGGACAGGTCATGCTATCACTGTGGACAGACATGGCATTTGAAGTCACATTGCCCAAGGAGAGATGTCAAAGTGATGCAGCAGCCGAGGCAGAATAAATAGGGATCAGATGGACAGCAGTCTAGTGGTAACAGAGGGTGAGGTCACGGTCAAGCATCGCAAGTAAGATCATCTGCTCAAGGAATCATAGGATGTGGACGACAGCAAGCAATGGCTCAATTCTATGCTATGAGTCGGCTGGAAGCGATAGTCAACCCATGAGTGGTGACAAGTCAGATGGAGTTATTTCATTCTGATTTGTCTTCTTCTTGCTTTATATCTGTTCTGGTTGACCCGGGTGCTACGCACTCTTTTATCGCACATAGTATGATTGATAGATGACTTTTACCTGTTATCTATAAGAAAGATAGCTTGTTGTTAGAAACCCCTCTTGTTGGGCCCGCGTGGCTTCAAGAAGTTTGTCCATCTTGTATTCTATCTTTTTCGGGACACAAGATACAAGTGGATCTTATACCACTTGATATGCATGTATTCGATGTGATCCTTGGGATGGATACCTTAGATAAGTATATGATTGTGTTGGACTGTGGTTCCAAGCAAGCGGTGTTTGTTGACGGTGGTGAGAAGTGGGTCTTCCAAGGGGATAGGGAGATTCTTCTTGTTGGCTAAATTGAACATTATTATAATCCCTTTGTTTTGATGATGACAAACATTTCTTTCTTATGGTTTTAACTTTCTATTTGAGTGTTTCAGGGATAATCATATAAGGTGGTGGATAGCGAAGACTTGGAAGATCAATGTGCTAAAATTGCTTTATTTTCATGATTGTAATCAATGTAAAAACTTGTACAAGTTTATAATGTAAAAGTACTTAGATATCATGTAAATCAAGTGTTTAGATCTTCCTATCCACTCACAACACTTAGATAGGTCATACCCCAAGAGAGTATCACAATTGCACATTGATACACACACTTAGTAAATGAATATATTGAATCAAGGATATTCTCTGTCGACAAAAACTTCGACCGAGACACTCTCGATTGACAAACTCCTCGACTGAGAATAGACCCTCCTAGCCATTAGACTGAGTTAGAAAAGTGGTTGGGAGTTGGAATAGAACGTTACAACATATTGACTCAGACTCCCACTCGCTCGACAAATTCCTCGACCGAGAAAATCTCGTTCGACAAATACTTCAACCAAAAATGGTTCTGTGTGCACTTTTCAGAATTAATTAACTAGTCGTTACAAATGCAATTAGTGGACACTTAATGGCTAGTTGAGCACTAAGAACACCCTAGAAGGTGTCTAGAATGTCCCCAAGCATTAGCAAACCACTCCTATAAATAGGACAGTCATAGGACACCTCAAGACACAACTTGCATATACAATTCACTTGAGATCACATTGTAGCAAGCCATTAGCAAAGCTTTCACTTGCAAAACATTTCCACAAGTTGTGTATTCGTGTCCTATAGGCTGATATCTCCTATCCATTATAAATTCACGTCCATCCACTTTGGTTAGGAGATCAAACGCTTGATATATGATTCAAGCCTTGCGCTACATTTGTAAAGTTGTACTTTTCTACTTCTTTCTTATTCCTTTTTATTGCTTTGGTTCTCCTTTTCTACTCCTAGGTTGGAGGCTATGGAAAGGAGGTTGTAGGAGCTTCTTCGGTGGTGAAGGTAGCTCGGCGTGACTGTGGACTACTTCTAGAAGGTCTCAACGAATAGCTACTTCAAGGAGGAAGGCTACTTCAAGGGGGAGCTTGAAGTTACTTCAAGTGAAGGTTGCTTCAAGGTTGGTGAGACGACTTCGGGGTGAAGGCTGTCCAAAGGGTTGGGAAGGTATTTGTAATTCTATGTAACATCCTTGCGAGATAATACAATTCAAATACTTTCAAAATCCCAGTTGGGGAACAACCGGGTAGTGGACTGACTCCCTTAGTTTTTGCTAAGGGTAGAACCACTCTAAACGCATGTGTCTCCTTCTCAAATATTTTGTGGTAGCTTGGTTGAATTAATTTTGAAATTATCATAAAACCTATTCACCCCCCCTATAGTGGTTTTTCAATTGGTATCAAAGCAGGCTTCAAGAAACTTTAACAAAGTCTTGAAGAAAATGGGTGATGGGGTACTAAACAACCTCAACTTGGAAGGAACATTTGTGGCTCGGCCTCCACCATTTGATGGCACCAACTACACATATTGGAAGAGGAGGATGTAATTCTATTTCCATGGAATCAGCTGGGATCTTTGGAGAATGGTTTCAAATGCCTGTTATCTTCCTCAAACTGAATATGCTACATGGGATGCAAACACGGTGAGATTAGCCCAATTAAATGCAAAAGCTATAAGTATCCTTTATTGTTCAATTTCCATAGGTGAGTTCAATAGAATCTCAAATTGTGAAACTGCATATGAAATATGGCATAGACTCTCTATTACTTATGAAGGAACTGTTCAAGTAAAAAATTCCAAAATTGGCATGCTTAAAAAAAAGTTTGAACAGTTTTGTATGGAACCATATGAGTCTATTAGTGAAATGTATGCAAGGTTTTCTTCTATTGTTAATGGGTTTAATGCATTAGTGAAGAGGATCAAGTATCAAAGATTCTTAGGTGCTTGCCACCAAAGTACAAACCAAAGGTGATGGCCATTGAAGAAGCCAATGATCTCACTACATTAAGAATGGAACAACTCATTGGTAACTTAGAAGCACATGAGGCAACCTTGGAGGAAGAAGAAAGATTGGTGGCTAAACACAAGAAGGAGAAAAGAAAGGACATTGCATTCAAAGCATCAACCAAGATTAGTCATGACACAAGTGAAGATGATAGTGAAGAAGAAACTCTCATTGTAAACGATAAACAGTATAGAAGTTTTAAAACTAACAAAACTTCTAGTGTTTCTTCTTCCAGGTGCTTTGAATGTGGTAAAAAGGGACACTTAAAAGGTGATTGTCCCAAACTTAAGAAGGGAAAGAAATCATCTCACAAGAAGAAAGAAAAAGCCTACAAAGTTGCATGGGATGATTCAAGTAATGATAGTGAAGATGGAGAAAAAGAAGTAGAGTGCCTTATTGCTACAACAAATGAAGAAGAAGAAGAGGTAAGACTTTTTTATTTGCCTAAAGAAGATCTAATTGTTAGTCTTCAAGATAAACATGACAAATATGTTGATTGCAAAAAGAAACTAAAGAAAGCTACTAAAATTGATGAGGATTTGTATGCTAAATTAAATAATCTTTCTTTTGAAAAGGATAGTATCGTTTCTGAAAACTTTACCTTGAAAACATCTTTAAATGATTGTAATATGAAGTTGCTTACTTTAGAGACAAACTATAATCTTCTTTCTCAAGAAAAGGTTGAATTACTTGCTAAGTTGAATAATCTTCAAACTCAACCTATTATATGCACTTATTTAGATTATGATGCCATTGTAAAAGAAAGATATAGTTTGGCATCTAACTTAGATCAAACAAACTTGAATATTAAAAAGAAAATAGATGAAATTGATAAGTTACAAAAGGAAATTTGTAGTTTGAAGAACAATAGTGTTCCGGATAAGATCCTAAAGGTTTCTTCTTGTCAAATTGGAAGAAGAGGTTTAGGATATGTTCCAAAAGAAAAACATCATCAACCTAAACCTAGAAGAACACAGACCAAGTTCATACATGTGCCCAAAGAAAAATTCTATCAGGAACCTAGAACAAAAAGGGCACAAGTACCCAAGACTAAAGTCATGCATGTGACTAAAAATCCTAGAAAGAGAAATGAAATTGATTCCATTTGTTATCACTATTGCTTGCATCTTGGACATTATTCCTTCTCATGCACATACAAGAAAAAGGATGATGATCTAGTTTGGGTTCCCAAAACCTAGAGATTGGAATATAACTAGTTGAGATTTGATCTAAAATGTTACCTTGATATTCAAATGTCTTATCTAAACTAAATTGAGAATTAACTTGCATAATTCCGTAAAACTGATCTATGTTTTTTAATTGAAAACAACTACTGAAAATAGTACAGAAACAATCTCGGTCGAGAAAGTTGTCGAGCAAGACAATGTCGATCGAGAAATTAGTCGACCCATAGAGTTACTGTCTTAAGCCTGCAAAAACCTGATAAATGGTCGATCGACAAATATTTTGACCGAACCTCACTCGGTCAAGAAATTTGTCGACCGAGTGAAACTCTGACAGAACTATTCGATAAAAAACAAGATACTCAAATTGTAGTTAACTTAAGTAGGTAATGAACTTTATATACTACATTACTTTAAATATTTGAATGGTCCTAATCAAAAGGAAGAATATATGAGCATCAAAACTTTATACTTTTCATGATTAAATTGTATCTATCAAGTATACAAGAGAAATTAAAATTGACTTTACTCAATTGCTACTTTCTTGAAAAAGATGATTAAGCATACATGATCAATCTTAAATCTGAAAACTATGAATCATGTTTTGAGAAAATTTAACCATGGAAATTATGGATATGTTTCTATTGCTTCATCATGATTATTGTGTTCCACATGGTTTGTCTAAAATAATCCATGGTCTATATCTATATATAAACCATGTGATTAGAAATTGCTCTTATCATCGAAATGATTCAGCTCATTGATGATGTTATCATTGAAAATGCCATTTTTTCATTAAGGTAATTCTCTATGGCACAAATGCATCTTGACATATTAGTTAAATGATTATCATGTGCTTAGCTTATGGAAAATGATATCATCCTTGTTATACATGACTACTTTTTATATGATACTTTGTAAGCTATGTTTCAAATATTCAATCAAGTGGATCATTGTGAATGCTTAAATTGGAAATCTGCAGAAATCGCCTCTTGGTCGAAATAAAAATCAATTGATGGGCGCCCAGGTCGAAGTCAAGGTCGACCTAAAATAAGCTTGACAAAATGCTTAATTGTAAATCATTTCCTTGCACCCAAATCTTAGTATATTGAAAACAAGATTTTAGTGCATAGCTTTCATAAAAGGTTAACTTGTTATGATCTAATGCTTATTGTGACCTTAGAATCCTTAAATTATCTTGATTATAAGATTAAGGGGGAGCTCACAAAAACTATCTTAACTATAAGATTAAGAAGGAGTTCACAAAACTTTGTAAACATCATAAAGAAAATTTGAAACTAGTTATGACCTTAGTATCTTTAAAGTAATCTTGGTTATGAAAATAAAGGAGTCTACAATATTTATGAATATAATGTATATTTTGTCCTAAATGGAATTATCTAAACAAATTAGGGCTTAACATCCCATGTATTTGGTTAAAGATACATTCATTGATTCTACTATAAGCTTAAAAGAATCTCATACAATTTTAGGGCTTAACATCCCTTGTAAATGGTTGAGAAACTATTAAATATGTTCATGAGCTTAAAGGATTCTCATGTCATTTTCAGGGCTTAACATCCCTTGTAAAATGGATGAGAAATCAAAACATATATGCCATGAATCTAAAAGGATCCCATATCATTTCAAGGCTTAACATCCTTTGCAAATGATTGAGAAATAAATTGTGGCTAAATTTGACATAAAAATAAGTGGTTTGCATTGAGTATCAAATTATCAAATTAAGGGGGAGAAATAAAAGTCATAATTAATGTTTAGATTGGTTATCTTTTTGAAATGACAAAGGGGGAGAAATAATATAAAATCAATAACATAAAGTAAAATGAGTTCCATAATCTCTCTGCTAGCTTGCAAACAAGAGAATGGCTACAAAAGGTAAACTCCATGTATGAAACTGATATGATTTATATTTCCTTGATTTATATTTTGGAAATGTTTGTCATCTTCAAAAAGGGGGAGATTGTTGGCTAAATTGGACATTATTATAATCCCTTTGTTTTGATGATGACAAACATTTACTTCTTATGGTTTTAACTTGCTATTTGAGTGTTTCAGGGACAAGCATATAAGGTGGTGGATAGCGAAGACTTGGAAGATCAATTTGCTAAAATTTCTTTATTTTCATGATTGTAATCAATGTAAAAACTTGTATAAGTTTATAATGTACAAGTACTTAGGTATCATGTAAATCAAGCATTTAGATCTTCCTATCCACTCACAACACTTAGATAGGTCATCCCCCAAGAGAGTATCACAACTGCACATTGATACAAACACTACATAAATGAATACATTGAATCAGGGATATTCTCGGTCGACAAAAACTTCGACCGAGACACTCTCAGTCGACAAACTCCTCGACCGAGAATAGACCCTCCTAGACATTAGACTGAGTTAGAAAAGTGGTTGGGAGTTGGAATCGAATGTTACAACATATTGACTCAGACTCCCACTCGGTCGACAAATTCTTAGATCGAGAAACTCTCGGTCGACAAATACTTCGACCGAAAATGGTTCTGTCTGCACTTTTCAGAATTAATTAACTAGCCATTACAAATGAAATTAGTGGACACATAACGGGTAGTTGAGCACTAAGAACATCCTAGAAGGTGTCTAGAACATCCCCAAGCATTATCAAACCACTCCTATAAATAGGACAGCCATAATACACCTCAAGACACAACTTGCATATACAATTCACTTGAGATCACATTGTAGCAAGCCATTAGCAAAGCTTTCACTTGCAAAACATTTCCATAAGTTGTGAATTTGTGTCCTATAGGCTGATATCTCCTATCCACTATACATTCATGTCCATCCACTTTGGTTATGATGTCAAACACTTGATATAGGATTCAAGCCTTGTGCTACATTAGTAAAGTTGTACTTTCCTACTTCTTTCTTGTTCCTTTTTATTGCTTTGGTTCTCCTTTTCTACTCCTAGTTTGGAGGCTATGGAAAGGAGGTTGTAGGAGCTTCTTCGGTGGTGAAGGTAGCTCGGCGTGACTTTGGACTACTTCTAGAAGGTCTCAACGGGAAGCTACTTCAAGGAGGAAGACTACTTCAAGGTGGATCTTGAAATTACTTCAAGTGAAGGCTGCTTCAAGGTTGGTGAGATGACTTCGGGGTGAAGGTTGTCCAAAGGGTTGGGAAGGTATTTGTAATTTTATGTAACATCCTTGTAAGGAAATAAAATTCAAATACTTTCAAAATCCCAGTTGGGGAACAACCGGGTAGTGGATTGACTCCCTTAGTTTTTGCTAAGGGTGGAACCACTCTAAACGCATGTGTCTCCTTCTCAAATATTTTGTGGTTGCTTGGTTGAATTAATTTTAAAATTATCATAAAACCCTATTCACCCCCCTCTAGTGGTTTTTCACTTCTGACGTGTTTGGTGTCAGCTATGGTGGGAGAGAAGTTGTTGCTGGAAGGTTGTAGAGCATTATTGGCTCATGTTGTGGATACCAAGGCAGAAGGTTCTAGCCTTGAGGAGGTGTCTGTTGTCAGAGAGTTTGTGGATGTGTTTCCCAATGAGTTTCCCAGCATTCCCCCACCTTGAGAGATTGACTTTGAGATCAATCTAGTGCCAGGGACACATCCAGTTGCTCAGACACCGTATAGGATGGCTCTAGCTAAAATGGTAGAACTGAAGAAGCAGTTACAGGAGCTGCTGGATAAAGGTTTCATCAGACTGAGCACATCACCGTGGGGTGCTCCAATCCTATTCATAAAGAAGAAGGATGGATCGATGTGTTTGTGTATAGATTACTGACAGTTGAACAAAGTTACGATAAAAAACAAGTACCCTTTGCGAGGATAGACGATCTGTTTGATCAGTTGCATGGTGTTACAGTGTTCTCGAATATCGATCTACATTTGGGATATCATCAGTTGAGGATCAAGGATGATGACATCTTGATCTATAGTCGAGACATTCAAGAGCATGAACATCATCTTCAACAAGTGTTGACTATCCTTCTCCAACACCAGTTGTATGCCAAATTTAGTATGTGTGAATTCTGGTTGAAAGAAGTGACTTTCTTGGGTCATGTGATATCTGTAGAAGGAGTTAGAGTGGACCCCAAGAAGGTGGAGTCAGTTGCGGAATGGGAGCAACCGAAGACGTCGATTGAAGTTCGTAGTTTTCTGGGTTTAGCAGGATACTACCGGAGGTTTATAAGGAACTTCAATGTAATCGCGTTGTCGTCGACAAAGTTGACCAGGAAGGATGTACCTTTTGATTGGGATGATCATTGTTAGTAAACTTTCCAAAGCTTGAAGGAGAAGTTGACTAGTGCTCCAGTATTGGTGTTGCCAGAGCCTGGGAAAGGCTATGTTATTTTTTGTGATGCTTCCAAGAAAGGATTAGGATGTGTGCTGATGCAGGAAGATCATGTGGTTTCTTTTGCTTCGCGATAGATTTAGAAACATGAGGAGAGTTATCCGACACATGATTTGGAGCTGGCAGCGGTGGTCCATGCATTAAAGATTTGGAGATACTATCTTTATGGGAAGGTGTGTCAGATCTTTACGGATCATAAGAACCTGAAGTATATCTTCTCGCAGAGTGAGCTGAACATGCGATAGCGTCACTGGATGGAGATGATCAATGATTATGATTGCACCATTGAGTATCATCCTAGTAAGGCGAATGTGGTAGCTGATGCGCTTAGTAGGAAGTCTTCTTCCCTTCCTATGAAGAAGCCACAGTTGAGTTCTTTGATATGCCATAAGCGGGATATGTTCGTCTCTTTGCGGCATATGAATGTACAGTTGGAAGTCTCCTTGTTGGCAGGGATATTGGCACAGATGCAAGTGAAGCCTACTTTGAGGCAGCAGATCAGAGAACCACAGTAGGTAGATGCTACAGTTCAGTTGATCAGGATAGAATTTGGTAGTAAGAAGTATGATGGCTTCCATGAGTCTGAGGATGGACTAGTTTATTATCATAACAGGATGGTGGTCCCCGATGTTGATGATATGAGAAAGTTAGTACTCGAGGAAGCGCACACATCATGATGTATCATAATCTAAAGGACATGTATTGGTGGCCTGGCTTGAAGAGAGATGTATTTGATTTTGTGTCTAGGTGTGTGATATGTCAACAAGTAAAGGTTGTGCATCAGAAGCCGGCAGGTACGTTGCAACCCATGTCGATACCGCAGTGGAAATGGGATCATATAACCATGGATTTCATAGTTGGTCTGCCGAGGACATCTAGGAATCATGATACCATCTGGGTGATAGTGGATAGGTTGATGAAGTCTGCTCATTTCATACATGTGAAGACAACGTATACAACATAAAAGCTTGCTCAAGTGTATGTGGATGAGATAGTGTGTTTGCATGGTGTGCCTGCAACGATAGTTTTCGACAGAGGCCCCCAGTTCATGAGTCATTTCTGGGAACATTTGCACAAAGAATTGGGAACGCAGTTGAGGTTCAGTACCTCGTTCCACCCACAGACAGATGGATAGTCTGAAAGGACTATTCAGACTTTGAAAGATCTTCTCCGAGCTTGTGTCTTGCAATTCCTAGGCAGTTGGGACTTACATCTCAGTCTGATAGAGTTCGCCTGCAATAATAGTTACCAACAGAGTATCGACATGGAACCTTATGAAGCTTTATATGGTAGGAAGTGCAGATCTCCTCTATGTTGGTATGAGTCTGGCGAGTATCAGCTTTTGGGTCTTAAGTTAGTGCAACAGACAACAGAGAAGATCAAGGTGATACAGCAACAATTGAAAGCAGCACAGGACAGGCAGAAGTCGTATGCAGATAATCACCGACGATCTCTAGAATTCCAAGTGGGAGATAAGGTGTATCTAAAGGTCTCACCATGGAAAGGCGTGATGAGGTTTGGCCGGAAAGGCAAGTTGGCTCCCAGGTATATGGGGCCAAATCTGGTAATAGCATGAGTTGGCAAGGTAGCTTACAAGTTAGAACTACTGCCAGAGTTGCACAGGTTACATTCGGTGTTCCATGTCAGTATGCTGAAGAAAAGTCATCTAGGCACAGAGACAGTGATACATCCAGTTGAGGTTGATCTTGATGAAGATGTGACCTACGAGGAAGGTCCAATGATGATCCTTGACATAAGAGTGAATAAGTTGAAAAGGAAGGACCCGGTGCTTGTAAAGGTTCTTTGGCATCATCATGGCATTGAGGAAGCCATGTGGGAGCTCAAGGAAGAGATGAGGAGGAAGTTTCCCTCATTTTTCTCTTCATATTTCGAGGGCAAAATCCTTTTGTATAGGTTTATGGCTTGTAAGGACCCTGACCTTCATTTTGGGCTTACCCCATTTGCTTTGCCTAAACCTTGTGTTTAGATGCTTGCTAATCACCTGAAGTTGTGATCAGGGTTTGTTTTGTGCTTTGTTGAGAGGTGGAGGTGCAACTTGTAAATTACCTAAGTTTTAGGGTTGGTGTGCAAGTTTGCCACTTTGAGAGATGTCTTTCTCTCTCCTTGCATCCTCTAGGGTTGAGAGGATGGGTTGGGCTCTTTGCTTGAGTATCTTTGGGCTTTGTTGAGCTTTGTTGAGCCTTGTTGAGGCTTGATATCGGGTTGGACCTTGGTGTATCGGCCAAGGGAGTGTTGGTTGTATCGGGCAAGGAGGTGTATCGGCCATGGTGTGTTGGGTTACCATCTTGAGCGACACACACCCTTCACCTAGCCTCATTTGTGTCACCTTCTTTGGACAAGTGGTTGTTTCTTTGCTCAGTGGGTGGCAACTCATGGGTGTGTGTTTTTGGGGTGCTAGCATGTGGCACAATCCTTGGACAAGTGTGTTAGGGGTGGGTGCCACCTTGCCTTGCTCTTCCCCTTCACCCCTTAGTTTATAAATGACCCCCCCTTGCTTGCTAGGTCTCTTTGGTTCCTTTAGTTGCTTCCCTTCCTTTGGTGTATGATCTAGGAGAAGAAAGGAGCAAGTGGTGGCAGATACAGCTGGTGTCTTGGGCGACACACCTTGCTAGTTTGTCCCTTTCCTTCTCTTGTGGTAAGTATCTCTCCCTTTCCTTGGCACCTTCTTCATCTTCTTCTTCTTCTTCTCCCTTCTCTTCAGCCATGGTGGTTACATGTTGTTCTACTTTGTGTTGGCCGAAGGTGGTGCCTTAGAGCTTGGAGCTTGGTGCTAGGAGCTTGGATCTTTAGAGCTTGAGGTGGGTTACATGACTCCTAAACCTAGTATACTACTTCTTTATCATGTTGCTTTGCTATATGTTTCGGCCATGTCATCTTCTAGCTATGTTTCTTGCTTTAATGGTTATAAGGTTGCTTTAGATGTACCCTAGACCTTGTTGAGATAGTTGTCTTGGGTTGGACAAACCATTGGATGTGGAGTTCTTTGGGTAAAACCCCTCTCTCACTTAGTTGTTGAGAGGTGAGCCTAGGGTCTCCTAATTCAATGGTGAATGGAGTTTTGGGTTGGATGGCCAATATGGTGATGGACCTCCTTGTTGCCCGATAGGTGATGGAAGTTGTGCAAAACCCCTCTCTCACTTAGTTATTGAGAGGTGATCCAACTCTCTTGATCTTTTAGGGCTTCTTGGTGGCAGTCTTGAGGTTGAAGATGACCAACTCATCATGGCCTTTAAACCCTTGCATGATACCCTAAGTTATGTTCTGCTCTATATCCCTCTTCTAGGGTTGAGCTTGGGCAATATGCTAGGTGAACTCCTTATTGACCTCTTGACCGATATGGACCTTTACCCAAGATGTAGTTGGGTGACATGTCCTTGGCCGATATGGTGTTGCCCGATATGGAGACTTGGTTGGTGTAACCCTGATGGGCGATATGGTGCCTTGACCGATAGAGAGTCCCAAACCCTAGCTTGGACAATAGGGCTACCTTAGGCGATATGGGAGCTCCTTGGGCGCCATGGTGGGCTGCCCATGATGTCACTTGATGGATGGTAGTGGTGTGCCTTAGGCAATATGGTTTTGGTGGTAGCCCGACATGGAAAACCCTAACCCTAGAGGGTGATATAGGTTCTTGGTCGATCTGATGATAGTGTCTCTCGATACACTCTTGTACATGGCTGCCCGATACCCTCTTGTGCATGGTTGCACGATATGCTGGTTTCCCCATATGTGGCTTGGTGCCCTAGGGTTTTTGGTGGTGACTGATATCGTTTGGTGAGGGATGGTGCTCTACCTGATATCCCTTTAGTGAGGGTAGGTGATACCTTTGGTGAGGGTAGACGACACCTTTGGTGAGGGATGAACCTAACTCAGTAGCCCTAAGTTAGTGAACTTATTGTCTTGAGCCCACGTCTTTGGGTCTGATGATGAGATATGATAGTTGGGTTGTACCCAGTAACGTGGTGGCTACCTAAGGTTGATAAGATGACAAGATCATGGCTGTGTTCATGATGTTATGAGATATAGGGCATGGTGTATGCTCACGGTTTGGTAACAATAATATAAGTTGTTTGACATACCATCTATAGATTTATGCTTCGTGTGTTTATAATAATGGATGTTCCAATCCTATGCACCTTAAATCTTAATGACATGATATTCATAATATGTTCTCTAAACATCTATATATGATGATCAAGTTATCTCTTCGGATATGCATTCTAATCATGCAAGTATTATCAAATGAATTCATAGCCAGGTAAGATCTATGAGGTGTATGTGTTTTGTATGACACAGAGTAATGATGTTCCTTGTTGATGAGATAACATGCACCACCAATATGATGAGAAAGGTCTGGTGACCTAATAAAGGCTGAGTGCCTAATTGAGGTGTTATCCTCTGATGATGAGATAAGGGATTGATATCCCATGATGATGTATGATGATGAAGCCTTGAGGGGCAGTGGCATTATGTGATGAGGGATTGAGATCCCATGGCAATATGATAATAACATTAATGGTGTGACACAATGTTGTTTATGTTTTATAACTTGGTTGCCACAATAATTCACTTAAAATATACTAATTAATTACAGATGAACATTTTATGTAGTTTTCCCTGGCCATAGATCCATCATCGTCAGTAGCTGGTGATGGTGAAATAGGTTTATCCTGCGGGATTACCTGGAGCGAATATTGTTGAATATGTGGGGTTTCTCCTAGTCGAAAATAGGAGGATTAGAGTACAACTTCAGTTGTAGACTCAGTATGGTTAGAGTATGGTGAACAGGCCCATGGCTTAGTGTGATAGAGCATGAATGCATTCATGGCTCAGGATCACAGTGAATAGGCTCGTGGCTCAAGGTATGCTAGGGCTGAGACCTGTACCAAGGTGGGCTAGAGAAAAGGGTAGCCTACGGAGCTGACCCTGTGGCTAAGGCCACTTAAGCAAGAGATTGTGGTCCTGCTTTGGATATCGTGCACTGACCACGAGGAGGTGAGGTCATGGAGTCCGGCTCTTCCATTGACCTTGTATGGCACCAGTTTTGGGTTTCGCAGCCGAAGGTTGGATTTGAGCGGTACGGTTCACTTCTTCAGGGCATAATAAATTGTAATCCAGCCGTATAGTATATATTGCTTACGGAAAAACATGAAACATTAGTTGAGGCCTTGCTTGTATAGTTTCCCTAGTTATATCTTGTAGTTAATTACACATTCCTCATATCTTATGATAAGTTCTTATATAACTTGTCTTGTCAATCATGTTCCTTAAGAAATATCTGGTTATATGCCTCCTGGATATCTTGGTAAGTTTGTTAATAAAGTTAGTTCTGTTCAGTATGCTGCATATATGAAATGCTTATATCAGTTATCTATTTTATCTGTTCTAGCTTTCCTGAAGTTTTATAGTTCGGCGGGGAGTTATTTTTCTTGCTGGGACTGTGTGTCTCACCAAGCTGGTTATAAACCTTTTTAGGTGATCTTGCTAGATGTGGTGGTGTTTGTGAGGTTGCAGCTGAGCAGCAACAAGAACAGTAGGAGGCAAGAGATGGATATGTTGTTGTTTTGGTAGTAGATTCCTAGAGTCATCCATGTACTCTCTGGTCCTTGGAGGTGTTTTGACGACGTTTCATGATGTATAGTTGATGTAGCTTGTTCATCCTGACGTTGGCCTGGTATGGCCTGTTCTGTATATAAAGAGATGGTGAACTCTTTGTGCCTATGGGACAGTTAGGTCTGATAAGCTGTGGACATATATCAAGGTTTATGTATATTTATATAACATGTTTCCTTGCATGATAAGGATCTAGATGTAATAGTTTCTTTATTATCTGCCTTTCATAATTGGTTTTAATTAACCTGTGTTTTTGGTAATATGTGGTTTATGTAGGTTCCACACGTTTTCGCATGGCATTTCATTGTCTGTGTGATAGCGGGATGTCACACTTCACCTTTCTCTAGGGAACATTGAAAATAAAAGGATTTGTCCTCTGATCTCATAGGTAAGGGAAGGAGGGAAGTATTTATCTAAAAATTTTGTTTGAAGCACTTCCTAAGTGGTGATGGGGTTTTCACTCTCCATGGAATTATACCAATTGTTGGCTGGCCCTGAGAGAGAGTATTTGAAAAGCCTAAGTCTAATGGAATCTTCAAAGACACCTGGGATCTTGGTCAAGGAACTAAGGTTTGTGAAAAGTTAGAGGTAATCTTAACAACTCTCCCCCTTGTTCCTTGAAGATGGGTTGGCCTGAAGCATGGTGATCCACTGAGTGTGGATCTCAAATTGGGGGGCAGTAATCGTGGGTGGAACAATTGGGTGTTGTGCATATCCAGTTTTTGGAGTGGAAAAATCTTTTAATTGTTTCTGTCTCTCAGACTTCCTCTGAGGGAATTTTATAGCCTCTTGCTCAGTGATATAGGTTGTGTGCAAGTTGGCTTCTTCGGCCACATGTTCAACTATCATCAGCTCTCTTTGAGTGGCAAGTGCCTAGTCAATCCTACAGGAAACCTCCTCTTCATCCATCCTAAGTCAGTTTTATTGATTTAAGCGATGGAAGGTTCTCTCTGGCTTGGGATCAAAAACCGGCGACGTAGAATCGTTCGATGGGTGGTGCAAGCACAGTTATATAGATTTATTCATGTGTAGATAAAATTGCTTGCTAAAATGAAAATCAGTTGAAAGAGGAGATAGCACTAATGTTACTCAAAATGCATAAAAAATAAAAGAATTTTTTTCAATAAAATTCGGGGTTCGAGAAAATGATTTGTTGTCCCTGACAACGGTGTCAAAATTGATGTGTCATTGAGCACACCAATTCACTAGAATAAATATCCTAGAGTTTAATCCTTTTTTACTTTCCGGTTCAGGCTAGTCTAGAAGGGTCGATCCCATAGGACAATGTTTTTAAATTTTGTTTTCTTTTAATCCTGGTTAATTTTTGAAATTATTTCTTTTTGGTATTTTTGAAAGATTGGCTGAAAATAAAGTTTGATTTTGAGGGGTTTGATTAAACTAATGCAAGAAACTAAAGTACAAGAAGAATAAGAGGTTACACTAAGTAAGAAAAAGGAAAGATTAAGATAAGCAATAAAAGTAAAGGAAGAAGAAAGTGAAGGTTATAATAGAACAAAAGATTATCTAAAGATGAGTATAAAATTGCAAGAATTAAAAAGAAGCAATTGCAACAAATGTTGAACGAACGATTGAAATTAGATGGGGAAAACATTGAGGCTTTAGGGGTTTTCACCACCTTATCCAAAGTGAAGATCGAATCAAGAATATACGATAATTAAAAGATGAAAAGTGGGTATGTGATTTATTTGTAAACAAAATGCAAAAGTCAACCTCCACACGAACCCATTGGTCTTGGCATTCACAACTCATAGTCATCACCCCAATGGGGATTTTTCCATGGTCACATCCAAATCCCCATGCAAGTAGTTTAGTTGTTCTAAATTCTAGGTTCCACAGTCGCATCCGCCAGAATTAACTTGTGATAAAAATGAGAGATCACTTCATCTAAATTGGCAATTCTCTAAATAAAAATCCATCCATATAAGAAAAATCATAAGGAACTAAATCGATCAACACAATGGCTAAGGGACTATTCCCCTTGCCTCGATAAGAAACTACTCACTACTCATAACGAGGATGGGAGAAACATGGAGAGAAACAAAGGAAGTCATAAACCACATTTCCGGAATCCCCAAAGAGTCCAAGGCAGTGACAATTTAACAGCTTAATTGCTTTGTCTGCTGCTCCAAGAAGAAAACATGAGAAGAAGAATGAGAAAAAGAGAGATTCATATGTAGAAGAAAAGAACCAACTTTATTGCTTGAATATAAAGTTACACTAGGAAAGGAAATTGATAAGACTTTCACTACTGACTGCGTACAAAAGATTGGGACGTGTTTTCTTAGTGGATTCCCCCCTCCTTTTATAGGGGAAGGAGGGGTGGAAACCCTGAGAGGATAAAAAAATAGATAAGTGGCAGATGCTAAAAAGCAATGTCTGCACGTCGTGAAACGATCGTCACACTAAGTGAGATGGTCATCCAGTGATGACTAGGCATGGGCCTAGAAGATTCAGATTGAAACCCTAAGAAGGGTTGTGGCGGCACTCGTATGGATGAAGTCTTGGGCTCAAAGCAATGTCTCAAATGGTAGTCTGGGGTCTGGGGAATGCTTGTTTTGGGTGTGACATGGCGAGGCCTTGGAGTAGCAACTGAACCCTAGTGGCGGCCCCCTAACTTTAGTTTCTTTGTCTTGAAGTAAGACCTTAAAATGGTCGTTTGGCAAACTGAAGTGCCCGTCTTGCGTCGCCACTCACGTAGTCAAAGCGTTGCAACCCTAATCAAGTGGTTGCATGCTTGCTTTCTGATGCAAGGCTAGGTCAAGTTGACCTAGTCGTCTAGCTTACTGGGATGCTCATCTGGCTCCATGAGACGACCATTTTGCTAATGTGAGATGACCTTCTGGCCTATAGAGTTGGCTTATTGAGTAGAGGCCAAGGTGGTCATTTGGCTCTGAAACGAGGGTCTTCAGGGTGTGAGTCAACCATCTGGGATCAGTGAGATGACCATCTCGCTGACTCAATGGGTCAGAATGAACCTTGGAGAAAATCCCTACAAAATTTGCAAAAATGGATGTGTTTGCATAAATAAATCAAGAAGTGGGTAAATTGCAATTTAGTCTATAAATTAATAAAAAGGGAGAAAATCTAATGAAAATGACTTAGAAAAAATATGCAAAAAGATGGATGAATATTTATTCATCAGCTTCTCAGACACATCAATTTCCTTTGACAATTATTTGTCTTCTCTAGTTGTGGTAACTGAGAGAACCCGAGCTAGTCCTACCGATAAAGGGAGGGATAGCAAGGGAGAGCAATTGTTAGAGAGTAAGTTGGTGACTAGTACACCAACGAGAGGGATAACTTCTTCTTGTCTATTATAGAAGAATGATTGGAGTTTAGGCAGTCTGTGTGGACTTCTCTAGAGGCATGGATCCTTTTCCCACTAGTAGGACAACATCAACTTTTTGTATGTGGTGGAGACTAGGAGATATTGCAGATGTCGTCTGAGTGCAACTAGAAGATAGTTGTACAACTACAACGACGAGGAGATTCTCGCTAAACTTGCTCCATGTCTAGGTATATACAAATACCATCCTTTGTATTATATAGTAGTTGATGTGACCTGCTAGTTCAATGGGGAATATGGAAGTAAATTTTTTGTTTCCACTACCTAAGGGATGCCATATTTCCCTATAATGGTATCAGAGCCACATCAATCTACTGTATTTTGGGATAATTGATATGATCAGGTTTTTGGTTTCATTGTTTATTTATTTCTTAAGAAGTGAATATCAATGTTCAATCAAACACCACATAAGATCCCAGATTAATATATATATATATATATATATATAGAGAGAGAGAGAGAGAGAGAGTCAGGCTAGAATACACTCGAGTGTATCCAGAGCGGAATACACTCAAGTAGTTTTTCATGATGCAATATTTTTTTTAAATCTAATCCATTGATCTTCTTAAACATCTCATGAACAACTCATACGCAAAATTTGACCTCATTTGGATATGTATAGCTCATGTTATGAAGACCACAAAAATTATGCATTTCAAATTAGTTTCGCGCGTCGATTTTGTTGCCCTTGGATGAGTGACTTACACTCATCAAAATGGGCTCAAAATTTGTATGTAGCCTAGTTATAGTATGGCGGTGAAGATCAACAGTTTACATTTTGCAAAAAATAGTCTTGATATGCAAACACACTTGAGTGTATTCGTGCGATCCGTACATTCGAGTGTATTCTAGCCTGACACTATATATATATATATATATATATATATATATATATATGCAATTTGCACACGTCACCCTAAAGTGAGTTTTGATGGTGGATGTGAAGCGTGGTATGGCCAATAACCTTATATATCTGTGCATGGTTATGTGGTTAGTTATTCCTATTTTATCTCAATTTTCATACCGAAAATCTACCTTATCTTCCAATTGTAGAAATATTATTCTTTCCTACCTTTTCTCTCCTAGAATGTAACTCGAGGTTTCTCTGTAATCATGTAATATTAGCATGGTTTAATTTCTTGTTACTATAAAGAAGAAGAGTCGCCTGAGGAGATGAACTGATCAATTGGAGGCCCAGTCAATAAACTGGAAGATCCAGAAGATGGTGAACCGCAGACCAAATGACCAAGGAGACGTCCAATTGACCGGCCAGGAGACAAGCTGATCAGTTCAAGGGTTGAACCAATCAACCTATATTGGCAAGAACATATCTTTATCACCAAGAGGTTTTTGCATGAGATGTAGACCCTAGGTTGTGGCAATTCCTTGTGTCTCCAAGGGATTAAAATAGAATGGCCATAACCATTGATGTTTATTGCATGTTTTCATTCTGGGATATAGCATGTATATGATATGTACTATATATATGGTGATTAGATAATGTGTATTTCTTTATAAATACAAACTCCCTCAAATAAAATATTAAGTATAGATGATTTCCATTAGAAAAACACATGAAAATCTTGATCGACTAAGCTTGGGCACCCCACGAGTGGTGCACTGTCTATCTTGTGGATGTGTGATGGTAATAATATGGGCCTATGAAGCAGGGTGCATTATTATCGTGTTTACTATTGGGTCAGGCTCAACTGTGTGTAATTAATGGGATTAAGCACCAGAGGCATACATATGACTATGGCAAAGATTAGTGCATATCATCTATCCAAGAATTTCATATGATGCAATTGGCAAAAGTTGCCTACCTTAATAATTGACTATGGACACTGGCGTTGGCACGGTAATAGTTTAATTGGTTTGGATCTTATCTCACTAGAAGGTTCTACAATGCAATATTTTGAATTTATATTGAGGGCTATGAATTTTAATAAAATAGTGGGAGAAATAATCAATTAAAGACCAAATTAAATATCATCAAAAATTTCAAATCAAATCAAGCCAAAAGAGTTTTCGACAAAATGCAAATATTTTCTCTTGTAGAATCAAATGGCAACCAAATATTCATTGTGATTGGTCCTTATGAAGAACAAACTTAATGGGACAAATTTCATCGACTAGTTATGGACTTTGAGAAGGGTTCTCAATGGAGAGTGCAAGTTGTATCTTCTATAAACACCAGTGCCATAAATACCCGCTCCTAATGCACCTAGGGCTGAGGTGGATGCTTACTGGAAGCATGCCAATGATGCTTTGGATATAAAGCACCTTATGATAATATGTATGAACTATGAGTTTCATGAGAAGTGTGAGAACATGGGGATACTTGATATGGTAACACATCTTAAGAACTTGAACCACAAACACACAAAGCAAGAAAGGTACAATATATTAAAGGCACTCTTTGAGTGTAAGATGATAGAGGGAGACTCAGTAGAGACCCGTGTGCTTAATATGATTGGACATGTGGAACATCTAGAAGAATTGGGATTCCCTTTGAGCCAAGAGTTGACCACAGACATGATTATGCAATCATTTCATGAATTGCATTGCCATTTTATTGAGGGTTACCACTTGAATAATATGGCCACACCGCTGTCAGATTTGCTTAGCATGTTGATTAATGTTGAAGCAAGAATGGAGAAGGAAAACCCGATGATGTTGATTAGTGGAGTTGAGTCTAAGGATGAAACCAAAGCCATGAAGAGTTCTGAGGCTAAGCTCAAATCCAGATCTTCAACACTCAAGAAAATGAGAAAGAAAAGTACAAGAGGAATTTATCCTTTGTACTTGAAGGCATTCAGGAAGAAGAACATGGGGATGGTGATCTTGACTTCAGGTATATATGTTATTGAGATAAACCTATCTACTTCTTCATCATGGGTACTAGATATTGAATGTGGATCTCACATATGCTCGAATATGCAGGATCTAAAAAGAAGTAGGCCCTTAGGAAAGGGCGAGGTTGAACTGCGAGTCACAAATGGAGCAAAAGTTGATACCATTATAGTTGGAACCTATAGTTTATCTCTAACCACAGGGCTTGTAATAGAGTTAGTGAACTGCTATTATGTACCTGCCATAAATAGAAACATCATTTCTATATCTTGTATGGAGAGGGATGCATATGAATTTTTTATTAAGAATGGTCGATGTTCTATTTCAAAAGGTGGGTTCTTTTATGGCAATGTCCAAATGTCTTATGGTCTTTATTTGTTATATATAAAGACAGATGTTTATAACATAAATACCAAAAGAATAAAACTCAACAACTCAAACAAAACATATCTTTTAGTATTTTTATCTAGGGCACATAAATGAGAATCACATATCTAAACTCCATAAAGATGGTTATTTTGACTCTTTTGATTTTGAATCAATAGAAACATGTGAACCATGTTTATTCGAAAAGATGACCAATACCCCTTTCACTAGTAACAATGAGAGGGCTAGTGATTTAATAGGACTCATACATACTGATATATGTAGCCCTTTTAGAAAAATAGCTAGAGGTGGGTTTTAGTACTTCATTACCTTCATTGATGACTTCAGTAGGTATAATTATGCTTACTTGATGAAACATAAGTCAGAAACTCTTGAAAAGTTCTAGGAGTTTATGAATGAAGTACAGAACTAACTTGGGAAAAGTATTAAGGCACTTAATTCTGATCGAGGTGGAGAATACTTAAGCCAAGAGTTTGAGGACCTTCTACGAGCCTGTAGTATCATATTACAGGGGTCTCCACCTAGAATTCCGCAACATAATGGTATATCAAAAAGAAGGAATCACACATTGCTAGATGTGGTGCGATCAATGATGAATTTAATTGAACTTCTAACTACCTTCTGGGGTTATGCTCTTGAAACTATCATGTTTACACTACATCAAGTACTATCTAAACTAGTTTGAAAGGCACCATATGATATATGGTTTGGGAAGCATCCCAATGTGTCTTTTATGAGGATTTGGGGATGTAAAGTTTATGTAAGGAAAATGTTTCCTAAAAATCTTGTCCCTAAATCTGATAGATGGTATTTTGTCAGATATCCTAATGAGATTAAAGGATATTACTTTTACTCCCTATTTGACAGTAAAGTGTTTGTTGCCAGAGATATTGTATTCCTAGAAAAGGAATTTATTTATGAAGGAATCAGTGGGAGGAAAGTGGAACTTGAAGAGATTCAAGAATAACAAGAAAGCATTGAACTGATAGATGCATAAGAGGAACAAAGAGAATCACAAAGTGTTGTAGAATCTCAAATTCCTCAAGTAACACAAGGACCTCATAGATCTAGTAGGACACACCTTGAACTTGAAAGATTTGGATATCTTGTGACTCAGGAAGGTGGTGAGTTGGTCATAAATGATGAGAAAACAACCTATATAGAAGCTACTAAAGGACCAGAGTCTAAGAAATGGTGTGAGGTCATGAGATCTGAGATGGAATCCATGTATACCAACAAGGTATGGACCTTGGTGGATGCACCTGAAGGGGTGAAACCCATAGGGTGCAAGTGAGTCTTCTAGAAGAAGACCAAAATAGATGGTAAAGTACAAACCTATAAGGCCAGATTGGTTGTAAAGGGTTTAGACAAGTTCAAGGTGTTGACTATGACAAAACCTTTTCTTCACTTACCATGGTTAAGTCCATCAGGATCATGCTTTCCATTGTAGCTTATCATGACTATGAGATTTGGCAGATGGATGTTAAAACCACATTCCTTAACGTGAATATTCTTGAGTATGTTTACATGACACAACCTATTTTATAAATCTAAAGGATGCTACTAAAGTCTGTAAGCTACAAAGGTCAATGTATGCATAAGAAGAAAGCATCTCGGAGCTGGAATCTTCATTTTGACGAGACAGTCAAAGAGTCTGTCTTTACTCAAAATGAAGATGAACCTTGGGTGTACAAGAAGGTTAGTGGGAGCATGATTGTATTCATCATATTGTATTTAGATGGCATACTACTAATGGGGAATGACATCCCTACTTTACAAAAGGTAAAGACATGTCTAGGAAATATGTTTTCTATGAAATACTTGGGAGAAGCATCATACATCTTGGGGATCAAGATCTATAGAGATAGATCCAAAAGGCTTCTTAGACTAAGTCAAATCACATAAATTGATAAAGTGTTGAAAAGGTTTAGCAAGGAGAGCTCAAAGAGAGGAAACTTGCCCATAGCCCATGGAGTTACCATCTCTACATCTCAATGCCCCAGTTCTTGTGAAGAAAGGGAACACACAAGTTTGGCTCCATATACATCAGCAATTGGATCAACCATGTATGCAATGTTGTGTACACGTCCCTATGTATCATATGCCTTGAGCATGATGAGTAGATATCATTTAGATCCAGGTGATGCTCACTATACACCCGTTAAGAACATCCTAAATTACTTGAAAAGAACTAAGGATCAATTTATTATCTATGGGGGAAAGGAAGAGTTGTGAGTTGGTAGAGTTCCAAGAAAGAGACAGTTGTTGATTCTACAATAGAGGTCGAGTGTATTGTTGCATCTAATGCAGCAAAGGAGGTTGTTTTGATTAAGAGGTTCATCTCTGAACTTGGGGTAGTTCTAAGCATCAGTGATGCAATTGAGCTATATTGTGACAACAATGGAGCTATAGCACAATCTAAGGAAGCTAGATCGCATTAGTGTTCCAAGCATATACAAAGGCATTTCTATCTCATAAGAGAAATTGTACAGTGAGGAGATGTGAAGATTTGCATAGTACCAATTGAGGATAATGTTGTTGACCCCTTGACAAAAGCACTTTTGTAGAAGAAATGTGATGGTCATGTTAGATCACTTGGAATAAGAGTTACATTTAGAAGAAGAAGAAGAAAAATTGGGTGTAAGGCTAAGTCAACCAGAGTTGTGCACAAAACACTCAAAGTATCTTGATGAATCCACCAATAATAAGAATCTTGAATTGATTATAGGAGAGACTCTTATCTCTTAATCACACCCCTATTCTTTCCTTTTTCAACCTACTAGCACCACAATGGCCTCCATTTCAACCATTCTCTTGAAAACACCAGCGACGGATCATATACATGTTTGATTGATTCTACAGGTCTTTTCAAAATCACATAAAACTTTTAAACATGACTGATACAGCAGAGAGTGAGAAGGAAATACTTTAGTAAAGTGAACTCAGAAATGAGGATATCATAAGATTTATTCCATGATCTAAGGAAGCCTTGATACTATATCGATTTGAGCCATGAACAAAATTATGATATGACATAAGGATGAGGCAATCACGAGATGAACGATTTCATTGGCGACTATTTTAAGTTTTCCGTTCGTCGGGACAAGTAACGCTTAAGTTCAGTGTGGGTGATGAATCCTCCATATTCATCCTCAGTCACCAATTCAAAGGATTTCCAACGTTTTTTCCCTAATTTTGGTTTGCTTCATTTTTTCTCAGTTTCATGAAAATTATGACATTTGCACGAAGATGAGGAAATTACAAGATGAACGAGCTTTTTGGCGACTGTCTTGGGCTTTTTCATTCCTCAGGATGAGCAACGCTTAAGTTCGGTGTGGTGATGAATCCTCCAAATTCATCCTCACAATCGCCATTTCTAGGAATTTTGTGCCTCACATCGACTGATCCACCCTTGTTTTAGCTTACTCTGAGTGTCTCCTCAGTTTCATGAAAATAGTGCTCTAATAGCTCTAATCACCAGTTTATTTGATCTTATCCTCCTTTACTCACTTTCCTTTTTCTCTGCAGATCATTCTCATCCATCTGATAACATATATACATCTCCTCGTGGTTTGGCCATCCAACCGGTTTTACCCTACATACAGTCTCAAGACTGTGTGAGATCACACGGTCTTAAGATCGTGTGAAGCCTCACAGTCTCAAGACCGTTTGGATGACGAGGCACAAGGCCGGTTGGCAAGAGATTGTTTAGATGGGAAGATCAATGAAAGATCGTTTGGATGAAGAGATCGCAAGGCAAGACCGTTTGGACCCAAGACCGGTTGGAGGCCAAGCCATTTGGACCCAAGACCATTTGGAGCCAAGACCGTTTGGACCCAAGACCGTTTGGAAATGAAGACCGTTTGGACACCGAAGACTGTTTGGAGCCAAGACCATTTGGACCCAAGACTGCTTGGATCCAAGACCATTTGGACCCAAGATCATTTGGAAATGAAGACCGAAGACCGTTTAGAGCTAAAACCGTTTGGACCCAAGACCGGTTGGAAGCCAAGACCGTTTGGACCCAAGACCATTTGGAGCCAAGACCGTTTGGACACCGAAGACCGTTTGGAGCCAAGATCGTTTGGACCCAAGACCGGTTGGAAGTCAAGACCGTTTGGACCCAAGACCGTTTGGAGCCAAGACCGTTTGGACCCAAGACCGTTTGGAGTATTCTCACATCAAAAATGTGGAGACCCCATCCAAGCCTATAAATAGGACCAGCAGGGTCCTCATTTGATCATCAGATATGGGAGGCAGTAAGGTTGCTCCACTGCTACCTCATCTCCATCAAGCTCTTCCTGGCCCTCCTCATACGTCTCCGGAGGAGTACACGAAGATCAAGGTAGCAAGAGACGGACTTCATCGACCAAGTCGGAGTAGTCCTGAAGATTGGGGCGATCTACACCGGGCCGTCACATATCTACTCTTCTGCTCCGACGATGCTTGTTCTATCTTTCTTCTCTGTCTTTATTGCTCCCTCTATGATGAGCGAGTAGTGTAATTCATTGGGGCACTGGGGCTCGCCCCGCTACCCATGCTTTGTAATTTTTACCTAAATATGTTATCTTTCCGATTCAATGCTAACTGTTTCATTGCATGCTCGAATGTTGACCGCTTTTTTGCATGATCTATTGTCTTTTGTTGTGGATTGTCTACGTCTACTCTTAAGACTCGATTACTGATTTAGGGTTGGTTCTTGATGTGTGTATCCACCACATATCTGTTTCAGTATCTAGGAATGCTTTTCAAGGAGTTGAGTAAGCTCACCTCCATCGTTGTACTTTCATACTATGAAATGGAATCAGTTGACGTATGAAAGTACAATCTTGGTAGGTTGAATAACACACTCTGTGAAGGGAGTGATGCAAAGTATGTGACCATTCATTCAGGGATGGCTCGCATTGCAACACTCCCACGTTTCTCATATCTATGTCCTCAAAAGAGGGATAGTCTATAAGGATACTAATCAAATTGATAATATCGCTCACTTGTTAGTTTTCCAATGAACATTTTATGAGGTTGAGTAAGATCTCCCTTTGGAGGGCACATATCTCCATTGAAACATAGATATGTACCGGATGGGAGATACTCAACTTGTGAAGGATGTGTGCAATGCTCCTTGTCTAAGAGGGCATCAGCATTGCACAACATCCATGTATCTTGCTTGCAGGTCTTGCTATGTTGGTACAGGTACAATGCATGTGTAGTGGTGGTGAATATACGCATCACCCCAGTGATCCATCATCCTCTGGTAATCTTAGATTTCAAACTTTAACTATATTTCATACTTGCCTTTACTTTTGCATGTTCTAGATTAGTTTAGATTAGTCATATCAATCTTTTGGTTGTAAGCAATTAACTTAGATTGAGACAAAACGAGACAAAGACATCCAAATTCTTCACGTTGTCCTTTGGGTTCGATCCTAAATTAGTACTATGATAAGGCTTCCACACTCTTGTGGGGTTGGAGCATTTATCTAGCACCAGTTGTAGGTAAACCTAGAGAGAACATCAACTCCCTAGGGTTTTTGGTGCACATTAGGACTTCCATTGGAAGAGCAATCTTTTGATGTAAATCCTAGCTCCATCAAAAAATGGCGTCGTTTCTGGGGACAACGTCGTAAGAATCGTCTTCGTCGAATTATGTGTCGACCTAGGTTTCTCTTGGGTTTTTTGTTTTCTTTTCAAAAAAACAAAGGGTGAAAACCTTGATATCAAAAGTTAAAGTTTTTATTGCATATTATCTTGAATTTGAAGTGTTTGGTCAAGCTTGATAAACACCTTCTTTGATTTCAGGTATCAATTCTCTTCAAAATGAAGCAGTCAATGCCACCAACCATTAGATGTCAATTATGTGGTGACTACTCCCATTCATAAATCAACTGCTTCAATGCTCCTCCTCACTACGTGAATGCACTACTTCAAGTAATCACAAATCGTATAGTTGGGAAACTCAAAGCAACCTCTTCACACGACTATGGATATAATGCAAGTTATAATCCATATCCTCCTGGAAGATACTACAAAGAGCCCAACTATGACGGATTTCAAGGCGTAGATTGCAATACAGAAGGAAATCCGGATTATAATGCAAATCAATACTACGATGAGGAGAGCTACTATCAGCATCAACCCAATGGGTATAGTGAAGAGCCCTACTATGAAGATCAATACACATTAATAGAAAAAGTACGTGCTCTATAGAAGTTGGTGGCTCAACAACTAGCTGATCAGACAGCCACGGACAAGAAGTTGATAGTCAAGCTTGGTCAACTTACACAACTTGTCCACGCTTCTGAGCAACATGAAGAACAGTCACCAATTCCCCTTGAGCGCATTCCTCATCCGTATATTGCAATTGATTACGGTGACGATTATGATATCATGTGGGAGGTGCCTTCCAATGATCTTCTAGCAGCAGTGCAGGGAAAGGAATCATCCTCAGAGCAAATGATTGAACCCGAGGATGATTTCTCCACAGTATCACAAGAAAAAGAATCATTCTCTGAGCCAAGGTCTGACTCGGAAAATGACTCCTGCACTATTCCCTTAGATGAAAAATTGATTGGTCAATATGAAGTTTTTCTACAGTCGGGAGATCAATTGGGGATAAATTTTGGTATGTACCCATCTTCTTCCCATACAGACCCAGATCCAACCATACAGATTGAGGAGAAATCAGCAATTATTGACTCCCTATATGACAAATATTCTTCAACTTCAGCTGTCTTGTTGATGAATTCCAATGAAGAAGGGTATACGTTACAAGAACTCTACACTCCTTCACAGTCAGACTCAGATGAATATGTGACTGATTCAGATAAGGAGATATCTTTTATGCAAGAAACTCAAATGTCTCCATTACTGGAACAAGATCTGATTTGTTCTTATGAAAATTTTTTGATCATTCAGCTGATCTAGGAACAGACTTTGAGGATGGGACTGATCAAGATCTTGTTTTGGGTGTGGACCATACCACTCTCACTGACCCTGATGATGATGAAAAAGAATCATGGGAGGATGATGGATCCCAAGACGATGATTTTATGACCGGTCCTTTCCATGAAATGACATTACCAGAGCTTCCATCCCTACAAGAAGTCCAGACGGAGCCAATTCTCGAACAAGAGTATGTTCTTTCCATTGAATCTCCTTCTAGTCACTTGTACGAGTTGATGGTGTACTATGAAGAGAAACATGAACCATCTCTTGATTTTGGAATGGAATATGATATTTCCGTAGACCCTTGTAATGACAAAGAGGACCTTTGGGAAGACATCAAGCCATAAAACAATCTTCTTATGGCCCCCTCCCCTACGGAGTAGCTCCTGCCTAGCTACCAAATATACAGGAGACTAACATATCTCCATTACCTGAACAAGGTTTCATTCTTCTTGTAGCAACTTCTCCTGAATACTTAATAGAACTGGAGGTGTGCTATGAGGAAGAACTGGAACAACAGCCTGACTCAGGAATGGAGTATATTGGTCTCAGTATCAAAAAAACATATTCGTGGGAGGATTCTAGTCCACAAAATGATATGCCATGGGCTAACCCTTCCCATGAAGAGACATCACTGGAGCCTCTACCTTAGGTTCTCATGATTCCTTTATCCGAACAACAGTTCGTTATACCTGTTGAATCACCCTCTAGTTATTTAGACGAATTAAGAGTGCACAACGAAGAAGAATTTGAACAACACCTTAACTTTGGAATGAAATATGCAGCTCCTATCAAACCCAACATTGATAATGATAACCCTCTGGATGACACATGGCATCAAAATGATGATCCTCGAAATAATCCCCCTGATGAAGAAATGTCACCCTGGCTACCACACCCTATACAAGAAATGTCGGGTGATGAAATGAAGCCTAAACTGGATCCGCCACCTGATCCGGGACAAGAAGTTCAAGTGGCCGACCCTTTATCAAGTGATCTAGATCATGAAGAAGGCAGCTTGACTCTAAACTTCGAGGGCGAGCCACAACTGGAGAACATAAATAGGCATGACTTCAAATATTTGCCTAGTCCTCCAATTTCAACTACATATATTCCACCTCCCCCGTTGATGGGGGAAGGTCTCTAGATTCTTCTGGACGGACAAATAGGTGAAAGAAATGTGCATCCAAGTCATCCAGAAAACTCGTTTGAGTTTCCACGACCACCTGGTCAACAGGTGGTATGTGCCACTTCCTCTCTCTCAGTTCTAACCATCATGAAACATCTTCGTCGGACCTTCTTTCAACTATGAGGACTGCCTAGTTAATACTACACATCTCTTCCCCTCCATCTCGAACATAACATTTGTCCAAATACGAGTAAGCTCATAAGTTCGAGGTGGAGGGTGGGTGGTATGTTTCTCACTCCACCCTCTATCTTTACTACTTTCTATTTTTCCATTCTAGCTTCTCTTTCATAATTTTTCTGCATTTTTCATAATTTCATAGTCTTCTTAAAATAAGGCATTTATCTAGTCAGCTTTTGCTCTTTGAATATGTGTTCATCACCTCTTTTCGTTGCAAATTCATGAAAAAAGAATGCTTAAAACTAGCCGATAAATGATTTCATCTTGTATAGTTTGTGAATCCTACTGTCATATCCGTAATAGAAAGAAAAAAAAGATGATAAGCTTCAATAAGACTGAGATAGATCAAATGCATCATGCCACTCACTGATTAATGGATCAGATGTATGGAATTCTCATTTGAAGTTTTATCGCGTCACTATTTGAGCAGAGTGTGATGAAGAAAAGGAACTTGTTCTATGGAATCGCTAAGCAAACTACATTATGATCTGAACTCTCTTCTACACTTCTTCTTTCATCTCCATACCTCTCCTCTCACCAACCATGCCAAATCTTTAAGTTCGGTGTGTCACGCCACACTCTTTTCTAGTGAAAACTAGAACATTGTCGACTCTAAGTTCGATGTGGTACACCACACCTCTTTTTCTATAATCGTTTCCTCCATACCCCTCAATACATAACATGGGAATATCACCTTCTCATTTTGTTCAAAAAGTATACGATGATGATTGTGCACATACCAAGGTTGAGGAAAAATCTACCCCGATTCCAAAAAGAGGCCTGGCAGTCCAAATATACAAAAATCCAAAAATGCCCTTTCTCCTAAGCCAAGTGAGAATGAATAAAAGCCAGAGTGTGAATAAAAGCATGAGAGTTGTGCCCTAAATAAGGATAATCAACAAAGGTCTTGCCCAGTTGGTACATTACCTACCCTCACAAAGGCAGATGTGTCAAACCCAGTAGTGAGACCCTAAGGCTCCAAAAATAACCCCTTACCTCCTCTCGAAGAGGTAAGTGATGAATCCTCTAGATTCATCCTCACAGTCACCAATTACAGAGATTCTGTGCATCATATCGACTGATCTACCCTTATTTTGATTTACTTTAAGTATCTCTTCAGTTTCATGTAAATAGTGCATTACTAGTGCTAATTACCCTAGTTTCCAATTTATTTGATCTCATCCTCCCCTACTCACGTTCTCTCTCCTCTATAGATCATCCTCAACCATTACCAATGGTCATGACCCCTATAGCATTGACTCTAACGGTCTCAAGATCATTTGAGCCCATTCAGTCTCAAGACCGTTTGAGCCCATTCGGTCTCAACACTATTTGAGCCCATTCAGTCTCAAGACTGAATGGACAGTTCCATTTCAAGACCGTTTGCAGCAGCCTATCCGCAAGACCGTTTAGATGACCGCACGAATCAAGATCATGAAGCAGAACAATCACCACGACTGTGTTGGTCATGCCACGACTGTGGCGCATCGCCAACAGTACCAAGTCTCCACCCGCCATGACCGTGTTGGTCAAGCCACGACCGTGGCACATCGCCAACAGTGTCAAGTCTTCTCACCCGCCACGCCCATGCAAGGCGGCACGGCTGTGGGGCTGTAGCCTCACCATGACTGTGGTGTCACACCACGGCCGTGGCACAATGCCACCAGAGCCCAAGTTCTCACCTGCCACACCCGTGCAAGGCAGCATGGTCGTGGGGCAGCAGCATCACCACGACCATGGTGCCTCAACACAGTCGTGGTGCGTACCTACTGCTCCAAAGCTCCATGGCCCCCGGCGTCGCCCTCCTCACCAATAGTAGTGACGACCTACAGTGCCTCACGGTCCCAAACCGCTTGGAGGAGCGCACGGTCCTAGACCGTTTGGAGGATCTCGCGATCTCAGATCGATTGGAAGCCACAGACCCTGACACGAAGATTGTTTGGATCACTGGGAGTTCAAGATCGATCGGACGCAAGGCCAGTAATCATGTGGACCATTAGGCAGCATACCATTTGATGAAAGGAGCATCAAGAATGTTTGGGTCACTGAGTAGTGAAGACCGAACGATGAGAAAAACTATGAGGCATCTCACGGTCTCAAGATCGTGAAGCCAAAACTGTTTGGGGGTAAGAAGACCGTATGGATTAGTTGAACGTATGGAGAAAATCTTCGAGACCGTGTGGTTGTTTCTATCACTGAAGACCGTATGGAGCGTGTGGCCATACCGTATGAAGGATCTATGCTTGAAGACCGTATGAAGCCTCTGCGTGAAACTGAATGGTTGACTGGTCAAACCCGGATGAAGAGAGGAAAGGCAGCAAACCGTATGGATTAGAATCCAAAACCAGATGGACATATACACTTTGGGAAAATTGCAAGGTAAGCCCAACCAATCCAAGACACATGCCCAGCCTATAAATAGAAGGGTAGAGGCATGGTCTTAGACATCTATCTCACTACGGCCCAAGGCTGCCGGACTGGGACCAGAGCCGGAAGTCCAGAAGGTTGCTCCACTGCCAGCCCACTTCCACCATTGCTCCGCCATAGTTCAACCTCATTCTACTCGTATAATCCCGGAGGTAGACATGAGAATCGAGGAGGAGAGACAGACGTCATCGACCACGACGGAGCAGTCCTGGAGATTGCAACGATCTACACAGGGCTATCATAGATCTACTCTTCTACTCTGATGATGCTTTCTTTCTCTCTCTTCTCTTTCCTTTTTGCTCCCTCTATGAGGAGCGAGTAGTTTCATCCACTGGGGCGTGGGGACTAGCCCCGCTGCCCATGTTTTGTAACTTGTACTAAAAGATGTTATCTTTCCGATTCAATACTAAATCATTTCATACATGCTTGAATGTTGGTCGCATTCTTGTATGCATCTATTATCTTTCATTTCAGTTTTTCTATGACTGCTCTTGGGACTTGAATACCAATTTAGTGTTGGTTTCTGGTGTGCGTATCCACCGTGCATCCATTTTGGTATCTAGGAACGCTTCCTGACGAATGGAGTAAACTCACCTCCATCGTTGCACTTCCGCACTATGAAATGGAATCAGTTGACGTACGGAAGTGCAACCTTGATGGGTCAAGGAATACATTCTATGAGGGGAGTGGTGCAAGATATTTGACCATTCATTCGGGAATGGCTGACATTGCAATACTCCCACGTTTCTCGTAGCTATTTCCTCGAAAGAGGATAGTCTATAAGGATACTAATCGAATTGATGATTATCGCTCGCTTGTTAGTTTTCCAATGCACGTTTCACGAGGTTGAGTAAGGTTCTCTCTTTGGAGGCTACATCTCTTCATTGACACATAGACATGTACCAGATGAGAGTTACTCAACCCATGAGGGATGTGTGCATTACTCTTGTCCTACAAGACATCGGTATTGTATAATATCCATGTATCTTGCTCGCAAGTCTTGCTATGATTGGTACAGGTACAATACATGTGTAGTGGTGGTGAAAACCCACATCACCCCAGTGATCCATCATCATTTTCTAATCTTAGATTTTAATCTTTAAACTAGTTTTTATTCTTGCATTTGCTTTTGCTTGTTTTAGGTTAAATAACTCAAATCAAACTCTTAGTCTTAGATGATTAACTTGGATCGATACGAAATGAGAAAAAGACACTCATATTCGTAACGTTGTCCTTTGGGTTCGATCCTAAATATGTACTATGATAAGGCTTCCACACTCTTGTGGGGTTGGAGCATTTATCTAGCACCAGTTGTAGGTAAATCTAGAGAGAACATCAACTCCCTAGGGTTTTTGGTGCATATTAGGACTTCCATTGGAAGAGTAATCTTTTGGTTTAAGTTCTAGCTCCATCAAAAAATGGTGTTGTTGCCGGGAACAACGGTATAAGAATTGTCTTTTTTGAATTCCATGTCGATTTAGGTTTCTCTAGGGTTTTTCATTTTCTTTTCAAAAACCTAAAAAGTAAAGGACTTAATCCTGCATATCCTCTTGGATTTGAAGTGGTTGGTTAAACTTGATAAACTCATTCTTTGATTTTAGGTACCAACTCTCTTCAAAATGAAGCAGTCAACACCACCAACCATCAAATGTCAACTATGTAGTGACTATTCTCATTCATCGATTTACTGCTTCAACGTCCCTCCTCTCTACGTGATGGCTCTACGTCAAGTAATCATGAATCGTATATTTGGGAAACTCAAAGCAGCTTCTTCATACAACTATGGATATAACGTGAGTTATAATCCATATCACCCTGGAGGCTACTACGAAAAACCTAACTATGGAGGATTTCAAGGCATAGACTGCAATGTAAGAGGGAACCTAGAAAACAATGCAAATCAATGCTATGATGAGGAGAGATATTATCAATACCAACCCAACATGTGCAGTGAAGAGCCTTTTCATGAAGATCGACACACATTGATGGAAGAACTACAAGCTTTACAGACATCAGTGGCTCAACAACTAGTTGATCATACAGCCGTGACCAAGAAGTTGATAGACGATCTTGATCAACTTACGCAATTTGTCAACGCTCCTGAGCAACATGTAGAACAGCCACCAATTTCAACTAAGCACATCCCTAGTCCACATGTCGTAATCGATTACGATGATGATTATGAAATCATGTGGGATATGCCTTCCAATGATCTTCAAGCATCAGTGCAAGGTGAGGAATCATCTTCAGAATTAATAACTGAACCCAAGGACAATTTCTTCACAACATTACAAGAGAAAGAATCATCTTTTGAGCCAAGACCTGACTCGGAAAATGATTCCTGCACTATGCCCTTATGTGAAAGATTGAGTAACCAATATGGGGATTTTCTATAGTTAGGAGATCAATGGGGGATAAACTTCAACACTTACCCACCTTCTGACTTCATAGACTCAAATCCAACCATTGAAGAGCAATTGGCGATAATCGACCCCCTCAATGACAAAATCTCTTCAACTTCAGTCGTCTCATCAAATAAAATCCATAGAAGAAGGGTTTATGTCGCAAGGACTCTACACTCCTTCACAGTCAGACTCATATGGATATGTGACCAATTTAGATAAGGATATGTCTTTTATGCAAGAGAACCAAATGTCTTCATTTCTGGAACAAGATCTGAATCGTCCTTATGAAGAAATTATAGATCATTCGACTGGTCTAGGAACAGACTTTGAGGATAGGACTGATCAAGATCTTGATTCAGAAATGGATCATACCACTCCCACTGACCCTGATGATGACAAAGAATCATGGGAGGAGGATGGATCTCATGATGAATCTATGACCGACCCTTTCCATGAGATGATGTTACCAGAGCTACCACCTCTACAAGAAGTCCAGACAAAGCCATTCCTCGAACAAGAGCATGATATTTCTATTGAACCTCCTTCTAGTCACTTGAACAAGTCGATAGTACACTATGAAGAGAAACATGAACCATCTCTTGATTTTGGAATGGATTACGATATTTATATAGACTCTTGTAATGACAAAAAAGACTCGTGGGAGGGTATCGAACCACAAACCCATCCTCTTAGAGAAATTCATCCCTATAAAGGATCTCCTCCTGAGATACCACATATTCAAGAGAATGAGATACTTCCATTATCTGCACAAGATTTCATTCTTTCCATAGTGACTCTTCCTGAGCACTTAACCGAACCGGAGGAGTACTATGAAGAAGTATCGAAACAACAACCTGACTCAGAAATGGAGTATTTTAGTCCCAATATCGAAGAAACAGAGTCATCGGGAGATCCTAGTTCTCAAAACATTATGTCATGGACTAATCCCTCTCATGAAGAAACATCATTGGAACCTCTACCTTGGAATCCCATGATTCCTTTATCTGAGCAAGAATTTGTTTTACCAGTCGAATCCTCTTCTAGTTACTTAGATGAATTAAGGATGTTCTATGAGGAAATCTCTATATAAAATTTCGAAAAGAAGAATGACGCTCTCATTAATCTCAACATTGATAAAGATACGTCTCAAAATAATTCCTCTGATGAAGAAACGTCATCCTGGCTACCACATCCTACACAAGAAAAGCCAGGTGATGAAATGAAGCCTGAATCGGATCTACCACCCGATCCAGGATAGGAGGAAGTCCAAGTGGCCAACCCTCAATCAACTGCTCTGGATTTCGAAGAAAGCAGTTTTACTTTGAACTTTGAGGGTGAACCACAACCAGAGGACACAAATAGGAAATACCTCAATTACTCGCCTATTCCTCAAGTCTCTATTGCTTATATTCCACCTCCCCCGCTGATGGGGGAAGGTCTCTGGATTCTTCTGGATGGACAAAGAGGTGAAAGAAATGTGCATCCAAGTCATACAGAAAACTCGTTTGAGTTACCACAGGTTGTCCGTGCCACTTCCTTGCTCTCAGTTCAGACCCTCATGAAGCATCTTCATGGGACCTTCTTCCAATTACGAGGACCGCCTGGTTAATACTGCGCAACTCTTCCCCTCCATCTTGAACTTAGTGTTTGCTCGGAAACAAGCAAACTCATAAGTTCAAGGTGGACAGTGGGTGGTAGGTTTCTCACTCCACCCTCTATCTTTACTATTTTCTATTTCTCCATTCTAGCTCCTTTTTCATTTTATTTTCATTTTCGTAGCCTTCTTAAAATAAATCCTTTACCAAGTCGGCTTTTTCTTTTTGAATCTTTTGTCATCACCTCTTTTCGTTGCAAATCAACAAGGAACCAATGCTTAAAACTAACCGATAAACAGTTTTATCTTGTATAGTCTATGAACCCTAAATGTCATATCCTCCATAAGAATGATAAGGCTCAATAAGTCTGAGATAGATCAAATGCATCGTGCCTCTAACTGAATAATGGATCTGCTGTATGGAATTCTCATTTGAAGTTATATCTTGTCACTTTTTGAGTAGAGTGTGATGGAGAAAAAGAACCCATCATATGGAATCGCTAAGCAAATGGTATTATGATCCAAACTCTCTTCTACACTTCTTCCTTCATTTTCATACCCTTCCGCTCATCAATCATGCCAAAGCTTTAAGTTCGGTGTGGCACGCCACACTCCTTTCTAGTGAAAACTAGAACATTGTCGAACTCTAAGTTCGGTGGGATGAACCACACCTCCGCCAAACTCTAAGTTCGGTGTGGTAAACCACACCTCTGTTGAACTCTAAGTTCGGTGTGGTACACCACACCTCTTTTTCCACTACCGCTTCTTCCATACCCCTCAATACATAACAGGGGTGTATCACCTTCTCTTCTTGATTCAAAGAGTATACAATGATGATTGTGTACATACCGAGGTTGGTGAAAAATCTACCCCGATTCCAAAAAGAGGCTTGGCAGCCCAAATATATAAAAATCCAAAAACACCCTTTCTCCTAAGCCAAGCGAGAATGAATAAAAGTCAGAGTGTGAATAAAAACATGAGAGTTGTGCCCTGAATAAGGATAACTGATAAAGGTCTCGCCCAGACAGTACATTAGTTTCCCTTACAAAGGCAGATGTGTCGCGGCCGATAGTGAGATCCTAAGGATCCAAAAATGACCCCTTACCTCCTCTCGAAGAGGTAAAATAGCCAAAAGCCTTAAGTCAACCTATACACACTTCTGAGTTACCTTTAGAAAAAAAATCAGGTGTAAGGCTAAGTCAACCAGTATTGTGCACAAAATATTCAAAGTGTCTTGATGAATTACCAATAATAAGAGTCTTGATTTAATCAGAGAAGAGACTCTTATATCTTGATCACACCTATTTTCCTTCCTCTTTCATCGTATCGGCACCCCAATCGCCTCCATTTTAACCTTTCTCTTGAAAACACCTGAGTCGCTCATGCATGTTTGTTGATTACATGGGCCTTTTCAAAATCTCATAAACTTTTAAACATGACTGATACAACAAAGAGTGAGAAGGATATACTTCAGTAAAGTGAACTCAAAAATGAGATATCATAAGATGTATTCTGTGATCTAAGGAAGCCTTGACGCTATATCGATCTGAGCCACAAACAAAATTATGATATCACATAAAGATGAGGCAATCACGAGATGAACGATTTCATTGGCGACTGTTATAAGTTTTCAGTTCCTTAGGATGAGTAATGCTTAAGTTCGGTGTGGTGATGAATCCTCCAGATCCATTCTCAGTCACCAATTCAAAGAATTTCTGACATTTTTGCCCCAATTTTGTCTTGCCTCATTTTTCTTGAAAATTCTGACATTTGTACAATGAATGAGCATTTTGGTGACTATCTTAGGATTTTCCATTCCTCGGGATGAGCAACGCTTAAGTTTGGTGTGGTGATGAATCATCCAGATTCATCCTCACAGTCGCCAATTACAGAGATTTTGTGCCTCGTATCAACTGATCTACCCTTGTTTTGATTTACTTTAAGTATCTCTTCAGTTTCATGTAAATAGTGCATTACTAGTGCTAATTACCCTAGTTTCCAGTTTATTTGATCTCATCCTCCCTTACTCACGTTCTCTCTCCTCCGTAGATCATCCTCAACCATTACCAATAGTCATGACCCCTACAGCATTGACTCTAACGGTCTCAAGACCGTTTGAGCCCATTCGGTCTCAAAACCATTTGAGCCCATTCGGTCTCAAGACCGTTTGAGCCCATTCGGTCTCAAGATCGTTTGAACCCATTTGGTCTCAAGACCGAATGGACAGTTCCATTTCAAGACCGTTTGCAGCAGCCTGTCCACAAGACCGTTTAGATGACTGCACGAATCAAGATCATGAAGTAGAACAATCGCCACGACCGTTCTGGTCATGCCACGACTGTGGCGCATCGCCAACAGTACCAAGTCTCCACCCGCCACGAACGTGTTGGTCACGCCACGACCGTGGCACGTCGCCAACAGTGTCAAGTCTTCTCACCCGCCACGCCCGTGCAAGGCGGCACGGCCGTGGGGTTGTAGCCTCACCACGACCATGGTGTCACGCCATGGCCGTGGCACAATGCCACCAGAGCCCAAGTTCTCACCCGCCACGCCCGTGCAAGGCAGCACGGTCGTGGGGCAGCAGCATCACCACGACTGTGGTGCCTCAACATAGTCATGGCGCGTCGTCCCCTACCTCCTAACGTTGCTAACTTCTCAACATACTACTCCAAAGCTCCATGGCCCCCGGCGTCGCCCTCCTCACCAATAGTAGTGATGACCTACAGTGCCTCACGGTCCCAGACCGCTTGGAGGAGCACATGGTCCTAGACCGTTTAGAGGAGCTTGCGATCTCAGATTGATTGGAAGCCACAGACACTGACATGAAGACCGTTTGGATCACTAGGAGTTCAAGATCGATCGGACACAAGGCCAGTAATCACGTGGACCGTTAGGCAGCAGACCGTTTGACGAAAGGAGCATCAAGACTGTTTGGGTCACTGAGTAGTGAAGACCGAACGATGAGTAAAACTGTGAGGCCTCTCACGGTCTCAAGACCGTGAAGCCAAAACCATTTGGGGGTAAGAAGACCGTATGGATTAGTTGACCGTATGGAGAAAATCTTCGAGACTGTGTGGTTGTTTCTGTCACTGAAGACTGTATGGAGCGTGTGGCTAGACCGTATGAAGGATCTATGCTTGAAGACCGTATGAAGCCTCTGTGTGAAACTGAATGGTTGATCGGTCAAACCCAGATGAAGAGAGGAAAGGCAGCAAACCGTATGGATTAGAATCTAAAACCGGATGGACATATACACTTTGGGAAAATTGCAAAGTAAGCCCAACCAGTCCAAGACACATGCCCAGCCTATAAATAGAAGGGTAGAGGCATGGTCTTGGACATCTATCTCACTACGGCCCAAGGCTGCCGGACTGGGACTAGATCCAGAAGTCCATAAGGCTGCTCCACTTCCATCCCACTTCCACCATTGCTCTGCCATAGTTCCACCTCATTCTACTCATGTAATCTCGGAGGTAGACATGAGAATCGAGGTAGAGAGACAGATGTCATCGACCATGATGGAGCAGTCCTGGAGACTGCGACGATCTACATCGGGCTATCACAGATCTACTCTTTTGCTCTGACGATGCTTTCTTTCTCTCTCTTCTCTTTCCTTGTTGATCCCTCAATGAGGAGCAAGTAGTTTCATCCACTGGGGCGTGGGGACTAGCCCCACTGCCCATGTTTTGTAATTTGTACTAAAATATGTTATCTTTCCTATTCAATACTAAATCATTTCATACATGCTTGAATGTTGGTCGCGTTCTTGTATGCATCTATTATCTTTCATTGCGGTTTGTCTATGACTGCTCTTGGGACTCGAATACCGATTTAGTGTTGGTTTATGGTGTGTGTATCCACCGCGCATCCGTTTCGGTATCTAGGAACGCTTCCCGACAGATGGAGTAAACTCACCTCCATCGTTGCACTTCCGCACTATGAAATGGAATCAGTTGACGTACGGAAGTGCAACCTTTATGGGTCGAGGAACACATACTGTGGGGGGAGTGGTGCAAGGTATTTGACCATTCATTTGGGAATGCCTGACATTGCAACACTCCCACGTTTCTCGTAGCTATTTCCTCGAAAGAGGATAGTCTATAAGGATACTAATCGAATTGATGATTATCGCTCGCTTGTTAGTTTTCTGATGGACGTTTCACGAGGTTGAGTAAGGTTCTCTCTTCGGAGGCTGCATCTCTTCATTGACATGTAGACATGTACTGGATGAGAGTTACTCAACCCGTGAGGGATGTGTGCATTACTCTTGTCCTACAAGACATCAGTATTGTATAATATCCATGTATCTTGCTCGCAAGTCTTGCTATGATTGGTACAGGTACAATACATGTATAGTGGTGGTGAAAACCCGCATCACCCCAGTGATCCATCATCATTTTCTAATCTTAGATTTTAATCTTTAAACTAGTTTTTATTCTTGCCTTTGCTTTTGCTTGTTTTAGGTTAAATAACTCAAATCAAACTCTTGGTCTTAGATGATTAACTTGGATCGATACGAAATGAGAAAAAGACAGTCAGATTCTTAATGTTGTCATTTGGGTTTGATCCTAAATTTGTACTATGATAAGACTTCCACACTCTTGTGGGGTTGGAGCATTTATCTAGCACCAATTGTAGGGCCTAGAGAGAACATCAACTCCCTAGGGTTTTTGGTACATATTAGGACTTCCATTAGAAGAGAAATCTTTTGGTGTAAGTTCTAGCTCCATCATTAAGTTATCGAAAAGCCTTAAGCCAATCTATACACACTCCTGAGTTACCTTCAGAAGAAGAAAAAAAATCAGGTGTAAGGCTAAGTCAACCAGAGTTGTGCACAAAACACTCAAAGTATCTTGATGAATCCACCAATAATAAGAATCTTGAATCGATTAGAGGAGATACTCTTATCTCTTGATCACACCCCTATTCTTTCCTTTTTCAACCTACTGGCGCCACAATTGCCTCCATTTCAACCATTCTCTTGAAAACACCAGCGACGGATCATATACATGTTTGATTGATTCTACAGGTCTTTTCAAAATCACATAAAACTTTTAAACATGACTGATACAGCAGAGAGTGAGAAGGAAATACTTCAGTAAAGTGAACTCAGAAACAAGGATATCATAAGATTTATTTCGTGATCTAAGGAAGCCTTGATACTTTATCAATCTGAGCCATGAACAAAATTATGATACGACATAAGGATGAGGTAATCACAAGATGACCAAATTCATTGATGACTATTTTAAGTTTTCCATTCCTCGAGACGAGCAACGCTTAAGTTCGGTGTGGGTGATGAATCCTCCACATTCATCCTCAGTCACCAACTCAAAGGATTTCTGACGTTTTTGCCCTAATTTTGTTTTGCTTTGTTTTTTTTTCAGTTTCGTGAAAAATCTGACATTTGCACGAAGACGATGAAATTACGAGACGAATGAGCTTTTTGGCGACTGTCTTGGGCTTTTTTTCCTCGGGACGAGCAATTCTTAAGTTCGGTGTGGTGATGAATCCTCTAAATTCATCCTCACAATCGCCATTTCTAGGAATTTTGTGCCTCACATCGACTGATCTACCCTTGTTTTAGCTTACTCGGAGTGTCTCCTTAGTTTCATGAAAATAGAGCTCTAATAGCTCTAATTACTAGTTTATTTGATCTTATCCTCCTTTACTCACTTTCCTTCTTCTTTGTAGATCATTCTCATCCATCTGATAACATATCTACATCTCCTTGCGGTTTGGCCATCCAATCGGTTTTACCCTGCATACGATCTCAAGACCGCGTGAGGTCACACGGTCTCAAGACCGTGTGAAGCCTCACGGTCTCAAGACCGTTTGGATGTCGAGTCACAAGACCGGTTGGCAAGAGATCGTTTAGATGGGTAGATCAACGAAAGATCATTTGGATGAAGAGACAGTGAGGCAAGATCGTTTGGACCCAAGACTGGTTGGAAGCCAAGACCGTTTGGACCCAAGACCATTTGGAGCCAAGACCGTTTGGAAATGAAGACCGTTTGGACCCAAGACCATTTGGAAATGAAGACCGAAGACTGTTTGGAGCCGAGACCGTTTGGACCCAAGACCGGTTAGAAGCCAAGACCATTTGGACCCAAGACCGTTTGGACACCGAAGACTATTTGGACCCAAGACCAGTTGGAATTCAAGACCATTTGGACCCAAGACCGTTTGGAGTATTCTCACATCAAAAATGTGGAGACCCTGTCCAAGCCTATAAATAGGACCAGTAGGGTCCTCATTTGATCATCAGATCCGGGAGGCCGCAAGGTTGCTCCACTACTACCTCATCTCCATCAAGCTCTGCCTGGACCTACTCATACGTCTCTGGAGGAGCACACGAAGATCAAGGCAGCAAGAGACGAACTTCATCGACCAAGTCGGAGTAGTCCTGAAGACTGGGGCAATCTACACTGGGATGTCGTAGATATACTCTTCTGCTCCAATGATGCTTGTTCTATCTTCCTTCTCTGTCTTTATTTCTTCCTCTATGAGGAGCGAGTAGTGTAATTCACTGGGGCGTGGGGGCTAGCCCCGCTACCCATGCTTTGTAATCTATACCTAAAGATGTTATCTTTCTGATTCAATGCTAATCGTTTCATTGCATGCTCAAATGTTGGCTGCTTTCTTGCATGATCTATTGTCTTTTGTTGTGGATTGTCTATGTCTACACTTAAGACTTGATTACCAATTTAGCATTGGTTCTTGATGTGTGTATCCACCACAAATCTTTTTCGGTATCTAGGAACACTTTTCAAGGAGTGGAGTAAGCTTACCTCCATCGTTGTACTTTCATACTATGAAATGGAATCAGTTGACGTATTAAAGTACAATCTTGATAGGTTGAGGAACACACTCTGTGAAGGGAGTGATGAAAAGTAAGTGACCATTCATTCGGGGATGGTTGGCATTGCAACACTCCCACGTTTCTCATAGCTATATCCTCGAAAAAGGGATAGTCCATAAGGATACTAATAGAATTGATAATATCGCTCGCTTGTTAGTTTTCCGATGCATGTTTCACGAGGTTGAGTAAGATATCCCTTCGGAGGTCACATATCTCCATTGACACATAGATATGTACTGGATGGGAGCTACTCAACCTGTGAAGGATGTGTGCAATGCTCCTTGTCTGAGAGGGCATCAGCATTGCACAACATCCATGTATCTTACTTGTAGGTCTTGCTATGTTGGTACAGGTACAATGCATGTGTAGTGGTGGCGAATATCCACATCACCCCAGTGATCCATCATCCTCTGATAATCTTAGATTTCAAACTTTAACTATATTTCATACTTGCCTTTACTGTTGCATGTTCTATATTAGTTTAGATTAATCCTATCAATCTTTTGGTTGTAAGCAATTAACTTAGATCGAGATGAAATGAGACAAAGACATTCAGATTCTTCACGTTGTCCTTTGGGTTCGATCCTAAATATGTACTATGATAAGGAATCCACACTCTTGTGGGGTTGGAGCATTTATCTAGCACCAGTTGTAGGTAAACCTAGAGAGAACATCAACTCCCTAGGGTTTTTGTTGCACATTAGGACTTCCATTGGAAGACCAATCTTTTGGTGTAAATCCTAGCTCCATCATGAAGTAACATAATAAATGTCTAGAGAATGATATTTACTCAATGATGTTTGTCTTCAAGTACATGACTTGAACAACGAGATCATATGAATGTTAAGAGTACATACATTCTTGTCGTGTCCCTAGTCAGGTGTTATTGTGGAAGGTTTATATATAGCAATAACACATAAGACTAGAGTATGTGTTGGTTTATAATAGAATCTCATCAGTCATGATATGTGATATCAAATAAAGAACATAGATACTTATTAGAGAACAATGTATCAGACAACCCCACCATAAGATTGATACATGGAAGCCATAATTGGTAGTCAGAATCATCTCTTATAGTGTTGGTGGTGATTGTGGTTCTTAAACCTGAAGTCAATGTACTCATCACATGTCATTCGGTATTCTCTGACATCATCCACCATGATCCTGAATAAGGGTTTCCATAAAGGTGATGATTTGGTGTACTGTGACACATGGGGATGACTGTGAGTGATGCAGATGGGATTTGTCCCTCCTATAGGAGTATGATATCATGTACACTTGATAAGAAAGACTGAGAAATTCATGGCCATGCACAAGTGAGTCAATATGTGATATTTAGCTTACATATATCTTAGACATTATACTCTAGTTCAAGGAACAAAGATTGAATGCTGAAGAGGATGACTATTCCATTCCTCGAGTTCAACCTTGATATTAGTGACAAAGGAACTATACAAAAACTATAACACTAAATCACAACTTGTAGGTTGAAGTTGTTCTCCAACTTTCCATTTAGTTGGATAGCAATGATGTGTGACTAGGCACCACTATTTTCTTGTGATGTCATAATTGGTTATGGACATTCACTACCAACGTAATATGGGACATATAGTGTTAGACACATAGGATACACCTAGAATAGGAGTTTTGATCATGAATGATAATTGAATTTGTTGCTAAAGTGTTTACATATTCAATTCAAGCAAAAAATCAACTAAACTCTCAACCGACTGGTTCAAGGGTTGAACTGACTGGTTGGAGTGTCAGGTTGATTGGATATTGTGTTGGCTGAATTCTGGTTGAGTGGGGAGTGAAACGAACAGATTGTGAGATGATCGTTTCATGAAGTGAGAAGCCCAGTTTGTGGTGCAATTTGATTGCATCAAGGATTAGTGTTGATGTCATGTCATGCATTAATTATATTAGAAATTCTAATACATGTGTGATTGGGAAACATGAAGAAATGATAGGATCACTTGGTGAACGAATCAGCTCACATGCCAACCGGTCGGTTTTCTTAGTGAACCAACCATTTTTCTTATCGCAAGTTGCAAATTTTCATGAGATTATGATCCTTTCCTATCCCACACTGATTGGCAACCCTAACCCTAGCCCTCCTATATATAGAGGTGTATTGGGGTCTTCTCGGACACATCAATTGCCTCTGACAATCATTTGGCTTCTCTAGTTGTAGTAACTGAGAGAACCTGAGTAAGTCCTACTCGACAAAGGGAGGGATATCAAGGGAAAACAATTGTGGGAGAGAAAGTTGGTGACTAGTATACCAACGAGAGGGACAACTCCTTCTTATCTATCCTAGGAGAATGACATGAGTTCTATATGGTTTGTGTGGACTTCTCTATAGGTATGGATCCTTTTCTTTCTAGGAGGACAATGCCATAATGCTATCCATGGTAGAGATGAGGAGCTGCTGCAAACATTGTCCAAGTGCAACTAAAAGACAGTTGTACAACTACAACAATGAGGATATTGCCGATGGACTTGCTCCAGGACCAGGTATATCCTTGAAACCATCCTTTCCATTATATAGTTGTTGATGCGATCTCCTGGTTTAATGGGGAATATAGTAGTAAAATTTGTGTTTCCTCTTCCTACCAGATGCCATATTTCCCTATAAAAGGATAAAAGGTAGATAAGAATCTCTATAGAGGTATAAATTGGTAGCTTGTTATACTTAACTACCTCTAAACCAGATATCATGTTTAGTGTTGGCTTGTGTGCTAGATTTCAATCAAGCACTAGAAAATTTCATCTTATAGCTATTAATAGGATTCTATAGGATTCTATTATACATAGCCAAAACCAAAATTTTGGACTATGGTATCCCAAGTCAAGGTACTTTACTCTTACTAGTTATAGTGACGTGGATTATGTCGGGTGCTTAATTGATAGAAAGTGCACAAGTGGCACTTGCTTACTCATATGACCATAGTAGGTTTCTTGGTTCTCTAAGAAACAAAGCACAATGGATCTTTCAACTACTGAAGTTGAGTACATTGTAGTTGGGAGTTGTTGTGCCCAAGTCGTATGGATGAAGCAAATCCTCTTAGACTTTAATGTTCAATATGATGCTTCCCCTATCTTTTGTGATAATACTAGTGCAATCAATTTATCTTACAATCCTTTATTGCAAAATAAAACTAAACATATAGAGGTCCGCCATTACTTCCTTTGTGACCATGTTGCCAAAAAACATATTTATATTACTAATGTGGACACAGAAATTCAACTTGCGAACATTTTCACTAAACCTTTAGTAGAGAGAAAATTACTTTCATTAGATTAAAATTGCTTATTACTGCTCTTGATAATAATGATATGCCTTTTAGCTAGATGTTCTCTTATCTATATGTTCTTGCTCATAAATTTTTCATCTTATCCTTGTCTGTGCTACATATGCCTAGTTTTAATGCCTTATTTTGCTTGTTTTGGCTATTTTTTGCAAACACTCATTTTATCACAAAATAGTATCAAATGATGAGTGGAAAGTGCTTTAATATGTTCAAGATTCATGATAGTCTATAAAAATAAATTTATATAGCATTCTAGTGACCTAGAAATAAATTTCTTATCTGGATGTCAGACTTTGTTGTCAACTGAGTTTGCTCTGGGAAAACTCAACCGACAACACATCCTAAACACACATCAGTGTCGATTGCATTTCCCAAATCTCAAACTCGACCGTCAAAACTATTGTGCTGAAATATATATATGGACTTTTGGTCAATTTTATCCTTCTCAACTATAGAAAACTTGATTGATTCATCTCCCTCTCAGTTCGTCCTTAAACCCTGGGTCTCCCAAATCCCTTTCCTAGCCCTAGCCTTCCTCGTTTGACCTTCCCCAACCTTAACCTAGAGCTTGGACAGCTTGTTGCTGCTATTCTCTTCCTTTATTGATGTCATCTTCATCAAGATTCCTCTCCATGGCATCCAACAGGCGGAAAAGAATGGGTCTAGCTGGAGTTCTTTTGTCCTCCACAGCTTCTAGACACATTTCATATGATGGTACCTCTTTTATCTCAAATCAAGCGGTCAATCATTACAAGGGGTTTTTTCCTAGGAACCCATACCCTTTCAAGCCTTTTTTGATTCCTAGCAATGAGCTACTGAAAGAGGTTAGGAAGCTCTTTTCTAACCAACACCTTGATGCTCTTTGCTATGAATGCATGACCTATATCAACTTCCTATCAAGCAAGAAAGCGGTACATTAGTTCTATGTGAATTTTAACTGGAACTACACCACCTTAATACCTCCTCCCAATACCCAAGTCATGTTGTCATCTATGATGGGGGGGAGTCAAGGTTCAAATCTCTGAGTATTCCTTGAATACATGCTTATCTTGCTCCTCAGAAAATTGGATGACTTCCTATCCCAAATAACGTGACCTCCTTGATCATGAAGCCTTATACAAGAGTTTTCAACCTGAGTTAACCCTTCCTGATGTTCATAAAACCTTAAAGAAGCTAGAGGTTTCATAAAAGAAGAAAGACATCGTATTGCCTTCTTTTCTACATATTAAGACTTGCTTGGTTGCTCTCCTAGTTAACTACAACATCCATCCAGAGAAGAATCAAATGGGTATTGTAGAAAACTCAGCAGTGATAATGTATTATCTTCTTTAGAATATCCATGTCAAATGGGGAAGATACATTCTACATCACATGACTTGCTTTGACATAGAGAAGAACACTAGAGACTCCCACCCACCCTACCCTATCCTGATTTGTGGTGTCTTTTAAGATCATACTGACAAATCCCTTTTCAAACACCTTGGCTACAAAGTCACTCAAAAAGGAGTTTATATTAGTGACACCTCTTTTCACCTGCCTCTTCTACCCCTAGTGATTCGACCTCTACCTAGCCTCCTCCTAGACCTAACAATGCCTCCTTTTGGGGTCTAATGAAACCCTTATGGGCTACATGATGCACCAACATGCTTATAACATGTAGGTCCAGAATATCCTACACCAGTACTTTGTTTAGAACTTTAGATAATGTCAAACATGAACTTGTCGAGCTCCCATCCGTATCCCACCTACCAGCCATACCCAGCTGCTGACTATGCCTCTTATACATATGCTCAGTTCCACCCAACCTACCAACCTCTTGCTTCCACTATACCTCCTTCCTATGATGGTGGACCTATCCGTGCTCACTCGAGTGCCTCTCAACTACTTGCTCTTCCTCTTGGCCCTGTCTCCACCCTACTTATTGGTTTTAATGGGGTTTTACACCCAGATTTGAGCAAGCAAATGCACTGCATGAATGTGGTATGTCTTGAGTGGAGCAACATCACAAGTGGTCTTCTACTAGCCTGGACCTCCTAAGGATGATGAGATGGCTGATGAGGATGATGAGGATGTTGTTGAGGGTGATGGCAGAAAGGAAGAGGATGATGGAGAGGATGGTGATGATGGAGATGGTGGTGAGGACACACATGCTTCCCTAATGCACCTTCTGATGGTGATGAAGACTTCCAACCTGATGATGATGATGAGGCCTTCAACACATATGGGATCGATGTTTTGTTCCTAGGATTCTAGAGTGCTCATAGATCTAACTTTTTGTATGCTCTCATGTATTGAATATTGGGCATTGTATCTGATGACCACTACTTTCATAGTATACTATTGGTGTAATTGTATTCTCTATACCTTTAACTCTATGCTTTGTTATATGTAATGAGTTCTTGGTGTGTGCTTCAATATATTGATTATGACTCTAGTATATCTATTCTCTCTCTGGCTTATGTGTGGTGCTTTCATGTGTAGTTTGTTCCTTGGATAAGACATTTTTAGCTCTTCTACCCCTCCCTTTTTGATATGGCAAAGGGGGAGAAATGAGCTTAGTACATATTGAATTACGATCCTTTTCAAGTTAATTCCCTGAAATATCTTGTGACTGTTGAAGTGGACGCAATTAGAATATATGTGCTATGGTTATGATTTTTGGAGGAACTAACCATACAAGAAAAGGTAAGCATGAATTGAGGGGGAGAAAATTTATATTTCTCATTCATGTATCCCCCTACAGTTAAAAAGGTAGAAGTTTAAATTCCAAGTCATCTTCAATATGTTGAGGAATGGTTTGTCATCTTCAAAAAGGGGGAGAATGTTGACCTAACAGTTATACATTGTCCACATTTTAAAGATGACTCAACCATTACATTCATATGTATCTAATATGTCTATTTTAGATTGATCTCATGTATTAGGTACATGAAATGGATCAATTCAATCAAGCCCTAGCTTGACCAAATACAAGCCAAAGTCAATGCAAATGCACTTTTGTCAAAAATGCCCTAAACCCCTTAGGACAATTCTTGTAATCATTTATATTGATGCTATGACTTGTAATTAAGCTGATAAAAAATTAGGAGCACTTAAAATGAATATTTAAGCACTCTAATGACATTTCCCAAAATTTGTTATAGGGACTTTTTTTGGATGAGTTACATCTTTGATAAACTCAACCGACACCCTTGATGGATTTTGGGAAATTCCAGGGTCGAATGAGTTTCCCTAGGACAAACTCGACTGACACCTTTTTACAAGCAAATCAAATTTAAGTCGTCGGCTGAGTTTCATCCAAGATAAACTCGACCAACATTTCAAATTTTCGTTGTCGCATAGTGCTATCAATCGAGTTTGCTTTATTGAAACTTGACTGACCGCACTCTACAGAATGTGCAGAAAAAGTGTGTCTAGTCATTGGAGTGTTGCAAAACTCAAAAATAGATATGTTGCAACACCCCCAAATGACTATAATTCATTCCCAAGTGCTTCTACTAGCTAGTTGACACCCCCAACTATAAGCAGGGACCCTTGGGCTTCACACCAAGTTTGCTTTTTATGCTCCTACCTATAGTTGAGTGGATTTGTCTACTATGAGCCCATTTCTCTCTACAGCTTACTATATATCAACATCAATTCAAGTGGAACATGTTATTTGTGAGAGAGCTACTTCATTGTACTCATTATGAAGCTCTCAATCTTCCCTTTCCCAATCCTTCTCTGAAGTTGTGATGGTGAAAGCTTCTCCTTGGTGATGGTGAAGTTGAAGGCTAAATATCTAAGATGATAGTAGGTAATTCCTTCAAGGAGGAATGCTTGTTGTAAGAGGGGATCTCCTTGGTGAAGGTGTCCAGCTCATTGCAAAAGCGAGTAAGACCTTGTAGAGGCTGAAGACTCTTTCTATAAGGATAGGTAAGACCTTGTAAGGTTTATTAGCTCCTTTAATCCTTAAAAAGGAAGGCTAGGTATCCTCCACTACAAAAGGAAGGTCTTATTGTATCTCTTATAATGGAATATAAGGAAGGTGCAATGGTTCCAAAATCCTAGAGGTTGACCTCTCTAGGTAGTGGATGTACACTCTCCTAATTTGGAGTTTGGGTCGATCTCTCTCATCCTTGCTATCTATGTTTAGTTTTAGCCCTATTCAACCCCCCCTAGTTCCCATTGATCCAATAGGAGACTCATGAACTATTATGGAATATCAAGTTTCTCATGTAACACAAGAACCTTGTAGATCTAGTAGGACACACCTTGAGCATGGAAGTTTTGGTTATCTTATAACTCAATAAGGTGGTGAGTTGGTCATAGATGATGAGCTAAGACATACCTAGAAGCTATTTAGGGACCAAAGTCTGAGAAATGGCTTGAGGTCCCAAGATCTGAGATGGAATCCATGAACACTAACAAGGTAAGGACCATGGTGGATCCACCTGAAGGGGTAAAACCCATAGGGTGAAAATTGGTATTCAAAAGGAAGACTGACATGGATGGTAATGTACAAGGGAAGATTGGTTGCAAAAGTTTTAAGCAAATCCAAGGTGTTGACTATTATGGAACTTTTCACTAATTGCTATGGTTAAGTCCATCAGGATCATGTTTGACATTGCAACTTATTATGACTATGAATTTTGGAAGATGGATGTTAAAACCACTTTCCTTAATGAGGATCTTCTTAAGGATGTGTACATGAGACAACCTTAGGGTTTTATAAATCCAAAGAAATACAACAAATTCTGCAAGCTACAAAGGTCAATCTATGACTTGAAGCAAGCGTTTGGGAGTTGTAATCTTTAATTTGACAAAATAGTCAAAAAGTTTAGATTTAGTCAAAATGAAGATAAACCTTATGTGTACAACTAGGTTAGTGGGAGAATAATTTTATTCCTCATATTGTATGTAGATGACATATTGTTGATGGGGAATGACATCCCTACTTTACATATGGTAAAAAATTGACTAGGAAGCACCTCTCTATGAAGGATTTAGGAAAAGTATCCTATATAATAGGAATCAAGATCTATAGAGATAGGTCTAGAAGGCTTCTTAGCCTAATCTAGAGTACATATATTGACTAGGTGGTGAAGAGATTCAGCATACAAGACTCAAAGAGAGGGACTTTTCCCAATTACAATGGAATTAACCTCTCTATAGCCCAATGTTCTAGTTCTTGTGAAGAACGGGAACACATGAGTAAGATTCCATATGCATCTACAATTGGATCTATCACATATGCAATGTTATGCACTCATCTCGATGTTTCGTATGCCTTGAACATGACGATCAAATATCAGTCAGATCTTAGTGAGAGTCGCTGGATTGTCATAAGAACATACTTAATTACTTAGAAGAACTAATAATCGATTTCTTATTTGTGGCAGTGAGGAAGAGTTGGGTGTAAGGGGTTACATCGATGTAAGCTTACAAACTAAAAAAGATTATTATCAATTGTAATCATGATTTGTGTTTTGCCTCAATGACAGAGTTATAAGTTGGAAGAGTTCCAAGAATGAGATATTTGTTGATTCTAAAATAGAGGTCGAGTATATTGTTGCATCCAATTCAATAAAGGAAGTTGTCTAGATCAAGAAGTTGATCAGTTAACTTGGGGTGGTTCCAAGCATTAGTGAAGTAATAGAGTTGTATTCTGACAATAATGGAGTTATTGCACAAGCTAAGGAACCCTGATCACATTAGCACTCCAAGAACATACTACATTAATTTTATCTCATACGAGAGATCATACAATGAGGAGATGTGATGTTTTGTAGAACACCGACTGAAGGCAATGTTTCTGACCCATTGAAAAAAGCACTTTCACAGCATAAGCATGATGGATAGGTTAGATCACTTAGAATAACATTCATGAGTGATTTTCTCTAAGTGTAAGTGGTAGTCTGTTGGTATGTATGCCCACAGAGCCAATCATGTGATGATTGTAATGTGCCATGATGTAATTGATTTGATAATAATAAAAAGCAATTCCTTTATTTTGTTTTATTCAGTTATGAGATAATGATGCAACGTAATAATGTCTAAAGAATGATGATGCTTGATGACATATGTCTTCAGGTTTAGGACTTGGACAATGAGATCATATCTCTAATAAGAATACATACATTCTTGTTGTGTCCCTACTCAGATGTTATTGTGGAAGAAAAATAGACAACAGTAATACATAAGACTAGAATGTGTCTTGGTTGATGTCAAACTCTCATTAGTCATGATATATGATATCAAACCAAGCATAAAGGTATTCATTAGAGAATAGTGTATTGGACAGACCCACCATGAGAGTGATACTTGGATCCATTGAATGGTAGTCAGAATTAGATCTCAAAGTGAGAGTGGTCATTGTGGTTCTTAGACCTAAAATTACTACACTCATCACATGTTGTCCAATTCATTTTGACACCATCCAATGTGACCTTGAATAAGGGTTGCCATAAAGGTGGTGCTCGGGTACAATCTGACAAATGGGGATTGACTATGAGTGATATAGATGGGATTTGACCCTCCTATAGGATATTGATATCCTAACCTCTTGATTAGCCAGACTAAGAAATGCATGACCATGCTCATGTGAGTCATTATGATATATTGAGCTCATGTGTATCTCAACAATCTTCTTCAAGAAACATTAATTGAATATTGAAGAGGATGATGATTCCATGCCTCAAGTTCAATCTAGATATCAGAGACAAAGGAACTATACAATCATTGTAACATTACTTGAGTAGAAATGATGTGTTTCTAGGTACCATTCATTGCTTGTGATGTCATAAATTGGTTATGGACATTCACTACCAACGTAACTTGGGACCTATAGGGTCACATGCATAGTATGTAGCTGGAAAAGGAGTTTACTCATGAATATGGCTTAACTTGATTACTAAAGTGTTTAAGTATTCAATTTAAACAACATTGGTTGTACATTGGTTGAAATGGAATGTGAATCAACCGGTTTAGAAGTGAATAACCAGTTCAGAATATGAATTTACTGGGTTCATAAGTGAATAGATCGGTTCAAAATGTGAATCGACCAATTCAGATTGTGAATCGACCGATAGAGTGATCAGTAAGACTAGATCAGGGATTGATGCTGACATCATGTTGTGCATTAATTATCACATTGAAAGAAAATATGTTTGTGAATAGGAAATATAGTGAACTGACCGATTCAAGTGTTGAATTGACCGATTCATATGTGAAATGACTGGTTTTAAAGTGAACCAACTGATTCATGATTCACAACATCAAAAAATTCATGAAAATTGTCTCTTCAACTCCTAATTGATCTGGAAGCCTTGACCTTGACCCTCCTATAAATAGAGGGGTGGTCAAGGATTTCAGAAGACACAACTAACATTGATAAACATTGTCCTGTCATATTTGTGATAACCTAAGAGCCTAAAGCAAGTCGTACACATAAAAGGGAGAGACATCTAGGGAGAACAAGTTAGCGCTAGCATGTTGACCTCAAAGGGACAACTCCTTCATGTTCACTCCAGTAGGGCAATGTGGAGTTCTCAGTGGTCCACGTGGACTACTTAGAGGCGTGGAGGCCATTTCCATCATGCTAGGAGGACAACAACCACCACTGTCTATGGTGTTTCACCAGGAGGCCATTGCCAATAATTGTCTGTGTACATCTTACGAAGAGTACACATAATCGAGCAAGAGTAATCGCTAGACTTGCTCCAGGACTAGGTATGCCTCTTTCCACCTCCTTTCCTAGATACATCATTTTTTGACGTGATCTTCTGGCAAAGAATAGGGACTAAATTTTTATTTCCGCTACCTTCTCTTTTGTCCCTATTCCCTAACACCCAAGTCAATAAAACAATTCTCAATAAGATTGCCACAAATGTGGCATGGAATAAGAGGGTTTGTGGGCTCCTTTTTCCTAATGAGAAGGGCATGCTTCAAGGTAGAACTCACTTGCTCACTAAAAATGATTTTGTTGGCATCCTTCTTGTTGTCTTCCTTCTAAAATTTCAAACATCCTTTGATAATTTTCCATATGTCAGAATTTTCTTGATTGCATCAAGCAATAGTCTGTTCTCAGAATTTTCTTGATTGCATCAAGAAACAAGATGTTCTCTTTGACTTGCACAAAGATTTTAAAGATATCAACATTGTTTTTTTGTGTTATTTTTATTGATGGATCATCTAAGGCATCTATGAATGGGGGCTCAATAGCACTAGATTTTCTTTAATCAACTTGATCAAATTCAGGTTTCACATGAGGAGATAAATCATTTTGAGTGATCACACGAGCGCCTTCACTTGTCAATGTTGGAATGGTAGGAATCACCAATAGAACATTATGGACAGAATCGCTCCCAACTGAAGTAGGGTGTGTAACACTTGGTGTTACATAATCAATAAAAGGTAGTGTGCTAAATTCTTAGTTCTCATAGCCTCATCAAAAAACTTTTCCAGCATTGAAGTAAAAACATATTCTTGATAAACATGATCTTTACTTGTTGGTTTTTCACTGATCAATTACCTTACCATTTAACTAGATTGTCACCACATTCACTTGCTTAAGGGGAGGAGGGGGAGCTTGTTTTTATTGTCATTGTGATGGCAGTGTCCTTTGGTGTTGTTGGTGATGGGGTGGAAGTTGGAGGATGTATGGTTGTTGTGGTTGTGGTTTTTGTTGAGGTGGTGGTTGAGGAATATAGGGCTATTGTGGTAGTGTTGAGATGTAGGGTATTAATATTTAAATTTTGATTTTCATGGTGGACATGATATGGATCAGGGAACCTTGATATTGTTGGATATGTTGCACTTGCATAGATGGTGGACCATAGGATCCTTGAGGAGCTATCACTCATCCATTTGAACTATTTGGGTTCACCAAGGTTTTGGAAGGAAGCCTCCTTTCATCATGGAAAGAAAGAATCAAGGCTAGATTATCTATCCTTTGTTGAATCCTATAAATGGTTTTTCATGAGTGGACATATATTTCTTGACTTCGTCTAGGCTCCTCAATTTTCCAAGACTTCATTCATAAACCTTGAACTGTACGTTTGACCTTGATTTTTCCTTGGTTTATCTTCTACATAATCATATTCTTACTTTCATGAGAAGTTTTTGTGATTTCTCCACTTAGAATCTTAGGATTACGACATAGGACCATGGTTGTTGTGGTTCCCAAGATATTGATTGGCCTTCACCTCCTCCTCAAGGGACTCAATGGATTGCACTAAATGGTATCTCCCACTTTACATGTCATTAGATTTATCACGTCGAAAAGGAATTTAATCATCTATGTATTTGGATTTTTGATGAAGATGGCAGTGGATTAGATGGGGCAGTACTAAGGTTCCCATAATAATCATTTATTTCACTAGATTCTCTATGCCTCAAACTTATAATTGGGTGCTCAAATAGGGCCATGATTCTTTAGGAGGCTTTGCCATGAACGTACCACCACAAGAGGAATCTAACACTGTTTCCCAATTTAGATAGTCTAGAATAGAAATATTGTACAAGGTTCCATAGGGACACTTCATGGTGAGTACATTCTCTCAATATCATTTGGAATCTCTCCCAACTCTTATGAAATAGCTCATGACCCAATTGGCTAATATAAGAAATGCCTCTTCTCATTTTAGTGTGTTTGGATATGGTATAGAATTTCTTAAGGAAATCATTCTTCATTTCTTCCCATGCAATCACATAAGTCTTTGTCGAGTACCACTCCTTGGCTTTATCTTTTAAGGAGAATAGAAAGAGGGTGAGGCAAATAGAATCACCCATGATAGCAGGGGTATGAAATGCGATGCAAGTCTCGAGGAATGTATCAATTTTCTTATGGCATGGTGTAGGGGTGAGTGGGCACCACATGTTTGACCCTAATTTAACCTTCTAGGGTGAGTCCATTGGTGGCTCTACCTAGGAGGGGTTTCTCATCATAAAAAAGACTGTATTAATTTGCTTATTTGGTTTTTTTATTGTCTAACCAATAGAATGTGAGAAGCAGTCCCACTAGATATGGCAGAATAGAGAACACTTGCCCTATAATTTGCTCCACTGTTGTAGTGATTGGTGAAGGGTGATTTTTTGGCATGTAGTAGTAATGTAGGAGCCTCAGTGGAGGTGGAATTGGTGGATTTCCTTGGTGTTCTTCTTCATGGTCTCCCATTGCTTTATGTTCTACATGAATGTACCTACTCCTTTGACTTATCCTATCTATCTTGGGATCTCTACTGAAATATTTGGTAGACAAGGAGAGGCGACCAAACATGCACTATCACCTTGATAGGGAACAACCAAGCATAGAGAAGCAAGTTAGAAATTAAAAAACCAAAAGTGTGAATTTATTGTAAGTAGCCATAGGATCAACTTAAACACTCAAGGTTTGGAGTTTAATTCAAAAAGGGTGCAAAATTCTAAATGGAAGAATCAACAAAATAACATTAGGTAGAATTTATATGATTAGATCAAAAGAGTAGTGAATATGAAACCTATTTCTCTCAATTATTAAAGATGTGAAGGATGAAAACCAAGTTAAGTAAATAGTCCAGCAACAACCTTTTTTCCGTTTGTTAAAAACTAAAGTGTGGACTACAACACTCGATAGCTAATGTAGACTTATGCACATGTTGAATGCTGGTTGGAGTTATTTACCCTCTTTTAAGATGTAACATCTAACCATCACAATCAGATCGGACTTACACTAGGCTAGCATACTATGTGGGTGGTTTAACCATCTTTTATAGGGGTGAATGTCAGAATTAGCCCATAATGATCAAGAATGAGTTGGGTTCCACTTTAGAACAATGTGGTCTTAAACTCAAAGCTTTTTCCCCAGATATAGAAGAGTTGGATGGATTGTTCAGTTAATAGGATTTCAATCATTTGTTGAAAATTTTCATTAGGGGTTTGGTTGAAAACACACTGTGAATTTGATAAAATCATCTAGAATGCTAAATAAGGTTGTAATGTTGATTAAGTCAAGAACATTTTATTTGTTATGTATATTATTTTGGCAAGAATATAAAAGGTGAATCAAGCGACTAAAAGTAATAAACCAAGATGAAATATGGGTTGTTTGCAAGAGACTCCATTTAATTGATGCATGATATGATTTCCTATCTTCAAATTTGTTTTGGTACAAGATGGGACAAATAGTTTAATCATAGAAGGGATTTCAATCCAAACACAAGTAATGTGCCTCATATCATACTAGATTTCCCACAAATAGAAACAGAAACAAGAATAAAAATCATGAACAAAATGATGAAAGGGAAACTACAACTACTCTACCAGCCATTTGCTCCCCCCCAAGCTTGAAATTTTTTTTTAGTTAGAAGGAGACTTAGTCTCCCCCCTCCCTCAAACAGGTGCCAGAGCCCGGATGACCCAAAGGATTGTAAATACAATGCGTAATAGGAGGTTTTGAACCCGGGTCCCCCGAGGAGGACAAGCTGGACCGAACCATCTGTGCTACACTGGTCGGGCTCAAGCTTGAAATTTATAGTGTCCTCACTACATATAACAAACTCAAGCAGTCAGCAACTGGGTACCTTCCATGGTGAATCAAAATGAAGGGCCAGTGCCCTTATCTCTAGTTGGGAAATGTTGGCACAAAAGATCATCATTCGTAGGGGGTTGATCAAGCTGAGGTGGGTGGTGGCGATTGAGGATGAAGAAGAACCATAGTTGAACTCACCAGTGGTGGTTCCTCTTTCATTGGAGTCAGAGAAGATTAAAAGATCACACAGACATGGGCAAGGGGTGCACAATGGCTAGGCACATGGAGGCTCATTGTTGTGTATTGAACACAACACAGGAGAATGGTTGAGACGAAGAGGGTAGGTTTGAATTTGGGTTAAAACCCTAGTTCAAACTTACAAACACACACCGTGTATGGTATATACACATTGTGTCTTGACTTTCATTTCAAACTACTTGTGTGTATCTCCAGGTTGATGGGGACACGACATGTGTTTAATGTGCACACATCCTACAACCTTCCAGGGATCCTTCATATCTTCAATTTGATGAGAACATGGAGTGTATTATATTAAAAATGACGTGTAACTTTCTAAAAAAGTTGATGGTAAGGAATTAATGCTATGACATGGTGTGTGTATATGTTTGCATGTCGTGTAAGATTCCAACAACTTGATAGATGTCTTTAGGTTGATGGGGACACGTCGTGTTTGAATGCACACACGGCATGTCAGTTCACAGAAGATTTTTCATTGATGAATGAATGAGGTGACACGCCATGTCCTTGTGAGTGCATGTTGTGTAAAGATTCCCTAAACTTTGTTATTAATTTTCTGGATAAAAACACAGCATGTGGGACTTTAAACACGACGTGTGTTCTGGGGATTTCCTTTGACTTAATTTTTGAAGGTGTGACATGACGTGTGTTGGGATGAACATGGCATGTTTTTCTTAATTTTTTACAAAAAGTAAGTTTTGTTCTTTGTCATGCCTTTGGCACCTACAATGATGATGATATATGCTTCATGAGGGTCTAAATCATTACATGCATTCATGGTAAATTTATTTAAGAAAGAGAAAGTTCTTGGGTGAATGATTGAAATAAAATATATATGGAATGTGGGGTCAACTTCGACAAGGTCCTCCATTTAAAGCTTGGAGTAAGACTTGAGATAGCAGCATCAAGAATCTAAGAGGGAGCAGAAGGCTCCCTGTTCTATCATCCCTCCCCCTGTGTATAGTTTGCAGCGTTGGTCGTTAACTTTGAATGATGCTTCTTTTCTTTGTATCTCTACAGTTTCATAGGGATTCTAGGATGGGGTTGGACCATTTTGAACGCAACTTCCATAGAAAAAATGGAGCTTGGAGTTGAACAGCAACACTAGATTCCCTTCATTGAAATCTTTTGTATGGATTCTCTTATCCTGCCATTTCTTTATTTTCTCCTTATAGATCTTGGCATTTTCATATGCATATAATCCTTTTTCTTCCAATTATTCGAGTTGTAGTAGCCTTCTTTATCCTTCTTTCTTCATATCAAAGTTGAGAAATTTAATTTCCCACAATGCTCTATGCTCAAGTTCTACATGTAGATGACAAGACTTTTCATATACCAGCTTAAATGGAGTTGTACCGATTGTTGTTTTGTAAGTTGTCCTATAAACCCACAATGCATCATCTAATTCCAACGTCCAATCTATTCTTGAATTAGAGACTGTCTTCTGTAATATTTCCTTCAATTGTCTATTTGAAATCTCAACTTTCCCTAATGTTTGTGGATGGTATGTAGAGATCTTATTCTTGGCACCATATTTCCTCAGAAGATTGTTGAATTTTCTCTCATTGAAATGACTTCCTCCATCTGATATGAATGCTCTTAAAAACTCCAAATCTTGGGAAAATGATCTTTTGCAACAAGTTCATCACTTATTTGCATTTGGAGCTTGTATGGGAATTGCCTCTACCCACTTTGATACACAGTTTCATGCCAATAGGATGAACTTGTATATGCACGAAGAGGGAAATGGGCACATATAGTCTATGCCCCATATATCAAAAATTTCAATCTTGAGAATTGAGTTTGGTGGCATCTTGTCTTTCTTTGAAATCCATTATGATCTTTGACACTTATCACATGCTTTAACAAATGCATGTACATCGCAGAATAGAGTTGACCGATAAAAACCTACTTGTAGAATCTTAGTTGAAGTCTTGTCCCCTCCAAAATGTCCTCCATAGGGAGAGAAATGACATTATAAAATCACACTCATGATCTCCTCATTGGGAATGCATCTCCTAATCATCCCATCTACTCATTACACAAAAAATAACATATCATCACAATTGTAAAATTTGACATCATTAAGGAACTTCTTTTTCTATTGATAGATGACATCAGGAGGAAGGCATCTTGTGGATAGATAGTTTGCGAAATTGGAAGACCATGGTGTCACAAATGAATTTACTGCATACAACTTCTTAATGGGTAGATTGTCATTAATAGGGATCTTGTCTTTAGCATTACTGGAGAGGCGTGAAAGATGATCAACTACATTGTTTTCGGTCCCTTTCATGTCTTTGATTTCCATATCAAACTCGTGTAACAGTCGGTCCCTTTCATGTCTTTGATTTCCATATCAAACTCGTGTAACAGTGGTATCCAACGGATAAGATAGGGTATGATATCCTTCTTCCTCATTAGATATCTATTGCAGCATGGTCTATATATACAATGACTTTGGACCCCACAAGATATTGTTGAAACTTATCAAAAGCATACACTATAGCAAGCATCTCCTTTTTTGGAGTGGCATATTGATTTGAGAATCATCCAATGTTTTGCTTGCATAATGAGTGGCATGGATCTTGTTATCTCACCTTTGTCCTAGGACTACCCCTATGGAGTAATCACTGGAATCACACATTATTTCAAAAGGAGAACTCCAAACTGGTGGTTGAATGATGGGGGATGAGATAAGAGCATCCTTCAATATTTGGAAGGTTGTTTTTCATTCTTCATTGAGTATAAATTTGACATCTTTGGCAAACAAGGAGCATTGAGGCTTTATAATTTTTTAAAAGTCTTAAATGAATCTTGTATAGAACCCTGCATGACCCAAACAATTTGAGCTTCTTTCATTGTTGTTGGAATTGACATCTTCTCAATAGATTAAACTTTTGCTTTATCAACCTCAATCCCTTTGTTTGAAATGATGTGGCCAAATACAACCCCTGTTGTATCGTAAAATGGCACTTCTACCGATTGAGCACAAGGTTAACATGTTTACATTGTTGCAAAACTTTAGTCAAATTTAACAAGCAATCATCAAAGGAATTGCCATAAACATTGAAATCATCCATAAAAAATTCCATAATCTTTTCATTAAAATTAGAAAATATGTACATCATGCATATTTGGAAAGTAGCAAGTGCATTACATAACCCAAAAGGCATTCTCCTACATGCATATGTCCCATAAGAGCATGTGAAGGTTGTTTTTTCTTGATCAGGAGGATATATAGGAATCTAAAAAAATCCAAAATACCCATCTAAATTGCAAAAATAAGAGTGATGAGCAAGTCTCTCTAACATTAAGTCAATAAAGGGTAGGGGAAAATGGTCTTTTCTTGTGGCTTTATTTAGTTTCCTATAATCATTACACATTCGCCACCCAGTTACCACCCTTGTTTGATTTAATTCATTATTGTCTCCTTTCATTAAATTGGTTCCTCAATTTTTTGGTACAACATGAATAGCACTTAGCCATGGATTGTCATTGATAGGATATATTATCCCTACATCCTTTAACTTAAAGATTTTTTCTTTATCACTTCCATCATGTTTTGATTTAACCTTCTTGGTGGTTCTATGCATGTCTTAGCATCTTCTTTCTAAGTCTATGTGGTGCATGCAAATTGAAGGGTTAATTCCTTTAAGATCATCAATGGAGTATCTTATTAAATCTTTGTACAATCTAAGTTCTTTCAAAAACTTATCTTCCTATTCTTGAGACAAATCAGCATTTATTATAATAGGGGAAGAGAAATTTGGGTCCAAGAAAGCATACCTTAACCCCAGTGGGAGGGGTTTAAGTTCTACCTTTTTCTAGTGTAGTGGTGGTGTTACTTGCATGTTTCTCAGTTGGTACTTCATTGGAAGTTGAGTTTGATGTAGCTTCAGAACTTTCTTCATTGAGATCAATCATTGAGTCATCCTTATCTTCTTCACCTTCAAGATCATCAAGAGCCTGTTTAAAAGTGGTCTTATCTTCCTCTAGCAAACTATCAATGATATCTATCAAACGTAGATATTATTTAGTGTTGGGTGCCTTCATAGCATCACATATAGGAAATACTAGAGCATTTTCTTCAACTCTGACAATTAGTTTCCCTTCCCTCACATCTACAATACATCTTGCAATCTTGAGAAATGGTCTCCCAGAAAGGACTGGATTTGCCGGATCTTCGTGCATGTCTAGGGTTACAAAGTCAGAATAAATGTAGAACTTCCCTATCTACATGGGGATGTCTTCAACTATCCCTCTAGGATATTAAATTGAAAGATAATCTAACTATATTGTCATTGAGGTTGGTTTCAAGTCTCCCAATCTAACTTTTGCCATAGGGAAAAAGGAATCAAGCTGATACTAGCACCGGGATCAACTAAGACTTTGTCAGAAGTTGAATCTCCAATTTTGCAAGGGAGAGTAAAAGAACCTAGATCATCAAGTTTTTTTGGCAAATGGTTTTGAATGATAGAACTTATTCATTCAGATATCATCACTATTTCAGCTTGTTCAAGTTTCCTTCTCCTTGTGTGAATGTCTATTAAGAACTTGGCATAGGAAGGCATTTCAACTCTCACTTCAACTAAAGAAAGATTCACATACAGCTTAATCATTATATGCATAAATTTTTGAACTTGGCATCATCTTTTGTATTAACAAACATGTGAGGGAAAGATGCATTAGGCTTTCAAAAAGAATCCCCTTGTTGTGAAATTCAAGTAGTATTCTTCCTTTGGTTCTCAGCAGCCTCCTCCATAGTTGTGTCAACAACTTCTTTAGATTTCCTCTTTGAAGGTGGTGAGGAACCTCCAATCACCACTCTACTCCTCAACATCATGGACTTGCATGTCTCTTTACATCTCCAATTGGCTAAACAAGAATTCGTAAAGTGTTCTTTGATTGGCTAGAGCTTGTTTAGCAATTTGGTTCTCCAACATCTTGGTGTGAGTAGTAATGTCGTGCACTTTGGAAGAAAGTTGTAGGATGGAATCTTTCATAAGTTGGCCATGTTGGTGGAATTCCTCATTTTGTTTCAATTGAGATGAAACAATACCCTCAAGAAGAGACTCCAAATTGGACTTTGGTTTTTGTTGTTGTTGGTTGAAGTTTCTATTGACATTGTTGTTGAAACTCAGAGGATTGTTTGCTATTGGTGGCATGCTCCCCAAACGCAATGGTTGTTGACCTTGATCTTGCTGAGGTATTTTGAGAATTTTTATTGTGGTAGGAGAAGTTTGGGTGATCTCACCAACCTAGATTATAGGTATTGGAATATGGGTTTTATAGCTGTTTATTTCCAAAGTTTCCTACTGCATTGCATTTCTCCACATTCTCTTTAGATGGGATGAAGGATGAGTAGCTTGAAGAAGTTGCTTGTCCCATGGCTTCATTTGCATCACATATCATATTTACACATTGATATGGTTGAGCACTCAACCTCTCAAATGTTTGTGTCAGGGCATCTAACTTTAGAGAAATTAGATCAATGACATCAATAGCATGGACACCTACTTGTTTCCTGGAAGAAATAGAAGATGAGGGTGGCTGATTACTCCTTTCATAACTCCATTGGAAATGGTTTATTGTCATGTCTTCAATTATAGCATATGCCTTTCTATAAGATTTGCTCATTAGAGCTTTGTTGGTTGCAACATCTATAGACATCCGGATATTATATAAATCCTGTTATAGAATGTTTGAAGAAGCAGCCAATTCCTTAGACCCCGATGAGGATAAAGATGTTGGAAGTCTTTGAACCTTTCATGTGTATCATACAGGGTCTCTCCCTCCTGTTGAGAGAAGTTGGTCAATTGGCTTCTCAATTGAGCTGCCTTGCTTGGCAAGAAGTATTTGGCTAAGAAAGCTTTAAGAAGTTCATCCCAGTTGTTGATGGAGTTTCTTGTCAAAGAATAGAGCCACACCTTGGTTGTGACCCACAGAGAAAATGGAAACAATAGTAGGTGTATGCTATCAGGAGAAATGTCATTAATCTTGAAAGTATTTAGATATTACAATAATTTGGCTACATGAAGGTTAGGATCAGCCATGGGAGTCCCTCCAAATCGGTTTTACCGAATCATCTACATTATTGTAGGGTTGATTGAGAAGTTATCCACCTCAATTTGTGGGTTGTTGATAGCCCCATTGATTGTGACTTTATTAGTGCACCAAGACTGGAAACGATCTTGTAACTTTCCACATTAACTACTTGTCCTTTGATGGGTCCCAATTGTGTCGTGACATATGAGGCTTTTATCTTCTCCCAAATGGTTTGCTTGTAGTCTGAGGTGTTCACATCCTCATTATTCTCCCCATGGTCATACATGTCATCTAGTTTTTCCACAGACTTTTTGGGATCAATCTCCTATTTTCCTAGATTGTCTTAGGTATTGGCAAAGAGGACTTGTAATTGTTCATAGTTTGTGTGTGGACGATGAGCATGTACCTGCAAGAAGAAAAAAAATGGAATATGAGAATCACTGAAGTTTTATCAAAAACACAAAGATTTTGCACTATATTTTTGAACTAGAAGGAAAAGCAAGAAATGAAAAATTGGTCTAGAGTGTCTGATTTCAGTATTATCGTGTTAGATTTGCCAAATTCCTAGGCAATAGTGCCAAAAAAATAATACTAGCTAAATGTGTGTGCTAAATGCAAGTGTATGTGTCAAAGTAATAAAGGGACTCAAGAGTCCCAGAGATCAAACTTAGGGAACTGGGACAACTAAAGACTACTACTAACTGAAACAGATAAACTAAGCCAAGATGAAAGAATTTATCAATTAATTAGAAACTAAGAATAGAAAGTAAAAGTACATAAATTAAAGTTGGTGAAATGTCAGATAGATGGATTCTTTAGAACTTTGGTTTCACCATACTATCAATATGTGCATGCATTCTATCATATCAATGTAACTTTTGTTTGCTTTTTTATATTTAGTATATGAATCTTGTATTATCTATTTTCACAATGTAGTACACTATCTAGCCTAGTAATCCATCTATTTTCGCAGTATCAAAATAAAAGGCCAAATGATAAGAACTATCTCTAGATGTTCACTTTGTAGTGGTAAGCATGCTTTTATAGAACTTTAGTGACTACGATGACAATGACTCTTCCAACTAGTCAATCTCACCTTTGTAGTGATCAACATTCATTCCAATGCGGTGATCAATCATAAGTAATTAATGGGTTCTATAATTGTTAATTTTTATGGTGATCAATCATAATTAAATAGTTAAGCTTTTCCATTATCAAAATTTGAAGAAAATATTCTATTGAATCAAGATATAAACATGCAAAAAGTTAACAACGGGCTACTCCCAAGTCCTAAAGAATGGGAGTTTAGCCCCTCATGTTCAACAATGATCAGAATAAGGGAGAATGACAAAGAAAGTCATCGAAAATTCATGAAAGATGACTCTAGACACTTTGTATCCTCCTTCTGGAACTATGATTCCTCCAAGGAAGGCCATTAGGATGGTCTTCAGATGATATGCCTCCAAATGATATGTCTTGCCCACAGACGAGATGCCCGACTTCCAAGTGAAATGGCCCCACGTGGATGCCCCTATTTGGTATATATAGGGAAAATTCGGGCACCACTTGGTTGTGGATTGTCATATGTGCCTCCTTTTGATCAAGGTTGTCAGCTTAATGTCAGTGCCACCCAAACAATTTGATACCATTGATTTCTATCTATGTCGGCAAATTAGGGGTTTCATGCATTCTGACTCTTCCCTTTCTTGCTTTGGATCCTTATTCTATTATTTGACGTTTTCTTTTTTCTTTGTGGTGGTGGTGCCAACATAAGTCAATGGTACCAACTTTGCACTTTTTCTTCTCCATTAAGTCTATCATTTGAGCAAAAGAATATTAGGCAATTAAAAATAGAGTAACTTTAGCCTAAATACATGTGAAATGATACATATTAAAGCACAAGGGATTTTTTTAGGTAATCTTTGGCAAAACGTTCATAAAACATATAAAAAAGAGAGAAATTGTACTAAAAGTGTGCCTATGTAAGCCTCGATTTAGTAGATAAATCATGTGCATTAAATGCCACATCTCTCTCTACATGGGCTAAAGTACATTCTTTATGTTGATTGGTCATGGTTGGGGCCCACACATATGAGTTCACTCACATGATTATCCTCTTCTCCTTTCTAGCCCCATCTTCTCCTCTTTTCTTTGCATACAAGCATCACCATAAAAGGGAGAAACATATAGTAATTGTTGAACCTCTTGGAATACTTGTTTTGTAAAGGTGGAGCCTCAAGGTACCTTGTGCCTTTTTGTGTACCTTTAGTGATTGGGTATCGGTCGGGCTGATCTCAACCAAAAGATTCATGAGCTCTCTAGCCACACTATACTATAGAGGGAACAAAAAGAGGGATTACCCCATTCACGTAGATCAATAGGGTAGGACTTCCCCTATAGGACCTCCATGAAAATGATTGCATCTCTCTTTTCTCCTAGAAAAAGTCAAGCTACTTTGTCTAGATATAACGATTTTTTTTCTAAAAATGAAATTGGGCATCTATAGAAACTCTCTTTGAAACTAACCCCTTCCCCAACTCCCTCTAAGCCTAGGAATCATTCTCTTCCAATCTAAGAATCATTCTCTTCCAATCTATCTCCTTGACCAGGCCTCCTTCACCTCACCCCCTTGTAGTCTCCATCATATAGTTTGCAATAGAGATGGGTGAGAAGTGACTAAAAGATCTTTCTAATAGAATAACAATCCATGTCATGGTATATATGCCTCCCGTCAAAACTTGAAGCCTAAAATCCAAACTTCAACCTATAAATTAATTCTCCAAAAGGTCTCAAATATATATATATGTTATACCCTGATTAATTAGCATTGATCTTGTAATATCATCAAACAAGTCCAAGTCCAATTATAATGATCAATTTATATATAATGGTTCACTACTCAACCATTTGAAATGATTGATATTATTGATTGTCCAGTTGGCCATAATTGTGTAAAATTGATGAGTAACATGTACCAATCACTTCAAAACTAATTGTGATATAATTTTAACTCTTTCACCATATTTGATGTCAAAAATATTACAATGGGGTTGTCACTAACTACCTCCTACTTTTGACATAATCAACTTGTCGGCTATTGTGTGATCGTCCTCATGTCAGAGATAACAAAATAATAGGCAATGAAAAGATAAATAGGATAAAACAACTAGCTTAAACATTCTAACTAATTGATTTAGAACACAACTTTCTAGAAAAATCACCATTATATTCTACCCCTCTCTAAATGAGGCAACCCATCTGAAAGGGGACATAGAAACAAGGACAATGGAAGATAAGGAAAATAAAAACAAATTTTTGGTACAAATCATAATAAAAGATGACAAACAAACGGGTGCAAAAAATGATGGAGATTTTTTTTGTGGAGTCGTTGCTCCGTGTTTTCTCTAGTGGAATGAGGAATCATTGAGACTTTGCAAAAATAGCAAAATACAATAATTCAATTAAGGAAACCAAGTAAGGATTCTAGATTTCTAGTTTAGGTTCAAAAAGTTGTTCTTCATTTGGCACTGCCCAAGGAAAACCTCATTTCTGCCAACCTAGTATTATGATTTGATGATTAGATAAGACCATGCTAAACAAATAAACTTGTCTGGTTTCAAAATGAAAGTAATTTGCTAGAAAAAGAATACCTCTCCATCACTCAAAGAGGGGTCAAACATAGGAGATTGTGATATACTATTTGATCAAACAATGAATAAACAATAGAAAGAGATAGCAAACTATAATGGTGTTGCATGACAACCTCTAATCAACCAAGGGAAAAACAATAGAAAAGGTAAAGTTATCACCCATCTATAACATATGGTCGTTCATTAAAGCTATTTTTTCACGAACTTAAGTTTCAATAGAGTTCTAGATTGAGAAATTCTAGTAGCGTTTCAACCTAGAATTGTCGTGATAGAATGATTTGTGCTTAATAGGTTCTAAATAGGGTGAAGAGGTTGAAGTATATGAGATCCATAGTCCTTGTGCCCTTCTACATCTCCTCTTCAATCTAAACCTATAATCATCATGAATTAAGGGTTTCATGCTTTAGAGTTTGTATCAGGGGTGAAACTATTGATCAGCATGAGATTACTGGTCCTCATTCCAACTAAAGTGAGCACTCTATTTTTACAAAATAGGCCTAAGTGGGATAAAATTGTGTTTCAAAAAGACCTCACCAAAGCTCCTGCTATCCCCTTAACGCTAGATGATTCCTCAAAATTATCAAAGAGAGGATATGTCAGTGAGGTTGTGGCGAGCTAGCCTAAGAACTTTTTGAATCTAGGTGTTACATTAGATATTGTCACTTGAGCTATTGAGAACAACCAGCCAAACTAGTTGACCACTCTAGTGTGGACCACGAGATTTCAAGTGACGTATTGACAATCAAGTAAAGGAAATTTAGGAGCATTAGATAACTTGAGGGGGGTCTCTTAGTCATGTAGGATAAGATCGTTATGAGCAGCATGTAATATTAGACTCTTTCGTGCTATTTTTTTCGATTATCTTAAATATCATCTAGACTAGGGTATCAACCATGTTGTGATTGCCCAAGATCACTTGCAACCATATTCGATGCAAGGACAACCAGACCCACCATTTACAACAAACAAAATGACCAACTCACTAGGCTAACCAAATCTAGTCAACCAAGATGTGGTTAGCCCAACTAGCTTAGCTAGGTTGTTCTTCCCTTGGACACATGTTTACTTTTAAATTCAAACTAGAGCCCATGACAATTTTGTAACTCGGTCTAATTTAGATGAATTGCCTACAATATAGTACCATTGTGGGTTCTTAAACAATATGTTGATGTTGTCTATCTCAAACATTATGCAGGAAAAAGGAACAAATTATGTGCACTAAACAATCAGATCTACATTGTTAATTTGGGACCATAAATAGTGTCAACAGGAACCAAACTGGGGAGTATGGGACGTATGTATCTAAGGTAGTCTAACATGATCCAGTCTAACATGATCTTCATCAAGCAAGATCGTTAGTAGTCAAGCTCAATGTCGGAACGTCAATTGTATCTAGAGTGCATGTTTCTCCTTGCGGCTTTCTCCTTCACGCTTACATCACAAAGTGTACAACCAAGAGATTTTAGATACATCAAAATTGAGGCTCTTATCAAATTGATAATGATTTCAAGGCATTCAACAACTTGCAGATCGCATTATTGATATATCACCATTGACTATTAGTTAGCTACTGAAGTGAGACCTGATAATACACTCCTCGTCGACTGTTTCTATGTCGATCCAGGCCTACTTTAGTACATTTGTCTGTCTATGTCCTGTATGTCCATATAAAATGATTTTAATCTTAATACTTTCCATGATCATCAACCCCCCAAGAATTAATGTGTTTCTGAACCTAGCTGCTGCAACCCATCAAAGATGTGCACATTACCGTTGTCAGTTTCAAGTGTCTTTGTCTCCGGGTTGACAACACCATGGAAAATCCTTGGATTTTTTTTTTCACCCATGGCCCGTATTTTATCCTTCAATGCCTATAGCCCTATTTGTGTCAAATAGATAAAGACATGTGTCAAATAGATAAAGACCCCTAAGAAGGGCTACATATGGGCCCAGCCTGTTAGAAATAAAAGGATTGCTTCTGTCATTTGGACAGCTATATGTTTTTATTTATAGATCTCATTCGCAGAAGATCTCCATTGCCTAAAATAAGTACCACTTGAATATGGTTCGTGGGCCATTCAGCTGACACCACTAACACAGATCAATTACCCTATTGTCGCACCACTGATCTACTTGTAGGATTGATATCTGGGTATCAAACACCCGTGAATTTGCCTCCTGTGACACATCGGGCCTCTACGTTGTTTTAGGGACATCGGGGCAGTAGTCCCCCACATTTCATGTATGCACGCATGTACAGGTAGGTCTGCACACGCATGCTTGTACATGCTAACCTACGTACATAATACATATCTATATACGCATATACAAGGACAAACCCAGTTTCTTGGATCTAATGTCAAAAGTGATAACATTACATTATAGCGCTCATGTTTTCAGCTTTTGGAAGATTAACAGTGATGCATCTATGCGGCTTATGCCACACAGATCTTAGCAAAGGTCCTATAATTTGAAGTAAGAAACCTTCGTGTGTAAATTTTATACGCAATCTTTACAAACAAAAAAAAATGAAAAGCACTCACACCGGACAATATCTACTACTTTCTTTTGAATGTGTTAGCACTCAACAACAGTGGGATATGCCTCGTAAATAGGTATAAGGCGTCATTTCGGCTGCACTACTCTAGGATGCTCTATTTCTGGTTCTTCAGCATCTAAATCGAAAAGAAGAAGAGCTATGACACAATCAAACCCAAATGAACAAAGTGTTGAATTGAATCGTACCAGTCTATACTGGGGGTTATTTAACAAAGCCAAGAAAAAAAAATACCAATAAAGCACACCACATTCATGTCTCCATTTCCATCAACGCGTAAAAACATGATTAGACACCAGTCAATGTGCAAAATGGCAAAAGGATAAAATATGAAAGGGATACGTAGCCACCAAACTGGTCTCATAATGGGTCATTAACTACAAAGTTGGTATTCAACTAGACAGCAAGTCCCGCCAGGGGGATTCGCTGATTAAAGCATGAACAAATATATGAAATCAGCTTTGGGTTGAAGTGGGAGGGTTTCCAGAGGGAAATGACGACAAACCTACATTGTTTTCTGCTTCGGCGTCAACAGCATCTGCATGTTGTATGAACTCTTCGGGGGACAAGTGAGTGCCATGGCATGCACAAACTATCTTGATTTGGTTTTTACTAAATTTATATGTAACACCTGAAATAGTCTTGCCATTTGGACCAGACCCAGTCACAGAAACCCATGGAAGATCTGGAAAAGAGCCACAACCCCCAAACTTCAGGCCAGGAGCAGCTCCTGGCCTTATACTAGAACCTTCATGAGGAAATCCTTTCACCAATGCCGGACTAGGAATTTGCAGGGACCTGAACGCTGGTGTGGATTCATTGTTTTCATCATCTGCCAGAGACGGTTTCAGTGCCTCCTCAGGATTTGCCCTGCTGGCTTTCTCCATATTCCACAGAAAGACGGAGATAGAAATTTATTAGAACTGCCAAAATAAAAAAGATCCCACGAGCTACAAAATAGACATCTTTAACATTGAAAGGTGATATCATAACAACAGCAACCAACATAAAGCAATAGCATTGTAGTTTTATATTAGGGATGACAACTTCAAACAGCGGCTATAGACGAAATAGATCTGCCAAGTGCATCCTCGGTTGCCCAAAAAACAGCAAATGACACACTCAAGCTGTGGCATCAAACTTTACCGACCAACTCCGAACTTCACCTTTTTAGCTTTGACCACCATCGGCCCTATAGCAATTCTTAATACACCCTCCATATGCAGTGTACAAACTGACAGGATTAAAAAAAGTGGAAATTATGGGGACAAAAACATGCAGAAATGAAAATTTTTGAGCAAATATCACTTTTTGCAGTGTATTTCTGTTTCCCAAAACATTTCTACGCACAAAATCCGTTTGTTACTAGCCCCTTTGAGAATAGAAAACAGTTGCAGAACAGTGTAACAAAAAATTAGAGATATGCAAGTGCGATAGCTCTCTGGTTCCCAAGGGCATTGTTTACGCAAGTGGCACCGGCGTGCTTTTAGGTGAGGAGTTATGGAAGCAAGCATCCCACACTTGAGGTTATGCCCAAGAAAAACGGTTTCCTATTATCTGCTCATTGCATAACTACATTGACGCTATGACCCACCCACCCCCCATACCCACCCACACACAACGACTTGCAGACTCTTCCACTGATTGAGTAGCTGACAAAACTTGTTAAAACGCAATCTCCCAAACATTATATTTTTCTTAGTCAAACTTTGTCCCAATTAACAAGTAGCACTTGGTCGCACAACTGGAAGATGACAAATCAATGCTAAGCGGCACCTAGAGGCATCCTCAGGTTTATCTAATATTACTCTGCAAGATCACAAAACTTTGAAATGAAAAGAACAAAACAAGTCGTCATCTGTTAACATTTTAAAGTTTTATTGGCAGTGGATTATTCAAATAACTATGATAAACCATGTCAAACACAAAATCGAAATTAAAATTTAACCAAAGTGTTAATCGGAAATTTTTAACATGTTTGCAATGAATTTTGCATTAAGTGGTCCGTTCACAGAATTTCTCATCTTGCAGTCGATCACATATAATCTGACTATGGAGTATAGACCATTTCCAGCAGTCACTAGTATGAAGGCAAAAATTACATAAGAAGAAAATATATCTGTTTCTTACTGTTAGATAAGCAAACTGTGTACTTATTCAAAATACCATCCTTGAATCATTTTAAGAAAGAATCACTTACAGCTTAAACATATGGAAATAAATTAAACACAATGCCATTGCTGATACAAATTGAAAGGCATAATGCAAAGACCATTTAACTGAAATGCAGAGAAGTAACATGAAATGTTTTCAATTCACCTTCAGACTGAACGGCATCTGACACTGCTTCAGCTATGTCCTTTCTCTCAGCAGTTGATGCCTTAGTATTTAACATCCAAGAAGAACCAGTTTCCAGGGTTGGAAGTTGAACAGATGGATAGCCAAAAGCAAGTTGTAAATCGTTACTTTTCATAGAAATCATGTGGTCATTGTTCACTGTTGAAGCTGACTTGATGAGAGAAGATGACATTCGTGAAGACTCAGGTATGCTCGCAGCATTTAAAGCTTTGCTGGGACCAGTGCTTTGAACTGGAGCAGTCTCTGGAGGTTGGAGTGACAAAGGACCCCCATATGCTAGATTCCCATGGATAGCACAAGATTCATGTACTGAAGTGGCAGACGTGTTACCTTGTGAGCTAAGCAAATTTGAATATCTGGCAAAGTGGAGTGCCTCGGAACTGTTGGAAATATCACCACGTTTTGACATTAACCATGATCCTGAGGCATCTCCCTCTGACTCGGCCACAGTTTCAGGATCCGCTGGAGGATCATTTTCACAGTTAGCAGAAATGTTAGATTTCTTTGCAAAGCTAGAGTTCTGTGGTCCGGCATCAACCTTGTTCCCTATTGTTTCAAGCCTTTTATCACTGTCAATGTCCTCAAAAGGCATTTTACGTTTACTTGATCCAGATTTCTCTTCAGGCACATCTACTACCTTGGTATCTGAAACCCAAAGCTCGCGGTATCTAGCAGCATCAGAATCTCCGGCAGGCTGTTGTCCCAAGTCATTCCAGAAGTTTTCATGATTTTGTTGCCCAATGTTCAAGTTTCCAACCGGTTGCTTCATTGTGCTTACTTCATATGCTTTATAATCTGTGTCATTGCCCTTAGCTTTACTGGTAGAACCACCACAAGCAAGGCCAAGACTTAGCTCAATCGAATTTTCATCCTCCATTCTGCTGCAATAATTAGTAGGTAAACAACTATCAATGCCCAACAATCACTAATTATTCCTAACGGAACTTCATCATCAAGACATCCAAGAAATATGCAAGTAGAATCAAGGTTAGCAGCTGTCTTTTTCAGTATAAATAGAACATGGAAATGGAAATCCATCCCATGTACAGTGGGTACTTAGATGGAAAAATAAACAAACAAGTTGACTATGAACCCGCATACAGAGTACACATTGAAACAATCCCACCAACAAGTTGTGTGACAGGTATAATCCCACATATGCAATGTCTTTTCATAGTGTTTAGATCAGTCCTAAGCATTGTCACAAATGGGATACGTATGGTAAAGCTGAAAATTTTAGTATGTGGAAATTATGTGGAAATTTTGGGTAAAAAGGGTCAAAGTGTGGTCAACTATTCGAGAAAAGATCAGAAAAAATAGATATATACGCACATACATCATACATTGGGTGGAAGAAGCAGAAGAAAATTAGAAGTCACAGTAGCGGGGAAGCATATGAGAACCAAGGGGAAGAAGAAGATGGTGAAGGAAAAGAAGAGAAGAAAGGAGAGGAGGGGCAACATGTTTCAGGACAAAACAAGCAAATTAAAGAGGTTACAACTGGCAACAGAGAATAGAAAGAGGAAGAAGACATGGAGGAAGCGGAGGAAGAGGAAGAGGAAGAGGAAGAAGAAGAGAACAGTAAGTTTTTTTTTGGAAAAAATAAAATCAACATAGAAAAGAGGAAATAAGAGGATTCTACGATATGTTTTGTACGATTTGGGTGGTAAAAACAACGGATGAACACAGAAGAGAAAGGGGAAGAAGACGGGTAGGAAGGGGACAAAGTACAGGAAGGGAAATAGGAGAAAAGGACTGCACATCAAGTCAGATCAGGAAAGAGTCATGGTAGCAGGTTAAAAGCATAGTAACAAGTTTGGGATTCGGCAACTTTTCGGCTGGCTGGAAAAAATCGGAATTCGGAAAAAATCGAGAAAAGTCGTGAAAAGATCGATAAATTTCGGTCAAAGTTCGGTCAACTATTCAGAAATAATCGAGAATAAGTCGCCAATATAAGTATATACATATATATATATATGTATGCATATATATGCATGTATGCATGTGTATATATATAGATAAATGTATGTATGTACATACGTATATGATGCATGTAACTGTTACGGCCATAAGACATACAATCTTAGCGAGTAAAAATGTAGGAAAAGAAGTAAAAAATAGTTGAGAAATAACATGAACTGTCCAGAGGAGTGGGGGCTTTGAGGTTTAGTGTGTATTAGGAATTTTGTGTACATGGTTTGGTAAAAAAAGAGCAAGCGACTTAAAAGAGAAAAATCGTGAAAATTCGTGAAAAGTCATGAAGAATCGTAAAAAATCGTATAAATCGCGAAAAAGCGGGATTAATCGTGAAAAGTCGTGAAAAATCGGCGATTAGCGTATTAATCGTGATGAATATTCGGGAGCCTATAACATCGTGAAAAATCGCCGATTTTTCGTAAAATTCGGAGACTTTTGTTACTATGCCCACACCCACACGAAAATATACATATTTAGATACGAATACATGTATATATACGCATGGTGCAGGACTTCGACTTCGTGTCGACTTCGCCAGGTATGGAAATGTATCTTGTTGGGAAAATCAGGGAAGTTTTGAGGAAGCTGGGATGCAAACTTGAATAAACATCGGTAAAAATTTGATACCATTTTGAAAGAAAATGAAGCAATTTCAAAGAAAACATCAAAGAAAAACTTCTAATTTCTGTTAGAACTTGGAACTCTACCTTAAACATGTCAATAATAACATAAAATCACGAGTTCACAACACCAACACAAGATTCACAAGCCACAAAGTAGATAATAGATATGTAGAGAGTGGTTTAATTACTTAATAGCAGGCCAACAACTTTCTTCTTCACATCCAAGCACAAGGGTTGCCTCCTCCAAGCTCCAACACTCAAAAGAGCCAAAACTCCACGTTCCTATTACACACCACTCTTCAATTCCCCAACGAGTGAAGTGGGCGGCCAATTCAAGCACTCCTCTTGTTTAAATAAAACTCAAATAGGACACTTGAGTGGGCTGATTGTGGACGTCTAATTGTCGGCTTGTTGTCGCCAACATAATCGACAACATCGATGACATTGTGATGGAAATGAATTGGGAAAAGCCAAGATCGCCGATGTTGGGAAAAATCGGGTTGACATTCTTATCAAGGCTTTGACTTTGCCACCTGTCGATGTCAACAACATCGGCGAAACATCGCCCAACATCGCCGATTTTTAGATCCAGGTATATGCACACATATATAGATTATAAATGTGTATATCGGGCTTATATTGATATCAAAACTGAGGCTTACGCCTTGGAAGTGCCTCAACGCCTGGGCACATTTTTTACCCCTTGCCAAAATGAGGCGCATTGGGACCCACCTTGCCTCGAGGCGTACGCCTCAAGGCGTGCCTTTTTTTCTCATGAACACTAATAATTCAATAAAACAATCTTGATTTGATGTCGGTTTGCAATATACATAATAATAAACAAATAAATGCATGTAGTATTTAATTTTAAAATAATTAGCACCTCTTGCATAAAATATACAATACTAATGTAAATCCAAAGTGACACATGAGTAATGCAATGCAAATGTAAATCATTCCATGCATTTTACCTCTTCCCTCCTTGTTCCTCATTTATTTTTGGCATAATTATCTTCAACTATTATCTCTTCCTCTTTCCTGATCAAACTCTAATTAATCAGTTTATTTATGCAAATGTTTCAACTTCTTGGACGTTCTTTTCTCTTCTAGCAATCTCAATCCTTCCATTAAATCATGCTGGGACCGCCTTCCACTATCTAATATGTTCTTTCTATCTCCTAGAAGTTTCAATCTACCGGGAAAAGACAGCCTTTCACTTTCCAATATGTTCTTTATGTCTCTGGAAGTTTCAGTCTACCGTAAAAACTTGTGACAAGGAGCGCCTTTCTCTCGGAATTCTCTAAATCTTTCGTAAAAACCTACAATAGGGAGCATCTCCCTCTTTCCCAAGAAACCAGACGTATAATAGAGGGTAGAGTGGATGATATGTGTATCACTGTTCCTGAGGAAAATCCTCTTGACCCTATTTTGCATGTACCCTTGCGGATAGGGGTGAGCAAAATTTGGTTAATAACCGATTAACCGAACGGTTAATTCCAAATGGTTAATTTTATTGGGTCAATTTGGTTAATTTGGTTAATTTGGTTGATTTATTTCGGTTAATCGGTTAAATGGTTAATTTGACGGTTAAATATATTTTTAATTTGGTTAACCGAATTAACCGAATAGTTCGAATTTATTCATAAATAATATACGACACATGCATATATACATATATAGTTGTACTTTTATTTCAAAATACTTCCCCATATATATAGTAATCAAGTTGTTACGAGTCGTACAAAATTAAATTTACAACAATACTACTATAATATAACAATTGTCCCAAATTCTATGAGTATTTCAAATAATATTATTAAACTAGTGTTATTTGGTTAACCAAATTAACCATTAACCGATTGGAGAATAACTGAATTAACCGACTCAATTTGGTTAGGTTAATGGTTAAAATCTCAAACCACAAATTAACTGTTTAACCGAACCGTATTGACTGTAACCGACAGAATTAATCGAATGCTCACCCCTACTTGCGGAGTTCCCCTCTCGCAATTACGGCTCTCGCACACATAGAAAACTCCTGCCGATCAAAGCTCCCGCAGTTGTTCTCAAGCTCATGCTCCCAAGCTCGTGTGGTTTCCCGACACAAAGCTCTAGCGTCGACCAAACTCCGACAGCCAAGAAATCCTGCCACAAAGCTCTTAAGGGTGGCCAGATTGCGATTTTGCCTAGCTCCACTGGCGCAAAGCTTCCTGACGCCATAGCGACAAGTTCGGAATTTAACAATTTTTCAGCTGACCTGAAAAAATCATAATTCGGAATGAATCGGGAAAAACTGATAACTTTGGTCAAAGTTCCATTAACTAATCCTGAAATAATCAGGATCAGGAATAAGTCGGCTATATATACATATATATATATATATAGAGAGAGAGAGAGAGAGAGCCAGGCTAGAATACACTCGAGTGTATTCGGAGCAGAATACACTCAAGTAGTTTTTCAAGATGCAATATTTTTTCAAAAATCTAATCCGTTGATCTTCTTAAACATGTTGTGAATATAGTAACAAAAGTCTCCGAATTTTACAAAAAATCGGCGATTTTTCACGATGTTATAGGCTCCCGAATATTCATCATGATTAATACGCTAGTCGCCGATTTTTCACGACTTTTCACGATTAATCCAGTTTTTTCGCGATTTTTTACGATTCTTCATGACTTTTCACGATTTTTCTCTTTTAAGTCGCTTGCTCTTTTTTTACCAAACCATGTACACAAAATTCCTAATACACACTAAACCTCAAAGCCCCCACTCCTCTGGGCAGTTCATGTTATTTCTCAACTATTTTTTACTTCTTTGCCTACATTTTTACTCACTAAGATTGTATGTCTTGTGGCCGTAACAGTTACATGCATCATATACGTATGTACATACATACATTTATCTATATATATACACATGCATACATGCATATATATACATACATATATATATATATATATGTATATACTTATATTGCCGACTTATTCTCGATTATTTCCGAATAGTTGACCGAACTTTGACCGAAATTTATCGATCTTTTCACAACTTTTCTCGATTTTTTCCGAATTCCGGTTTTTTCCAGCCAGCCGAAAAGTTGCCGAATCCCGAACTTGTTGGTGGGTGTGTGTGTGGGTGTGTGATCATGTATATTGGCATTTATATATATGCATTTGTGTATGTATTTATATATTTGTATATGTCAATGTTTTAAAAAGCGTTAAGCGGTAAGCGTGCGGACAGCACCTTGTAACTGGTTAAGCGGTAAGCTGCCAATTTTTGAAAAAACGGGTTTTGATTTTCTATACAATTTTATAAAAAAAATGCACATGTGTGCATATATATACTATACTTTTTGGAACCTTTATACATATCTAAACACCCTAAATAACAATACTAAACACCCAAATACTTTATAACACAACTATAAAACAATGATTATAGCTAAACTATTGAACAATAGACTTGTCACACATAAAACACCCTATACAACTATAAAACAAAAAAGTATTAAGTATATATACATGATACAATAACTATTTTGCATCACATTACAGCAGACTTATCATTGATACCTCACTAACTTATTGCTACATTTACATATCATCACTTGATCATAAATTACAGCAGTACATTTAACCAAAGTATGCATTCTAAAATCTATATCATGATTAGTTGTATGTAATTTACTTGGATATACAGAAGTACCCGATTACTATGGCTTACATACAAAGTATGCATATTAAATTAACTAAGGCTTATCATAGAACATGTATTGTAAATAAGTTTAATATATTACAGTCAATAATTATTTTACTTTCAAAAATTACTTAATGTTACGGACTTGCAGCAGTTTTCTTTAAAAAAATGGGTCTGAGCGGCTGATTAAGTGGGTTAAGCTGGAAAAAAAACCCATTTTTTGGAAAACGATTAATCGGGCGCTCAGGGGGTATTTTAAACGGCTGGGCTGCTGAGCCGATTAAGCGGCTGCTTAAGCGGCCGCTCAGAACGTTTTTCATTTCACTGGTATATGTATGTACATGTAACGACACTCGTTGCATACATGTATATATTTGTGTGTGTGTATATGTATCTAACTATATGTGTATGTAATGATTTACATGTATATATGTCTATACGTGTATTTATTTATATAATGCAAGTCACTATGCATGTCTTGGTATGTGTATATGTATAATGTATGTATATAATTACATGTATATATATCTATATGTGTATTTCGTATAAGGTGTGTACTTGTATATAAATATTGACATGTAAATATATCTGTGTACAATTTTTTAGAATATGTATAATTATATATGACTGTGTATATATAATGGTCGTATAAGTGCATTAACATGCACTAAGTATATATGCATAGCAATAGTAAAACTAATATAGTGTGTGTGTGTGTTTGTATATACATATACATATACATACGTATATATAGATGAGGCTTACGCCTCACCTCATAAGAGAAAAACACCTCAATGCACCTGATGACTTTTATAACCTTGTGAGTATTGAGTACTATTGTTTTTAGTAGTTATTTTTGTAGTGATATTTTTTTGAAGGTATTTTTGTAGTGTTAATATATGTATATTATGGAAGAACTATTCATATCGCTATCTTTCTTATATTCATAATATTTTTATTTTTAACAATCTGTCTTTAAATATGTATGTGTAATTTATTGTTAACTTGTGCATTGTAGATAAAAAAATGTCTTTAATTGTACACAAAAGTCTAAAATGCGGATTAATATTAAAAAATGCACAAATTAATAAATAGTACCCACAAATTAAAAAAATCTCATTTGTAATGACTAATGACAGATACATAATACATAATAATACACAAAATATTCAATAAACAGCAGGATGTATGAGTATCGTTTATTATATGGGTACTACCATTCAGTAAAATGTGTAATGTTCATTATATTCATGTGTACTATCATGAGATAAAATGAATACTATCTTCATTATAAAGCATACGATTTGAAAATGTGCATTAAATTCTTGTAAACATGTATCGTTTGTACGCATTACTGTCACATTATTTTTATTCGGATTTTTTGTACAAATTTTTAGTATGAGCGTCATTTATTTGGGTACAATGGTACATAATGTTGTGTATCATATTTTTTATATATTAGTATTTTTAAAGATGTATTTTATTATTTATTTTAAAATGTCAACCGACAAATGCACCTATTTGAAGCAAGGTTATTGAGTCAAGCACAGTGAAAAGAAGTAGAGGCAGGCCTAAATTAACTTGGGAAGAACTCATAAAGCGAGATTTTGAATCTTTACATCATGATGATGATGATGATGATGATGATGATGATGATGAGACGAGGATGAGGACGATGACGATGATGATGTACGATTTTATTCATGAATAATACCATACATATGTTGATATTGTATCATCTATTTATGAGTATTTTTTGTAATTAATGTATTTTATTATTATTATGTGAATCTTTGTACAAATTTTTAATATTATGAGTAGTATCATACACATTCTATTTACTATATAATTCAATTATGGGTAGTGTTTATGAAGTTTTGTATCCTTTAAACCTGTAAAGTTATTATTATTATTATTAGTAGTAGTAGTAGTAGTAGTATCATCATCGTCATCGTCATCATCATTATGCAAATTTTTGTGTACTATCTTTTTATAATGAGTATTATTTATTTATGACTACTATCATGCATAGTTTGTGCATTGAATAATTCAATTATGAGTAATTTAAATAAAGTATGTGTATTACAATGTTTGTATTACAATGTTTAGTACTTTTTATTGTGTATTATCATACATATATCGTGTATTTCTTTGTAAAGTTATATATACTAGTAAGGACCCCAAAAAATATATATATATATTAGTATTGTCGTCATTTGAAATTATGTGCACTAATATTTTTAGTGAGTATTATCATACATATTCAGTATATACTACTATCTATTTATGAGTACTTTTTGTAAGTGAGGATCGTTAAATTAATTTATAAATTCTTTCTTACTAAAAATATTTAAACACACACTAATTATAAAATACATAACTTTTTAATGCACCATACCCTCCTATCTCTTTTTCTCCTATTAAATGCTCCAGTTTTAGTGTGATAATATAATATGTATAACTGCTCTCAAAAAAATATATATATATAATATGTATAACTTCACATTAAAAAGTTAATCATAAAGTAATAAATTACACATTACACAAATAAAGTAGTACTCATAAATCACATTATTTTCATAAATACTAGTACTGATACACATAACATTCACGGTTTTGTATTTTTTGCTATGTTATAAGTATTTATTTATTATAGATATGTATTCTCTTGCTAAAAATAGTAAATATTTTTTTCTCTCATTATGTGCATTGTATTATATATATTTAATTATTCATATCAACTTTCTCTTTCCTATTAAAAAGAGATAATCACAACTCAATATGGTTACTTTTCCTCCCTTCTATCTTTCTCTTTTCTTTTGCATCTTTTTTTGTACTTACACCTCTCGCATTCTCTGTCCCATTGCACCACTGTCACTCCGTTTTCTCAAGTCCGAGACTTCCAGGTTTAATTCAGATATAAGTGTGGTGATGTCTAACGTTTTCCTTTCCTCAAACCCAATCAGCATATACAGTAGCCAAACAGATACGATTTAAATGAGAACAAAAAAAATTAAAACACAATACGCATTCAAAACAGGAATAAAATGTGAATAATGTGAATAAAGCAACCCAACCGAATAAAACAGGTGTAGCACATGCGGGGGAGATATGTGTTTAAACGTTGTTTTCTATAGGGAAAAATAGGGTGATTATTGTGACTATAGTGTTGAGTCTCATCAAGCAGTCAAGTCTTCAAGAATGAAGATGCTTGTTCAACATACATGCTCGTGCACTTGTACATAGATCTGAAGGCCTAAACAAACCTTGTCTATATACTACAATATGTATATGATAGAGAAGTGATTTTTATGGTTAAATTTGTTGTTCCAGTAGCTTTTACTTGAGCCCATGTGCTTATAACATGGTATATCTCAGAATACAAGGGGGTTCCAGACCTCTACATACCCAACAATCACCGAAATAATTTCGAAAAGTACTTCAAAAATCCAAAACAAACATGCAAGTAGATTTAAGGTACACAAAAAAAAGAAACAAAAAAAATTTAAGGTACACAGCCATCATTTTTTATAATATAGTACTTGGAAAAATAAGTCCATCAAAGTGCTAGGTGGGTATTTGGATCACTGGGAATAAACAAACCAGTGAACTATGAACCCATCTACAAGAAGATTGAAACATTCCACAAACAAGCAGTCAAACAGGTATAATCCCAGACATCCAATATAAGGGAAAAAAGAGGTGATTGTTGTGACCATGGTGTTGAGGCTCATCAAGCAGTCAAGTCTTCAGGAATGAAGATGCTAGATCAACATACAAGCTCGTGCACTTATACATAGGTTTGAAGGCCTATATAAACCTTGTCTGTGTACTACAATATGTATATGAAAGAGAAGTGAATTTTATGGTTAGTTTTGTTGTTCCAGTAGCCTTACTTGAGCCCATGTGCCTATAACATGGTATATCTCAGAATACAAGAGGGTTCCAGACCTTTATATACCCAACAATCACCAAAATAATTTAGACAGGTACTTCATCAAAACATCCAAAAATATGCAAGTAAATTTAAGGTACACAGCCGTCATTTTTTTATAATATGGTACTTGGAAAAGTAAGTCCATCAAAGTGCTGGGTGGGTATTTAGATCACTGGGAATAACAAACCAGTGAACTATGAGTCCATCTACAAAAAGATTAAAACATGCCGCAAACAAGCAGTCAAACAGGTAATCCCAGATATCCAAAATATATTTGTGTTTAAACTAGTCTGAGGCACATGAATTAGGAGTTAAGGTGTATGACCAACATACATGTTTATGCACACTGGTACATAGGTTTAAAGGCCTACAAATAAGCCTTGTCTGGTTGTTGGAAGAAGTACACAGTAGAGAAGAAAGACAGTATATATAGTTGGATGTATTGTACCAGCACAGCTATTACTTGAACCTATGTGAATGTAAAACACACATAACACGTGTATCTTAGTATAGAAGGGGTTTCGAAAGCTTTAGGCCTAGTTTGGCCGCTGACTTCAAGAATACCGGTGATTAGTGTAATAATTGGTAGGTGGTCACATTGTACGTGGCACTTGTAACAACCGTCCCGCAATTGCTGTAACGGGGATGGAGGACTTTCCCAGTCCCGCTGAAGTAGATGGTACCGGAAATGTCTGCAATTTGTTGATTTGCTGTCCTATTGCATGTTTCCTTCCCCCACAAATTAACAGGAAAATCGGCAAGCCCATGCAGCTCACCTCCTGTGGCCACCGAAAAATACGAATGTCTTGTAGCAGACTGCAGGGATTTAACAAGCGGCCAAACTAGGCCTTAGAACAGAGCTATTACAGCATTGTGCAAGTGTATTTATCAACACTGAAGGCACTTATAATCTAGCTGGTAACAGTGCAAACTTTTAACGAATTAGTCGTTAGACAATGATACCTCAAGTCAATCTTTCTCAATAACTGCCAATAGTAAGCCACAAAAACAAATCTCTAGCATGTGTTTTGTTCCCCGTGGGGGGCACCGTTTGCGTGTCAAATTAACAAAGGAAGCGCCCTATTGAGGGCTCAGTGTAACAGTACTTCATAACAGCAAATTGATGCAAGGAGTGATGTACGATGACCTCCGATTATCACCTTGATAGTAGGCATCATAGCACACATGTCGGCTTTCTGGTGCTTTTATTGTGCTAATCTACTGGAATTTAGTCCCACCTTGGAAAATGTGTAGTAGTGTGCTTCTAACAGTCTACTTATAAGTTGCCCATTCCTTGAGATTTAGCCTAATGTTCTGCATTAAGTGGCCCATCAACTAGTCTGGTTCTTTGCCTTGAGACTTAACCTAATGTTCTGCATTAAGTTGTCCACAGACTAATCTGGTTCCATTCTGTCCACCCATATGTTTGTCGGTCATAATCGATGCAGCACATTCATTGGTGCCAACATGCCGTCCTAGCAGTCTCTTTTCCTCCCTGGCCCTGCTATATCCCACCACAGCATTAAAGAAAGCCAATAGTAACATTTGGTGAGGAAACATCAGCCTGGCAACTCTGTCACTCTCATCCAGGACGGTCCTGGGCCTGAGAACCTGTGGCTACTACAGGAAAAATAAGGCTGTGACGGGGAAAGGAGAGGGATACATCCCATTAGGGGCCATATTTGAAAACATGAATAATCACTTCAATATAATCATATTGTGTGCCTAGACAAGGGCCCTGGGACTGGCACTTTGTAGGACCTCAAAATGGGACTCAACTTGTAATTCAACTATATTAAACAAAACTAAATCAAAAAATATATTGGCTAATAACTAGAATAAAAAAATTTTGCCAACTGACTAGCTGTGAAATATAAAAACATCATTCCGCATATTGAAATTTACATTTTTATCCTTGTAGCCAAGCCACAAGCACTCGTCACCGCACCAGAGGCCTCATTGCCCTTCCTCTCCTCCCTCAGTGTACACGAGCTAGAGACACTCTGGAGGTTTGTGGGCAGGCAGCAGAGTTAGGCCATCGAGGTGATTGTTATCCCGTTTACTTCTTGCCCTTGACGAGTCATGAGGCCCAACTACCAAGACTAGTGCTCATCGGCATACACAAGCAGTCGCCCGTGCTCCACCATAGGCCTCTATTGCCCTTCCTCTTCTACCTCAGCAGACATGAGCTAGAGATACCTATAGAGGTTTGTGCACAGGGATCAGAGCTTCTATGCCATCGAGTTGAGGGCTATCCCCTTTACTTGTTTGCCTCAATGAGTCACAAGGCCCAACCATAGTGACAAATTCAGGATTCAGCAACTTTTCGACTGACCGGAAAAAATTGGAATTCGGAAAAAAAATCGGAAATATTCGTGAAAAAATCTATATATTTCGGTCAAAGTTCGGTCAACTTTTCGGAAATAGTCGAGAATAAGTCGGCTATATATGTACATGTATATACTTATATATACACATATATATACATATATGTATATATGTATGTATGCATATATATGTATACATATACATATATGTACATAGATATATACATATCTGATACAAATGTAACTATTAAGGTCACTAGACATACAATCTTATTGTTTGAAGAAAGTAAGAGAAGAATTCAAGAATAGTTGAATAATAACAATGGACTGTCGGGAGAGTAGGGGTTGGAGGTTTAGAGTATATTAGTTCTTTGTACATGGTGTAGTAAAAAGAGCAAACGACTTAAATGTGAAAAATCGTGAAAAAAAATGTGAAAAGTCACGATGAATCATGAAAATTTGTGTAAATAGCGAAAAAACGGGAAAAATCGTGAGAAGTCGCAAAAATCAGTGATCGACGTATTAATTGTGGTGTACATTCGGGAGCCTATAAAATTGCAAAAAATAGTCGATTTTTGTAAAATTCGGAGACTCTTGTTACTACGGGCCCAACTACCAACACTTGTGCTTGCCATACTAACAAGTCTCCGAATTTTACGAAAAATTTGTGATTTTTCACGATTTTTAAGGTTCCCGAATTTTCACCACGATTAATACGTCAGTCGCCAATTTTTCACAACTTTTCACGTTTTTCCCGCTTTTTTACGATTTATACGATCTTTCACGATTCTTCCTGACTTTTCATGTTTTTTCACGATTTTTCTCTTCCAAGTCGTTTGCTCTTTTTTTGCCAAACCATGTATAGAGAACTCCTGATATATACTAAACCTCCAACCCGAACTCTCCTGACAGTCCATTGTTATTATTCAACTATTCTTTTACTACTTTTTCCACGCAATAAGATTGTATGTCTAGTGACCTTAATAGTTACATTTGTATCTGATATGTATGTATATATATCATACAGATTGTTAAATAATGTCTTTATTTATTCTGTTTGCTAATTTACTTTTCTATATGGACCTACTTGTAATTGTTCCACTTACATATATATATATATATATATATATATATATATATATAGGGTACACACATTGTGTAACCCTACAATTTCTCACTTTGCCTTTCTAATGTTTGCTCACCACAGCCGGCCGCCGCCGCCGATGGGCGCAGCCACCGCACGACTGGCTTGATCCGGGCGCAGCCGTCCATCCGCCTCGTCGGTTCCTTCTACCAACGATCTCCTCCGAGCTGCCCGCAACTCCTGGGCACTGGTGTGCATTTTTTTCAGCTCTGTCTACTGCATGCCGGTCTAGGCCTTTGAGCCGCCGGGTCCTTTTGCTACGCCTAGGAGTAGCCCGTATGTAACCGGTTCATCCAGTTCTTTCTATTGTGCCTGTTGCCGCCTAGCTGAGGATCTAGGCGGTCATCTGTTGCATGTACCTGCCTTCTACTGCTCGTCGTGGGTGTTGGTGCTCTGCCCTTTGTGTCATGGTGTCCTCACATGACGATCATCGTCGTCAAGTTACAACTGTCAAGCTAGATGGGCACAACTACCAGCATTGGGTCTGTTCCATGGAGATTTATGCTAAATCCCAGGATAAACATTCTCATCTGACGCGTGATCCACCTCATGTGCCTGCTCCTAATGCCGACTCCCAAGGATATCAAGGCCTATGATGACTGGGTCAAAGACGACTCCACTGTGATGACATGGATTCTCAACAGCATTGAGACCAAAATCAGTGTTACCTTACTACGTCTACTTACGGCGAAGGAGATGTGGGATCAGCTGGCTAGCACTTATTCTCACAGCAAAAATCCCAAGGTGTTTGATATAAATAAGCAGCTGACTCGTCTACAATTCTCAAGACCTGACATTGTTGATTACTTCTCTGCCTTCCAAGGGACTCTGGGGTGAATTGGAGACCTACCACCCCTTATCCACTGACTTGGCTACCATACAACGTCAACGACGGGAGTTGCAGGTAGTCCAGTTCTTGTGTGGCCTGCCTAAATCTTATGCTGGAGTTGTGGATCAGATCCTTAGCAGTGATTCACTGCATATATATATATATATATATATATATATATATATATATATATATATATATATATATATATATATATATATATTATATATATATATTTATATTTATATTTATATTTATATTTATATATATATATATTATATTTATATATATTTATTTATTTATTTATTTATATTTATATTTATATTTATATTTATATTTATATATATAGTCAGGCTAGAATACACTCGAGTGTACATATTGCATGAATACACTCAAGTGTGTTTGCATATCAAGACTATATTTTGCAAAATGTAAACCATTGATCTTCACCGTCATACTATAACTAGGCTACATACAAATTTTGAGCCCATTTGGATGAGTGTAAGTGACTCATCTAAGGGCAACAAAATCGACGCGCGAAACTAATTTGAAATGCATAATTTTTGCGGTCTTTATAACATGACCTATAAATGTCCAAATGTGCTCAAATTTTGCGTATAAGCTATTCACAAGATGTTTAAGAAGATCAACGGATTAGATTTCTGAAAAAAAATATTGCATCATGAAAAACTACTTGAGTATATTCTGCTCCGAATACACTCGAGTGTATTCTAGCCTGACTCTATATATATATGACCCCTGAAAGGGGGACAAATTACAAGTCATCTATGGACTAATGGCTAACAACAAAGATGAAAAAGCCACCTTATCATTGGTGAGTTATTATAAGAAAGCCCAATTCTTTTTTATATTCAAAGGAACCCCTTCTAGACTCTTTCTAAAAGTAGAAAACCACATCTCGAGTTTTGTTTCAATCTTGACAAATAATCTTAGTCCGTCACCTCTACCTCCACCCAGTCTTCTAGTATTCCTTTCACTCAACATGGTATGGACACAAAGTGAGACACCATAGGTAAAGAATTTGTTCAGATTCTGAGCATTTGAGATTGTCTTTTAGGGCATGTACTAACGAGTTGCAATTCCTCAACCCAAGTTTCAACCTGGTTCTACACCACAGGTACCTCCAGTATTTGCATCTGCCAAAGAGATGTAATGTTGATTCCTCCTCATCTTCACAAAGGAAACATGTAGCTGATACATTAGGGTTCCATTTCAGAATCCTCTCCATTTCAGAATCATTAGCTAGCGACATATAGAGCATGCAAGAACCTGCTACCAAGGAAGCATGGACACGTTTTCTAGACACGGACACGGGACACGTCAATTTTCTAAAATATAAGACACGGACACGGCTCTAGATGTGTGTGTGGGGGGGGGGGGGGTTAAATATATACAAATAAATGTGTATAATGTATGTATTTTATGTGTATATGTATATATTTATGTACATGTATCTAGTTTATTGAAGATTATCTAGAATTATACATATTTGTTTGTATCTAAATTTATTGAAAATTTGTATGTATAAATGGCATATGAATTTGAAGTATGCATGCATTTGTGTGTGCAGTAGAAACAATATGAAGTAAATAACTAATTGTTGCATTACTTTCAGTAGATATACCAAAAATTTCAGAATCAGTAAAATGACTGTCTGATTGTATGCAATTATGAATATGCATGTGTTTCTGTAGGTAAAAAATGAAGTATCCGCCTGACTGTTGCATTAGTTTCAATAAATATAGCAGAATCAGATATAGTAAATGACTTCGCATTACTGAATTAATCACTTTATTAGATCAATATGCGATTTATGACATCTAATTCATGTTAGATTTTGCATGTTGACTATTTTGAGATATTTTATATGCAATTTAAATTAGAATACAGCTTTGTGTAACATCTCTCAATGATAGTATAGTTGAATAGCAGCTGTATATTCAGAATTACTCAGAAATAGACTGTTGCAGCAGGTACAACTGCATAGATATGTCCAGGAAGTGTCCAGGCCGCGTCCAAGAAGTGTCCGGGCTGCAAAAATGGACCAAAATGGACAGGACACGTGTTGGCTGTGTCCAAAACGTTTCGGGCCGTGTCCAAGAAGTGTGTCCAAAACGTGTCCGACACGGACACTGGGGCTATATAAAAGTGTTTGTGCTTCCCAGCCTGCTACCAACAATGGATATATGTATGTATGTATGTATGTATGTATATGTATATATACACATATTACATATACACATATATGTGCATATGTGTATATATATATGTACATATATCGTCGACTTATTCTCGAATTCTAAATAGTTGACTGAACTTTGACCAAAATTTATCAATTTTTCACAAATTTTTTCAATTTTTTCTGAATTCTGACTTTTTTTGGCCAGCCAAAAAGTTTCTGAATCCTGAATTTGTCACTATAGTCCGCCAGTGTAGCAATGCAAGTCTTGGAAAATATCTTGGTAAAGATGTCAGCAACCCAATCTTCTGTCCGAAGATAAGGAGTGCATATGCGACCAGAGAGAACAGATTTGTGCATAGTAACAAGTCTCCGAACTTCATGAAAAATCGGTGATTTTTCGCGATTTTATAGGCTCCCAAATTTTCGCCACGATTAATACGTCGGTCGCCGACTTTTCACGAATTTTCCCGCTTTTCGCGATTTATACAATTTTTTACGATTCTTCATGACTTTTCACGTTTTTTCACGATGTTTCTCTTTTTCTTTTTTTACCAAACCATGTACACAGAATTCTTTATATACACTAAACCTCCAACCCCCCACTCTCCCTAAAGTGCATTGTTGTTATTCAACTATTCTTTAATTCTTTTCCTATTTTTTCACTCAATCAAATTTTGTCTAGTGACCTTAATAGTCACACTTGTATCTGATATGTATGTATATATATCAAAACATATATATACACACACATATAATTATGTATATATATACACACACGTATGTATATATATGTATATATAAGTATATATATGTATATATATAGCCGACTTATTCTCGATTATTTCCGAATAGTTGACCGAACTTCGACCGAAATATATCGATTTTTTCACGAACTTTTCCGATTTTTTCCGAATTTCGATTTTTTCGGGCCAGTCGAAAAGTTGCCGAATCCCAAATTTGTCACTATGGATTTGTGAAAAAAATGGCAATCCACTTCATAATGTTTGGTGTGCTCATGAAAAATTGGATTGTTGGCAATAAAAATGGAGGCTTTATTGTTGCAGTGCAAGGGAATAGGAGTAGAATCAAAGATATCAAATTCCTTGAGCAGTCCTTGGACCCACATAACTCACATGCGGTATGAGCCATAGCTCTGTATTCTGCTTCAGCACTAGACCGAGCAACCATTGTATGTTTCTTACTGCGCCATGTAACCAGATTACCTCCAACAAAAATACAATAGCCAAAGGTAGGTTTCCTGTCACATCTACTACCAGCATAATCAGAGTCAGAATATCATGTGAGTTTGTAGTGCCCCTGTTTGCAATACAGTAATCCTTTTCCTGGAGAATTTTTTAGATTTTAAGAATATGACAAACGCCCAAAAATCGCGGGAACAACAAAAACCACCATATCGCTCTTTCCTTTCTTCGGTGCTACCTTTTTCTTTCCCATGGATGGGATTGGGTCTACCCGACAGGGCCAGGAAAAACTCTAAAGTCAATTAAGTCAAAAATGTTGGAACCTCATGGGTAATGATTAGGTCATGGAATTGATAGAGGAATGCAGGGAACTCGGTAGTACCAGATAATTGAATAGAGATGATGATAGAGATCATACTTAGAAATAGAATAATTACGTACCGGTACAACTCTTATCTGAACGAAGTGAAAAAAATGTGTTGAATGTTTTTTACTGCGCCATGTAACCAGATTACCTCCAACACAAGTACAGTAGTCAGAGGTAGATTTCATGTCACATCTACTACCAACATAATCAGAGTCAGAATATCATGTGAGTTTGTAGTGCCCATGTTTGCAATACCGTAATCCTTTTCCTGGAGAATTTTTTCAGATTTTAAGAATGACAGACGGCATCCCGATGGCATTGTCGAGGTTTATCCAGATACCTACTGACATGTCCAACAACAGCAGTAGTATCAGCTCTAGTTACAGTAATATAGATAAGTTTACCAACCAGTCTTCTATATTGGTGATTATCATGATAGGGAGGTGAGGATTCATCATCCCAATTGGTATTGGGATCCAGAGAAATGCTAGCAGACATAGAAATTATATGTCGAATTTTGATGTAGTGTTTCATTGCCCAGAAAAAAAAAATCGAAATTTAGGCCGAAATTTCGATATTTACGGCCCTAATGTTTTGACGACCAAATAAGCGAATTAAATCATGAAAATTTACCAGGACGATCTAAACGCCAAGATATACTCAAATATGGAAATAACATTTCATATTGGATATGTGGGGATCTCCCAAATTTGTAAGTGAAGTTGAACAATTTTGACAAAATTTCAATGGCAAATTGAAGGAATTAAGTTATGAAATTCTGCAAACACAATGCAAAAACATAAACGCACTAGATTATATCATAGATCTATACGTTGCGAGGTTAGGGTGGGAACCATGTCTTGATGAGTGAATGCATAAAATGAACATAAATGTCAAGTCTGCTAGATTGTTAGACTATTAAAAACTTCAAGTTACATCTTAGAATTTAAAACTTACAGTTACAAGTTACAAACTTACGAACTACAACTTGAATAAGCCTAGTGTTAACATTTAACTAGGTTACACGAGACATTTATACATATATCCAAGACAGAACTTTGTTATTTTCAGAGTATTTTTCTTTATCTCCATAGAAGAGAGTAGAAATTGATGAAGATAATGTATAGATGCTCTAGGGATAGGGGAAACATACCTTAGAATTAAGAAAAATAGCCTTTAGAAGTAAGAAATTCTATAAGAATTGCCAAAATACCCAAGATGGAGTATTAGCAATCTTAGGAACAAGTTTTCCAAAATTTAAGTGTACCATTTTGCGAAATTACGGCCCAAACAAGCCTTTTGCTACGAAAGTTCACTCTGTTTAGCGAAATTCTGCACCTAGGGTCAAAATTTTCACGAAATTAGGTCTCATTCCCTGCATTTCTGTATTTCGCATGTCCGGTCGTAAGCTTCAATGCCCGGTTGCAAAAAAGAAATGAAATTTTGAGCAAAATTTTGCAAATTTTGATCAAAATTTAATTCTATGCTAGCAGGTTTAGTACCAAGCATGTCTACTTCTGTCAGAAGATCAAGAACATATTTGTGTTGTGAAGGACAGACACCATATAAAGATATGGAAATTTCAATTCCCAAGTACCAGAGTTTACCAAGATCTTTAGTAATAAAGTATTGTTTGAGACATCTTTCGATAGCTACAATACCTTCAGAATCACTGCCATACAGTATTGTACCATACACATAGACAAGAAGAATAACAAGCCCGGAATTGGTCTTTTAAATAAAAATAGAATGATCCAAATGCGAGCGTTGAAATTGAAACTTTAAGAGTATCTGGCTCAATTTATCAAACCATGCTCATGGGCTTTGTTTTAGGCCATAGATCGCCTTCCTGAGTCAGCATACTTTGGAACACTCCCCCTGACTAACAAAACCAGGTGGTTGCTCTATGTAGACTTACTCATGCAAGTCACCATACGGGAAGGCGTTTTTAACATCAAGTTGAAAAGGAGGCCAATCATTATTAACATCAACAGAGACAAGCGCTCTTACAGAATTGAGTCTGGCAACATGAGAAAAGGTTTCAAAGTAGTCAACCCCATAGGTTTGAGTATGACCTTTTGCTACCAATCGTGCCTTCAGTCGTTTAACGGAACCATCTGTTGATATTTCACAGAAAAAATCCAATGGCAACCAACAGTCAGACCGTTTTCATAGCGATCAACAAGATCCCAGGTTTCGCGATCGCAAAGGGCAGTCATTTCAGTTTCCATAGCTTGACACAAGGCAGGATGATGAACAACATGTATAGCATTCTTCAATACAGAAATAGCAAAGAGAGCAGCAGTAAAACAAGCAAAGCTAGCACCAAGATCAGTGGTAGAGCAAAAATTACTAAGCGGGTGTTAAGTGCAGGAACGACAACCTTTCCTTTTATTCATAGGAACAATCACAAATTTGGTATTCGGCAATCATTCGGCGAGGCTAAAAATTCGGCATTCGGGAATTATGCGGAAAATTCAAATTAAAATCGGTAAGAATTCGGTAAAAGTTTGGTCTACTATTCGGGAAATATTCGAGAAATATTCGGATATATATAGAGAGAGAGAGAGATAGTTAGGCTAGAATACACTCGAGTGTACAGATCGCACGAATACACTCAAGTGTGTTTGCATATCAAGACTATTTTTTGCAAAATGTAAGCCATTGATCTTCACCGTCATACTATAACTAGGCTTCATACAAATTTTGAGCCCATTTGGATGAGTGTAAGTCACTCATCCAAGGGCAACAAAATCGACACGCGAAACTAATTTGAAATGTATAATTTTTGCGGTCTTTATAACATGACCTATAAATGTCCAAATGGGCTCAAATTTTATATATGAGCTATTCACAACATCTTTAAGAAGATAAACGGATTAGATTTTGAAAGAAAAAAAATATTGCATCATGGAAAACTACTTGAGTGTATTCTGCTTCGGATACACTCGAATGTATTCTAGCCTGACTCTCTCTCTCTCTCTCTCTCTCTCTCTCTCTCTCTCTCTATATATATATATATATATATATATATATATATATATATATATATATATATATATATATTGTATAACACATGATACACATTTTGATTCAATGACAACGTCCCAATAACCAAGTCAAATAACAAGTTCTAAATCTCAAAAAGGAATTATAAGATATTACATGAACACAGCTATGATGATATGATGTCTGACTATGATAAAAGTAATTGGCCACATGATCATAGAGGAACTGGCCATAAAAATAACTGAGGAACTAGATGTCACCAAACTATTCAGAATGCAAGGTCATTCTTCATCATCTAAATCTAAATCGAGGTCATTTGAATCATCATTTGTTTTGAAATCACCACCCAAACCGGCATCAGTATCATATATAAAGCAATACAACATGTATAGATAGTGTTGTACACATTTCCGCTACAGACCGCACACCCAACTCGGGTGGGAGAAATACAAGACATATATCATATATAAAAATCAACTATAGCTTAAGAGAATCATAAATCCATGGCTGATCGTATCTTTAAGGAGAAGCAATTTTAACTACTAATTTTTGTATACATAATCTGGCCTTCTGTTTTAGTCATTAGTATAATAGGGGGACATCCAATTATCTATACAACACAAAATCTGGTCTTCTATTACATATCTGAAATTATTGTGTTGCATTAGTTTTTATATGGTATCTGTTGGGATCTCAGATGAAATCATCAAAGCTCAATCTCATAGTCCAAAAAGCACATAAATTCGAGCTAAACAGCTATATTGTATAAAAAAAAAGTTGATCGGAGCCGAACAATAAGAAAGGAATACCTGGTTACTGGTTTGGCTCTTGCTTGTTGCCGCTTGCCGGCCGATAGTGCTTGCTCGGTTGCTCCAATCCTTGCAGAGGCTGCAGCGACCGACGTCGTTGCTCCTACAGCAACAACGGAAGCAGAACGAGCAACGTCAGAAGCAGAACCCAAGCGTAGTGGCAGGCGTTGGCTTGGCCCTCATCATGGAAGCAGAACCCAAGCGTAGGGGCAGGCGTTTGCTATAGGAGACGTCAACCACGCGACTCGGGGAGACAAGGAGAGCACCCAAGAAGAACGCAGAAGCAGAACGCGAAAGCGGAACGCGAAGCCGAACGCAGCGCGGAGGGTTCGTCTGTGAAAACAGAGCCCTAAGTGGGCTGCCAACTATTGGGCCGGATTTTTTTTTTAAAGTTCGGAAATTATTCGCAAGTTTACGTTAAATACATGTTTTGTACGGGCATGCCGAATTATACGTGAATTAAACATATTATTCGGGAACTGTTCGAGTTTCTTGCAAATTTCAGGTGTCACATTCATCCAGTGTAAAGTTCGTGTATTATTCAATAATTCGGCGAATTATGTGACTATGCATAGGAAGATATAGGTCAGAGATTATCTGGGAGGTGTTGTAATCTGCTAACGAGGGAGGAATTGGTTGTTGGGGGACCAGGTATGGGATTGGGTCTTCGCTTGTACACCTTCAAAGGAGGAAGATCTTCAATTACTTCAGTGTGATCACGTTCTACTACTTGAGGCAAAGGAGTAACATCCAACAGATCACTTGATAAAACATACCCTTTGTCAGAGTAGTACGGCATGTGTTTAAAAAAGAGAACATCCACACTAACAATCTATTGTCTTTTCACAGGATCATAACACCGATATCCTTTTTGAGTTCTTGAATATCCCGAAAAAACACTCAGTGCAGCAAGGGTCAAGTTTAGATATCCCAAGGGGAGATTCTTAACAAAGCAAGTACTCCAAAGATGGATGGTGGGACATAAAATAACAGCGCATCGGGATACAAAAGAGAGAAAGGGACTTGATTGTGCAACACAGAAGAAGGCATGCGGTTAATTAAGTAGTACGCAATAGAAACAGCTTCAAGCCAAAAATGTTTAGGAACATGATAGTGAAGAAGAATAGTTGGGCTATCTCAAGAGGATGGTGATTCTTCCTTTCTGCCACACCATTTTGTTGAGGTGTGTAAGAACAGGAAGTTTGATGAATGATACCCCTAACAGTACAAAAAAGATCTATTGATTTTTGCATAAATTGTAAGGCATATTCTTAAGATTTTAACAGTTGTCTTGAATTGGGTTTGGATTTCAGTGAAAAAGGTGGGGATAGTTTGCAAAGCATTACTGCAATCTTTTCAGAGAACTACCATGTTGCCCTAGAATAGTCGTTAATAAAAGTCATAAAGTAGCGAAAGCCACACAAGCTAGTAACAGAACAGGGTGCCCAGATATCGGCATGAACAATATCAAAAAGATTCTTAGAATTTAGAACCACTTTCTTTCTTTTTATGAAAAACACCTCGAGTCTGTTTGACAAATTGACAAGATTCACACAAAAATGTTTCTCAAAAATTTCAAGAAATAAACATTGCAGTTTTGCAGAAAAAAGGATGTCCCAGATGGTAGTGCCTTTACAGGCCAATCACAGGAGAACATAGCAAAGCAACAACAGATTTTCGACACATCCAAGTAGTATAGTCTGCCAGGTCCCTCATCGCCTGAACCAATCCTCGTACTCGTTCGGAGATCCTGAAACACAACCCCTGTGGGCTCTGATCTCCAAACCATGACATAAACACGATTAAAACTTAGCGGAAGCGAGTCGGTAATCAGCGGAAGACAAAAATCACGGGAAATTAAAACTTTTCGAGACAAGAGCTTGGATCCATAAAAGCTTCTTTCATAAAGTGAGGTAAACTGTCTACATCTCAGGATAATTACTTCTTGAGTAATTATATACATCAAGATACAAAATCTCAAGATCACATAACACAAGACTCCAAGACCTGAGAGTACAGAGGACACATAGGACTGACTCTAACTACACCACATGGCAGGACAAATCTCCACCTGAGATTACTGCTGCCCCTGGTGCTGCTGCTGAGACTGGTCACCTGTAGGCTGGTTCCTTCGTCTCCGACGTCCACCTAAAAAGTTGAAGCCTACGGGGCGAGACAATTATACATAATTGTCCCAGCGAGAGTTATAACTCTTCGCCAGAAGCTTTATTATAACATCAAAGATTATTTTTAAACAGTAAAGCCTTCAAAGCATTCTATAACAGTTGCAGGTATAACAAGATCTCTACAATTTAGGAGATATGGAGAATATCAACATTATTGCAATGTAACATCAATCAACTAACTTGGAGTCATCTCTAACAAGTTATACTACATGGTTGATTATGTTTTACAAACAACATTATGCCCTGTGGAGATGAGGCTTACCACTCATACTCCAACTGATCGCTGAGAAGTCACATCAGTATCATACATAGGTCATTAAGAGAGCCGGATTCTCATGACCTTCACCTTCCTCAGTCAGTAAGAGGATCATTTGTAGGACATCTCGTGTCTCTACTACTATAGCTCACCAGGGTAAACTGGTCCTTCGCTATTCTAGAGTCACAGTGGCGTTCTGTACTCTCTTCGTCATCAGGAGGTTTCATATTTACCTACCACTGATACGGATATCTGTGCTTTCTTCGTCATCAGGAGGTTTCATGTTTACCTACCACTGATACGGTATGGAACTATAGTGAAGGATGGATGGATTACACATCTACATCACTTTCCTACACTAGGATGTAAGGTTCTACACATCCATGTACCCCACATACTCAAAAGTATGTGCTCCAGGAGTTCCCTGAGGAAAACCTGTTTCACCATCATTTAATTTCTGACAATGATGGATCTATGATCAGGGCTCTACATTATACTTGATTAGTTAGGTACATTCAGTATTCTTTAACAGCATACATTGTTCTGCAAACAATAACAATAGCATAGCAGCTATAAAAGAAGAATACTAAATGTAACAGGCCTAACTCATATCAATCATCATTTCTCATTATCCTCATCACAAGTCATCTCTAAGGCATGACCTTGATGGTATTTATGGCTCTCGTAGCCCAGTATCAGCATAGGATGCCACTGGCAAGGCATCAGATTACTTTACTTATTCATAAGGCTAACAACATGCCTTTAATGAATATAACATCAACATCCATACCTGGATATGATTACCTTCATATCAGAACCTACATGGTTAATACATCTGATAAAGGTAATGCAACAATAAGGAATGTACTTCCTACTCTTGTCATAAGAGTTAAATCTCTAATTCAAATCAAATAGAGTTTAATACTCAAAAGCATGCCATTACCCTTGAATTAGGGTTTACTATTCACATTACATGTCATCACCCTTGAATTAGGGTTTACTATTCACATCAAGGTGAATTAAACTCATAACATCATCATGTATGAGTAACATCTTCATTGATACTCTTGGATTAGTTAAAGGTTCATCATTTATCCTAATTAGGGTTTCTATGATCTCACACAGGTGGATCATACCCTAATTATGCTCATTTCTGTGTATTGGGGATGCTTCAATTGAGTTTCCATTTAAAAAGGGTACTTTCTCTCTCTAGAAGTACTTTCTCTCTCTAGAAGTACTTTCTCTCTCATCATAAGGTTAGGTGATGTCAACATCGCTCTAAAACAGATTGGATTGAGGCATCATAGGCTAACATAGCCAAAAACATCATCATTATGTGATTAGAGTTACTTTCTCTCTCTAGGGTACTTTATCTCTCTAGAAGTACTTTCTCTTTCATCATACTAATGGTTGATGGTAACATTAGACTAGATCAAGTTGGATAGTCATTATGACTAAAAACATCATTCTCATGTAATTAGGGTTTGAATTGAGCAAGGTATAACTCAATTGACCCTTCAGGGGTATATTGGTAATTCATCCCATTGATCATCATCATGGTCAAAACCCTTAGTCAAATAACCCCTTACTATCCTAGATTATCATTAGGGTTTGATTTGGGCAACATTGAACCATTTACATCATCAAATGATTGAATGAGGTCAACCTTGAATCACATTGATTGATTTCAATCATTAATCATCAATTGGGTTGAGATTGGTTGAAAGTGTTGACCGTTTGCCCACATTGACCCTTCAAGACCGCGAGCCTCTTTCTAACTCCAAGACCGCGAGCCCCCTTAGGCTTCAAGACCGCGAGCCTTTTCAAGGGTTCAAGACCGCGAAGCCTCCCATTGGTTCAAGTTAATGTTGAGACCGCGAAGACCAATTTGAGTTGAGACCGCGAGGGTCATGAAGACCGTTTGCCCTTCTTTGACCTCAGGACCGCGAGGCCCTTCGCGGTCTTGAGACCGCGAGCCTCCTCTCGGTCTTGAGACCGTGAGCCCCCTCACGATCTTGAGACCGCGAGCCCTCTCACGGTCTTGAGACCGCGAGGCTCTCATGGTCTCAGCCGCTTGGTCCTTCAACAAGGCTCAAAGATGCAACCGATAATGTCAACCCATGTTGAAGCCCTCAAATGGTCAAATCTATGTTGACCACTTATGGATTTAGTCAATTAAGATTATGCTTGATCACTTGGTCATTCAATTGACCCATAATGGTTGAAATCGATTCAATTAGGGTCTATCAATGTTCACCCATCAACACTCAACAATGTGACTCAACACAAGGTTGAACCTTTCAATTGAGCTCCAATTGGGCCCAAACTTAGCCCAAACGGTCTTGAGGTCATGTGGGTGGACCCCACATGGTCTTGAGACCGTTTGCCCAAGATTTCATCAAAATCTAAGGTGATTTGATAGGGGTTGAACCATGATTGAGTCACAAAACAGAATTTTGATTAAATTGATAACTTATTTGCAATTGGGTCCTCAATTGGTCAAATTACTCAACCCTAGACCTTCAAACGGTCTTGGGTGATTGTCCTCTCGGTCTTGAGACCGTTTGGATGAGTTCCAAACGGTCTTGAGACCGTTTGCCATCCAATTTTTGGATTCTAGTGCAAATTCATCAAGGTCTGACCCATTGAGTTGATGATCATGTCAATATTTAATTGCAATGTAATTTGATGTAATTGTACCTTCAATTGGTCAACAAATCTTGACCCCAGACCTCCAAACGGTCTTGGTTGATTGCCCTCGCGGTCTTGAGACCGTTTGGTGACCCCCAAACGGTCTTGAGACCGTTTAGGTCAATCAACCCTAAAAACCCTAATTAGGTCACCATAATTTCAGTACTGATTTTATCTAGGGTTAGCCCTAGTATTCACCCTTCAACTCTTAGCCCGTTTGGAATTAGACCATCAAACTTGGTGACTTGTTAATTAACATAATTTTGAACAGTAATCTCATACGGTCAACGCTTAGTCAACGACCTTACACGGTCTTGAGACCGTTTGCCCAAAAAGGCAATTTCAGACCGTTTGAAAATCAGCAATTAATTCATTTAAAGTTGTGACTTAAAAAGGTCATATCTCCCGATTCCTTTGGAGTTAGTCTCCCAAATTTTGAGGGTAATTAGCCTATATAATTAGGAACAGATTTCTTATACGGTCCACGCTCGGTCAACGGGGCCAAACGGTCTTGAGACCGTTTGCCCTGTCGCGGTCTCGAGACCGTTTGCTCACCTCGCGGTCTTGAGTCCGAGAGAGTAAACTGTTAGGACCGTTTAAGGAAAAGAAAAGCGGTGGGTTTTTCTTGGAAATCACGCCTTCATCTTCTAGCTCAAGAACAGTACAGATATCCCACGGGTTTGCTTGCAAAATAGCAGGGAAAAGTAGGGAAACACTAAGAGCTATCATCAAAACGCATATAAAGATGCATATAGTAAAGCATGGGTTTAGAGTTATAAAACCCGCCTAAAGCTTGCTTCTTGAGCTCCAAGCTTTCAAGCTCCAAGCTCTAATGGCGTCCTTGAGTTCCCACAGGTTGGTCAAGGTGAAAACTCCAAGGAAGGATGAAAAGAGACGGCTAGAAAGGTAGGGTTTCAAGAGTTAGCCATGAAGATGACCTTGAATTCGAATTCTAACCATGGAATTAGGCAAGAAGAGGGGTTTAGACCTACCTTGCACCCCTTGGTCGTCCTCCTTAGCTCCAAGGCAGTCCTTGGTCGTCTTTGGTGAAATGAAACAGTAAGGGAACGAAGGGTGAGTTCCCTTGCAACTAAGGGAAGGAGAGCTTATATACATGGGGTAGGATCTTCAACATTAGTTCATAAGTTTCCCTTAATTCCAACTAAGTCCTTCCTTTATTACTTGCTCGTCCCTTCCTCTTTATTCTAAGGACAAACCTTATCTTAAGTTATAGAAAAGAAGGCAAGGAAGAACAATCTAATAATAAAGTTCATACTTAAAGGGATATTGCACATATACCCTGATTATTCAATCACAAAGCCTATTTCTTAACTTGATAACTCAATTGAGGTGAATTCCTCATCATTTATTCTCTAAATGATGGTAAGAGTCTAAAAAGATACTTTAGATGACATTCTTTACAAATTGCATCCCATCATTTGGGTAAATTGCATTTTACCCCAAATTAGGGTTTCAAGCCCTGGGATTGCTTCCACAGCTGCACCTTGGTGCTCTAGCTTGGGAAATCCCTCAAACTTTGCCAAAGAGATTCTCATGATGTCTCAACATCAGAGGAACATCTCAACATGTGAAAAATTGCAAACTAACCCTTTTTAACTGGGTAAATTGCACATAGGTCCCTGTATATCAAAACAATGCTACAACTTTAAATAAAAAGGAGCAAATACTGAAATATACGTTTTTGAGAAACTTAATTACATGCTCAGAGTTAATCACAAAGATTTAATTACATATTTAGGCAAAACACCTAGGGTTGACTCATAACCCAGGTCAGGGATGTTACAACCCCCGAGATCAAAAGTGATTGAGCATTGAAGGCACTGAACAGTATTATTGGCAGATAACAAATTAAGTGGAAAGCGTGGAACATATAAGACAGATTTTAATGGCAGACTTTTAGATAGAGATATAGTTTCAATTCCATGAACTACAAACTGAGTTCCATCCGCAACGATCACATGAGGGACCCTAGTTCTTCTAGATAAGGCAATAAAAAGTGAAGACAACCAGAGATATGAGTTGATGCTCTGAAGTCGATGACCCATTTATTTTAATGGTAGGTAGCAGGAGAAGCAAGTAAAGCAGAAGAACCAACTTCTAGAGCAGGTGTAGGCGAAGATTAGGCGAGCCTGGAGAAGTTTTTCAAACTCCGAGCGAATCCAGTCAATTATGGGCTAAATTGAACTGAAGGCAGCAATAGTCGGATTTTTAGAGTCAGTAAGGGTCTTACTGGTTTGGTGTAAGTGTAATTTTCATGAAACTCATTTTCCCAACACTGAAATTAAGTTCCTGGAAAACATATTCCTAGTGACTGGTTGGAAACTTGTGCTTTGTTGAAAATAGGATAACGATTTGGGGTTAGGGCAAAAATTGGGAAGACATCAGTGTCGTCGGAGGTATGGGAAGGATTAATCATGTACGAGTTTACTGCATGCTCGGAACGGAGATTCACATCGGAAGGGTTAAAATCCTCTTTGAATTTCCTGCAGACTGGGATGGAAACTAACATGCTGAAGTTGAACCCCCGCTGCATTCACGCAAGTTGGCGGTGGCTTGTTGGGTTGAGTTCATGGCTAGAGAGATACGCATCCATGGCTGGAGAGATACGCGACCGGTGCTTGGGGTAATGTTGGGTGCTTGTAGAACGCCGCCAGGTCCATAGGCTACAACAAAACTATCAAGGACTACTAGCGCCTCCTTCTGCAGTTGTTCGGCAGGTTGAATCGCCGCAAGACAAGAGGAAGACGAAACGTGCAAGACACGGTTGGAGGCGGAACTTGTTTTCCTGTTGGTTTCTTACGGAATTTGTTTTCGGACATGTATATATACTAGCGGAAGCCTAAGGAAAAGTACGGAACTCAAATTCAAGACTTTCATCAAACCAATCAATTGAAATTTAAAAAGGAAACAGACTTCCGGTATTTTCAGGACAAATTACATCAAACCAGTCAGACCCTAAAGGAAACTTGGTTCGCCCAGGCAGGTGCACCATCTTCTTCCAGCAGCGGTCCTCATTGTGGTTTGTGCACCCACAGAAGGTGCAGAAGTGGTTATCAATAGGAAGTTGATGTTGGCCTCGTCTAGGGCCAGAAGGCGGATCACATCCAGGAGTACCAGAAGCACGACCACCGCGACCACGGTCACGTCCATGTCCTTGACCAGAGTCATAGGAGCGGACAGCAAGTACCAAGTGATTGGAAGAAGTAACAGGTAGGAAAGACATGGAAGGAAGGCAATGAATGCACTTACGAACATCCCTTAGTGTGGGTAAGGGATCATTAGATAAGATATGGTCAACAACACCAAAAAAAGACTGAGTGAGTCCAGCCAGGAACTGAACTAACTGAAATTTGTCATGTTGACTCTGAACTTCTTTGATGTCGGAAGAGAAGGGATGATATACTTTGTATTCATCGCAGAGCTCTGAACATTGGTTGGAGTAGTCTTTGACATATCCGTTAGTCAAATACTCCTTTTTCACCATATTTTTGAAGATCTCGAAGACCTTTTTCGGGTTCTATTGGTGAGAGTACACATGGGAAAGTTGATTCCACATAGCTTTGGCATTCTTAAGGCGAAGGAGAGACTGACTTATCTTCGGTTCGGCACTATTCACCATCCACGTCCTAACTCCGGAATCATCTTTCAACCATTGAACGTAGGCTTGCTAGAATTGTTTATCAGTTACAGCATTAGGAGGGATCTGAGCATCACCAGAAATGTGGGAATAGTGCCCTTGGGCTTTAACATATAGTTCAAACGATGTCGGCCAAAGATAGTCGTTTAATCCATCGGGTTTCACAGTCATCACACACAAAGACCGAGGATTTGTAGTCGTCATAGAAGCCAGAGTGATGACGCGTATAGAGATGAAATAGCAGCAACAGAAGAAGCAGATCTGGATTAGTAGATTTGAGAAACCCGCATAGGGACAGTAGAGCGCAATAGTAGATTTGGATTAATAGATCTGAAAAACCCACATAAGGACAGTAGCAGTAGCAGATCTGGATCAAAAGATCTGAGAAACTTACATAGGGGTAGTAGAGAGCAGAAGAACCTACGCCATCACGGGGAGAGAGCTACTCCACCATGAGGTGTAGGCAGGCAACAAAGATAGTCCTTTTAGATCTTCAACGTGCTATTTTAGAAAGTGACGGGAGACGAAGAAGGAAGAAGAGGGGAGGGGGAAAGGTTGAGTTGTGGAGGAAAGGAGGTGAGATGGTAGAAGGGAGGGAGGTGTGTAGGTGGAGGAGGGAAGGGGGCGGTTGAGGTGAGGGGTGCCGCAACTACTGAGGGTGGGTGGGGTTGGCAGTGGCGTGAGGGGGGTGAGGAGGATTGGTGGCTGCTGGGGGGTGGAGGTGTGGTGGCTGGGAGAGGTGGGGTGGATGGGCGGCGGCTAGGAGTGGAGAGGAGGGGCGGTGGGCTGGAGGTAAAGGGGGCGGTGGCGGGTGGGAGGGAGAGGAGAAGCGGCGAGGGCCTGGAGGTAGGAAGGGGCAGTGGCGGGTGGGAGGGTGAAGTGGCGAGGGAGAGGGTTGGAGGTAGGGAGGAGCGACATCAGGTGGTGGTTAGATGGGGGGTGTGCGAAGCATCTGGTGTGTGAAACATCTAGGGGGGGGGGGCTGGGGTGAGGAGGATTGGTGATTGCTGGGGGGTGGAGGTGTGGTGGCTGCGAGAGGTGGGGTGGATGGGCGGCGGCTAGAAGTGGAGAGGAGGGGCGGCGGGCTGGAGGTAAAGGGGGCGGTGGCGGGTGGGAGGGAGAGGAGAAGCGGCGAGGGCCTGGAGGTAGGAAGGGGCGGTGGCGGGTGGGAGGGTGAAGTAGCGGGGGAGGGGGTTGGAGGTAGGGAGGGGCGACATCGGGTGGGGGTTAGATGGGGGGTGTGCGAAGCATCTGTGTTACAGAGGATTGAAAACGTTTTATACCATATAGAAACAATAAACTTTTATTTGATGTGTCTAAAATAAATGCAATGAACTCTCTTTTATAGGATAAGAGAGTAAGTGAGAAATAGAATTAGTTAATACGGGATAAAAGAAAAGCTAAAGACAAGTTTAAAGCACACAATAAAACATAAAGCATGAAGCATATATACTAATATGTTTTATTTGGAGTTTATCTTTGTAATAAAAGGTAGCATGTAGTTTTCTCCCTCTCAATGTTAATAGACACATACATATAACTTCAGCGATTACTTCCAATTATTTATTTTGCTAATCATACCACCAATGTCGATCATTATTTATTGCTTTCATAGTGTTTTCAATTTCTTAACTTTGCACACACGTCATCTTATACAATGGTGAACCCACTAGTGGGCCACCTGAGGCCACAGCCTCACCGAAGAATTGTAGCGCTCATTAATTTTGTCGCATGAGAAACAGATGGCCTCACCTAAAACAGTTCATGCAATTGATGTTGATTAAATTGTTTGCTCCGTGCATAGGAGGGAGAGTGGAGAAGTCAGGGACAACAAACACAGAGGGATTAAATAGTTCTTTGAATGTGCGTGATGAAGGAAATAGGTAATAACTATGACGGGCGTTGAGGGGGAGAGGTTAAGAGAGAGATGGTGGATTGCCAACTATTAAGATAAGTAAACTTTTTAGTCATGTTTCATTAGGAAAAGCATACCAATTAATGATTCTTCCTCTTTGAATCAATGATCAATTGGTGTTTATTTTTTCTCGCATGTATTGATAAGTACTTCTCCCATGTATTCAACAATAGTAAATATATGTATAGATACAACTGATCTTGTTTATAGAAACACACTCATCTAAGCGGAAGTTACTTATTTGATACGGAATGCCAATAGTTACAGACCCACAAGTGGGCCATCTGAAGCAACGGCCTCACCCAAGAATTGTGGCGCCCAATAATATTGTTGCATGAGAAACGGATGGCCTCGCCTAAAATGGTTCATGCAAAGGCCATTAATGTTGATTAAATTGTTTCTTGCTCCATGCATTGAAGGGAAAGTGGAGAAGTCGGGGACGGCAAACACAGAGGGATTGAACAATAATGTGTGTGATGAAGGAAACATGTAATAACTACGAAGGGCGTTGAGGGGGAAGGTTAAGAGAGAGATTGTGGATTGCCAACTATTCAGATAATTAAACTTTTTCAATCATGTTTTATTAGGAAAAAGATACCAATTAATGATCCTCTTTGAATCAATGATCAATTTGTGTTCGTTCTTCTCCTATGTATTCATAGGTACTTCTCCTACGTATTCAGCAATAGTAAATATATGTATAGATACGACTGATCTTGTTTATAGAAACGCACTCATCTAATTGGATGTTACTTATTTGATATGGAATGCCAAGTCTTATTTTTGGTAGCTCATAAAATGATAATATGAATAAAAAAATTATTTAAGATGGATCTTTTCCTTTTATTTATCTAGTATATTGTTTACGAGAACGACATTCTCATTTGCCTATTAACACACATTTAAATATTGCAGACCCACCTTGCCTATCTAACAACTGCGTTTGTAGTCCAACGGTTAGGATAATTGCCTTCCAAGCAATAGACCCGGGTTCGACTCCCGGCAAACGCATCTTCCAATTTAGCCGACCCCAACATAGTTGGGATTGAGGCTTAGATGATGATGATGATGATGATCAAAGGAGCCGCCCCATACGTGGTCATTTAATGATTCACTCAGATGTCATAAACTCTTGGGCCTCCTAGTGTCTCACCCATCCATAACCATTTAAAACGCACATTGGGCCTCCTAGTGTCTCACCCATCCATAACCATTTAAAACGCACACTTGACTAGCTTACACAAAAGGCAAATATATGTTAGATATAGATCTTACACATAGTACATCTTAGGACCCTTCATTTGAGATTATCAAACAATCTACTTGAGCTACTCTCGTCAATATATTATAATTACTTTATTTTGTTAGGCAATAACAATAAGAAAAGGCAAAGTGTAATAAATACCTACGCATAAGAGACATTTATCCACTTACTAGGAAAAAATATTTAACCAGGAGACATATACTCGCTGTTGTTGAAAATGAAAGTGAACCAATCCCAATAGAATGACAAACATACACCAAACTTCAAAAATATCCATCTTCAATTAAGAATTAGAAATTAGTGTTCAAAACGAATATTCATTAACCATATAATGATATTTATTATATCCACCATAATCTTAAATAGAAGTCAATAAACTCAATACTCTTGCTTGTAAGTTGGCCCACACAAAGCATTTACTCTACCGACTTCTTCCACGATCGGTACCATGGCGAGCATCTTTCTATGATGGAAATCGCAAACAACGAAATCACAGAATGAATGATTTCTTGGTAGCATATCATGGAACATGACCTATCCAAAAATAAAGGCATAGATGATATTATGCAATGTTTAGAGACTATTAGACCTCAAAACGTTTACCTTTGATTTTTTTGTGTAAGCAATGCAATTTGGTAAGCATCTATTTTTTATTTTTTGATAAAAAAAAATAAAAATTCGAATAATAGTTAAAAGATGGGTATCTTTTTTGGACTCGCCCACTTCAAAATTTTGCCAATAATCTTATAAATATATTCATAATCGTTTAGATACCTATAATCTGCAAGTTACACTAGCAATAAGTATTGTTTTTACAGGAAGTTCTTTCTAGCACTCCAACCTAGAAAGATGGGTGTGTCCAATGTATCAGAAAGCGGGAAGCGGGAGGCGTGCGGACAGCACCCTGTAACCGATTAAGCGGTAGGCGGGCGATTTTTGAAAAAGCGGGTGTCTAAATTTTATATATTTTTATACAAAATTACATGTATGTGTATATAAAAAATATATTTATAAGGAACTTCTATACATATCTAATCAGTAATTAACTAAGTATTCATCAATACTTACTATTAATCAGTATCTCTAATCACTAAAATCAGCAAGCAGATCAGTAATTGTAAATAACAAACTATGAATAGTTGAATTAAAGTAATCACTAAAGTAATACTAACCAGTAGTACCAATCATTACTCACTGAAAGCAGCAAGGAAATCAGTAAAACTAATCATGCATAACTAGTATAATAGAGCAATAGGATATTTACTTAGATGCATTACAAATTATTATAGCTTACACACAAATTATGCATTCTAAATTAGGACTAGCTAAACCATAGAACATTTAATGTATACAAGTTTCATATATTATAGTCAACACTACTTGGACTATGTAATTAATTAATGTTAGATGCTTACATTAGGATTTTTAAACAAAAGCGGGAAAAAAGCGGGCAAAAAGCGGGAAAAAAGCGGGAAAAAGCGGGTGAGGCGGGCAAAAAGCGGGCGATTATGTTCAAAACGATTAAGCGGGCGATTATGTTCAAGACGATTAAGCGGGCGCTTAGGGGCTAAATTAGGCGGATGAGGGTCATGGGCGCTTAGGGGCTAAATTAGGCGGATGAGGGTCATGGGCGTTTAAGCGGCCGCCTAAGCGTCCCGCCTGGCCGTTTTTTAATTCACTGGGTGTGTCCGTACGGAGATGGCATACGTGGGGCTTTCGCGCAACTCCATGCGATGACAAAAGCATAGACCAACCAATCATGAATGGTGTAAATCGGTGGTATCTCAAAATAAACAGTGAGAAGCTTGCAACCACATTGAGTCACATGTAATTAGCAATCACCCGTTTCATGTGTTACTTGATGCTCTGCTACTCTTCCTAAAACCAGTAAGGGAACATAATTCTCATTCAAGTTTCAAATGGTCGTCCACCAGAGTCTTTTGTTCTCCGCATTCATTTCTTATGTGTTATAATACTCTGACTGATTTTATGTTTCTTACTTCACACATGTTTGCTTTTAAATACAAATGATTCGATACAGGAGAACTCCTTTATTAAGGAAGAAAAATCTATGAACCATCTGCGGTAAAAGCAGCTGCAATGGTGAAGTGAGTAATGCAAAACCAATTCTCAATATAAGTCTAGTAAAGGTAGTGCTTGGTGCAGATTTAGAGTAGAAGACAAGATATTGGATCTAGGAGTTGAACTGCAAATTTTCACATTATCACCCTAACGTCATTAGAAGGGCATAACTTGACAAAAGGCCATATTTGGCCAAGTCACCCAAAAAATCAGCATATTTTGATTTATTCACTCTTTTTTAAGTTCACCGTATTTCCCTCCAGTGTAGACATACATACTGGTTTTGGAAAACTTAAGCTTTACTACTTGAGGCCTCTCCACTCCAGAATCCCTGATGAAAGGAATCCTGATAGCAGTCGGAAATCGTACAGCAGAGTTTGTATGTATGAAGAACGTAGACAAAGGAGTATAACTTCTATATATTGACTACTCTATACCGCCCTATGCGGGAGAAACGAGAACAAGATAAGGAAAGCCCACCAGTAGAAATGAGGAAAACAAGCGGTTGGCTACTAGATTAGTCGCAGCAGCTGGCTAAGGAAAGGAGACGTAAGCAGTGAAAGGGGCAAAATGAAAAATTTAAAGCAAAAAAAAAAAAAAACAGACAAGAAAAGCAGCTAGAGAAGGAGGTGGACAGCTGAGCAAACGGCTGGACACCTTAGAGCAGAGCTGTTGCCTCTTGTCTCCGTGTCTGTTTGCTACAAGAAAACTCTCCTCGTTTCTTCTCCTCCTCTCTCTCACTCTAAACGGCAGCTGGGTTGGCCTGCGACTGATCGTCACCTCAACTCCTTAGTTCCGTCGAAGGATCGAAGTTCTGCAACCGTTTGTGATTCTATTTCCACATACTAAGATGAGGAAGTGTGTTACAGAGCCTGAAGCTTTAGATTAAGGAGGAACATGAGATCTGAGCATAGATCGTGAGACTATCTATTAAGGCAGGACTGGAGAGGGGTTTGATAAGAAGAGGAAGGAAGGCGTTGAGGGCTGGCAAGGAAGGAAAGGAGGAGGTCTGAGGAGAAAAAAAGGCGGCTAAGTGGGAGAAGAAGCCAACAGCTCCAGCCCGAGAGAAAAGGGGGAGAGTAGGAGAGTGGAGGACAATCGGGCAGGAACGAACGTCGATGTCTCTTCTGTAAATCCGACCCGTATCATTGTGGGCGCAGCAAGTCACGGGGTTTTGACTAACCAAAATACAGTACTTACTCCGTTCGGCGTTCGGCAGCGTCCTGTAGAGACCGGGATCAGTGCAGCGGCCAGCGAGCGGGCAACGAAAACACTGCCGCACTGTTCCTGTATTTTGCAAGCGGTTGTCAGCGTTGAAATTACTCCAATCTCCACCAGGGCGTATTCACGCATGGGCAGCGGCTGACCACCGCTTTGCCGAACTCTGCAACTACTGCGTTATATTAGTAATAATATTTTTTAACTCAAATACGTGAAGAGACGAGAAATAAATCAAGTACAGACATTAAAGAAGGGAAAAAGCCACCTTCAATCCACTGGCGACGGAGGCAGGTGAAAATCACCTGACTTTGGAAGAAGAAGAAAAACGTGGCCTTCTTAGGTGCTTTTGAAATGGCCAAATGGGTAATAGCTCAGGGAAAGTTACTTGCGGCGTAGTATCTCGTACACTTTTTTCCTTTTTTTTCTTTTTTCTGGGCAACAATATCTCACTTGGACAACAATAGACACCGACAGTTCGTACTACCAGTAGGGCTGTAAATGGGTACGGGTAGACCCGCGGACCCGCAAATCCAGATCCTTAAAAAACCCGTCACGGGTCTACATTTCTAGACCCGCATACCCGCTTACCCGCATACCCGTATACCCGTATTATTGTGGGTCCACTGATGGGTATAGCTATACTCATTCCTGCTATACTCGTGTACCCGTATTACTATGTAAATAAATATAATTATATATATATATATATATATATATATATTTGTCACAATATAATTGTTGGAAAACTACCCAAATGTGTCTGAAGGTCCATGTTCTCAGTATTCAAACACGTTATTTCTTCACACTACTCGCATGGACCGTGTGGTCACGGTCTCCGGTTCATGATTCTCTCAGTCGCGACTAGCGACTCACTACTCCAGAAAGCGAAGAACTGAGAACTAGGGTTCTCGTTCCCCGCCGCAGCCGTCGACTCGCAACTCTGAAGCATCCGGCCACTGCCTCTCAGCGATCCGATCGGCGATCGGACTTCTTCTCCCGAGATCCCAGCGGCAATTGGCATCCACCGCTCTCGTTCTTTCGTCTCCAAGTCGGCAGGCGGTCGCTTTCTCCTCGCCCGCGCTCGACTGCCTTCCGCGGCTCCGCCAGTCCACCTACTCAGCGTCCCAGCTGAAAGTGCCAATGCCAGCAGGACCTCGAGTACTTCCTTGTGACCTCGTCCCACGATCCAGCGACAATTGCAAGAAATCGACCCCGCTTCAGCTTCCGGCAGAAGTCGAGCCCTCTTCGGCTCTTCCTCAAATTCGGCCAATCAGGTCTTTCGGTACTCCAGTTCCACTGGGTTGCGACCAGTCGTCGACCAGCGCAGCACAAACGTCACCAACGTCGGGCCGCTAGCGCACACTCTGAATCCCTTCCAGGCAGCCCGCTGCCATGCTCCAGATTCCACTAATGCTGCTCAATTCTAGTCTTGGACCTGACTCTTCAACACTGCCAATCTGTCTTCTTCACCTACCTGCGCGTGTGGTGATCTACATACTGGAGAAAGGTATGTTAGTGAAATTTAATTTTTGATTCATTGTCCAATTGATTATTGCCTTGTTCTTGTTGTTTATGTCGTTAGTTCTATTTTTGTTTCCTGGAATGTGATTCATCGATTGCCTATTTTGTGTCCTTATTCATGTTTGTATATCAAAATTGATCCCTGTAATGCATTCTGTGGTCTGTGTGTTGCACAAAATAGCAGAATTTTATTACACTAGTAGGGATTACGTGGAACATTTTGAACTGCATTGAATTTGTACATTTTGTGGGACAATTTGTAATTAATTTGGGCCTAAATGCATGTCCAAAAATCAGATTTGGCCTTTTAAAATAGATTGTACAGTAGAACCGTGTACCCGCAGAACCGCACCGCATACCCGCATTCTATGCGGTTCCGGGTATGGTGCGGGTCTGACTATTGAGTAATGCGGGTCTAGACCCGTACCCGTACCCGTTAAAATAAAAGGGTATGGTTCTGGGTATGGCCATACCCGCACCGTACCCGCACCATTTACAGCCCTAACTACCAAGGTGTTTAACCTTGATAGGCATTGCAACTACCGTTGACCAAATAGGACTGGAAGATGAGGAAGCAAATTCATTCCAAGTTTTGAACGGGAATCGAATTAGGTTACCGGCCCCGCTAGGTTCTTCAAGAAAGAGGGCTAGGCCCAAGAGAGGAGATGGATATCCAATTCGAGATTTCTGTTGTCCAAGCTATCTCATAAGGTAATTCAGATGTCATTTATTCCATTATAGCTTTGAAAATTTGGTAGAATCTCACTAAAGCAAGTTGGGGTCTTGTTTTTTGACCCGACCTCAAATAACTTGAACTCAGAAATCTAAATTTATTTACATGTTGGATACAAGTTTGTATTTTTTGACCTGAAAAGGTCAATTGACCCAAAATTATATCTAATATTATATTATCAATTTCTTTTCGATGGGGTAGGGATATAAATTTTAATTTGTAGAAACGTATATTTTTTAGGAGAAATATGACTATTACCTTTTGAGTTATAATAGCTTATACAAGTATTTGTTACAACATCAAATATTTGAAGTTTTTCTGGTTTAATGGGTTTGCATTGCAAATTTTTCATGTAAGGATCTAGGACTCTTATTTTTAGGCTTTAATATGTATTAACATCCCTGATCCATACTTTTGTCAACCGGTTTACTCGGATTTCTAACCTGACAAGAAGGTTGTCACATCATATTCCCCATTTCTCTTGTACCCTTTCAATTTCTCTCCATAACATAAAATGGTTTCGTTAGCCATTTGACCTTGTTGATCGTGTATAGAATGAAAGGCTAAGACATATAGTCATAAGCATGGAACCTCTAATCGAGATTTGATAATAAAAATAAAACATTAAGAAGATATAAAAGAATATATATATTTAAGGGTAAGGAAATAAATGATAATATTGAAGGGTTAACATTCCAAGTTTTTGAGAGTAATCAACTACAATCTGGTCACTAATATTTATAAGATCGAAAGAATAATTACATAAATGTCTAACCAACCATCACTAGTGGAAAACTAAATACTAATTAGGGTCAGTTGATGATATTTTTCATCTAACCACAGTAAACGAAACCCTCAATTACATGTTTGAGTGAACAATCTATTTAGATGGCCACTCGTAATGAAGTTAAATGTGTAAAAAGGGTTAAACACAATTATCCTTAGCACCTAAGTTTAATTACATTTGCCCTTCATAAGAAGGGGGTAGATATTGAGAGGAAAATTTGAGTTTGAAATAGGTCCATTCTTCTTACAAGTATACAAATCAAGTAAGTTCATATTTCTTGTCTAGGTTTTCTTGGTATTATTCTCTCTTAGGTATGAAAGACTACCTCTTCATCATTTGGATGGAAAATATTTTTAATGAACCCCTTTTCTCATTCTTTCTCCTAACTCTACATATTAAGTGTTCTTGAAAGGGGAATAAGACAGGAAGGAGTTTATTTCTAGGAGACAGAATAGATTTATGAAAATTTGATTTATGGTTTATATTTTTTAGGTTCTTAGCATATAATGTGAGTGTTTTGGGATCTTTGAAAATTAAAATCAAACCTTGACCCTTAGTGACTTTAATATGCTCTAATCATCAGAATTTAGTTTTTTTTTACAAAATTTAGGGGGGAATTATTTATTTGTTCTAAAATTGCATTCTTTCTCATATGTTATGTAAATGAAGTTTTGTCTTAGAACTATTCAATTTGACACTAATTTTGTGTTGAAAGTGGTTAGAATTGAGAAGACTAAGTATTATGCATGGAATGTGTTATCTTGAGTTTCGAAATTTACATGTGTTTATCCACGCTTTGATATGGAGTTTCTCCACTACTGAAAGTGTGGGGAAATATAATTTCCACGCTAGATAAATGTGTGCCAAAAGGGAAAGTGGAAGTTCATCCATGTTTTTCAATATGAACTTTTCTTCTTTATTTTTTGTGCGACGTACATTTTTCAAGTGTTTTATATGGTTTTTTCTACTGTTTTTAGTGTGACTTATAGTTGTCCACACTTATTCATTAGCAAATTCCTTATCTCTACTTTTTTTCTATTTCTTGGCAGGAAGGTTTTTACACTAAAAGGTGTGGATAATTGCAAAAAAGATTGACAATAATAAATTCAAAGTTTTCATAGTGCAAACACGTTACATATTTTGCTAGAATTTAGATATGGAAACAAATGTCTTCCAAAGGATAGACTTTTACCAAGTGCTTCCCAATACAGAGAAAGCATTCATATTAGGATAAATGTGGTGGTTTCACTAGAGTGATACTTTTCATGTTCCTTAACTTCAAACTTGCAGCCATCCCTGAAAATTTTGAGGTGAATCATTTGCATTTGAATTAGGAAGGTTTTTCCCAAAAAAAAATCTTATGTGCTCTCAGACAACGATATTGGGTCAATATCCAAAGCATGTTTTCAACCTTGACCACTGATGTAAAAGAGTGAAATCACCCCTTTACTAAAAATTTGAAGAATCAAACCTTCATTCCCAACATACTCAAAAGGTATGTTGAAACGGGTGTAAAATTTTCAAATATTTATTTATGTGGTATACAAAAGACCAACGAGTAATGTAGTGGAATATAATTTCATGACTATATTCAATTTATAAAAGTGTAAATCATCATTCTCCCATGTAAGGTTTACAACAACAAAAGGATCTAGATAGAGGGAAGTCTAAAGTACTTCAAATACTGTCTCCAAAATAACATCTCCAAGAGCTAGGTCCATGCCAAAGCTAAGTTCTCCTTGATCTTGTTCAACTCCTTGATCTAACCCTGGGTGGTTGGGAAAGCACCCAACAAAAGAAATAAACAAGGTATCTGCCAGAGATAATGAACAAGAATCAAGATAAAAATAATAATGTGACTTAAGGTTATAGATTCATCATAAGATGAGAGGGCCAAGAGAATGATTCATAAACAAAAGATTCTTGCCAAAGCCAATAATAATGAACTTGCATGAATGATTTATATTAGACTAAATTAACCAAGTAGGGTTGAGGCACCTACCAGACCTCAACTTATAGATGAGGGGAGAGTAATCACATTCTCAGTCTCCTATAAAAGATTTATATTGCGGAGAATTCCCCAGGGCAAAATAGCACATGCCCTAAACTATGTGCGGTTGTACATAAGTACCACTACTATATCTAAATAGTCAAATAAACCATCATGCTCAAGAAATAAAGTGGCAAGATAATTCATCATATAATTGCAACATGGTAGTGGGGTTCCAAGACCCAAGAAATAATATATCAAAAGTGATTTTGAGGCAAATAGAATAAGAGAAACAATATTAAGAGAATTAGGGTTCAATCAATGCCTCAATAGGGAAATTAGGGTTAGGTTTGCAAATATACCAACTCATGGTGTAAGAATGCACATACCTTTCATATTGATTTTAATTATCAACTTGCACCACTTTAATTGATTCCAAGTTCCACTTTTCCTATTTTCAATGTATTAGCATGTATTAGGCTTTTGCATATGCATTAATGTAAAGAAAACCCATATGTTGCCAATGATAATGAACAAATGCTCACCAAACCACTATTATTTCCACAGATTGAACATAAAGGCCAAAAAAGATATAAATGAAATGAAAAGCTTAGAAAGAGGGCCAAAAGATAAAATGTCTAGGATTCAGTATGTTACAACACTCCACCCCTAAAGAAGATTTCGTCCCCAAAATCAAAAGCAAGGAGGGAAGGGTGAGTGTGCAACATCTCATCACAAAACTTCAAGTTGTTCCTCCAACCAAAAACTTCCACCAAAAGGTTCACTAGCAACTTCTCATAGGTCAGACTCTCAAAAATCACCTAGGATTCCACTATTAAGATTTCTTTTATGAGATTTAACATTATTAATATTTCTGGCTCATTAGTATTATATTTATTAGGATATCACATTATCATCATTATTCTATTCATTGTGTCATGATATATTCACTTTGTTTCCAAAAGAATTATATTTCATTTTTATGCAAGAAATCATTTATATATATATATATATCATTAAGAATTTTAAGCACAATTAGGGTTTATTGAATTATCTCAATATATTTGATCATTAATAATTTGGATTTCCACTTCATTGTCCTCATATTATCATTGTATTAATTATAACAAATTATCTTGCATGTGATAGGACATTTTATTCAATTTGTTATTAAGTCTACAATTAATCCAAATTATGTCACATTGATTACTTGTATGTATATTAAATATTGTCACATTACCTTTCTTATTCACATTAATGTCATCATTATTCATTTTCTCATATTTATTCACTTCTTATTATTGATTATGTACATTTATGTGAATCCAGTTACTTCTTATCCATATTGAAGACATTATATGTATTTTAGTGCACAAGGTTGGACATATGTCATATTAATGATTTGATTCTCATACCAAGACATGATTATGTAATTAATTAGGTGTGTATTAGAGAACAAGGTGATATGCATTACACATTGATAACTTGATTAATATGTGATTAGATGATTATATATATATCATTTATGTGTATCAAAGTATGTTAACTGATTATGGCACCTAATGTCATTAATGTATCATGAAAGGCATTAAGGATGCATATATTATGGTTAGATTATTACAACTCAGGGTTTAGGTCAACATGACCATCATATTTCACTAATTCATTCTTAGCATGCATTAAGTCCAAGATTAGGTTACACTTATCTTTCTCATCATATCATTAGTGTTTATTGCTTCATGACATGGTTACCACCATGCATATCCTTTTTTAGTATTAATATGTGAGTTACTCATACTATGTGCATTAGATATTCATTAGGTTCAAGCATATGAATTATTCATTAGATGACCATTATATGTTTAACAAACATGTTAAGGGATAAGTCTATCCTTGTTTAGTCAAAACTAAGGATCCATGCACAGTACCCGCCTATTCAGGGGGTTAGGGTTTCTAAAGATAGAGTAGCTAGATATTGAGATGCCATAGGGCTCCATCCCCTTAAAGAGGATTTCTTCCTCAAAATCTAATGACCCAAACATCATCAAACCAACTACTCTCCACCCCTTAAAAGGTTTGACCTACTAAGCCAAACTAAACTATAGTTAAAAGGGTGAGTCTAGCTAAACCATGAACAAGATCCATCACGCTTCCACTGTGCACTCACCAAACTTCAAAATCTAGGTTCTAGGTTTAGGCTGACCGAACATGTGATCCAAAGGGACATAAGGGAACTATATTGGTATCCATTCTCAAAACAAGTCATGATACTTGAAAAACTTAAGTCAACATTTTATGGTTCCCAAAGATATCCAACAAAGATGGCTAAAGTTACTATTGCCTAAAAGCATACTATTTTGGACAAACCATATCAGCTCAGGCCAGACAGGTATCATATGAATCCGAGAGTCCTCGTAAACCAAGATAGTAGTGCGGGGGAAAATATTGCCAGCCCCCTAACCCTAATCCTTTATGGTCACCTTTGCTTTCAACTTCATGTCCTAGTAGCTGCCTAAAGGCAAAACTAAACAACCTCAAGTTACTATGGTTACTTAAAAAGTTTAATTGTAAATATTTTAGGGAGTTTAATCAACATGATTCTAATGTGAAACTCATAGGATCCTAAATCAACTTTTCATGCTCTTAAGGGTTGCATAGATCAATTCTAGGGCAAGCATGTCACCTAAAGGGGAACTATGAAAGTTAAGGCTCCTAACTAGGGAGATAAAATTGAAATAGTCAGATTCTGATTACTATAGGCTCTAATACCATGATGTAAAAGAGTGAAATCACCCCTTTGCTAAAAAATTGAAGAATCAAACTTCCATTCCCAACATACTCAAAAGGTATGTTGAAACGAGTGTAAAATTTTTAAATCTTTATTTATATGGTATACAAAAGACCAATGAGTAATGTAGTGGAATATAATTTCATGACTATATTCAATTTATAAAAGTGTACATAGTCATTCTCCCATATAGGGTTTACAACAACAAAAGGATCTAGATAGAGGGAAGTCTAAACTACTTCAAATATTGTCTCCAAAATAACATCTCCAAGATCTAGGTCCATGCCAAAAGCTAAGTTCTCCTTGATCTTGTTCAACTCCTTGATCTAACCCTGGGTAGTTGGGAAAGCACCCAACAAAAGAAAGAAACAAAGTATGTGTCAGAAATAATGAAAAAGAATCAAGATAAAAACAATAATGCAACTTAAGGTTATAGATTCATCATAAGATGAGAGGGCTGAGAGAATGAGGCATAAATAAAATATTCTTGCCAAAGCCAATAATAATGAACTTGCATGAATGATTAATATTAGACTAAATTTACTAAGTAGGGTTGAGGCACCTACCGGACTTCAACTTATGGACGAGGGGAGAGTAATCACATTCCCAGTCACCTATAAAATATTTATATTGGGGAGAAATAACACATTCCCCAGGGTGAAATAACACATGCCCTAAACTATGGGTGGTTGTACATAAGTACCACTACTATAGCTAAATAATCAAATAAACCATCATGCTCAATAAATAAAGTGGCAAGATAAATCATCATATAATTGCAACATGGCAGTGGGGTTCCAAGACCCAAGAAATAATATATCAAAAGTTATTTTGAGGAAAATAGAATAAGAGAAACTATATTAAGAGAATCAAGGTTCAATCAATGCCTCACTAGGAAAATTAGGGTTAGGTTTGCAAATATACCAACTTAGGGTGTAAGAATGCACATACCTTTCATATTGATTTCAATTATCAACTTGCACCACTTTAATTGATTCCAAGTTCCACTTTTCCTATTTTCAATGTATTAACATGTATTAGGGTTTTGCATATGCATTAATGTAAAGAAAACCCATATGTTGGCAATAATAATAAACAAATATTCACCAAACCACTATTATTTCCACAAATTGAACATAAAGGTCAAAAAGAATAGAAATAAAATGAAAAGCTTAGAAAGAGGGACAAAAGATAAAATGTCCAGGATTCGGTATGTTACAATTGAGTTAGGAAATTGTATTCCAGACAAGTTGTCAAAGAACCATGCTTCAAAACATAGCAGAAGCTTCAAATTCAAACATGTTGTAGCTGACTCACACAAACCTCCAGCAACTCAGGGTGAAAATTATGAGATAAAATAAAACCCAAATGAACTATATGATACAAATAATCTCTAAGGCTAGCCATCCAAGAAAAAAAGAACCTAAGGCAGGCTCGTGTCAACTTTGAAAACATACATGTGCTTCAAATCGAGTAGGTGCTTGTTGCTTCAATACAAAATGGGTGCCCACTCACACATAACAAGTTTCCATGAAATCTAAAAAAATTGAAATACTATAGAAGAACCAATACATGAGTTATTACCCAATGTGAAGTACAAATTTTCATGTAAGATGAGCTCTTCTATTTTTATTTTTTCATATATTTGTCTATGAAAGCTCTACATGTATGGAACTATATAAAATTGTCAAAAAATAGGCTGAAAGATGAGAAAAAAAAGTCATTATCCACAAAAGTTAGTACATTACACTGAATGATTAAAAGATAGCAAAAACATCAAAAGAAAAGGGTATGCCTGATTTACATAGGGAAATTAGAACAATTCCAAAGACAAAAAAATAATCCACATGACAAGTCATCACATCAACCTAAGCAAACACAGAGTTTAGGCCAAGCTCCTGGAAGTGTAAATGAACCACATACCTAGATGGACTAGGTCAGTGGAGAGTAGATCCAATTGTCCACCAAAGGAGGTGAGTTGAACATCTAAAAAATCTTTATCATATTAGTAACATCAACAGGGGAGAAATTGACACACTCTTTATATATACACCCAAGAATACCAAAGTTCACATCCACCCTCCCAACATCTTCCAAGGAGGCAAATTCAACATCTGATACCAATGACATAAACATCAGTAGGGGGAAGACTTATACCCCTGAGCTCATAAAACCAAAGGTCTTGAAACCAATAAGGCATGTGATAATAATTAATCTCTAGGAAGGAAGTTCCCATTGACATTCCACATCAGTAAGATTGTCTCATAAAATGGTAGAAAATACCTTGGACGAGTTCAACAACCAAAAAGACTGATGTGGTCATATATCCAACATCACATAACCCTTAGAGAATATACTGACGAGAAACTCAATAAGGACCAGACCTATACAGTCTCAGTTAGTCAAGAATAAAGTCATCCTCTCTAAAAGAAGGTGATTCAAAATTTGATAAAGCTTCATCATAGCAATAAAACTAGTTATGTGATTCTTTCACTACTACAGAAACAGCCTTTGGCGTCGGTTGTTTAACCCCCTTTGGCGTCGGTTTCTGAGCGACGCCTATGTGGGCGCCGCTAAAGGTCGAACACTTCGGCGTCGATTTTTTAACCGACGCCTATTTAACATATAGGCGTCGGTCTTTTAGTAGATAACCGACGCCAAAAGGGTTCGCGCCACAGAAAACAGCGTCATCTAGGACACATTCTACGTCGGTTATCTACTAAAAGACCGACGCCATACTTCAAGATGACACGGCCGTGCTTCCCTGCACGGCCGTGTTTAGTACTATAGGTGTCGGTTTTATATGAATAAGCGACGCCTTTTCCACCACGGCCGTGCTTTCCTGCACGGTCGGGTTGTTTGTAATATTAGGCGTTGGTTTTTATCCAATAACCGATGCTGTAGGTCTTTGCTGACGGTTTTCTGTAAATAACCGACGCCTATATCTATTTTTTTTTTCATATCAGTTTGCAGGCCTGCTGTGGCTGGTCAGCAGGATGAGAACCTGCAGTTCAGTTTTCTGAACTGCAGGTTTACGACATCCATTGATAGCAGCCTACAAACATGCCACAAACCTGCAAAAGTCCCAAGGAAAATTTCACACAAGTAGATACATTCAGACATCAATTCAATTCTCACATTCACACATATAGAAACATTCAAATACATGTATTAATATTCAGAAATATTCATTTACAAAGTATCATTCATTATCGCTATCAACATCCCAATTATATCTTACAGTTGCCACTGCTTGTATGGCTTTTGCCCATTCTTCTCTTATTTCATTTAATGCTTCCATCGTATATGGAGCATGTATATTTTCTAAGCGTTTACCTATAGTGTGGTCAGTTTTAAACACCTGCAAAGAGAATGATGTATATATATAAGTAATAATATAAAAATAAGATTGATATATTTCATACTAACTAATGAGACTATATATAATACCTCATGTATGGTATCGATGTCCAATGCGGCATGTTTGATAATCATCTGCATAAATCGCATCACATAGTATGCGTATGCCCAACCATTGTCTTGTGTAGCGCACTATAAATTGAAACATACAAAATAATACAACTAAGCACAATTCACATCAATAATATATACATTGGAGTCGGGAACTTACTTGTACGTTCTGCCAATTTATTGGCTGGTTCTTTTTCCTTGGGACCGTTCCTCCAGCCTTTTTGAATGCATCTAAACCCCTACATGTTAATATAACACAATAAATTACATAAGTAAATAGTAATGTAATAACATATGTTAACAGATATAAAAATGAAATATTTCTCACCAGAATAATGACATTCTCATTACGTGTCCAATTTTAGTGTTTAATGTACTTCCCACGGGATCTAGATAATAAACAGTGAACGTCCCGGGGACAATAACTAGTAACTCCCAATGTTTACCGCTAGAGGTAAAAAGTTAACAATTAATAACTCAAAATGCACAATAAAAATGGAATTTTCTTAAGTCCAAATTATAAATAAAGTAAACTTACTTGACATTGAATGGAGCTATTATTATCGTCTTCTTTTGCTGACCAAAAATTGTAAAAGCATCTGTACAATATTGTTGAACATTATCAGGGTCTTTAGCTACCATACTAATCAATGATGGAATCAAAAATCCCACATGATCAAATGCAAATTGTTTGCAATGATCTTCGACTAAGTAGCTGTAAAACATGTATTACGTATGCATTAATATATAAGAAACCAGATCACCAGATCTTACACAAGGTATATGGATGTATAAATAAGATCTCACCTTATCCATGTCTCTATCATTGATGTATTCATCCAATCATACATAAACAACTCAATAATATCTTGTATAAATAAAGAGCTATCGTATGATTGACATGCATAATCTGTATCTAAAGAAACAATTATCGGGCAATGTATATTATGTGCCCGTAGCCAACATGCCATTCCCCTACAAGCAGGACCTAACGGGTATGTTAGGTCAGTTGGAACCCAAGTTGGTAATGCGGGAAGTGGAGGTGGATGCCTAGGTGCTCCTGATGTCTTCTTTTTAACCTGTATATATAATTTCAGATCAGTTGACATCATATATACATATTAACAGTCTAAATCAATGTAAATTTATCTTACAATTTCAGTAGTGTAGACGACATCTGCTTTGGGCCACAATATGACCCCGCCTTCTGCCTCAGCAAGTGTATCAATATCCGGGTGGGGATATGGCAATGTAGCTTCCCTCCAATCGGGTAACACATGTAATGGTCCCACACGAACGTAGCCCTGTGGCATTGGAGTCCCGTGAAACCTTTCCCCAAGAAGGGACGGGTAAGCCTGCGCCTCTGCAACAACATAGTCTTGTATTCTTAAGCGGCATGGCTTCAATGCCTACAAATTTACGTAAAGAATGTTATACATATATACATATCATCTTGAAAACATATCATCTTGAAAAGACTAGCTACAATGTCATAAACAATACTTACAGCAAACGTGTTAGGCGATGGGTCTCCAAGATTACTCGCAGTCTGTGCATCAGGAGAAGAGTGGGTCGCCATAGGCTGATTGGAAGCATGAGATGCCTGCCACCGCAACAATTCTTCCTTAACCTTCTCAGCAACTACATCGTTGACCTTCTTAGCAACTATATCCTCGACTCTCTTATTCTCCTATACATGGATAAAAGAAACATTAGCTTCTTATTATTGAATTTCCTTTTGCAGTAACATTCTAAAAAAAGAATAGGTTACCTCTTCTTGAGAAAGTCCCGCTCTGGGTTTGCGCTAGGATGGCCCAAAGAATGCTTTGATGCCCACACCAGCGCCTGCACCCCTAACACGTCCAGGATGCTCTGGGTTACCCAGAGCAACTGTCAATTCATCCCTTGTGCCCTGAGGGATGAATGTGCCTTGTTTCCTCTGCTCGTGCAGCTCCCGCTAATCACCATCAACAGAAATTGGTAAATTAACACCACAAATAATCAATATTCAAACGATTGATCTAAGAGTTGTATTTTACCATTTTCGCAGCCGCCTCAGTAGTTACGGGCTTCTTTATTTCATCCTTCTTGTTTTGCCTCCCAGCTATCCAGATATCATGGCGAGGCATGGGTGTGACAGACTCCTGAGTAGGAGCAGACTCCTGAGTAGCCGCATACTCCGCATGTAGTCTTTGGCGAATGCTTGCATAGCCTTTTGGACCCATAGTGTGGTCATGCACATTCAGTGCACGCCTTGCTTTTTGTGCGTCACTGAGGGCCTAGTTAGTATGCACATTAATGATTTGGTTAGTATCACTAAATGTTAATCTTGAATAGGTGAATACAATGTATATTAATTAAATTGGGAGTGACACCTAATACCTTGAATTCTTCAGATTTTCTTGAAGCAACAAAATTGTCCCAATCTTCTTTATCCAAGAAGTTCCATTGTTCAAGGGCTGACTTCTTTTTCTTATCACCCTCTTTTATGTATTCTCTGTTCAGATTTGTCCTATAATTCTTAAGCATCTTTCCAGCGTGTTGCATCACACTTTTACGATGCAACTTCTCATCCAATGCAAACAGATTCTGTAAAATAGAAATGTTATTAACTAGTATCCAAAATAGAATTGCAAATAATAGAATTTGTAATCTACAAAATAGAATTGCAAATAATAATAACTCACGCATAAATCCTTCCATATCAAATCTTTTTTCCCCTGAGGAACTTTATGCCAATTATCATACTTAACACCACAATGGCTTCGAGTGGTACACCCAAGATAGTTTACAAAATTATTGCGGTTCACTCCAATTGCATTTCCTCCATTATCAAACTCCACAATCAATTTGGATCCACTGCCACTAAGCGTTATTAACTTCTTCAACAGAGTGATGCCGCTTTTCTTGTTAAGTGTTTGGTGCTGCGCATCAAGTTGCTCCAGTGCTTCAGTGGGTACATGTGCATCATCAACCTAAAATTTGACAAAAATAAACACACTAAATTAGCCCAATATAGAAATATAAGATATATGACATAACTAGAAGATAATGAATTTTATAGAAATACAGGATATGTTTTTAGAACTTACATTGGTATCCTCGCCATGCTTGTCATGGATAGCATGCTCATCATGGACTTCATGCTCATCATGGACATCATGCTCATCATGGTCAGCCATCTGAAAATGTCATTAAAAAGGCAAACATTTAGCATTTGTATTAACTAGAAAAAGGCAAACATTTAGCATTTGTATTAACTAGAAAAAGGCAAACATTTAGCATTTGTATAAACATACATGTCTCTAAAATTGTGATCTTTTATCAATTAACAATCCTTCATTGTGATCTCCGCGCACATATAAGTCATCATTGGCTTCAATATTTTGTGGAGTTGGCAACCCAACTGAGAATGGACTGGAGTCATCATACTTATCATAGTACTCTTCTTCATCTATAGGATCTTCAATGAATTGTCTTTTACCATGAAGAACAACCGACCATTTATCATTTGCAGGATCATCGATATAGAATATTTGTTTCGCCTGTGATGCCAATATGAATGGTTCACCCTTCTCGCCAATCTTTTCAAAGTTCACCAAAGTGAAACCCAATTCATCCACTATAACTCCTTTGGTGTTATCAACCCAATTGCATTTAAAGAGCGGAATTTTGAAATCTATATAGTCAAACTCCCAAATGTCTTCAATGACACCGTAATATGACATTTTGTATAATAAATGTGTACCACCTATCCCATCCTTGAACACCTAATCTCACTAGTAAGTGTATAATGTGTATTGGGTTTTCAAGAAAATTTCGACAACATTTCCCCGCTGTTCTCTAAGTACATATGTACTTAGAGAACAAACGGGGAAATGCTACCGAAATTTTCTCGAAAACCCAATACACATTATACACTTACATCCTAAGTGAGATTAGGTGTTCAAGAACAGTCCCAAACCGGGGACTATCCAAGATTTACTCCTAATGAGTCAATCTTGGACGGGTTTCTAGGCCAACAAACACAATAATAGATATCTACAATGAAGTCGGACTCCATACAAACAGTATATAATTTAGTGATTGTTCATTCTAATTTATACCAATGTACAAGTAATATAAAGAACAATGATTGTTCACTTTCTAGGCCAACAAACACATGTGATGTCATTCTTATATATAATAAATGTGTACCACCTATCCCATCCTTGAACACCTAATCTCACTAGTAAGTGTATAATGTGTATTGGGTTTTCAAGAAAATTTCGGCAGCATTTCCCCGCTGTTCTCTAAATACATATGTACTTAGAGAACAAACGGGGAAATGCTACCGAAATTTTCTCGAAAACCCAATACACATTATACACTTACATCCTAAGTGAGATTAGGTGTTCAAGAACAGTCCCAAACTGGGGACTATCCAAGATTTACTCCTAATGAGTCAATCTTAGACGGGTTTCTAGGCCAACAAACACAATAATAGATATCTACAATGAAGCCGGACTCCATACAAACAGTATATAATTTAGTAATTGTTCATTCTAATTTATACCAATGTACAAGTAATATAAAGAACAATGATTGTTCACTTTCTAGGCCAACAAACACATGTGATGTCATTCTTATATATAATAAATGTGTACCACCTATCCCATCCTTGAACACCTAATCTCACTAGTAAGTGTATAATGTGTATTGGGTTTTCAAGAAAATTTCGGCAGCATTTCCCCGCTGTTCTCTAAGTACATATGTACTTAGAGAACAAATGGGGAATTGCTGCCGAAATTTTCTCGAAAACCCAATGCACATTATACACTTACATCCTAAGTGAGATTAGGTGTTAAAGAACAGTCCCAAACTGGGGACTATCCAAGATTTACTCCTAATGAGTTAATCTTGGACGGGTTTCTAGGCCAACAAACACAATAATAGATATGTACATGTTAGGCTTTCATCACAATTGATGTTAGGGTTTCATCAATGTTAGTGTTTAATCAAATCAAATTAGGATGCCAGAATGGACAAGTTTAAATCAAATTATGGTTTAAATCAAATCAAACACGGCCGTGCTGGGCAGCACGGCCGTGGTAGGCCATTCTTCTCAGTTCTCAGTGAAAGAAGTAGAACACTAACTAGTCTTAGGTTTTGAAGTCAGAGCATCAAGTAGAGCAGAGCAGCGGGCGGCAAGGAAGAAGACAAGGAAGAAGGTGCTACGGCTAATACCTTGTGAGCAGCGGAGGCAAGCAAGAAGACAACGCCGCAGTAGGGCGTGAGCAGGGAGGAAGGAGCGGGCGGCGGTGGTGCAAGGAGGAAGGCGGCGGGCGGCGGCGGCGACATAGAGCAGCAGCAGGGATCGTCGGCGGCGAGCGAGAAGCAGCAGGCACCAGGCACCGGGCGGCGATTTTGGGAGAGCGCACAGGAGAATCGATGAAACAGGAAGAAAGGGGGAAGAGTCGGGTGATCGGGCCTCTATGAAGTTGGTCAACGACGTCAGTTATCTAGGACAACCGACGCCTGTTATCTTCAACGTCGGTTGATCGTAATAACCGATGTCCAATTAGACAATCTTTACCCCAAATTAATTGGCGGGAACTATTATCAGTGTCGGTTATCCAACGATAACCGACACCGAAAGTGGAACTTTTCGCACAAAATTTCATTTCACATAGGAGTCGGTGAATTGTTAAACAACCGACGATGTATGTGACCCAGATTTTTTTCGCTCAAAAATTGGATTTCGCGGGCGCCTTTAGGCGTCGGTTGGTTACACTCAGCCGACGCTGAATACAAAGCGGTACCCGTGTCTGACTGGTCTTCGAATATAGACGTCAGTTTGTATAAATAACCGACGCCGAATATTATAGGCGTCGGTTGTCTGAAATAACCGACGCCCAGAAAAGCGACACTGAACGCTATTTCTGTAGTAGTGTTTGAATGTGATTTAACATGTGACAATATGAATAATAGTAAAAATATTTCAGAAACATTCACAATAATCATCTTAGATAGTCATGGAATGGATGATGACTGCATTTCTTCATGTCAGTAGCATACTTAATGTGTAAGGGGCAAGAAACGGAAAGGGTAGATGCAAAATAATATATATAGCAACAATCGAATATTTGATTTCATTACAAGCGAATTTAATCAATATTTAGCAACATTATTTCCTTTGAGTGTGTATGTGGTATCTAAAGCCAAACTTATTGTATCGAGGCGTAGTTGATGTTGGTAAGCTCGGTAAAACAATACATGTAGAAGGTAGTGCAAGAATGATAAGAATTTGGTGATTATTTTTCACTTTCTTGTTCAAGAAATATATGAAATAAATTTATTTCATGATGAACTATTTATCCAGGGAAGAGGTTACTGCATAAGATGACTTTGTTTACCATTTTTAGATATTTTTCCTACATGATATGATTGCCTATTTCCCCTAGGACTATAGTTTTAGTTTGCATATGGATGTTGCTCATGAAACATACCTAGTTTTCTTACTTATAACTATCATCCATTAACAATGTAGATTTAGTATAGTGTATGATGCTATATTTTTAGAAATTATAAATTAAAGACTTGTATTACCTTCATATTCTTCAACTATATTCACAAAGAGGACAATTCTTCTGCCCATTCTAGAAATTTTCCTGAAAATTCAGATAAGGAGAGTTATTCACATCTCTTTGACATTGTGCTTTTAGAAATATATATTTGTAGTTAGTTTTAAAATATAGTTGCACGTATCGAAATGACATTGTGTTAATTGCTAAGCACACCGTTTGGCTATTGTGTAGGAAGAAGCTCCAAATTTCTTCACCCTTAATCATGTACTATCACCTAAAAGGACAATATATATTCAGAGTATAGAGTCAACCATATGTAGAATTTAAAGCAGCTGCTTTACTATATTGACATCAATATGAAAAAGCACCAATCAAGTATCTAAGAAAATTTCATCCACAAAGAAGGGTCTTCAAATATCATATTTATATTTTGCAACTACCAATGAACCATAGGACTCATATGCTCATGTTCCTCTCGAGGGGCTCATACCAAGCAACTGGTTTGATAGATCCCGACCGATTTTATCAGACAAGACCTGCTTGTTCTTAACCTAAAAACTCATTGGCATAAAGGTTGACAACGGCTAATCTGGGTGTAGGAGACTATAAAGTTTTTAATGTTCAGGGAAATGAGATGGTTCTAGGTTTCGTTGGAGCTTGGACAACACCATGTATCTCAATTCAACTAATCTAAGGCTTCAACAGATTAGCCTCATCGACCAATGATTGTATAATTTAACCATGCCTACAATGACCTTAAAAATATCATGAGAGTCATTTTATAAGGTGTAAAATAAGTGCAATGTTCAAGTCACTCCTTGTGTCTAGTAGGATGGTGCAAAACAAGTTTATGCCACTCAACCATCTACTTGCCTTGTTTCTGACATGGACTACTAGACAAGGGGGACCCAAAGTAGTGGCTGATGCAATTGTTCATGTAAATGTGTTAGCCAACTTTGAGAGGACAAGTAGTTGAAAATTTATGCTAAGTGTGAGTGTTGCATTCTTCTCCTTGTATCTAACCAGACGACCCTTTAAAGAGACTGACATCACTAGGACAGCCTTGAGTTGGAGAAAACATGACCATATTCATGACTTTCCATCTTAGTGACCAGAGACCAAGTGAGGGTGACACCTATCTTCATAACATGAAAAGGAGGTAGAAATAATAACCACTAGACATTATCTAATTAAGTAAAAGATGATGAGAAAAATGAAAAGTAGAGATTCTAAACTTGTATGGGAATGAGGATATGGATTTGAGGTCACAATATCTCATTTCATCTCTAACTCCATGTAAGTGCATGCCACTCCACCATCTAGTTTGTCTTCTTGCTTGCATGTACTGCTAGACAATGTCTTTCATTTCATTATCACTTAAGGTCCCATGATATAGATGGAAGGATAGATGTCATATTCCTTGTCCAACACTCTATATATACCCAACAATGTCAACCATGAAAGATCATGCAACAAATCCAAGATGACAAATTTATTGTTAATGCTTAATGGGGATAGAGAAAACGAGATCTGAATGTAAAAAATGCAATGGGACCAATGCTTGGTGATAGAAAATGATGTTTGTGAGACATGGGTGTGTTTGTGTGCGACTGTGATGGATGGTTGCACCTCGTCTGAGGAAAGGGCAATCTTATAACCTAAATCAAAGAGGCTATACCATGAAAGAATGAGTGGAAAATTATAGCTTTATTTGATTAACATGTAGCTCAAAAATTCAAATATAAAAATGAGAGATACATAATTACATGAATCAAATGGAATTTTCTATAGAAGATGAGTACATGGACACTGACTTGAAAAATGAGCTCCTAGTTCAAATTGATCTAGTGGGTGTGTCATGTAATGTAGGAAAACAATATTGATAGGATACCATCCTTGTTTCTAGACAAGTCAGTTAATGGGAAGACATGTAAATCCTATTAACGATGAAGACATGATATTAAGCCTATATGAATATGCATTTGTGCTTGAGTTTACACACTTCTATGTACACCTATGTGCTTTAGTTTACCCATAGAGAGTCTCTACATATTAATTTAGTCCTTTTTATAATTCCTATGAATGATATTAATAAATAGTAAAATATGTAGACTTTGCCCTCAACTTGATGAGAAAAACTTGTAGCAAATTCTTTGATGCACGTTTCTACATAATGGATTGGGGTTTACCTGCAGACTGAAAGTTGGATCCATATGATATATGGTGCCAACAATTTAAAGCCACAACCCTTAGTTGATGAACTCATTCTTGCTTTTAATGAAGAAAGGATCTTCTACACAACCTGAAAACCATCCTAGTAAGTTTTCCAAACTAGTAAAATATTACATTACTAAAGAATATATTATCGCTTACGTAATTATCTACTACTTCAATCTTGAAGGGATGAAGAAAGATGGAATCAATGTGCACTTTTTCTAGGAACTCCATTGCATATTCTTTAGGAAGTCATAAGCGTTGTTGAATATAAAAAGGCTACAATTTATTGGGGGATCGTGTCAGGTGGCATAAGACTTGGCAAAACTAGTCTTGTTATGGATAATGGGATTCATAGAGTTATTACCTAACCATCATCAATGATAGACAAGTTAGCTCTTCTAAACATAGAAGAAGCTTCAAATTCAGACCTATTGCATTTGAGATACAAACCTCCAATAACTCAAGGTGAAGTATTGAGATAAAATGAAACCTAGAAAAATTGTTAGATATAAATAATCTCCAAGACAAGCCATCAAAGGAAAAAAAGAACCTAAGGTAGGCTCACACCGACTTTTAAACATACACATGTTCAAATAGAGCAGGTGCTCATTGCTTCAATGTAGAATGGGTGTCCTATGCACACATAACAAGTGTACATGAAAGCTAAAAATTTGAAAGACTATAGAAAAACCAATACCTGGATTTTTACTCCATGTGATGTATAAGTTCTTCCTCTAAGTCAAGCTATTCTCTTTCTATTTTTTCATATATTTTTCTATGTATGTACTACATGTATGAAACTATATAAAAATTGTAAGAAAACATACATAAATATGATAAAAAAAGTCAATATCTGCAAAGACTCGTACATTGCACTCAATAAAGAAAGGTAGCTAAATCATCAGACAACAAGGGTATACCTAATTTACATAGAGCAATTAGAACAAACCCAAAGACAAAAAAATCCATATGACAAGTACTCACATAAACCTAAGCAAATAGAAGGTCGGCGTCAAACTCCTGAAAGTCCAGATGAACCACATACCTAGATAGCTTTGATCAGTCAAGAGTAGGTCCAGTTGTTCACAAAAGGAGGTGAATTCAACATCTGAAAAAGTTTCATCATAACAGAACCATCAGTATGGAAGAAATTAACACATTCTTTATACACCCACTCAAGAATACTATAGTTCACATTTTCCCTCCCAACATTTTCCAAGGAGATGAATTCAACATATGATATCAACCTTATAAACATCAGTAGGGGGAAGACTTATTGCCCTTGAGTTGATAAAACCAATGGTTTAGAAATAAGAAAGGCACGTGATCATAAGAAATATCCAGGAAGGAAGTTCTCATTGGCATTACATAGTAATAATACTATCTCATAAAATTGTTCACCAAAAAAATACTATCTCATAAAACTCAAAATTTTGTGGTTTATAATTGCATTCCCCAATTGTAAACTATGTATGATAAATGTAGTTGTGGATTATAGTTGTATACTAATTTCCTATCATAAATGATGAATGTAAGTACCAGAATGATACATTGTTGCTCCATAAAATAAAAAGATGAGGTAGACATGGTATTTGGGCCCTTGCTTGGGCCTACAAAGCAAAAACATGGGTGCACAGTGAGGCTAACACTCACCTAAGTGGCCAAGGTAGTCGCCTAGCCACCCAGGAATCCTAGGCAGCCACCAATCTGGGACAACAAGTTGGATGTCTAGCTAGGAGACCCCCTTGAGTGTCCAGTCGACTAGGTCGTGCATGCATGGATCCCACACATGTGCCTTGAAACCTATATCTCACATGAATGTGCACATGTAAGATGACTTGTCAAAAAATACATAGATTGGTAGAGGATGATCTGAGGGAAGACTGACCACTAGCTCAGATCTGATTTGATAATGTTATCATAAAGGTTCTCTCATTATTACCTAGATTACTAGATTGGGTCTTGTGGTTCATGTAAATTTTCTCTCTATTTTCTTGTTTCCATTGTATTTTCAATGGACAAAGTGTTCTTTCTTTTAAAGTACAAAAAAATTATCCAAAGTTGAAATGATTATAATCTTAGAAATAGAAGTTCGAGTTTTTATTTACCCATGATCATGGGATTACCTAACCCTATGTCCTCTAACAAACTCTTCTCGGAGTGGTATCATCTCGTTATCATTTTATTGAGCATTTTCTATGTTCCCCAACATCATGTTTTACTACTTCATCAGGTAATCATTACCATCCATATGAATTTGAATGGAGATAAAGGTAGGAAGAGATTAATTCAACATATATACTAAAATACACAAATGGATCTATAGATAAATATCATTCTTTGACATTTTACCCATTAACCGACCAAAGTGGTCTACGTGGTCAATTAAGCAACCAAGGTGGAAAAAGCTGGACACTTACTTACAACCGCCTAGTTCGGCGTCTAAGGCCTAAATTAAGCGCATGGGGGTTTGGGTGCTTAAGTAGCCTCCTGAAGTGCTTTTTATAATGGGTTACATGACTTCTTCAAAAAGTTGCTTGACATTTTGACATTGATTTCCATAAGTCACTAACATGTTTTCAAGTAGGATCTATCACATCATTGATATATATATATATATATATATATATATATATATATATATATATATATATATATATATATATATATATATGGAAGTTTGGATAGGTTGGTGACTAGATTAGTGAAATATAAAGATTTTAGTGATGCATAAGTAAATGAAAGTAGATTATGAGAAACATAAGGAACACAAAGTAGTTGTTCAAGCTAGAAAGTTAAACATAGCCATTGGACAGCAATATGACATTGCAAACATGTTGGTATGACAAAATTTGAAAAATCACTATGTTGACATGGTAAGAACTAAGGAGGCACCTGCCTTTCTACTTTATATATATATTAATGTGAAAATGAATAAATATACATGATTTGGAAGTCATCTCTAAACTAGTCAAAATAGTTAATTTTATTATCCAGTCAAACTCACGTCATAAATATGAATTCTGCTAAAGAAACGATTCCGAAATAATAAAGTTACACATATGGGTGGATGGTAATTATTGGAAAATTTTAATATATGAGTTTTATTATTTCATTAAAGAACTGGAGTCACAGTGAGGAAAGAAGTGGGGTGATGACTACGTAAAACACTGGTGACAATCAAGCAGACGTGAATATCCCTTTTTCATTGAAATTATATGGGTAATTAGTTGTCAATGCGGACGACTACTTACACTATGGTGATAGGGTGGGTGACCTAGAGCTCATGGAGGGCGGCTTCAGGCTCGGGGGAGGGGGCTTCGGCGGCCGACAGACACCACCCTACTCCCCCAGGGCCTTGGCTCAGCTCGATATCCGTCGTGTCTGTCTCAAGCAGGCGACCGTCTTCTGTCCTCCACCCTCTCCTCTTCAGTTGTGACGGGGCTGGGCTCCTAGCTTGGATCTCATCCCGTGCTGCGTCGGGCAGTGGTTTGGGAGGGGCGGCTTCGGCTCTATTTCCCCCACTGGGTCTCTGAACGGATTGAAGGTGGAGTGGCGTTGGTGGTTCCGTCTTCTTCACAGATCCGGTGGTATCGAGCTCCCCCACCCCCTTTCAGTAGTTTGCATTTTCTGAATAAGGTTTCTAGCCCTTCCGTTGTAAAGGCTTCCGAGCGCTGGTTTCCCCAACATTTCAGCCTTGGTTTTTTCTGTCTATGTTGGCTTGTTTAGCCAGTGGTTTTGGCAGTTAGTCTACCCTTTTTGTCGCCGCTAGTCGGTGTTTATCTGTCGTGCTTTGCTGCGACCTCCCTTTGGGAGAGCGATGAGATCTCTAGTCACGACTAGATCTCATCTTTGCTTTGGATTGATCTTATTACTCGGTTATATGGCTTCGTTTGAGTTGATATACGAGCAGAACACCGTCTTGTTCCAGCCCCTCTACCACTACTCAATGCTCAGGTTGAATGAATTTTTCAGGAAAAGCTGCTTAAGACAGCCTCAAGGAAGAAGAATCAATGTAGAAATGTCTCTATCTCGTTCCAATATGAGTTATAGTACCTTTGGGTTACTAAACGTGATGATTGTATGTTCTATTTGTATCTTTCTTCCCAATTGTAGATGTCGATTGCTAACAAGTAATGAATCGATCCTTTTTCTCTCAAGAAAAATATGGGTAATTAGTTTGCAGTATAGTTTTCTTAAACAAACAAACCCATTTGATATCAGGGGTGGGGGTTGAGGTAACACTCATTTCATGACCGTTTTCCTCTATCTTGGACATATGACCCACACATGATATCCATGTTAGAGTTAACAGCAAAAACTATGTGAATTTTGACATATTGAACACAATTTTAAGGTGTTCTTATATTAGATGCATGTTGCACTTTGTTCACTATATGTTTATGATGTTTCCAACCTTCCTTGAGATCCAAAAAAGAGGATGCTTGATGTATATATTGGTTGCATATTGATTATAAATTCCTTATAATGAAAACAAGAATCAAGCATGTCATGATGGGTATCTTTTTATATTAGTTTCATTTTCTTTTAGAAATATTTACTAGCCTTTTTCATATTAATATTGAATCTTATATTTTCTTGTTTCTCTACTTAATGGTTTTGTGGATTGACACGTACTGAGCACCTCAAAGATGAACCTTCAAAAATTTTAGGAACAAATTTTAGATTCAGTTCATGTATCTTTTAGAAATACCAGATAGATAGGGCATGCGAGTTTTTCTTTTTAGCTTATTAATACAATTTCATGTCACATTGTAGATTTGAAAACATGATAATATATTTATCAAAATGATAAAATACCTGTATATATTTTTATACATTTTATCTTGTGCAAAATTTCTACTCTAATATTGAATGTTGTGGAAAGATCTCTATGATGAAATATGTGAAAAAATATCCCTTTTGCTCAAGCTACAAACACGCATAGACTAATTAAGATCAGATTAACTCATATAGACCCCAAATAGAACTTGTAAAAACCGAATCAAGAGGAGTACTAGACCAAAATACACATGATCCTTGTTCCTCTTGGAATCTAACAAATGAGAATTCCAAATCTCTATAAATGTTCCACCAAACCGCACCTGGAGTTTCCTCTTATATATAAAAATAGATTCAGCATAAATTTCCTGGTTGTTCTCCACTAATGGAAAGAAATGCATATCTGTGAAAAAAGGGTTATAGATCTTGACCTATGAGTGGTTGTCATTGTTGATTCCATACCAGCAGAATATCGTCAGCCATCTGATGTTGATCTCAGGCAGTAGGGTGTTGATCCTCAAGCCATCAAAAATCACAGACGACTAGGCATCAACCTCGAGTAGCATGGCGCCGGTCCTCAGGCTATTGGAAACCAAACTCTGGCCATCGGGAGTGATCTCATTCCATGCGTCGATCGTTAGGCTGCATGGTCTAAAATTGTTGTCACCTTTAGCTTGAGAACCTCATAGAGAAGAAAAGATGCAACCTACAGCCGCATGTGATGATTCAGAGGCCATTAAGAAGGAGATGAGTTGTGGTAGGAAAGAGGAGAGGAGTTGTGGTAGGAAAGAGGACAGGAGTCGTGGTTGGAAAAAGGGAAAGGAGGAGTGGCCAAGAAAAGGGTAACGAGGAGTAGTGGCCACGACGCACAAGGAGTTGGGGATGTGGGGGTGGACGGGACTCTGAGCCCCCTCAAATGTATTGTGGGAGTTTTTGACACTTTGGATATTCTTTTTATTTTAAGAAAATGGTTACATTGTCAACATTTTGTAAAAGGTGAAAAAACATGAGTGGTGTTTTGGGCCGTTGTGTAGTAGTGTTGTAATATGAGAAATATGACATTGAACGATAGAAATGATTATTTTAGATATTATATGCTCAATTATTGAAATAGTATAAATTACATACTTGAAATCTTTTCTATTCTTTTTAGGGTTAGATATGGAAAATGTCATTTATACATATGTAAATGTTTTATTCTCCTTAAATTTAGTAAGTAGATGAATAACTCTTGAGATCCAAATCTCATCTATAGGTGCCATGAACATTGTGAATCATGAGGTTTGTAATATGGAAAGGAAAAAAAATGTCTTGAACTAGTCTATGGATTATGAGAACAACTATCAAAGTGTAAATCTAGACCTTGAGGCTAGATCACTCAGATTCAGTAAATTTCAAGGTGTGATTGTAACCTTGATTGTGTATCACAAGATATAATTTTGAAATGAAATGTGTGTGAGGAATTAATATGGTATTAATGATTTATTGTTGTGAAAGGGATCAATAAGAACAATTTTCTTTATGTCTTGACATGTCCTGGTTTAACTTTATATGGCTTAATGTATCTTATGCACCTGAAGAGAGGTCTAAAAGTTGGAGAGTCTTAATTCTCTTACATTATCTATTGTTAGGAAATTATAAGGAGGAACAAATTTTATAGAAGCTTAATTTGGATATTTGGTTAATACCTAACATTGGACAATGAGTCATTAAATGGGAACTAGGATTGATTACTTTTATTTGGACAAGTAACTTTAGGAAAAACATTATAGTAAATGATGTCAAGCAAAATATTTGTAAGGGCCCAATGCCCAAGCCTCTAGTAGAGTTTCAAGAGTGATCCCATAGACCACCATTGGCCTCACATGCATGCTTTGTCCTCACTTACGCATAGATCAGGACCAGCTTCCCAACAAGTCACCCATCCAAGTACTACTTATGCCAAACAAGCTTAATCACATTGTTCTCTTTGATGAGAAACATGAAAAGGAGGTGCACTTGGGCTACATGGGTAGTCCAATATTTCCTTTTAAAATCATTTTATTTGAGGCCACAGTTCATGGGGCATTAAAATATGTGTTAAATTCATTTGTTTCTTATTCATGTGTTCGCATTTATATAATTCATGATCATATTATGCTTTTCATACTTACCATCAATTTAAAGAGTTGCCTTGTTGTATAACCTAGATTTTACGTAGTTAGTCTAGAAATATCTAAATAATATAGTTTATTGGAGTTTCCTCTTACACATGACCACTCACTCATCTTATTTGATAATTGGGTGTTAAACTTTATAGATGACCTGGATCAACTTCAGTCTATTTATGATCAAATCATCCATAATGATTGTGTTTTTCACCACATGGAGGAGTGTTCTATTCTTCTTATCTTACTTTTGTATAGTTTGTCATATATTAGGAAGTCCTATATGGTGGCGTGTGGGCTTTTTGTACCTTACCAGGTGAATGTACATGTACATAAGTTTAATATTATGACATTGTTTATTGTTATATCGTGTTGGATATTGAACATTAATACTATTTTGGGTTTTTCACATAAATGGTTAAGAGGAATGTAACATATTTCTTATTGCATATACTTAATTTGAAATTTAAAAGTCGTATGTGATTTTTATATCATTCGTTGTTATGGATTTATGTTTATGTGAAAATAAATGTGGGATATTTTACCTTAATCGGGGGGGGTCTAGATGTGGGGTCCCACACAAACACCTGTAGGTTTTAATTTCAAAGTGTGTGACTCCAAAAAGCAATTCAAAGGAAGAATAATTGCATTGAGAGGTGGAATGGTTAAAGAGAAAACATGATGAAGAGATGGTGACTACTTTTAGGACTATAGATGGAGGTTGAGTACAACCTATTCATAATTCTATCAAAAACCCTTGAGTCATTAAGGAGACCACATCATAATAGATGTCTTGAAATGCTCATGTCAGGAAAGCTTAGGAAAATCTTTTAGTTACATTTTATTAGCACTCGAGTAAATGTTCTTATTTGTGTATTATGATGTAAGTTTTATTTAAAACATGTACTATAATCTAAATGAGTTGGTATTACACATTTTAGATAATATGACCAAAGGAATGTGATCTTAAAGTTATTTTTAGGATTAAGATAAGTTTTTAGTACATCTAATATATAAATGCCATTAAGAATTTGTAGTTATATATTATCTCACTTTGTATTCATATTTAATGTTTTACAAGAGGATTTTTTTAGAATATTCTATGCATGATATAAGTTATGAGTATTCATCTATAACCATATCTAGAATTTTACTCAAAATTTCTTGTACAACCCTATATGTGTTAATGTAGTCGAGATACCTAATGCATAGTAAATTGAACTTACAATTTATTTTCACTATCTCTAATAATGTTATCTATATTAGTTCAACCAATTTTACATAATTAGAGACATTTACTCTTATTTGTGCTTTATTTACAGGAATACTCTTATTAATGATCGTTGAAACATACATGTACATATATAGGTTGCTATATTAAACTTGTGAAATTTATCATTATACTTCTCATTAGTGCATATATACTAGCTCATTTATTGTTTAGGTTAAATTGTTTATTAAATGTGACGTATTACATAGTTAGGATTGACTTCATTACAACTAGTTTTAAATCATTACTTATCATTCTTTACTAATTCATGTACCAAATATGGTCTATATTGATTATGTTACGCCATCTATTCAAAATTTTATACATATTTTCAATTAGTGAATGTGTGTAGACATCATTTCTAGACTAAAGCCATGCCTAGTCACACATTATATGCACATTTTAGGTACAATAAAGCATGGTTGGTTCCACTAGTCACTTTATCACTGGCTTTATGAAACTAAAACTTCTGTAATAGATGTATTAGTGAAGACTTATTATTTTAGGATTAACAATGAGGAATCACACAACAATGCATACAATTTTATTGAAGGCTTTTTGAGTAGCCATAATTTAGATTTATATGATGTTACTTAAATACGAAAACCTTCTTAAGTCACTGCATTTTTTGTATAGGAAACATATCTCTCAACCACTACTCGGTAAAATCTATTTTTCATTTTGGTTCCACAAATAAAATCAACCTAGGTGGTGAACAAGCTACATAAACGATTTAAATATTGATTTTTTTAGAAAAAAAATTCAAGGAGGGTGAACTAAACTGACATGGGCATTATTTTCACAACTACCTACAAACTGGAATCAACTTGAATATCCTCACTTGTATGTCTAATTCATAATGATTTATGTAACGTACATTATAAAGTAGTTGTGGTATGGTACACAAATCAATAGATATCATAGAAAAAATGTCAAATCAACAAGAATTTCTCACAAGCTACGTACCACATAAATAATATTAAAATGCATTTAAAACTATAAGATTTTATTATTGTGGAAACATATACTTTTTTGTGGACTCATTCGAGCTACAAAATAGCATCACTTTTTTATTCATAATTCTTTGTCCATTAACCTCCATCATCTAAATAATATGATACAAGACATGCTGATCACACAAAAAGTTTGATGTTTTAGAAATGTTTATACATGCATAAATTTAAGATGATATCTAGGGTACCAACTCCTACTACTAAGCAGAATGTAATATGTATTGGTAATTTTATCCTAATTCACATGTTTTTTTTAAAGTTTTATGATGATGTTGAGGGAAGTCTCTACCACCTATATAATGTGAATCACTTTGCATATAAATATTGAACAAAAGTATGAACAATCCTAAAAAATTCTTCATCTTTTCTTCTGCAAGTTATACCTACATCCATATGTACCAAAATATGTATGTGTTATATATGCATGTGTGATAACCAAGATTTTCTCTCTCATTCAATTAATATACATCTTGATTCATTAGATGCTCTATTTTTACTCAATAACCATCCTCACCCTTATAAGGATGACTTTGAGTCACATTATGGTCAATTGATAAAGTAGACTTGTCTAAATATCACACTATGCTTAATTTTAAAAGTCGAGTGCATACTTAGAGTTTTGAACATGAATTTCTTAAATTAAGTGTCCCCAACATTATCACATGGGATCCAAATTTAATATAAGAAGTAATAAAGCCTAATAGTGAAAATTTCATCCCATATAGAGTATGATTTGGGAAATACAAATTTTGCAATATTACCAAAGAAACACACATTTTAGCTGACTTAAACAACTCAATGATCCGTGGCACTCTCTCTCAACTAATGAGAGGGATTCATTTTGGATACATGGGTCTTCCCTCCCTTCCCTTGGATTGACTTGTGGTCCATGATGGACCTCAATCCAACGATCCTTGTGTTGTCTTCTACCTTGTGTCAGGGCAAGTACAACAACCACTGGACCACCTTTATAGTGGCCAATTTGAGCCATTCTCATCCCCTTGACACCAATTGATGAGCCCTTTCCCTTTGTTTATATTTCCTTTTCACTTCCATCTCTTTTCTGTCCATTTCATGCCTTTTAGATCCAGTTCCATCTTCTTTTTCTACCTCTAGCCATGAATGACACCACCCAACCGTGGTGAGGCATTGCACCCTCCACACACCTCCTCAACTAGGTCTAAGTGTAGGCTTTAGGAAACCAAGTCACGACTAGATGCACACTTGGCCATGTTCCAAGAGGCCTCGTGCCCCTTCGCCCTTTTTTCGATGTTGTTGTGATTTGGAGGTTGGGCAATGTGGGTCTCGTATGGGGGTGACGGTAGCCATTGTTCGATCATGGAGCACATCTAGCGTGGACCACCAATCAGGCGGTTCCCTATCACCGCAATCATCGTGTTGGATTTCCCATAGGAGCGGACCATGCCAGCTCCAATTGTGATGGACCCTGGAGGCAACAAACTGAGAGGCCCATAGAGCCAGACCCATGAGCAAGAGCACCCTTTTTGGCCCTTGGATATTGATCCAATGGTCCTCGTCCCCTAATTCAAGGTGAATATTCAAAAAGCATATCTTTTTCATGCTATCTCCATATATATATATATACAATTTGTCATATTGATCAGAAAAATGAAAATTTTCAATAAAAATACTTCCATAACCTAGTTCTTCTCTTAGTTCTTTTAATATCCCAAAATGCATGATTTCCTTATCTTTTGAATGTATTTTATGGTATTAAATGCACAAGCTTGATCCTTAATGCCCTAAAATATTATCTTGACCTAATATTAGTACTTTAAACATCTTGATGCGATAGTATTTGACCTTTTCTCACCATATGAACCCTAATGTGATATATGTTGCTTAAATGACGTAATATGGACCTATATGCAAAACATCCTTTCTTTTATGTTAAACTTATTTGAGCATGATTCTAATCTCCGTTCATGCTCTAGATAAATATATCATACCCTTTAATAAAATCATCTTTTCTCATGGTACTTCTTGAATGTTAGTAATGACCTTGGGACACTTAATACATCTTATTAGCATTTAAGTGAATTGATGATGTTTAAATCTTGAACCTTGTACCAGTATTGATCTAATGTTACTTAATATGTTTATATGGTCTTGAAGTCAGTAACTTCTCATGTTATGTACCCTTAATACACTTATGCATCAATATTGTACACTAAGATTGTGTCACCCCACTTTTTCATACATACAATATCTGAGCGGAAGCATTTTTCTTGGAAGGTGGATGTCACATTACGATGCTCATTGCAAATAAGTAAACAAAACACCATAATTGTATTAACAAGATTGCATACATTGTCCTTTGAATATGAAACTAGAAATGACTTCTTTATAAAGTCTAAGATCTAACATTCTAAACATGGAATAACTTAAACATAAAAGGAAGCATTCTAAATATTAGGATCATCTAAGGTAGATGATACCCCACTAGGCTGCAAGTGAAGGTCTTCAAATACTTGACTTGCTCGTATTTAGTCCTTATTTGCTCCAATACCTGGGGACATCACATCCTCAACCATGCAAAGGGGAAAAACAACACATCAGTTTATGGCATTGACACTTTATAAAAGTGAAAATACATATATGCTTGACAAGAAGAAAAGTTGACATGAATTAACTTTATATAGTCTCGAGTCATTTAATAACATGAAATTGAGAAATAAATATATGCATCTCTATATGATGTCTACTTAAGAGCACATGATTCTGGAAAAGACCTTGATTGTTGGGAAAGCCCTTGATTACTAGGAAATCCCATGATTGCTAGGAAATATCATGATTCCTAAGAAAGCCCATGATTTCTAGGATAGCCCATAATGACCTCTTTATGTCCATGATTTGAGAAGCATATAAAAACTGATTCAATTACAATTATTTTAGCATGTACATTACCATTAGCATGAATATATCTTGAACTTGAACCTTTAACATGATGGGATTTCTCCCTCTTGAAACTTAAATTTTAGATTCATTAATCATTAATCATTAATCACAATACCTAATATTGTTATCATGGTAACCACAAGACATAAAATATAGCAATCATCAAGAAATTGATATAATGGATAAATTTTTTAGCACTGGACTTGAAATCATAATTTTTACTTTATACATAACATCCAAACAACCATGAATAACTAGGCACAACAACATGACCCATTTACTTGAACCAAAGTAGACCCTAAGTTAGTTTCTCTGATCTTGAGTTTATCCTAAGCTCATGAAATTACATGATTTATATTATTTATCACCTTAAATAACATCCTAAATCCCAATCTTAGGTCATTAGGAAAACATGCTCTAACATAATTGAATTAGGGCTTGAAAATCACAAAATGAGGTTCTACTCGTAAAATCCTTTCCAAATCATATTTTTCATAATTTTATGATTATTCATTGATTTGCTATGAATTTCCAAATGTTGGCCAATTAGAAATTAGAAAAAAAAACATGTTAATGTATTACCCAAATCCAACAACCCCACCCAGGAGTTGGGCCCACTCTGAGATGGACTAATCAGATCCAACTGTGTGACTTAACATGCCTAACTAAGACTCACATTTGAAATGATACCAATAAGCAAAAAACATCAAACCGTTCATAATAGTGTGACATAATTAAATTTGAACTGGAAAAAAATATGACTCCTTCTATTTGTCTCCTTTGCACGAGCTTCAGGGACCCACATCAAGAGCATGGAGTTTGCAAACCAAAATTTGAACCCACCCTTATTCATGAAAATTGGAGGTACTATGATGGACACAAATCATTGTCGGTCTTATCAATCCAAGATTTGGCTTTAATAGTGGCCAGAAGCCCTAACCAAGCACCCATGGTAGTCAGGGCAGAAGGGAGATACTCCACCGCACCTATTTTTAGGGAGGAACATGAAACTATATTCTATGAAAACTTGGAAACCCAAGTTAGAAACATGCCCTAAACTCTTGGACGAAGACCTTGATGAAAAAAATTCATCAAAGAAGGGCACATGGAAATGAGGCATTGAAGCAACAATGAACCAAGAACATGTGAAGAAAAAAGGAAAATCGTGATACCTACAAATCGATGCAAACCATACACATTTCTAACTTTGTCAAGGATTCTAAACAGCTAAAGAAACGTACAATGACAACTCTTGGAGTTGAGGTAATCAGGGCCGTCACAATGGTTAACTAACCTAGCAATAGATGGGTGACCTAGAGATTACGACAAAGGAATCTTCAGGGGAAATGAAGAGGCTAGGATCGAATCCCTAATGTCCCATGATGGTTTTTGGTGATCTATTTATGAAGGGGAGAGTTTAGGAGGATGTTATGGATTACACTGAGGTTGAATCCATATGGAATAGAGAGTCTAGTGGGTTGTGGATTCCAGGGCATGAAGTCCACTGAGCTTGATCTCTTGATGAGGGAGGATGCAAAGAGTATGTAGGTAATGAAAACTGTTGGTTTCATGGAGGTTCTAGGGCTCTAGTTAGTGAAGAAAGGAGGGACTTTGATTCCTATTATGACTCATAATCAGGTGACGGGGATAAATCCCCAGCCAACAGATGACTCATCTTACCCAAATATGATCCCAACCGGATAAATGAAGGGAGAGGGGGCGCATGATATATGTTTTCAAGGGCAGACCTAGGTTTATTGAGTATATAACACATTGTCAAATAGTAAGGGTTAAAACTATGTGAAATCTTTCTAAATTAATTTGAGGTGTCAAAGAAAGTCCGTTTTGACTTCAAATTGGACCACAGTTTATTTTAGGGCCTAGATCATTACTACATAATTACTTTTCATATTTGAAGACCCATGGATGAGTTATTACTATAATGTACATAGTATCACATATATACATTATATGAATAATAGTTGATCCCTAATCGATTTATCATTTGTGGTCATTAGAGTTTATTATATTTGTATTGATCCCATAGGATGAAAAATTGGTTGAATTAGGGTTCATATACCTATTAATGATAATGAGAGTACATTATGAAAAGATAAAATGCATTACATATAAATTTAAATTTATTTAAATCTTATTATCACAGAATCAACTATCATCATGAGGAGAGAATTAAATCACTCGTCTTCTATACTATCCTAAGAAAATTTTGACTTACTTGGGTCATTTGCATTGAAGTCGTACAAGTTTGATTTATTTAATACAATATTTATTAAGGATTCAAATATAATTATTTAACTAAGTATTTGACTTTTTGGATGTTATATGACTACCACCTTATAGGATTTTCATTCTCGAAATCCAATTATTCTACCCACCCTAGGGTTTTACAAATTCTATGTATGCTAACTCTCTAATATCAGCTTAAAGTCTCATTATCATACTTAAGTTATGACGTTCTCATGGTTGAATATCTAACGCGGACTAATATGTGTATACAATACTAATGAAGCTTGAAGTCTATCTCATAACATCATCCTTTAACATGGAAAGGAACCTAGCGTGCCCTTCCCTAGAGGGAGCTCAATCAGGTTTTTAGCTTCACATTGAGTCCAACTCACTTATGTATGCCAAACTATCTACCCTTTGTATTCATTCTTGGTCTTACTATGTTATGATTAGGTTTAGGTGACTATATGTCTCAAACTTTTGATACCAACTCTAGTTTTCTTTGTATCCTTTGGAAACATGTTGGACAGTCATATAACTAGAGGGGACATGTCTTATCACACTTATTTTACCACCTCCCTAGTGCACATGTCCCATACTGCATGCACTCAAAAGGGAACGACAAGGATGACACACACATCCTCTCTACAAAATCTCATAAGCTTGTATCCCATACGAAGAACATGTAGGAAATAGAGAGAAAGAGAGAGCATGTATATGCAATTCTAGAGTTAACATAAAAGTCTAAAACATCTAGGCACATTACCATAATCCTTATCTAAACTCTTATCTTATGACTAGACTTCTACTTTGATTCCTAAAATCTTTCACTTACTTCTTCTATGCCTATACATAGAACATATGAATCATATTTTTGCCTGGAATCTACTTATTTTCTCATATACCAGTAATATAACACCCCACTTTTGCATACATGCAATATCTGAGCGAAAGCATTTTTCTTTGAAGGGGAATGTCACATTATGATATTCACTGCAAATAAATAAGTAATAAATCACCACACAATGTATTAAAAAGATTCATACACTGTCCTTTGAATATGAAAGTACAACTGACTTCTTTATCAAGTCTAAAATTTAACATTCTAAACATGGAATAACTTATATAGAAAAGGAAGCATTCTAAATATTAGGATCATCTAAGGTATATGTCAACCCACCAAGTTGTACTTGAAGATCTTCTAATATCGACTTTCGCCTCTTTGGTCCTTATTTGCTCCAATACCTGGGGACATCACGTCCCCAGCCATGCATAGGGGGAAAACAACACATCAATTTATGGCACTAGCACTTTATAAAAATGAAAATACATATATGATTGACATGAAGAAAAGTTGATATGAACTAACTTTATACATTCTTCAATCATTTAATAACATGAAGAATTGAGCAGTAAATATATATGCATCTACGTATGATGCCCACTTAAGAGCACATGATTTCTAGGAAATCCCCTGGTTTCTAGGAAAGCCCATGATTTCTAAGAAATCCCATAACAACCTCTTTATCTTCATGATTTGAGAAGCATATGAAACTGATTTAATTCCAATTATCTTAACATTAACATTGCCATTAGCATGAACATATGTTGCACTTGAAATTTTAACATGGTGGGATTTCTCTATAAGGAGTGGGATCCCATAGGGGAACCACTCCCTATGAAAAATTTGAAGAATAGAACCTCCAGTCCAAACACACCCATAAGGTATCTTGGAGTGGGTGTAAACTTTTCATATCTTATTAATGATATTCAAAACAACCAAAGTATAGCAGTGGAATATGCATGACTATTGTCAATTCTTCACAAAAGATTACAAAAGTATATCTCAATAAGGTTTACATGTATGATACAACATAAGGATCTAAGTACAAGGAAAGCTAAACCAAGACAACTTTGTCTCCAAGCTTTAAATCCTTAAGTTAGGTCCATATCTTTATGCCATGTCCTCCACCTAGGGTTGGAAGCGTACCCCATTAAGAAGAGAAGCAAAGGAAAACATCAGCAAAGACCGATATGTGCATACTAAAAAGAAAATTGAGCAATATATTGAGTACATGACATCAAGTAAAGTAAAGCTTCCCAAAGAAGAGAAAAGAACCATCCAAGTGGGTATCAAGATAATTGATCCACAATAAAAGAGATACTTTCCATTATTCAACATATAAAAGTAGTGCCACATAAGCACGTATGGAATTAGGGAACATAACCCATAATCCATAAACATCGTCCTACATGCATGTGAGATAAACATAGCCCTAGAAAAATATAAAGACAAAGTAGGCCAAGCCTCATTAACTTGAAACCTGATACAGAATGGCACATAACCAAACTCCCAAATATATATATAAAGTGGGACAAACCTCATAAATTTGAAACTAGGGTATGAGGTCAACTCCATCCCAAAAATAAGGGTGCATAACCCAAAACCAATGCAATTATACTACTCTAGTGGTACTGAATCACATAGCATGTTAAATGTAGAGGCAAGTAGAAAGTATAGTCAAATTATACAAACTAGTCACCACATAAGTGACCAACATATACATCCACCTCATAAGTGGGAAAAAGACATCACATGTCATCATATAAAGTTCCATCATGAACTAAGCATAAGATAAGAATCCAAAAGAATATCCATGATCACAAGATCAATGACAAGTAGGGTACTTCACATGAAGCATAATATCAAAAGAAAAAGACATTATGTATAGGCCAATGTCCATAGGGCCAAGAGAATGATAATATAGGTTATTGCTCAATAAAGAAGAATAGGAGATGCAAAACATACCTCTCTTCAGAGTCTACTAAGTCCAAATCCAAGCCTAGGTTCAAGCCTAGGCCTCCAAAGAACCTATTGAGCATATATGTAGATTTTTAGGTCAATTTCACATTGATGATTCAAACCCTAAAAATTACATTTTTCATTCATATATGATTTAGGTTAAAATCCATGCCATATTTTAGGTTACCTTTTTCTAAGCCCAAAACATATTTTATTATATTTTTCTAACATTTAAATATTTAGTTATGAATTTTGCAAGTTATAACTTTTATAGGAAAATCTATTAAAATCACATATTTTCAACATTATATTTTGACAACAAAACTTGTGTCATTGGAAATCTTGTATTTTTCTGATTTTATAACATATTTTATTTCATTTTTCTGAGCTATGAATGAATTATTATGAATTTTACAAAAATGGGTCAATCAGATAATAGCAAAAATCCTTGCCAATAGTTAAGGCTCGGTCAACAGTCAACACTACTAAGTTGGTCCAATCGTTGGTGGACAACTTGTCTGGGCCCATCGCCAGTGAGGTGCAAAACTCAATCGTGAGAAAAATAAATCAAGAGAGGGCGAAAAGACCAATTTTCTCAAGCAAGGCGTGACAAAACATGAAACCAGTATGGGGCATAATCGTAAAATACACATTGATCATCTTCTTTATAGAGCTCATAGAACTGAGATCCTAGAGGCCCGAGTCATGGATAAATTTGCATTCTACCTAAAAAATCTCATGAATCAAACACTCTTAGTCAGCTACTAGGGGTCATTCCAAATCCAATGACCTCTATCTTGGGTATTAGAATGTTCAGACCTAACAATTTCCCTTTTCTTCCATTGTTTGTCGGAAGGCAAAGCTCAAAACCCAGCTAAAGTAAAATTGAGGCACAAAAAGCTACCAGAATAGAAGGTCAATCCAAGTCAAAGACATAGCCTATGGAACAAGAAACAAATGAACTCATATACGAAGTAAACCATCTCAACCAAAAATCAGCGATGGGAGAGTCCAAAAGTGGGGAAAAATTTCTACCTTGAACGGAGTCGAATTGAGACAAGAAGAAGCTTTATCGCTCCACAAAGAGCCTTGTCGCACCGAGTCTTTCTCTGGCGATGACCAGAATCATAAGCTCAGTCAGCCTCATCGTCTTCTTCAAAGGTTGTAAGAGTAGGGGAGCCATGTCCAAAATCCAAAAAGGCAAAATTGAGGTGGGCAAACCAGACCTAGGACCCTAACGGAGGTTAGGGACCGATTCCCTAGAGGTCCGATGGCTTGAGATGGCAAGGAGATGGGCTCAAAGTGGAGAACTGTGGAAGAGCATAGGAACCGAGTGGCACTCGTTGAACTGGGCAATGATGCCCGGTGCCCTAATCTTTATAGGGTCATTGGGTTCAAGAGCAAACGAGGAAAGTAGAGGTGAAGAATGTGGTGAAAAAGGAAGAAGGGAGAGGAAGAGATCCCCAAGAGAAGATGGCGATTGGGGTCTTTGAATAGTACACGTCGAGCCAGACTCCTACCAAAGGTGGAATATGAGTTGAGCACCGTCTGGTCAAAAAATTAGATGGTCCATATCAAACCTGAAAACTTAAGGAAAACTAGATTCTAAATCATAGCGTGACAAGGAATTCGAGAAAATAATTTGCATTTAAATAATGTTTGATTAAGTTTATTTACTAAGCAAATTGAGGGTCCAAGCATAGTCCTATTAATATGAAACTTTACACCTAGGCTAATTAAGGCATATAGATTCCAATTTTGACATTAGATTTGCCTTTTGGGAACTTTTGATGTATTAAATAAACCAAATCCTATTTTCTCTCTCCTCATGCATTAATGACTTTAAGATTCTCCAAATTTTATGAAACTTCACCCACATGTCATATTTAATGTGTTGGATACAAATTTGCCGTCAATTTTATATGTTAGAGTTATTTGTTCATTTATTTAATATTTTGAAGGTTCTACACACTCTCTCTCTGAATTTCACCTTTTAATCAAATATTCTCCAAATTGAGTGAAAATTTACCCAAAGGAATATTTTATTATATAGATTATGAATCCAAGATTATTTTCCTCTTTTGGGGTCATTTAATATTTTATTTGATACTTTGAAGAAAAACTCATATCTTCTTTTCCAAACTATATTAAATTAATTATTGTTATGTGAATAATGTGAAACTTGACTCCCAAGGCAATTGTGACTGAAAGAACACGATTTTTAACTTAGATTCAACTTTTGGGGTTTCCTTTAATGAGTTATGTCACAATTAATATTTCTAGCCATTATCATCACATTATTTCATTACTATCACCATTGATCATTCCATTATGTTCAATAGCTTAATATTATCACAAACATAATTATGTGTGATTATTTACACATAATTTTATATAATTCATTATTATCTCATGTGACATATTTTATGTATCTATTATTGTCTCAAGACTAATGTCAAAACATTAGGTTACATTAGGGTGATTTATTCATGCATTAGCTCACTATGTTTATACCAAACATTTTTTAGATATAACCCCAACCTTATTTGGCTAAGCCCAAAAGGTCAAACTTCTAGGGTAGGGTTCAAGATCTGGTATGTTACAACACTACAACCCTTAAAAGGATTTTGTTCTCAAAATCTATTGATCCAAACATCAACGACCAACTACTCTCCACCCCTTAAAAGGTTCAGCCTAACAAGTCAAACTAAACAACATTTAGGGTTACTCACATATCTTTTAGTTGTGAATTTTTTAAATAGTTATGTTGTTCATGTTTCCAACTAAAGTCATACCATCTAGGGTTGAGTTTTATGTCCTTGTGTTTCTAACCTAACAACCCTACAAAAACATCCAACAATCATAGGGTAGGTCAACCACACCTCTATATCAATCCTAGTCACAACTCCAAAGTCAAAACTAGGGTTAGCATTAGGTGTATGGTTTCACTATAAAAACTTCTCATATCACTTTATTGTGACTTAGTTTAGATAAACTTTGATGAAATCCATAAAATTTTGTACATAAAATAGTGCAATTGAAAATCTATTTTTCTTTAAAAAATCATGCATTATAAAACAATGATGAGCTCAAAATCAATGCAGAAACCAAGTCACAATTTATCCATAACAAGGTCCTTTTATCCTATTAATACCTCATCCTCAAAACATGACTCCTTCCTCAAGTAAACACCTCTTCATATTAAAGTTTAAACAACTTAGGAAAAATCTACAGAAAACATCTCACATAAAGGGTGACTATGCAAGGTAAGGGTTCTAACTAGGGAGACAAAATTGAAATAGTCAGATTTTGACAACCATGGACTCTGATACGATGTTGTAAGGAGTGGGATTTCATAGGGGAACCACTCCCTACTAAAATTTTGAAGAATAGAACCTCCAGTCCAAACACACCCATAAGGTATCTTGGAGTGGGTGTAAAATTTTCAAATCTTATTATTGGTATTTAAAACAACCAAAGTATAGCAGTGGAATATAAAACATGACCATTATCAATTCTTCACAAAAGATTACAAAAGTATATCTCAATCTCCCACATAGGGTTTACATGTATGATACAACATAAGGATATAAGTAGAGGGAAATCTAAACCAAAACAACTTTGTCTCCAAGATTTAACTCCTTAAGCTAGGTCCATATCTTTATGCCATGTCCTCCATGTCCTCCACCTAGGGTTGGAAGTGTACCCCAACAAGAAGAGAAGAAACAAAAAACATCAACAAAGGCTGGTATGTGCATATTAAAAAGAAAATTGAGCAGTATATAGAGTAAAGGACATCAAATAAAACAAAGCTTCCCATAGAAGAGAAAAGTACCACCCAAGTGGGTATCAAGAGAATTGAGCCACAATAAAAGAGATACTTGGCATTATTCAACATATAAAAGTGGTGCCACATAATAACATATGGAGTTAGGGCACATAACCCATAATCCATAAGCATCATCCTGTATGCATGTGAGATAAACATAGCCCTAGAATAATATAAAGACAAAGTCGGCCAAGCCTCATAAACGTGAAACTTGATAGAGAATGGATTATAACCAAACTCCCATATATATATATATATATATATATATATATATATATATATATATATATATATATATATATATATATAAAGTGGGCCAAACCTCATAAATTTGAAACCCGGGTATGGGGCCACCTCCATCCCAAAAATAAGGGCACATAATGAAAAACTAATGTAATTATACTACTCTAGTGCTACTGAATCACATAGCATGTTAAATGTACATGAAAGTAGAAAGTATAGTCAGATTATACAAACTAGTCACCACATAAGTGACCAACATATACATCCACCTCATAAGTGGGAAAAGGACATCACATGCCATCATATAAAGTTCCATAATGAACCAAGCATAAGATAAGAGTCCAAAAGAAGATCCATGATCACAAGACCAGTAACAAGTAGGGTACTTCACATGAAGCATAATATCAAAAGATTAAAACATTGAGTATATGCTAATGTCCATAGGGCCAAGAGAATGATAAATATAGGTTATTACTCAATAAAGAAAAATAGGAGATTCAAAACATACCTCTTTTCAGAGTCTAATTTTTCCAAAGACAAGTATAGGTTCAAGCCTAGACCTCCAAAGAACCCATTGAGCATATATGTAGATTTTTAGGTCAATTTCACATTGATTATTCAAACCCTAAAAATTACCTTTTTCTTTATATACGATTTCAGTTATCAAAACCATGCCATATTTTATGTTAGCTTTTTCTGAGCCCAAAACATATTTTATTATATTTTTTTACTTTTAAATATTTAGTTATGAATTTTGCAAGTTATTACTTATTTAGGAAAATATATCAAAATCACATATTTTCAACATTATACTTTGGCAACAAAACCTGTACCATTGGAAAGCTTGTATTTTTTTTGATTTCAGAACATATTTTATTTCATTTTTCTGAGCTATTAATGAATTATGATGAATTTAAAAAAATAGCCCAATAAGATAATAGCAAAAATCCTTGCCAACAGTTAAGGTCCGGTCAACAATCAACACTGCTAAGTTGGTCCAATCGTTGGCAGCCAACTTGCCTAGGTCCATCGCCAGCAAGGCATAAAACTCAATCATGAGAAAAAGAAATCAAGAGAGGGTGAAAAGACCAATTTGCTCAAGCAAGGTGTGACAAAATGTGAAACCAATACAGGGTAGAATCATAAAATACACATTGATCATCTTCTTCATAGAACTCACAAAACTAAGATCTTGCAGGCCTGAATCACAGATCAATCTATGTTCTACCTCAAAGATCTCATGAATCAAACACTCTAGTCATATACTCAGGGTCATTCCAAATCCAATGACCTCTATCTTGGGTATCGAAATGTTCAGACCTAACAATTTCCCTTTTCTTCCATTGTTTGTCGGAAGGCAAAGCTCAAAACCCAGCTAAAGCAAAATTGAGGCACAAAAAGCTACCGGAATAGAAGGTCAAGCCAAATCAGAGACGTAGCCTATGGAACAAGCAACAAAATAACTCATATAAGAAGTAAACTATCTCAACAAAAAATCAACGACGGGAGAGTACCAAAGAGGGGGAAAACTTCTACCTTAAACAAAGTCAAATTGAGACAGGAAGAAGCTTTATTGGTCCATAAAGAACATACTCACACTGAGTCTTTGTCTGGCGATGACCAGAATCATCAGCTCAGCTTCATCATCTTCTTCAAAGGCGGACGAAGTATGGGAGCCATGTCTAGAATCCAACAAGGCCAAATTGAGGGGGGCAAACTAGACTTGAGACCCTAACGGAGGTTAGGGACCAATTTCCTACATGTCCGACAGCTTGAGATGGTGAGGAGATGGGCTCAAAGCGGAGAACATGGGAAGAATAGAGGAACCGAGTGGCACTCGCTGAATTGGGAAATGATGCCTGGTGCCCTAGGCTTTATAGGTTCATCAGTTTTGGGAGCAAACGAGGAAAGTAGAGGTGAAGAAAGCAGTGAAAAAGGAAGAAGGGAGAGGGAGAGAGCCCCACGAGAAGATCGCGATTGGGGTCTTTGCACAGTACACTTTGAGCCAGACTCCTACCAAAGGTGGGAGATGAGTCGAGCACTATCTGATAAAAAAAATTGAAGGGTCCAGATCAAACCCAAAAACTTAAGGAAAACCATATTCTAAATCATAGTGTGACAAGGAAATCAAGAAAATAATTTGCATTTCAATAATGTTTGATTAAGTTTCTTTACTAAGCAAATTGAGGGTCCAAACATAGTCCTATTAATATGAAACTTTTCACCTAGGGTAATTAAGGAATATAGATTTTGTTTTTGACATTAGATTTTCCTTTTGGGAACTTTTGATGTATTAAATAAACCAAATCCTATTTTCTCTCTCCTCATGCATTAATGACTTTAAGATTCTCCAAATTTTATGAAACTTCACCCACAAGTCATATTTAATGTGTTGGATATGAATTTACCATCAATTTTACATGTTGGAGTTATTTTCTCATTTATTTAATATTTTGAAGGTTCTACACACTTTCTCTCTCATGATTTCACCTTTTAATGAAATATTCTCGAAATTGAGTGAAAATTCACCCAAAGGCATATTTTATTATGTAAATTATGAATCCAAGATTATTTTCCTCTTTTGGGTTCATTTAATATTTATTTGATATTTTGAAGAAAAAACTCATATCTTCTTCTCCAAAATATATTTAATTAATTATTATTATGTGAATAATGTGAAACTTGACTCCCAAGGAAATTGGGACCCAAGAAGCACAATTTTAACTTAGATTCCACTTTTAGGGTTTACTTTAATGAGTTATGTCACAATTAATATATGTGGCCATTATCATCACATTATTTCATTATTATCACCATTGATCATTCCATTATGTTCCATAACTTAATATTATCAACAAAAGAATTATGTGTGATTATTTAGATGAAATTTTATAAAATTCATTATTACATCATGTGACATATTTTATGTATCTATTATTGGCTCAAGACTAATGTCAGAACATTAGATTACATTAGTGTGATTTATTCATGCATTAGCTCACTAAGTTTATACCAAACATTTTTTTTAGATCTAACCCCAACCTTGTTTGGCTAAGCCCAAGAGGTCAAATATCTAGGGTAGGGTTCAATATCTGGCATGTTACATTCTCCCTCTTGAAACTTAAACTTTAAATTCATTTATAATTAATCATAATCTCTAATATTAGTTATCATGGTAACCATAAGACATAAATTATAGCAATGATCAAGCAATTGATATAATGAACATAATTTAGAGCATTAAACTTGAAATCATAATATCTACTTTATACATAACATCCAAACAACCATGAATAGTTTTGCACAATAGCATGACCCATTTACCTGAAGCAAAGTAGATCGTAACTTAGTTTCTCTGAACTTGAGTCAATCCTAAGTTCCTGAAGTTCCATGATTTATACTAATTATCACCTAAAATAACATTTTAAATGCTAGTAATAGGTCATTAGGCATGTATGGTATAACATAATCAAATAAGTGTTTGAAAATCATAAAATTAGGTTCTACTCACAAAATCCTTTCCAAAATCATGTTTTCCCATATATATTTTTCTTATTCTTTATTTTACTATGAATTTCCAAATACTGACCAATGAGAAATTAGAGAAAAGACACACTAATATATTATCCAAATCTAGTGATCCCACCTAAGATTCAGTCTTGCTCTGAGGTGAGCCAACCAGATCCAACTGTGTGGCTTGACGTGCCCAACTGAAACCCGTGATTGAAATCACACAAGTAAGCAAAAAAGACTAAACAATCCATAATAGCCTGATGCAATTGAATCAAAATAGATGCAAAATGAGAAAATATATCCCTTCTGTTCATCTACTTCATATAAGATTCATGGTCTCGCTTTAGCAGCATTGATCTCACAAACTAAAACTCGAATCTTCCCTCGTTTGTCAAAAGTGAAGGTACCATGGTGGTCCCCTAGCATCACCAGTCCCATGAAGCCAAGGTATGGTTTTAGTGGTGACTAGGAGCCCAAAACAAGCTCTTGAGGTGGTCAAGACAGAAGGGAGCTACTATGTCATGCCTGGTTTTAGGGAGGAACACAGAATTGTATGTGAAGGAAAATGGAACCCAACTTGAAAGCATGTCCCCACACTCTTAGACAAATACTTCGATGAAGAAAATCCACCAAATAAGGGTACAAGGTGATGAAGTACTAAAGCTACGATGATCTAGGAACATGTGAAGAAAAAAGTAAGATCAATATACTTGCAAATTAAGGCAAAATCCACATGTTTGTAACTTCAACATGGCTTCTTAATGTTTGAAGAAATGTACAATAATAGCTAGTGCAGTTGAGGTGTTAGGGCCATCATGATAGTTGGATGGCCTAGCAGTAGATGAGTGATCTAGAGGTTACGACAGAGGGAAGCTTCATGGGCAAAGGAGAGGCTAGGATCGGGTTCCTAATGCTCGTATTGGTTTTTGGGTGATCTATATATATAGGGGAGAGTCTAGGAGGAGAATTTGGATGTCACTAAGGTTGAACTCATATGGAACATGGGGTCTAGTGCATTATGAACTCTAGAGCATGAAGTCTGTTGAGCTTGGGGTCTCTTGATGTGGGAGGCTGTGAAGAGTCCAAAGGCAATGACAATAGTTGGTTTCATGGAGGTTCTAGGGGTTTATATGGTAGATAAAGGAGGGACTTTGGTTTCTATTACGACCTAGAATCAGGGGAAGGGGATAAATCCCCAACCAGTGGATGACTTTGCTTACCCGGGTCTGACCCCAAGTGAACAACTGAAGGGAGAGGGGACATATGACATATGGATAAAAGGGAGGACCTAGGTGTATTAATAATATATTAATGCATCTTAAAATATTTAGGGTTAAAACTATATAAATTTTTCAAAATTGATTTGAGGGGTCAAAGAAAGTCCCTTTTGCCTCCAAATTGGATCACAAGAGTACTTTAGTGCCTAGATCATCACTATATAATTACTTTCCATCTTTGAAGACTCACAAATGAGTTATTATTATAATGTTTATAGTATCACTTGTATACATTATATTAATTACGGTTGATCTCTAATCAATTTAACCTACCATCTATGGTCATTAGGATTTATTCTATCTGTATTGAGTCCATAGGAATAAATTAGTTCAATTAGGGTTCATATACCTATTAATGAGAATGAGACTACATTAAAGAGAGATAAAGTGCATTATATATAAGTTTTGATTTAGTTAAATGATGTTATAACTGAATCAACTATCATCATGAGGAGAGAATTAAGTGACTCATCTTTCATAATATTCCCAAGAAACTTTTGACTTACTTGGGTTGTATGCATTGAAGTACAACAAGTTGGATTTGTTTAGTGCAAATTTGTTAAGGATTCAAATATAATTATTTCACTAAGTATTTGATTTTTGAGATTTTACAAAGATGACTAAGTGACCTAATCTTGACTTGATATGTGATCTAATATGTATGTTGATGATTTATCACTAATATTGTATGGATATTTCTCTAATTATGATCCATGCTACATTAATTATGACTTCAAAGAAGTAACTTAATGATTTGTATGACACTCAATCTTACATGACCTAATTTATACTCTAAGGAAGACTATCTTCCATGAAAATGACTAGTTTGACTATATTGATGCCTAGGTTGCTTACCTTACTTTGATCTCACAATTTCTCTATTTTTAGATCATGAAACCCTTATGATTAGATCTTTGATTCAGTAATTTTGTGTAACCCTAATATCTAAATGAATCCATGTGGTATGATGTAGCTTGATAACAATCGCGCATGATCTAGTTGACACATTATGATCAATATTGAAGGAGATGATATTTAGACTTAGGTGACACATACAACTACCATGATATAATTAGGATGATATAAGTATCGATGATGTTAATCCAATTGTACTTTTTTTTATAGTCTCTATATCTCTTTGTGTACTTAATTGCCAAGATCTAGTCAAGGTGGATATGTACAATTTTCTAAATTAAATGGTTAATATTGTGCTCTAATCAAGGTACTCTATATCCTCCTATAATCTAGAGGAGTGGTATTGAACTTGCTTGTATGTATATACGCTTCAAATGCTTGGATGTATATACTTTTTTGAGATACCTTTTCCCTATGAATAGTATTTTTTTATCTTACTATATTGAACAAACTTGAAAACAAAATTAAATTTGTTCACCATAAAAACCTTACACACATGTCTATATTCTAAAGGTAAGGAGATAAGGTTGGACATCCTAATTGAGTTGTGCAACAAGGATGGACCATGACGATAAAATGGTAAATACTCTTGAGCTCCCTCACAGACCCTTTCTTTATGTCACATTTGGTTCCCGGGATACTGAGAAGGATGGGACTAATATCTATCAAAAATTGGAATCATATATTTGGTTCCATTATAATTATCTTGGGATGGTTAACCAACAGGGGTTGAATCCCACATATCTAAGACTCTTCAATTCTGAGCCCCCCTAGGTATTCGCTTGGGATTATCACAATTGTCGATAAAATCTTCTCCGTGCCTATCTAAATTCACGATGCCTATTGTGAAGATTCTTTACGATGACCTCATGTGATGTTATGCCTCTGCCTACACACACCCCATCTTTAAGAATCCACATCTGGCTTGCTCATAAACTCTAATACTACCTCTCCATGTCGGCACTGTCGCTACTACCTACCATCCATTATTCTACCATGCAACATTGTTGCTCCGCCACCACAATGTCATCTTCACAGTAACCTCTGATGGTATTGTTCCTTTGACTGATGACATCATCTTCTATCTTTTGCCTCAACCTGGCTCACGACTTGTGAGTTGCTACTCTCTCACTACAAAGGCATCACAACTACTTATTTTATTGCTATGCCTCCAATGTAGACACCTCGTCATCAGGACTTCACCCCTACCTCCGTCATAACCTTTGCTGCTACCTCCCCATGGCATCATCAACTGCCTATCTTTTATGATCTTCCCTTTTGCAGTGTGGCATAGCAACATAAACATCTTATTGACAACTATGCTTTGCATCTATCTCGACAACTCACATGGTGTGATGCCTCTATCTCCCTCACACAGAGCAACAACTACCCCACATATTTTTTCCTCCTGCAAGGTGCTATGCCTCGACTGCCAACACCCATCATCCTCCACGACTACCTTATTGATGATCTATATTGTTATCTCCTTCAAGGAACTGTCTACTGCCGCTAAGACCATGATTCATCAATACTACCCTTGATCCCATCCAAACATGGGGTAGTAAACTGAACAACCCATCCTTCACCTATACCTGCCCATGCTATCCTTGTATCCATCATGTTCTAATACTTTTTGGTGAACTACACATTTCGTTAGGGAATCTGGTCAAAGGCCATATGGTGTTTTTTAGTATAATGGAAATGCATCTAAAATATGCTTGAAAGTCTTCAATATTGTTTTTCTCTTTCTAGTTTTTATAGTAAGTTTTTCAAGCATGAAAGTTCTCTTAAACCTGTGGATTTGTGTCTTTTATAGCACACTCAACACGTTTGTGATGGTGTGAACCAAATTTATGATTTTAGGTAACATATACACATGAAATTATTATAATGATTGTTGCTTCTGCTCTTATATTTAATTTTTTGCTCTTTCTCTAATGATATCTAATGACATGCACATGGAATTCATATGAGTGGACATATGGGACTAAGGTCTCATGTCTGGTACTAGTTTATCAATCTTTTCTTATGCCATGATGTTCATACCTTAGTTATATCTCTTCTTGGTTGTGATTTTATTCATGCATATGTTATATGATCCCTTATAGGGACAGATGCCTAGGACCACTTTCCTTTGACGGTGTAGCCATTAGGAGTGTGGACTAGGATAATAAACAATTCCATAACAAATGGTATCATAGAAAGCATATATCCTCTACACATACTTACTAACCCAATCATTCATATGAACCCATGGAGAACCTAAGTCCATAATGGAGAAATTGAGTTGTCTAGGTAGGTCACTACAAGGGAGTTGATATACCTCCTATCCGCCTACCTGTGGTGGCTAAGGTCTCCTTTATATACCTACATGGACAAATTAATCCAATACTAGATGAAGGATTTTCCCCACAAGCTTAGAGAGGTTTCTAGCATATCATCTCTTCTTTAAGGACTACCCCAAGCCACCTAATTAGTGATGATTAGTCAGCTTCTGACTATGATCTTACTCTAGTGACAAATTGCTCACATGATGTTTCAATTTCGGCTAGTCTATGTAGGGGGAAACTAAAATTCAAATGAATTGGTAACATTTGAGCAAAACAATGATGATGCCATGATTTGACCTTAATATGAATTCTCAATTATTAATAATGGAAGTACTCTTGTAGTTAGATACTAAATGTATGACCCCTCAGATCATGTAAACTCAGCTACACCAAATCTATACTATATGCTTCCCATGTTTGAGGAAAATGATATTACTCTTTATATGGTGAAATTAGGTGCAACTCTTGTTGTATACCTCATGTTCGATGAGGTTCCTATATGATTAACTCCATGTTTCCCTATTATTTTCCAAACCTCAAACACGATTAAGCAAAATTTCCCCTATTTAGCATGTAACATAATTATGCCTTGGAATGACCATGCTTTTTGACTCTCAAAATCATGAAAAAATAGTTCAATACAATAAGCTCTTACCTATTGTTTATTATGCCTCTTTTTAATCTCATTTATGATGATATGATGGTCATTTTCTTCATGAATTTCTTTCAATACAATTGAAAGAAATGCAATTACAATGAAATAGAAGGCAGATAGGCAACAAGATGCGCCGCCAACCCCTTTTGGATGCCAAAAATAATCCTATAGAATACCACATCCATAGATCTAGGAGTCATAACATTAACACGCATAGCTTTTTGGATCTTTTTGTGAAGCTCCACTGCCTCTGGATATGTACCTAAATCTTGATATTACCCAGACCTCAAGCTCCAAAATAATACATCCATATGATGGATATGGATCTAAATCTTGCCATATTATGCTCTAACCATTGGATTGCCCAATTTGACCTCTTGATGTCTAGATTATATCCTTACCTTGATGATGAAAGGAAGAAAATGCAATTATGACCTTGACATTACACAATCTTGAAGTATGGTTGCCTTATTATGATCTTGATCTTTGATCTTATGACCTTGTGAAAATATGATTTGATGATTGATACTTTCCCTATTTTGACATTCTTGATGGTTCATGGTTAGTGAGGAAAAATGTGTTAGATTAGGATGCAGTTGACTTATGACTTTCCTAACCTAGGTCACATCCCTACCATGACTGGCTTTGAATTTTCATCCGATAGATTATTTAGATTTTAAAAAGGTAATCCCTTCCACCCCATTTTGACTTGTTGACAAAGCATCTAGTAGGTCAAATCTATGATGATATTGATACTCAATCTTGAATCTTGATTTAATGGTTGCCTTAAATACAATGTATACTATAGCTTGTGGTTAAAATTCTTATGTCTATATCATTCATCAACCTCATACCATGATAATAAACATTGTTGATTCATATCAAAAAATTTGCTTGTTTGTTGCTCCATTTTTGTACATGGATGAATGGTCACCTCTAAGATCTAAACAAGAATCTAAAACTTAGCTTCAAAATGTCTAGAACTATGACTCTTAGTTCTAGACTTAGACTCTTGATTTTGATTTGTGAAATCTGAACTCATGATTATCGATCTCAATAATGTTGTAACTCCTCTGATCACACTAATTGGATCGTGAGATCACCTCGATATATGATTAAACACTTTCCTATTCCAAAATCTTGAAAATTTATATAACGATTATGTTGATTCTCTTGATTTATGAATTAGGGTTTAACTCTCATGTGGACTAAGATGGAACCTTCTATTGATTTTCAGAAAGAAATCACAATACTAAAATATGATGTTTGTCTCAAATTGTTAAAATACAAAAATATCAATCATGACTGTATAACCCCAATTTAGAAGATAGAACCCTAAATATTGGAAAGGAAATATATGCTTCACTAATTATTGAAAGATCTCTATCTGTTTCACGTATAATGTGTCTTTTCTAAATTTGTGATCTATAGGATAATCCCTCCAAATTTGTAACTCATGTGATGTCTTTCCAATTTTCTGATCTATGTGACTATATGTTGGCTATGATGCTCAATTGCTTCATTTTGAAATGGTGTAGATGATGAAAGAATACTAATTTATTATTGGTATGTAATACGAAGTCCCCATCTCGAAACATGGTTTGATCTAATCTTGGGGACGAAATTCCTTTTAAGGTGACGAGGATGTGATAACCTATGTTTTCTCTCTTATTCAGTTATTGTACATCTTGACTCATTAGATTCTCTACTACTCAATAACCTCCCTCAGGATGACTTTGAGTCACATTATACTCAATTTACAAAGTATACTTGACTAAATGTCACATTATGCTTAATTTATTGAAGTTGAGTGCATAATTATAGTCTTGACCATGAATATCTTAAATTGAATCCCTTAAAAATTATCATGATTAAAACCTTTATTATAATAAGTAGAGGAAAATGTTGAACCTATAGTGAAATTTTCATACTAATTGGAGTTACAATTTAGGATATATGAATTTTGCAATATTACCAAAGAAACACACTTTTAAACTGAATTCAACAACTCAACGATCCATGTCACTCTCTATCGACCAATGATAAGGCTCATTTCGGATACAGATATCCACCCTCCCTGATCTTGGATTGACTTATGGTCCATGATGGACCTCAATCCAATGACCCTTGCGTTGCCTTCTACCTTGTATCAGGGTGAGTACAACAACCTTTCGACCACCTTTGCAATGGCCAATCAAAACCATTCTTATCCCCTAAACACTAATTGATAGCTGCTTCCTCTCCATTTTTCTTCCCTCTTTGTTTCTCCTTTTATTTCAATCCAGTTTGTGCCTTCTAGATCCATCCAATTCCATCTTCTTATTTTACCTCTATCCATTAATGGCGCCACCCAACTCCAGTGATGGCTTTACACCCTCACACACATCCTTGGATAAGGGAAACAATGGCTTTAGGAAGTCAAGCCGCAACTAGACGACCACTTAGTCGGGTGCCTTGAGGCCTCACACCCCTTCATCCTTCTTCCCCTGCCGCTAGCCGTCGTTGTGACTTCAAGGTTGGGCATTGTGGGTCTTGCGTGGGTTTGACGTGCAACCACCATTCGATCAAGGAGAGGGTCTAGAATGGACCACCAATTGGGCATTTCCCTATCGCTATAGTCATTGGGTTGGATCTACCATGGGAGTATGCTACACCAGATCCAATCATGATGAACCTAAGAGGCAATCGACCAAGAATCCCATAAAGCCAAACCCATGAGTAAGAGCGCCCCTTTCACTAATTTAGAAACTACCTCTAGCATCAGTTAAAATGACCCTATAATGTCAGTCTACTACCAACACCTAAATGTGAGATACTACAATCACAAGTCTAAGATTTCGGTTATTTGGGGATACACAAACTAATGATAAAGATCCAACCTCAATTGTGATGATAAAAGAAACTGACACAGGTAGGAGTCTGATTCATCAATTTAGAAACCAAAACCGACGTCATAAAGCCATACCAGGTTACATTTGTAACTGGTAAAGATTCCTAAGTTATCAATTTATAAATCAAATCTACACCAGTTTAGCACCTAAGCCGTCAGTTTCAATGCATACAACTGATGATTAAGAGATACAATGACAATGTCTTCAAAAAAATTGATGATTATGACTGTGCTATCCAGCACAACCATGATACCCCACACGACCATTTTAATTTAGTCCTATAATTTGGTTTTAGGCCTAAAAATAATGACACAGACCAACAATGATGTTTTTGTAACAACCGACGATGAAGTTTTTTTTTTAAATAGGTCTGTAGACCTACTATCCAACTACTCAAGAGGGTGTAGAACCTGCAGTTTAGAACTATAGGTTCCATCCTATGTTCAACTTAACAATAGGACAACAAACCTAAAAAACCTATAATAACATCCACAATTCACCCCATACATGATCCATTCTCCAATTCCTTTCTCATCACATGTATAAACATAATTCTATCCATTCATATTCACATCCATTCACACACATGATACTTCATTCACATGCACCGATTCCATTCTCAATGCACCAATTTCATTCTCATGACATGTGGAAACACAATTCTCATTATATTCATTCATCTTCACATTCACATTCACACACATGTATATATTCATTATTCACATATGTGCTAATAGTTTTCTCACATCAAATTTAATGTTCACATCCTTAATGAAGGCTTGTGCCCATTGTTCTCATATCTCATCTATCTATTTTGTTGTATAGGGCCTTTTCGTATCAAACACCTTCAAAGATAATGACATATATAATTAAAAAAGTTTGATATTTTCATATTATCAAATGAAACTATTTACTTATGATGATAAAGACTATATATATATATATATATTACATTTTGTATACAGTTGATGTCAAGTGCCCCATATTTGACAATCATGTCCATATACCACATCATGTAGTATCTGAATGCCCAACCATTGTCTTGTATAGGGCACTATAAATTTCAACATACAAAATGTTAATGAACTAAAAGTAAGAAATCCTTGGAATAAATATGCACTGGAGTCAGAAAACTACATCAACATTTTGTTAAATTATCACCTTCTTTTTCTTGTCCACCTTTCCTCTAGCCTTTCTGAAATCTTTTATGGCCCTATATGTTAATGTAACACATTGAATTGCATTAGTAAATAGTCTGTAATAATATATGTTAATAGATATAAATAAAATTTACTCACATGAATAATGCCTTCTTCATTTTGTACCCCCACTGTCTACTTTGTCACCCTTAGGATCTAGATAATACACAGTTAGCATCATGGTACAATAACCAAGAACACCCAATATTTAATCCTGAGTGAAAACCAAACAAAGTAAGACTCAAAATACACAATGAAATGTAATTCTTAAGTCAAAATTATAAACAAAGTAACTAAAATTACTCAACATTGAAAGGAGCTATAATCACACTCTTTTTCTTTTTACTAAAATATTTAAATATAGTAGAACAGTATTTGGTAACAGATGAAGGTTTTTATTTACACAGATAATCAATTATGGATCTAGAAATGCTACATGGGTAGTGTGAACTCTGTACACACCCTACGTAAGTATCTGCAAAATGTATATCATGTATGTATTAATATATAAGAAAATAGGCCAATATATATAAAGAAAGGTATTTAGATATATAAGATTTCATCATATCCAAAGTCTATCATAGATGTATTCAACAAAGAATAAGTAAACATCTTGTAAAAATTATACTATTATCATGAGGTTGACCTACAATGTCCTCCTTAATATGGTTCATCATGGGCGAACCTTCTTCAAAGTTTTGTATCCATACTGCCAACCCCTTACAATTAGGATCTAATGAGTCAAATAAGTCTTTTACAACCCAACCATGTAACTGAGGAGGAGGTGGAGGTGGAGGACGAGCTATAGGGGTTTTCTTAGGAAATGTGTTCTACATATATATATTTTCATATCAATTTATATGTATATACAAATACAAACACAATGTAAATTTAGCATACATTGGTATTGATAACTCATGCTTGGGCCACACAACCACACCACCTTCTACATCACCTATTGTCTCATGCTCGGGGTGTTCATATGGTAGTGCAATCTACTTCCAAGGGTCATAGATAAGCCTCTACGTCTCATGAACTGCATCAGTGGGTAATGAAACACCATGAATCATGTCACCTTCAAGGTGTGAGTAAGATGCGCCCAGTGCAATGACATATCCTTGTAATAAAAGATGGCATGACATCAACCTCTACTAATTTTCATAGAGAATTATATATATACCAAAACTCAAACATATTATACAAATCACCATGAAAGACTACTATGTCTTAAAAATACTTACAATGGACATTCTATGTGGTGGGTCCATGCGATTACTCCCAACTACCTCTGTCATAGGAGGATCCACCTCGTATGAAGAGTGGGACACAACAGGTACTGTCTAAGGAGCTAAACAAGAAGCTTGATACTATCTCGTTACTTCCTCTATACCCTCTGCAATCATATCGTGTACCTTTTTCACTAAGAATCCCCCTTTCTAGACAAATTTGTGCTTATGCTCTGATGTCCCAAAGAAGGCTCTTATACTGACACACCAAAGATGCTCTGGGTTACCTAGAGCAACTATCAATTCATCCCTTGTGCCCTCAGGAATGAACTTGCCTTGTTTCCTTTGCTCGTGGAACTCCTGCTAATCATCATCAATAGTAATTGGTAAGTAAAACATAACAATCATCAATAGTAAATGCTCTATGATAGTTGAATTTTACCATTTTTGTAGCCGCCTCAATAGTTTTAGGGTTAGATATTTCTCCAAATTTGGTTTTCCTCCCAGCTATCCATAAATCATGGTGAGGTACATGTTTAGGAGTAGTAGAGGACTCAACGGTACAAGGAGTAGGCTGCTGAGAAGAAGATGCCTGTAATAGCTTTTAGCAAAGATTTGCATAGCCACTTGGACCCATCGTGTGGTTGTGCACATTCTTTGCATGTCTTTCTCTTTGAGCATTGCTTATAGCCTAGTTAGTCCAAAGCATATGTTAAATATGTAATACAATGAATTCATAAGAATGTATTCAAAATGAAGAGTGAGGCTTAATACCATGAATTTGTTAGTTTGTCTCTTAGCAACAAACACCTCCCACATCTTTGGGTTAAGATAGTTCCATTGCTCAGTGACTGACTTCTTCTTCTTCTCAGTGTTTTGCATATATTCTCTTGTCAGATTTATCCTATAATTCCTTAGTACCCTACCACATTGTTGCATCACCTTTTTACAATGCAGTTTTTCATCTAGGTCAAATATGCTATATAAAAGTTCATATACTTAATGGAATATTCTTAAAAATAGATTTATATAAGTTTTAGAAACAGAGTTGTAAATGATAATATCTCACAGAAAATTCCTTCCATATTATGTCTTTCTTGCCTTGATCAATTTATGCTAGGATTCTACATTTACATATGATTTTCTATGAGTATGAACCCCTATATAGGACATAAGAGAACTACAGTTCTTCCCAAAAGGATTTTCTTGATCATCAAACTCAACGACCAACTTTGGTATGTTACCCCATTGATCTAGTAACTTGTTCATCATGGTGATGCCTCTTATTATTGTTCACCAACAATGTTGCGCATCAAGATCAACAAGATCCTTAGGGCACACATCCTCATGCTAAAATTGACAAAAAACATATATAAGTCATAAACAAATAAAACTTATAAATGTGATGAAACAATACAACAATACAAACATTGTAAAATGCACATCTATGTAATAAAACAATACAACTTACATTAGTGTCATGCTGACAATGCACATCATCATGGTGCTCATCCTCACGATCATCATACTCACGGTCAGATGCAAAATTTCATATAAAAAAGTCAAACAATGTAATATAAGTGATAAAGAATGTAAAATGCTTATCTAACATTTTAGAAAATAAAAGCATGCCTCTAATATTTGGATCTTGTCTCAATTAACATTCCCTCAATGTGATATCTACACATATATAAGACAGTGTCAGCTATAATATTTGGTATTGTCAAGCCAAGTGAGAATGGACTGGAGTCATCACACTTGTCATAAAACTCTTCTTCATCTATAGGATCTGCAACGAACTACCTTTTACCATGAAGAACAACCGACCATTTTTCATTTTCAGGGTCATCGATATAAAATACTTGCTTTGCCTATGATGCCATTATGAATGGTTCACCATTCTCACCAATCTTTTCAAAATTCACTATTGTGAAACCAAATTCATCCACTACAACTCCTTTCATGTTATCAACCCAGTTACACCTAAAGATCGGAACTCTGAACTATGTGGTCAAACTCCCATCTGTCTTCAATGACATCGTAATATGACATTTTAGCTTCACGTGAACTCTTATATTTTGAACTAGAAAAATAAAACGAAGATGCTTAAAGGGTGACCCACTGTTTTGGACGACACTCTTATCATCTTGACACTTTGTGTAATATGAAAATCCCTTTATGTCAAACTCTTCATAATAAATAACATTCATTTTTGGTTTAAAGGCGAGGCATTTGATATTTTTATCAACATTATTTGGTGTTTGAGATAGTTGATGTAAGACTTTATCTTCATACCAACTAATAAATATCTTGTTATGCTCTGTAGCAAGCCACATTGAATTGGATCGGGGACATTTTGTCTTGATGAAATTGGTATGTTCGGTGAAATAAACACTCACTTCGTCAATGTTGTGTAAAATATACAAGTGTGCTTGTTCCCACAACTCACGACTGATTATTTTCACTTGTGCTACTAAAGTCCCTTTATCGTAATAGTCCTCAATATTCTTGTCATTTACATGAGCTTCATTACAACTCAAAAAGTCATTGCAAAAGTATATAACCTCCATGGACACATAACCCTCAACAATACTTCCTTCAGACTGATAATGGTTTTGAACATCACCTTTAAAAGCACTCATGTACCGCTCAAAAGGATACATCCAATGCAAGAAAACTGGTCCCAACATTTTCTCTTCCCTAGTCAAATGGAGAACAAGATGTACCATGATAATAAAGAAAGAACAAGGAAAACACATCTCAAGCTAGTACATGGTAGAAAGCACTTCTCTTTGAAACTTATTGTGATTCTCAGAATTAATAACTTTGTTGCATAGAGTGTTGAAGAAGAAACAAAGCCCAATGATTGCAAACCTTACATGCTTCAACAGTATAGATCAAATTTCCACAAGAAATATTTGTTGCGTTAGAGTGTGACAATCATGATATTTAAGACCTATCCGTTTCATATCCTTCATTGATACCAATCTATGGATATTAGAAGAGTGCCCTTGTGGTACCTTATAAGCAAGCACTCACAAAAAGTTTTGTTCTCCTTTCTAGATAATGTGTAACAAGCAGGAGGTAAATATGTCTTTCAATCACTACTAACTTCTTTTGTTGATTCTTTCCTTATGCCCATTTTGTGTAGGTCCATTCTGGATTTGATGCCATCTTTAGTCTTACATGGTATATTCAACAAAATACCAATGATGCTATCACATACATTTTTCTCAACATGTATGAAATTAATACAATGTCTAACTGCCAAAGAAATCCAATAAGGAAGATCCTAGAATATTGACCTCTTCTTGTATATTAAAGATTTGCCACTCTGTGTGGGGATGGTACTTTGTGGTTTCTTACCGAATGCATTGACAAAGTCTTTTACTCTTTCATAAACAACCTCCCCTAATATATTTTTAGGGGCACTTCATTCCTCATTCGATCCATTGAGCATTTTACATTTTACACAACCTTTGATAAGGATGAACTTTTAGAAGAAACCTTTGATGACCAAGATATACAGTCTTGCCGCCATGTTTTATTCATATAGAATCAATGTTCTTCACATATAGGGCATGCTTTGGATCCCTTTACACTATATCCATCCAAATTCCCATATTCTGGAAAGTCATTAATAGTACAAAACAACATAGCATGCAAATAAAATGTCTCTCTACATGAAGCATCATAGGTCATCACAGCTTCTCCACATAGTTTCTTTAATTCATCAATCATAGGTTCAAGATAAATATCGATATCATTGCCAGGTTGTTTAGGGCACGACGTCAACAATGACAACATGACATAATTATTTTTCATACACAACCAACGAGGAAGATTGTATGTAACAATCATAACATGTCGAGTGATATGTTGGCTGCTCAATGTGTTGTATGAATTCATCCCATCGGTGCAAATCCCAAGTCTTAGATTCCTAACTTCTTCTCCAAATTAACGGTACAATAAATCAACATTCTTCCACTGTGTGGAATCAAACACATATCATAGGATCCCATCATTATTTTTCTTTGCCTCTTCATGGCACCTTAAATTTTCCGCATCTATGGTATTGACAAACAAGCATTGAAACTGTATTATAGGTAGATACCATATCACCTAGGTAGGAGAGCTAGTTTTGGACTTCCCCAAAGTTGTCATTTTATACCTTGACGCCCCACATTTTGGACAATCTTTGAAATCGACATAGTCCTTTTAAAATAACACACAGTCATTCATGCATGCATGTATCTTCTTGACCTTCATTTCCATTGGGCACAACATTTTCTTTAATTCACATGTTGAGATTGGAAGCTAAGAATTTCTTTCAACAAAGACAACAATGACATGAAGATTTTGTCGCTCCATCAATTATTAGCCTTCAGAGTATACAATCTCAACAGAGTGCTCTGCTTCATAAAGTTAGTAAAATCTAAGTATAACAGTCTCTTAGCATCATGGGAAATGTTTCTAAATGAGGAAGGTGGATCACTATACTCTACCCACAACTATCTAGCATTGCATCAACCATGTCTATCAAAATTGGGTCATTCACATCTACATCATCAGTGGCCATTTCTTCTTCGACACAAGTACTGTTGTCGACATCTACTGATCTCATAGTTGGAATCTCTCCACGTCAATACCATTTTGTATAGCCCTATACAACACCATTGCACATGACATTACTTTTGATTTTGTCAACAATGTCGACTTTCAAGTTGTTACTGCAATTCTTACATGGAAAATAGAACCTATCTCCAGGTCATTTCCTACATTCCTCTGCAAATCTTATAAACTGACCAAGACCAATAATAAAATCTGGTATGCAGTGATTTGGAATGAACATCCATGATCTATCCATTCTATGATGAAAGAGAAAACTAGTATTAGTATTTAGGGTTTAGGGTTTACATGATATGGGTTTAGGGATAAGGGTTTATAGATGAGTGTTTATCATTTAAGGTTTAGGGATAAGGGTTTATAAATTTAGGGTTTAGGGTTTATATATTAGGATTTAGAATTTATGACTTACAAAATTAGGGTTTAGAGTTCAATAATGAATGTGGGTACCACCTATCCCAGTCTTAAATACCTAATCTCACTAATAAGTGTATAATGTGTGATTGGTTTTTAAGAAAATTTTGGTAGAATTTGCCCGTTGTTCTCAAAGTACACCGATGTAGATGGCAAATATCCACCTACATATGTACTTAGTGAACAAAGGGGGAAGTGATGAAGAACATCTTGAAAAATGAATACACATTATACACTTACATCCTAAGTGAGATCAAGTGCTCAAGAACAATCCCAAACTGAGGAATATCCAAGATTTACTCCTAATGATTAAATCTTAAATGGGTTTCTAGACCAACAAATATATGTCCAAAATTAAGGTTTACGATTCACATTAATTCAGTGTAAATAAAAACCTAACAAAAGAAGATATATGTCTAAATTAAGGTTTACAATTTAGAGTTTAGGTAAATACATAACAATTTTAGTCGAAATAAAGTTAATTTAGGTCATTCATATATCAATTTAGGTCATTCATATAACCAAATATACAAATACTTAATACATGAATTTCAATTATAAAAGAAATTATACAAGTATAATTTCTCTAATGGATATCAATTTAGGTATTAAAACTATACTTACATTTCATCAAATTACAAAAGCAATTTTATCTAAAACCCTAGTAACATTCAATAAAATTACATAGAAGATGTAGCTACAATAATAACATAGCTAGCACTAGAGTTTTAATCCATTGAATCCAATTTTTATATTTGACTTTGTTACTTGTATACAGATCCACACAAAATAGAACAAGAAAAATAGAACAACAGATGGGTTGTAGGATCTATGTACCTTTTGACGGGTTGAGCTGCCGCTATAGGAGAATAAGAGCTAGGGGTTGGAGTAGCAGCTCGGGCGAGCTCCAGTGGCAATGGCGGAGAGCAAAGTGGCTGGCACAAAGGCAGTGACTATGACTAGCACAAAAACTCTAGCAGTGACGGTCTGGGGAAAGAGGTGACGGTGTCAAGCACAACAATGTCGACCACAACAACATCGACCACAACAATGCCAACCACAAAAACACTGATCGTGGGGTTGAGCACCTAGAGCAGTGACTACGACAGACTAAGGGGACAAAATCACAATGAAATAGAGATTGGGGGAAGTTTATTTTATGTGAGTGCTATTAAGTTATCATAGTCGTTAGTTGTTTGCAAAAACCAACCACTAAGAGAATATCAGTCGATTGACAAGATGAAACCAACATGTAAGCTAGTGATATAGACGTCGATTTGCTATAAAAAACTGACACATAAGGCCATTATTTGGATTAAGACAATGGCTTGAGTAGGGTCTGAGTCATTGGTTGGTCACCAAAAACTGACACCTAACCTTTTTACTTAGTCGTCGATTCACCTTAAAAAAAGATGCAAGAGGCCATTATTTGAACCAAAAAAATTGGCCTGAGTAGTGCTAGATTCCTTTGTTTATTCTACCATAACTGACACTATAGTGCAATTTGGGAGAAACAACTTTTTTGTGGGGACATGGCATGAACCCTCTGATGTCAGTTTCTTGACATAAAACTAACACCAATTGTCCAACTTTTCACAGTTTTTCCTGCGAATCAATGCCAGTTTTACAGAGAAACAACCAACACCAGAAGTATTTTAGAGGCACATTTTATTTCATGTGAAGGTTTCTGTCATCGGTTCCTAGACAATTGATGCTTATCTTAAAATGTTTGGAGGTGAATATTTTTTTCCTGAAAAATTGTATTTCACGAGTTATATTAGACATCAATTTTGTAAAAATGTAATCGACGTTAAAGAAAAAGTGGTACCTGTGTCTTTTCTAAATCGACAAGACTTGATCAATGGTGACATTTATGCTGGTGAATCGGCATTGTTTGATCTATAGTATCATTTTTTTCAATGGAACTGACGTTAGGAAAAGTGACATTAGAGGTCAGAAATGTACTAGTGCTCCTTGCCCTTGGAACTTGATCCAAGGGTCCTCATCCCTTGATTCAAGGTGAATATTTAAGAAATCATGTCTTGGTCATGCTAGATCTAAATATATACTTCTAATTTGTCATTTTAATCAGAAAAGTGATATCTTTCCAATTAAAATACTTCCAAAACCTAATTCTTCTGTTTGTTCTTTTGATATCCCAAAATGTATGCTTTTCATGTCTTTTGAAGTGTTTAATGCTATTAAATTCACAAGCATGCTCCGTTATGGCCTAAAATATTATCTTCGCCTAATATCAGTACCTTGAACATCTTGATGTGGTAATATTCGAACTTTTCTCACCATATGAACCCTAATGTGATGTATTCTACTTAAATGACCTAATATGGAGTTGTATGAAAAAAGCCCATATTTTATGTTATAAATTATGTTCAAGTAGGATTCTAATCTCCATTAATGCTCTAAATAAGTAGATCACACCCTATAATAGGCTTGTATTTTATTATGGTACTTATTGAATGTTAATAACGACCTTATGACAAGATGTCTTATTATGCATTTAAGTGAAGTAGCGAATTTAAATATTGAACCTTGTACAAATGTTGATCTAATGTTACTCAAAATGTTCATGTGGCCTTAAAATAAGTAACTTCTCATGCCATGTATTCCTAGTTTACTTATGCATCAATCTTATACACTAAGATGAATGAGTGACCTAATCTTGACTTGATATGTGATCCAGTATGCATGTTGATAACTAGTTCTATAGTCTTGATCTAAAGATGATCTATGATACTTAAATGTAGTAGTGTAATGATTTTCATGACACCAAATCTTACATGATCTGACATGTACTCAAAGATAGTCCATCTTGCATGAAATGACTAGTTTGACTATGTTGATGCCTATGTTGCTTACCTTACTTGAATCTCATGATTTCTCTATTTTAGATTATGAAGCTCTTATGATTAGAACTCTATTTGGTACTTTTGCATCACGTAAGATCCATATGAATCCATGTGTTATGATGTATCTTGATAACAACCTTGCATGATTTAGTTAAGATAGTAGATGATATTTAGACTTAGGTGACACATCCAACTACTATGATATAATTAGGATGACCTAAATCTTGCTGATGTTAACCTAGTCATACTTATTTATAATCTTAGAATCTCTTTGTTGACTTAATTGCCAAGATCTAGTGAATCTTTCTATGTATGGTTTACAAGTCAAACGATTAATCTTATTCTCTAATCAATGTATGCTTTATCATCCTATTGGACAAACAAGTGGCATTGAACTTGCTTTTATGTGTTGGTGTATATGTCCTAGAAGAAAATTATTAGATGATGGATATAGGGATATTTTTTTTCTTTTGATTTGATTAATAAAGGAAACTTCAATTTTTCGATGTACATGTAATTACTGTGATATTGATGTACATAGTAAATGTCCTTCGAATGATTGGTACAAAGCCATGGGACTTTAAGTGCATGACTTGAACATGAGATCCTAGTGGACGGTAAGAACATTATTCTTAAATGCCCCTAGTTAAGTATTATTGAGGATAGGATAAAAATATTATATGTGAGACTAGTATGTGTGGTGACTGATAGCCATGTCTCATGGGTCATAGGTATTGGATACCAAGTTGGACACATAGGAACTTGTTAGAGAACAAGTGTACCAGAAAGGCCTGCCTTGAGAGTGATTCATACACCATTATATGATAATCATAATCAGATTGCAAATGCGATAATGGTGTTTTGTTCCTTCGACCTAAAGTTGCTACAATGGTTATATGACAATCATCACACTTTAACACCACTCAAAATGATCTTTAAGAAGGTTTCCATAAAGGTAGTGAATGGGTGTGCTGAGAATCATGCTATGCATTGTGAGTGATGTAGAAGGAATTTTCCCCTCCAGTATAACATGAGCAATATCCAAGACCTCTTAATAACTGAGACTAGAGAAATGCATGGCCATGCTCATGTGAGTCATTATATGATATTGATCTCATATATATCTTGCTAGTCTACTTGGATATCAAGGAACTTAAATTGAACATAGTGAGGATGATGTGTCCATGCCTCTAGTTCAATATGGATATTTGTGACACAAGCATTCTTAACAAGGTAACACAGGTGGTTGTTAGTTTAGTATTGTCTAACTGGTCGTACTACTTGATAGCGATGATGTGTAGCTAGACACTGCTCATTTCTTATGGATATTAATGTTGATTAGTGAATCAACATAGTATGGTGCCTACATGGTTACACTGCTCACTGGGACAAATTTTTGTTGACCTAAGTGTTATACATTGTGCATATTTTGATGATGACTTAACCATTCCATTCATATGTATCTAATATGTCTATTTGAGATTGATTTTAGGCATTAGGTACAAGAAAATGATAATTTCCATAAAGCCCTAGGTTGATCTAGTTCTAGTCAAAAGCAATGCAAATGTACTTTCTTGGATATCGCCCTAAAACTTTTAGGACAACTTTGTAACCATTTGTATTAATGCTATGACTTGTAACTAAGATGAGAAAAAATCAGGAGCACTTAATTTCAATGTTTAATCAATCTAATGACTATTTTTGAAATTCATTTTAGAATGCCTGTTCGATCGAGTTTCATCCTTGGTAAACTCAACCGACACCCTTGATGAATTTTGGAAATGTCTAGGTTTGACTGAGTTCATCTCTGGACAAACTCGACTGACACCATGCACTAGCAAATCAGATTTAAGTGATCGTCCTAGCTAGTTTCATCCATGATAAACTCGACCGATGCTTCAAATTTACTTTGTCACATAGTATAATTGGTCGAGTTACCTTTATTGAAACTCAACTGACTGCACTGTATGGAATATGCAGAAAAAGTGATTCTAGCTGTTGGAGTGTTACAAACATCAAAATAATCTACTGCAACACCCCAAAAGACTATAAATCATTCATAAGTGCTTTTAGACACTATTGGACATCCCCAACTATAAATAGGACCTCTTAGAGTTAATTCTAAGGTTCTTCCTTCATGCTATTCAAGCTCCTAGCTATAGTTTAGTACATTTAGTCCACTAGAGCCCCTTTCTCTCTCTTCCTTACACTTTAAAACATCCATATGAGTGAGATAAGCTATGTGTGAGAGAGCTATTGCATTGCAGTCTTGTAAAGCTCTCAAATCTTCCCTTTCCCAACCCCTTTCTTCAAGTGTAAAGTTGGTGAAAGCTTCTCCAAGGTGAAGGAGAAGGTGTAAAGCTTCTCCAAGTTGAAGGAGAAGGTGAAGGCTAAAGATCCTTGAGTAGAGTGGGTAATTCTTTCAAGGCGGAAGACTCGTTGCAAGAAGGGGAGCTCCTTAGCGAAAGTGTCCAACTACTTATAAGAGTGGGTAAGCCCTTGGAGAGGTTGAATACTCTAGCTCCTTAGGTCGTTGTTAGTTTAGTCTTGTCTGACCAATCCTACTACTTGGTAGCAATGATGTGTAGCTAGACACTTCTCATTTCTTATGGATCTTAATGTTGATTAGTGAATCAACATAGTATGGTGCCTACGTGGTCACACTCATAGAGATAGCTTGAATAAATACCTAATTGGACCTTATAATTGTAATAATAAATGTAGGCACCTGAAAGTAAGTTTTGAGGACCTAAATAAAATATGGAGAAAAATTTAGAAATATGTTTTGATAAGTTAGAAGTCCACATCCTGGCCAAATAGGGTTTAGGAAACCCTGCTCTCCATTCCTCTATATATGATATGTTAGGAGGCCTTCAGGGCATGTAATCATATTCTATCATTGTTTCCTCCAAGGTTTGAGAAACCTTAACAGTGACTTGGGGAGAGAAAGATGGAGGTAGAGACTAGAAACTCCAACCATCTTCAAACACTTGCGTGGATACTGTGGAGATGTCTTCACATAGAAAATTTGTTCTGGATGAAGATCTTCACCAATGGCATGTGAATTGTCTTGATAAAAGAGCAGAGAAATCCGCTACAGGCATGGACAATAGAATGACTTGACCCACCAAAAACACAAATCGAGGAAGGGTGTCCTTAGTGGAACACTGTGATATGCTACCTTAGGCATGCAAATCAACATAGAGGACCCCAATGGTGGAATGGTGTGATCCTTCACACATGCATGATAGGACACTATGATCTTCTAAAGTTAACTTTGGTGTCATATTCGACATCAACAGAGCTATCTCTATGACCTTGGGATCTATGTAGATTGCTGAAGGATTCCCATGATCCATCATTGACAATCATCAGTGGATTTCTATGATTATACAACAGAAAAATAGTTTTTCACTCACATCCCAAGGCAACTCCCAGAGTGCTAAATACCCTAGAAAGGAGTTCATATTACTAATCCAATGAGACCCAAGTGAGGTGTATATTGGAGGGTCTAGATCTACACTGAGCATTACAATTTGAATCGTTCGAACCTCTTCCATGTTAAGGTATAAATTTGTAAACCCTAATTTGGTTGTCTTGTATTAGATGAATCCCAATCGAAGGATTCTTGAGAAGTTTATTTGTTTCACTATGTTATCTATTCTTGAGATTCCTACAGTGGTAATAGAGCTACTCTAATGCTCTTTACCAGATTTTTCAATTATGAATTGAGGTCGTTGGATGACGATAGCACACATATTTCATATGATGAAATTAATTAATGTACAAATTCAGTTAATGGCAATGTTTCGAGTAATATAAGTATATTATGATATGATAATATATGTATATGTATATATATATATATATATTTATATGCAAATCCAAAGAGAAACCTCAAAATGGTTTTGTTTGGTGTGTGATGCGTGATTATGGCAAACCCTAATTGTGATTGCTTTTATTACATGTGGTTGATTGTCTGTAATTATTAATACTTCTTGCATCTATGTAGATCGCTGAAGGATTCCCATGATCTATCACTGCCAATCATCAGTGGATTTCTATGATTATACAATAGAAAAATAGTTTTTCACACACATCCCGAGGCAACTCCCAGAGTGCTAAATACCCTAGAAAGGAGTTTAGATTGCTGATCCAATGAGACCCAAGTGAGGTGTATATTGCAGGGTCTAGATCTACACTGAGCATTACAATTTGAATCGTTCAAACCTCTTCCATGTTAAGGTATACATTTGTAAACCCTAATTTGGTTGTCTTGTATTAGATGAATCCCAGTCGAAGGATTCTTGAGAAGTTTATTTGTTTCACTGTGTTATCTGTTCCTAAGATTCCTACAGTGGTATTAGAGCTACTCTAATGCTCTTTACCAAATTTTTCAATCATGAATTGAGGTCGTTGGATGACGATAGCACACATATTTCATATGATGAAATTAATTAATGTACAAATTCGGTTAATGGGAATGTTTCGAGTAATATAAGTATATTATGATATGATAATATATATGTATATATATACATATATATATATATATATATATATATATATATGCAAATCCAAAGAGAAACCTCAAAATGGTTTTGTTTGGTGTGTGATGCGTGATTATGGCAGACCCTAATTGTGATTGCTTTTATTACATGTGGTTGATTGGCTATAATTCTTAATACTTCTTGCATGTTGTACCTTCTCTAATTACTCCATGGTAAGGCTTCACACCTTATTCCCCTCAAATGTAACTCAAGGTTTCTCTTATAAATGATGTAATAATTTTAGGATAGTCTAGGATATAAGATATCAAACATGGTGGACATGAAGAATGATGAATGCAAACAGTCATCAACAATGATGGATTGTCCATGGTGGCCACTGGTAATTGAAGAATGCAAGAGGGTTTATTGTTTATTTATGCATGTGATGCAGGAAACCTTAGATGACCTCAATCCTCCATTAGCTTGGAAGGATTGTTCTAGGGGCCATAATCATCACATTTTAATTTTATCACTTGTGGTACTTGCTTATATATATGATATATAATATATGCATATATGGTGATTGGATGTGTATATGTATTATACAAAATCCCTTGTTAAAATACTAAACTTATATGCTTTCCAACATACGATACACATCAAAGCCTTGACTGATTTATGTGGGTTTGCCAAAGCGAGGTGCATTGTCCATCTTGGTGAGGTGTGAGGTAAATGTGTGGTTTTGCCAAAGTAGGGTAAAAAGTCTTATGAGTATCAACATTTGGGTTCGGCTTAACTAGGTAAAGTTAATAGGATTAGACACCTAGAGGCATGAAAATGGGTGTTCCATATGATGGAATTTTAACAGTGGTTGTTCCCCATCCATCTTGAGGGTTGCATGTGATGCAATTGGAAAATTTTGTCTATCTAAATAATTGAGTTGTGAGCGGTCAACCAAAGTTGACTCATGATCTAATGAAGTATGGACCTCATCTTACTAGAAAGTTATTCAATTTAACTCCTTGGATTAATACCGAGGGCTATTAATTCAAAGAAAATAGTGGGAGTAAATGTTTAATTAAAGGCCCAATTTGATCCAAGACTTTCAAATCAAACTTTTAATTCCTACTGATTTTTCTTTGTAGATCACATGGCAAATAACAATAACCTTTCATTGCGCTTAGTCCTTGAGAAGGACAAGCTCAATGGGACAAATTTTTGTTGACCTAAGTGTCATACATTGTGCATATTTTGATAATAACTTAACCATTCCATTCATATGTATCTAATATGTCTATTTGAGATTGATTTTAGGTATTAGGTACAAGAAAAGGATCATTTCCATAAAGCCCTAGGTTGATCTAGTTCTAGTCAAAAGCAATGATAATGTACTTTCTTGGAAATCACCCTAAAACTCTTTGGACAACTTTTGTAACCATTTTTATTGATGCTATGACTTGTAACTAATATGAGAAAAAATCAGGAGCACTTAATTTGTATGTTTAATCAATCTAATGACTATTTCTAAAATTCATTTCAGAATGCCTATTCAATTGAGTTCCATCCTTGATAAACTCAACCGACACCCTTGATGAATTTTGGAAATGTCTAGGTTTGACTGAGTTTATCTCTGGACAAACTCGAATGACACCATGCACTGGCACACCAAATTTAAGCGATCATCCTAGTTTCATCCATGATAAACTCGATCGATGCTTCAAATTTGCTTTGTCACATAGTATAATTGGTCGAGTTACCTTTATTGAAACTCAACCGATTGTATTGTACAGAATGTGTAGAAAAAGTGATTCTAGCTATTGGAGTGTTACAAACATCAAAATAATTTGCTGCAACACCTCAAAAGACTAGAAATCATTCCTAAGTGTTTCTAGACACTACTGGACATCCCCAACTATAAATAGGACCTCTTGGAGTTAATTCCAAGGTTGCTCCTTCATGCTATTCAAGCTCCTAGCTATAGTTTAGTGCATTCAGTCCACTAGAGCCCCTTTCTCTCTCTTCCTTACACTTCAAAATGTCCATATGAGTGAGACGAGCTATGTGTGAGAGAGATATTGCATTGCAGTCTTGTAAAGCTCTCAAATCTTCCCTTTCCCAACCCCGTTCTTCAAGTGTAAAGTTGGTGAAAGCTTCTCCAAGGTGAAGGAGGTGTAAAGCTTCTCCAAGTTGAAGGAGAAGGTGAAGGCTAAAGATCCTTTTTTTTTGGTCGCGCAAAAAATCCTGTTACTATGAAAAACCAAAACTTTGGGTACATAAAACACCCCTAAGAAAGACTAAAATATCCCCAATCCCCACACAGGGGGATAAAAAGAGATCCGACCAGAGAAACCTCAAAGCTGAAACAAGTCAGAGGGAGAGACAGAAGATACAAACCACATAGACTCAGTAGGAAGACAAAAGCTACATACATGACCAATAAACGTACCCACAAATACGCCCATATGAGACCACAGACCAGCTACCAAACACAATGATCCAAAACCCCCTATCCCACTCCCAAACGAGGATTTAGATGGATCACAAAAGAGTTAAAATGGAGGATGTAGGCCTGCCACACGCTACCTCCTCCCCTGGCATATTGGCATATTGGAAGACTTGTTGCAAGAAGGGGAGCTCCTTAGTGAAAGTGTCCAACTACTAGCTCGAAGGTTAGGTAAGTCCTTGTAAGGTTTATTGGCTCCTTTTTGTCCTTAAAAAGGAAGACTAGGTATCCTTGAGCTTGACCTCTATAGGTAGTGGATTGACTTTCTCCTAGTTTGGAGATTGAAACCACTCTACATAGCTTGTTCTTGATCTCATTCAATCTCTCTCATCCTTGCTATGTATGTTTAGATTGCACATACAATTCCATATTTGCAATAGTTTCAATTGAAGTAACTTGAAGGTCTAACAAATTTTGTTTGAGTTCTTTTAGCTCTATTCACCCCCCTCTAGAGCCCTTTTGTCCAACAAGTGGTATCGGATCCATGATATCCTCTACCAAATATTCCATGAGATGGGAAGATGAACGATAACCTTCTAGGTCCTCTCAACTTGGAGGGTGGGTTCTCCATGATACCTTGAATCTTCAACGACACAAACTTTTTCTATTAGAAGAGAAGGATGCAATTCTACTTGCAAGAAATGAGCTATGACATGCATAAAGTAGTCATTCTTCCCTACAAGGAGCCAACCAAAGATGTTGCCACTTGGGATGCAGCTACACTCAAGAAGGCACAACTGAATGTAAATGCTATAAGCATCATCTGTGCAACCCTCACTCCTTTCGAGTTCAACCAGATCTCTTCTTAAGATACAACCCATGAGACATGGAACAAGATGTGCATCACCTATGAAGGGACCAAGAAAGTCAAGGAGTCTTAGATATACATGATCAATGGTCTCTTTGAGAACTTCAAGATGGGTAACAAGGAGAGAGTTGCCAAGATGTACACTAGACTCAACACCATCATCAATGGGCTTTCTTATTTGGGCCATACCATGCATAGAGGTACCATCAACTCTAAGATTATAAGGTCTCTTACTAAGAGATGGGAATCCAAGGTGACTTCAATTGAAGAAGTTAGAAGCCTTGGTGACATTGCCACTGAAGAGCTCATTGGCAACCTTCAAGCTCATGAGCCAAGACTTGACAAGCAAGAGGAAGATGAAAAGTAAGAAGAGAAGGAATCAAAGAAGATCAAAGACAATGCATTCAAAGCTCAATTGGAGGCCATTGTTCTCCAACAACAACTTGCTTTCTGGTTCTATCCTCCTTCCTCAAGTGAAGATGAAGCCCCTAGTGACCATGAAGAAAACTATTCCAAGGGGAAGCATTTTAAAGGAAATCTCTCCTCCTCATCTACTCCAAGGTGCTATGAATGTGGCCAAAAAGGACATTACAAGAATGATTGAGACCAAGGCAAATAAGTCCTACCACAAGAGTAGCTCCAAGAATAAGGAGGACTATAATAACGGTGGAAAATATAAGAGGAAGGATAAGAATGATGGAAGAAGCAAATATGCAACCCATGCCGCATGGGAGGAGTCATCTTCTAGTGTTTCCAACTCAAATGAGGGAGAATGACACCTTGCTCTCATGGCCTATACAAGTGATGATATAGGTGAGGTAAGTGAGATAAGGTCAAATAAACTTTCTAAAGAAGCCATCATTGATGTGCTTAATGCTTCCCACTCTTCGTATTCTCAATGCAAATCAAAGAAGAAGAGGTTAGGAAGATTATTGATGATTTACATGCTAATATTGATTTGCTTGAGAAAAATGAGAAATTGCATCTTGATAGTATTGATTCTTTGCAAGGCCAATTTCTTGATCTTGAGCTCCAATACAATGAAATTGAAGTAGAGAAGGGTATCTACCTTAAGAACATCAATAGTCTTAAGGAAGAAAACCAAACCCGCCTTGATGAGCTTGTCTTAATTAGAAATGAAAATGACGATCTTAGACTTTCTTGTGATGCTATTAAAGATGAAAATTGAATCGATCTTGATGAAGTTATCATGCTTAAAACTGAAAATGCTAGATTGCTAGCTCAAGTTAATGATATTTCTTCTAGACCTTTATTGCCTAGTAATGAGGTAGCTAGCATTACTCTTAAGAGAGATTCTTATCATACTAAAGTCCTCTATTTGGAGATCGACTTGCTTCATACTCAAGATGATTTAGCTATTCTTTCTTCAACTATAATTACTCTTAGTGATGATAATCACAACCTTAGAACTTCCTTGTAGAAATTCCTCAATGGGAAAAAATGCCTCAATGAAGGATTAGACCACTCTGCCAAACATAGTGGTAAAAGTGGTTAGGGATATGAGGGATCTCCCTAGAGTAAGAGCAAGGGTAATGGTAAGAAAAAGAGCAAGGACCTCTAATCTTCCATGGAGAGTCATCCAACTCTAAGAACCATATGGTTTGTGTACATTGCAAGAATGATGACCATTACTCTACTTATTGTCCTTACAACGAAAAGGGGACCAACCCAAAGATGAAATTGGTCCCCAAGATCACTTTGGATCCCAAGGTTTTAGTTGAGCACCGACATCTTCCTTTCTTGTAGGTAAAAAGAAATTAGATTACTAATAATGGATGCTCCAAGCATATGACCAGTGAGATAAACCATTTCAACAACTTCACAAAGAAGAAAGGAGGATCAATGACCTTTAGTGACAACAACAAAGGTAAAGTGATAGGTGAGGGTGATTTCAGTGATTCACAATGCATCAAGAATGTTCTTCTTGTGGATGAACTGTTGGGTTTTAGGAGAGGCAGAGAAGGCAGCAGAAACAAAAATTTTCTCCCCAAACCCAGAACAAGGAAACACGTCAACGTCTATACAATAGGAAAGGATGGTTTGTGGAATCATACCTTATCCCGAGGCTTGCTCGGAGACAATACCTCGGGGCTTGCGCGGTCTTCACCTACGGTCTTGGACGGTGTCTGTGCAGCTCCTGGTCACACCAGGACTGACGACTCCTGGTCTCACCGGGACTGTTGGGATTGACAGTTGTCCTCTGAGTGGCAGAAACCTCCCGCCTCTGAAGTAGTCCACACAGACCACCTGGAACTCCAATCTCCTTATCCCACAAGGAATTGGAAGGAGTCACACCCTCCTGTCAGCGTACTAGTCACCAACACACTCTCCTGTCACCAGTCGCAACTGCAGTTATCTTTCCCTTGCTGTGCCTCCCTTATCGGGTAGCACTTTCTTGGGCTCTCTCAGTTACCAAAACCAGAGAGAAAGACAACTTTGTAGAGCAACAGGTTGCACTGAGTTTTCTTTGAGAAGCCCCCAATACCCCTATATATATAGGAGGGTCATGGGACAGGGTTCTCCATCCCGGGCAATGCGGGACTAAAAGCAGGAGTAGAAGGGTTCGAGATTTTCCACAAAACAACCAACTCGCAACCTGAACCGATCATTTCACAATTGAAACGGTCGGTTGGGGACCTGAGCTGGTCGGTTGACACCTCAACCGATCGGTCGGGACCCATGAAATGGTCAGTTCACTTCTGAACTGGTCGGTTCGTGGTCCTGGTCAATTCCTGATTGACTTTCCATCTTTTGTTTCTAATTGGTATCAAATACCAATCCTTGTTCCAATCAAATTGGGCAAGTGAATTGAAAGGAAAATTCTCACCAATCTTACTTTCCCAACTTGCTCGGTTGCACCAGTTGAATCGATCATTTCAACACTTGAAGCAATTGTTTCACCCTGTCCATGAGCCAATCGACTCACAACCTGAGCCGATCGGTTCATCATATGAGCCGATCAGTTGGGAGTGCATATTGTGTAGAAATAGTCAATTACAGTTTCAATCAATTTGATACTCTAATCAATCAGTCCAACACCTTGAACATTATGATACTGAGCTATCAATTAATTGAGTGTTTAATTGAACTACTAAACTCCTTTAGTAATCAATCTAAACATTATTTGTGGACAAAACTCCTCTTCCAAGTTAAATCCTATGTGTGTGACCCTTCAAGTCCTTTTCACATTGGCAGTGAAAGTCCATAACACTTATGACTTCACAAGCAAAGAGCGGTGCCTAGTCACACATCAGTGCTACCCAAGTGAAAAAGAAAGTTGGAGAACAAATTTCAATCCTACAATCCGTGAATGGTGTTACATTGAATGTATAATTCCTTTGTCACTGATATCCCGAATGAACTCAAGGCATGGAATAGTCATCCTGTCAATGTTCATTCACTTTCTTGATCTCAGAGTAGATTGGAAGAGATATGTATGACATCAATATCACATACTGATTCACACATGCGTGTGCACGCCTATTTCAATCCTACTCATCAAGTGGTCTTGGATATCAAACTCCCTTAGGAGGGACAAATCCCATATCTATCACTCACCCCTCAAAAGCCCCATGTGTCAAAGCCACCCAATCATCACCTTTATAACAACCCATGTTTTAGGACTGCGTTTGATGATGTCAAAGTGTGCCCAATGACATGTGTTGAGTGTAGTGATTTCAGGTCAAAGAATCACACTCACCACCATCACTGTGAGTACTGACTGTGACTACCATGTCATGGTTCCATGTGTCAAACTCACGGTGGGTCTGTCCGGTACACTTGTTCTCTAATAAGTACCTATGTGTTTGGTTTGATATCTCTATATCATGACTAATGAGATTCTGTCATCAACCAACACCACAATCTAGTCTTGTGTGTCATTGTTGTTTATCTACCTTCTACAATGACATCCGACTAGGGACATAACAAGAATGTACAAACTCTTAGCATCTGTATGATCTCATCGTTCAGGTCCTGAACCTGAAGCCATACGTCATTGAGTACTGTCATTCTCTAGACATTCAATCTATTCTGTCACTATCTCATATGACTGAACCAGAAAGAATTGGAAGCTTGCCTTTGATGTTTATCAAATCAATCTTAATGTATCCCACCAATCATCCCATGATTGGCTCTCAGGGCATACATACCAACAGACTCCCACTTGCACTGCGAGCCAATCACCCTTGAATCATATTCATAGTGATCTTCAAACATGTCCCACATGTTACTGTGCTCTTGTGCCAACATAGTGATTTATGGCAACACCTTGCCAAAGTCAGTATAAATTGCATGTCTCACATCTCTTCGTTGTACATCACACGTATGATATGGAGTTGCCATAATATGTGATCTAGTATTCCTTTGCTAACCTTTAGCCACATTGCATGATCAAGGATTCCATACTTGTCATCAATGAGCGGAATATCTATAAGTTCATCTCATGAACTTCCAGATCCATATAGTATCCACTACGGTTCTCTAACACATATATACTCGACATTTCCTTTAAAATGGTTTTATTGGAACAACTTCCAATTATCAACAAAATTTCACTTTTATATATCCTATATATATTTTGTGATTAATTTTCTGTCCTTTTGGAAGTTCGCATCAATGTAACTCTTTACATCGAACTCTTCCTTATCTCCATAGAACTAGTACTTCTCAAGTACTTATCAAGTTCTTATGGTTTCTAGTAACCCTTACTGGAAGTAGACAGACATCCACTCGTCATGTCCCACATACGAGTTATCAGGATGAGCACATCATATTGTCATGTCCTACATACAAGATGATGAATGCATTTTGTTCTTGCCATGCAAGATAATGGGATGATTACATACATGATAGATCCATATCTATTCTTCGTGTTCCCATTCTTCATAAGAATTGGACACTTGGCCTTGGGATACTAACTCCATGTATCATGGACAAGTTTTCTCCCACTGAATCTGTGCATACTGAACATTTCAGTACAGATTGCCAATGTATGCTCTCTCTTTTCAGGTCAAGAGGTTTTCAAGAACTATCTCTATAGATCTCTATTCCTATCACATAGGAAACATCTCTATCTTCCTTAAAATAATTTCCACTTTTGGATTTCCATTTTAGAACATTTCCATTTCACATCAACATGTGGAATGTGAACACGCTCCCACTAAATCACAGGTCCCTTCTTTATCTTTGACATATCAGTCAAACCCTTTGACTATATCATCAAAGTAAAGATCCAATTCTGAGTTGCTTGTACTCAATCAATAACATTGATTAGTCCATTGTAACTTATAGACTTCATTTGCATTAATGGATTCATAAACCTTATAGGTTGTGTCACGTACACATCCTTGTTTTATTCCTCATAGGGATGCGGTTTTAGTATCCATATGCCAAATGTCTTAGTCATTAAGTTGCAATCAACAAGCATCATCCTTCTCAAAATGTTATCCATGTGTCTTAACACTTAAGACATATTCACACTTATGGATTTTATTCCAATGGGTTCTACCATCAAGGTCATACCTTATGGTTTATATGGATGTCATTTAGGATGTAATGGTCATAAACCATAAATCAAAATCTGGTTCCTCATATTCATCTAGATAGTTGACTCATCACATGACCAACTCATCATATAGATAATTGAGGTGTATCTGTTAAGGATATAAGAACTCACAACTCCTTGTGATTCTCAATGTCCTTTATTAGTGTGGGGTATTCTTTTATTAAGAAGAATTCAGTTATTTGATAATCATTCTCTAACTCCTTAGAGTACAATTCCTTCTTGATTTAGACATCACCATTCCTTAATCATGAGTTCACTATGATACACTATCATAATCACTCATAAGGATCTCAAACATTTGGTCCAAGTATTTCATTCATTGATCTCATCAAGAATTGACACTTTACCAAATTTGCACTTCATCTATGATAATCTTGAACACTTCAAGATATTCATATTGGTATTTCTCTAAACACCATTTGAAGTATTAGCATTTGTTCCAATAGGTATGTAAATACATCACATGTATCATACCTAATAGGATAATCATTCTCCCACTACCTTTAGTGAAGATTGATTAATCATGTTCAAGATATTCATGTCTCTTACTGGTTCTCTAACCAAAAGAGTCTAGATTTATCCATCATATGGAAACTAGAAATGAATTTCTCATAATTGATGCTAAATTGATTGTTTCAGTTATCTATAACTTTTAGGTATCATTTTATCTTATGCATATCAAATACCACAAGATAAACAAGGCATTGCCACAAAGATCATATCTTTAGAAATTGAAACATCTCTTTATTGATTGCCATCATTGTCATACAATATGCAAAAATAAAGTGTTTCTATCTATTGGCAAATATGAAATAACAGTTCATAACTGTATTACATGCCTTTTAGGCTGAAAATAAACTAAATTACTCCTATCTATGGCAGCAACACTTGCCTCATTTATTGAGTGCTTTACACTTTACATCTTGGTATCATATACCTCAAAAGTGTTACAAGTTTACTTTCATGACACCTTTAAGTAGAGACATCAGTCACCTCCTCCTTCTTTTGTTCTTCTAGATAGAGAGGACAATTCCTTTTCCAATGTCCCGGCTTTTGATAATGGTGGCAATTTCCTTTCTTGGTCACGCCTCCCTTGGCCTTGAGAGCTGAAGACGACTTGGGCTCCTGGCTAGCATAAGAACCTTTCTTAGCTTTGCCCTTGCCCTTGCGCTTGGACTTTCCTTTCTTGCTCGTGATCACCATCACAGACTTAGGCTTGCCCTTCTTCATCTGTATCTCGACTGTCCTCAACATGCCCAACAACTCTGAAAGTGGCCTATCAAAGTTGTTCATGTTGTAGTTCATCATAAACTGACTGTAGGATTCTGGCAACGATTGCAGTATCATGTCAGTAGCCAACTCTTGGCTCAGTGGAAATCCCAGTCTTGTCAGGTTCTCCACATACCCAATCATCTTGAGTGTGTGAGGACCAACTGGATCTCCTTCTGTCATGACACACTTGAACAGTGCCCTCGAGACATTGTATCTCTCTTGCCATGCTTGATCTTCATACATGTTCCTAAGATGCTGAATCATCTCAATGACACCCATGTTCTCATGTTGTCTCTGCAACTCGTGGTTCATAGAGCACAACATCAAGCACTTTGCATCAATGGCATCATCAGAATGCTTCTTGTAAGCATCCCTTTCTGCCTTTGGTGCATTAGGAGCAGGTTCCTCTAGAATTGGAGTATCCAGGACATAGAGCTTTCGCTCTTGAGTGAGAACAATTCTCAATGTCCTATACCAGTTGTGGAAGTTTGTCCCATTTAGCTTGTCCTTTTCAAGGACCGATCACAAAGAAAAGTGATTGTTGTTTTTTGCCATTTGTACTACAAAAGGAAATATGCAATTTTAGTCCAAAAACTCATTTTTGATTTATTTGATTGATTTGAAAAGTTCACGATATAATTAGTCCTTTAATTAATTATCGCTCCCACTATTTTACTTCAAATTGATAGCCCTCACCATCAATTTGGAAGATTGCAGCGTACAACCTTCTACTGGGCAAGATCCTGAAATCCTCTAAGTCATGGACCAGCTAGGGCTATCACCCACAACTTAGATCTCTCAGGTAGGCAACTCTTGCCAATTGCATCATATGCAACTCTTGATAAGATTTCATATGCAACTCCTTACCATGATCACCTCCATGCCTCAAGGTGCTGGATCCTATCTAGGTCACCTTGTTAAGTCTGACCCAAAGCCAACACGATGAATATGCACCCTGCTTGGGAAGACCCACATATCCATCCTTCACGCTTCCACGAGATAGACGGTGCACCATGCTAGGGCGTGCCCACACTTGGTCGATCAAGCTTTTCACGTGTGTCGCATTTGGAAGGCATCTAAAACTTAATATTTAATGAGGGATTTGATTTTTATATACATATACATATCCAATCACCACAATACATAGTACGTATCATATACATGCTATATCCCACAAAAAACATGCAAAATGATAAAAGCGATGATTATGGCCATCCTAATGTGATTCCTCGAGCCAAGAGGAATCATGGTCATCTAGGTCTACATCACATGCAACCTGTACAAGACGAACTCTGTGCTTTGTCTTTTTGGGTTTGATCAACTCATCACATGAATGATCGGCTCGCCATCATACTGGTTGGCTGGGTGCCACCAGTTGATCGGTTGGCTCCTCCAACCGATCGGTTCACTTGGTTGTCGTGCATCTCTTCATGGCTGCCACCCGCTCATCTCGCTCCTCGAACCGGTCATCAACCAATCGACTCACTCCTTGAACCGATCGTCTCGAACGTCAACCGATCGGTTCACTCCTTGAACCGATCGTCTCAGCTGTCATCAGGATGTCCTCCATTCTTCGACATAACAAGAAATAAAAATCTATCCTATTTTACATTATAAAAAGAGAAACCCCGAGTTACATTCGGGGGGAGCAAAGGTAGGAAAGAAATCTCAAATTAGTTCGAGTTACATCAGGAATAGGAGAAGGAAGATCGGTGCACAGACCGAGATGCAAGCAACCACATACAACCATACACAGATAGGGTTTATTGGCCATAACCACGCTATACATACACCACAAAACTCATTTAAGGGTGACACATATTGAGTGCATTAATAATACATATCATATATGTAAATTGGGATTTGTGGATTTAGGATTGGACATGCATAAAGCCAATTTTATTCCCATCGTATGCAATAAATAAAGGCGACAAACCAAAATTGATCATATCGATAATCCCTAAAGTATAGAGCAGTTGACGTGGCTCTGACACCACTGTTGGGTTTTAGGGGAGGCAGAGAAGGCAGCGGAAACAAAAATTTTCTCCTCAAACCCAGAACAAGGAAACACGTCAACGTCTATACAATAGGAAAAGATGGTTTGTGGAATCATACCTTGTCCCGAGGCTTACTCGACGACAATACCTCGTGGCTTGCGCGGTCTTCAACTATGGTCTTGGACGGTGTCTATGCAGCTCCTGGTCGTACCGGGACAAACGACTCCTGGTCTCACCGGGACTGTCGGGATTGACAGTTGTCCTCCGAGCGGCAGAAACCTCCCACCTATGAAGTAGTCCACACGGACCACCTGGAACTCCAATCTCCTTGTCCCACAAGGAATTGGAAGGAGTCACACCCTCCTGTCAGCGTACTAGTCGCCAACACACTCTCCTGCCACCAGTCGCAACTGCAGTTGTCTTTCCCTTGCTGTGCCTCCCTTATCGGGTAGCACTTGCTCGAGCTCTCTCGATTACCAAAACCAGAGAGAACGAAAACTTTGCAGAGCAACTGGTTGCACTGAGTTGTCTTTGAGAAGCCCCCAATACCCCTATATATAGGAGGGTCATGGGATAGGGTTTTCCATCCCGGGAAATGCGGGACTAAAAGCAGGAGTAGAAGGGTTTGAGATTTTCCACAAAACAACCAACTCGCAACCTGAACCGATCGTTTCACAACTGAAACGGTCGGTTGGGGACCTGAGCCGGTTGGTTGACACCTCAACCGATTGGTTGGGACCCATGAAACAGTCAGTTCACTTCTGAACCGGTCGGTTCGTGGTCCTGGTCAGTTCCCGATTGACTTTCCATCTTTTGTTTCTAATTGGTATCAAATACCAATCCTTGTTCCAATCAAATTGGGCAAGTGAAACGAAAGGAAAATTCTCACCAATCTTACTTTCCCAATTTGCTCGGTTGCACCAGTTGAATCGATCATTTCAATACTTGAAGCAATCGTTTCACCCTATCCATGAGCCGATCGACTCACAACCTGAGCCGATCGGTTCACCAAGCTGAGCCGATCGGTTCATCATATGAGCCGATCGGTTGGGAGTGCAGATTGTGCAGAAATAGTCAATTGCAGTTTCAATCAATTTGATACTCTAATCAATCAGTCCAACACCTTGAACATTATGATACTGAGCTATCAATTGATTGAGTGTTTAATTGAACTAATAAACTCCTTTATTAATCAATCTAAACATTGTTTGTGGATAAAACTCCTCTTCTAGGTTAAATCCTATGTGTGTGACCCTGCAGGTCCTTTTCACATTGGCAGTGAAAGTCCATAACACTTATGACTTCACAAGCAAAGAGAGGTGCCTAGTCACACATCAGTGCTACCCAAGTGAAAAAGAAAGTTGGAGAACAACTTTCAATCCTACAATCCGTGAATGGTGTTACATTGAATGTATAATTCCTTTGTTACTGATATCCCGAATGAACTCGAGGCATGGAACAGTCATCCTGTCAACGGTCATTCACTTTCTTGATCTCAGAGTAGATTGGAAGAGATATGTATGGCATCAATATCACATACTGATTCACACATGCGTGCGCACGCCTATTTCAATCCTACTCATCAAGTGGCCTTGGATATCAAACTCCTTCAGGAGGGACAAATCCCATATCTATCACTCACCCCTCAAAAGCCCCATGTGTCAAAGCCACCCAATCATCACCTTTATAACAACCCATGTTTCAGGACTGCGTTTGATGATGTCAAAGTGTGCGCAACAACATGTGTTGAGTGTAGTGATTTCAGGTCAAAGAATCACACTCACCACCATCACTGTGAGTACTGACTGTGACTACCATGTCATGGTTCCATGTGTCAAACTCACGGTGGGTCTGTCTGGTACACTTGTTCTCTAACAAGTACCTATGTGTTTGGTTTGATATCTCTATATCATGACTAATGAGATTCTATCATCAACCAACACCACAATCTAGTCTTGTGTGTCATTGTTGTCTATCTACCTTCCACAATGACATCTGACTAGGGACATAACAAGAATGTACAAACTCTTAGCATCCGTATGATCTCATCATTTAGGTCCTGAACCTGAAGCCATACATCATTGAGTACTGTCATTCTCTAGACATTCAATATGTTCTGTCACTATCTCATATGACTGAACCAGAAAGAATTAGAAGCTTGCCTTTGATGTTTATCAAATCAATCTTAATGTATCCCACCAATCATCCCATGATTGGCTCTCAGGGCATACATACCAACATGAACTACATCAAAATTTAATTAGTGTTAGCCAATTATGTGATAATGGTTATTGTTCTTTTTACCTCGCTTGAATGCTTGCTTTTAGATTACCTCTCCTACAATGTTATATATAAGAGAACTAGAAATGGAAACCTTTATGTTATTGTGCTTGATTCTTTTAAGCCTATTGTTGGTAGATGCCTTATTTTTGACAAGAATGATATATCTTTATGGCACCGTAGGCTTGGTCATGTAAATATGCATCAGTTGAAGAAGTTGAGTAAAAAGGAATTGGTTAAGGGACTTCTTAAATTGGATTTGAGAAGGATGAGGAATGCCAACCTTGCACACAATGAAAGAAAAAAAAATCCTTCTTTAAATTCAAAGGAGTCCTTAGTACCAAAAGAGCTCTTGAACTTCTTCATATTGATCTATTTGGACCTATGAGAACTCAATCACTTCATGGTAGCAAGTATTGCCTTGTGATTCTTGATGACTTTTCTCACTACACATAGACATTCATTCTTGTTTCTAAAAGTGATACTCTTGATTATTCTCGACTTTTTGCATGGGCTGAAAAGGAAGCTTATTTCTGGATCATCTCTATCCACAATGACCATGAGGGAGAGTTTGAAAATGACTTGTTTGAATACTTTTGTGAGGAATTTGGTTACATGCACAACTTTTCTTCCCCTCGTACACCTGAACAAAATGGGGTTGTAGAGCAAAAGAATAGGCTGCTATAGGAAATGGATACAACCATACTTTTAGAGTATGCCACTCCAAAGAAGTTTTGGACCGAAGCAGTTAGGACCTCATGTTTTATGCAAAACTGGGTTTTCACTCATTCATCCTTAAAGAAAACCCCCTATGAGCTATGGTGTGGTAGAAAGTCCTCTATTGTTTTCTTTCATGTTTTCAGTTATCCTTGTTTTTTTTAACACCAAGGACTCTCTCGACAAGTTTGATGCAAAATCTTTCAAGTCTTTCTTTCTTGGCTATAACACTACTATCAAGGCTTATAGAGTGTTTAACATCGAATTGTCTAAAGTAGAAGAATCTATCAACATTAAATTTGTTGAAACTAACCCCTCTATTTTCAAGAATATTGTAAATGATGATGTTATAGATGAGGTGATTCCTTGCTTGAAAGAGCTCAACATATTAAACAAAGGAAAAGAGGTAGTAGTAGATGAATAAGAGAAATAAGAAGAAAAGAAGGATCCAACTCCCCACTTTGAAAGGCATAATCCTAAAGAGATAATCATAGGTAATCCTTTTGAAAGGGTGAAGACACGGTTTGCATTCAACAAAGAACAAGCTGACAATGCCTTCATCTCACAACTTGAGCCCAAGAATGTGTAAGAAGCTCTTAAAGATGATGAATGGATCCTAGATATGCAAGGAGAAGTTCGATAAGAACAAAGTGTGGACCTTAGTGCCAAGACCAAATGATAGGAAGACCATTGGAACTAAGTGGGTATACCACAACAAGCTAGATGAAAATGGCAAAGTGGTCAGAAACAAAGCAAGGTTAGTTGCTCAAGGTTACAACCAACATGAAGGTATTGATTTTGATGAAACTTATTCTCCTATTGCTAGACTTGAATATATAAGAATGCTACTTGCCTTTACTAGCTATAAGAATTCCTTGCTTTATCAAATGGATGTTAAAAGTGTATTTTTGAATGGTACAATAGATGAGTAAGTCTTTGTGGCTCAACCTCCCGGCTATGAACACGATAAACATCCTAACCATGTTTATTTGTTGCAAATAGCTCTCTACATACTCAACCAAACCCCTAATGCTTGGTATGAGAAATTAAAGAACTTTTTAATGGACGATGTATGTATCATGGGCAAAGTTGAATCAACCCTTTTTCTCAAACACACTTCTAGAAACTTTTTGATTATTCGAATTTATGTTGATGATATCATTTTTTACATAGTGCAATCGATCAAGTTACCTTTATTGAAACTTGACCGATTGCACTGTACAGAATGTGCAAAAAAAGTGATTCTAGCTATGGGAGTGTTACAAACATAAAACATTGATATGTTGCAACACCCCAAATGATCAGAAGTCATTCCTAAGTGCTTCTAGACACTACTGGACATCTCCAACTATAAATATGACCTTTTGGAGTTCATTCCAAGGTTGCTCCTTCATGCTATACAAGCTCCTAGCTATAGTTGAGTGCATTAAGTCCACTAGAGCCCCTTTCTCTCTCTTGATTACACTTTAAAATGTCCATATGAGTGATTATAGGCTATGTGTGAGAGAGATACTCCATTGTAGTCTTATAAATCTCTCAAATCTTCCCTTTCCCAACCCCTTTTTTCAAGTCCAAAGTTGGTGAAAGCTTCTCCAAGGTGAAGGACAAGGTGCAAAGCTTCTCCAAGTTGAAGGAGAAGGTGAAGGCTGAAAATCCTTGAGTGGAGTGGGTAATTCTTTCAAGGTGGAAGACTCATTAAAAGAAGGGGAGCTCCTTGGTGAAGGTGTCCAGTTGCTTGTAAGATTAGATAAGCCCTTGTAGATGTTAAAGACTCTAGCTCAAAGGATAGGTAAGTCCTTGTAAGGTTTATTGGCTCCTTTTGTTCCTTAAAAATGAAGAATAGGTATCCTTGCCTTGCAAAATGAAGGTCTTATTGTATGTCTTATAATGGAATATGAGTATGCAACAGTTGCAAGATCCTAGAGCTTGACATCTCTAGGTAGTGGATTGACTTTCTCCTAGTTTGGAGACTGAAACCACTCTACATAGCTTGTTCTTGATCTCATTCAATATCTTTAATCCTTGATATGTATGTTTAGATTGCACATCAAACTCCATATTTACAATAGTTCCAATTAAAGTAACTTGAATGTCTAACAAATTGTGTGTGAGTGTTTTTAGCTTTATTAACCCCCTCTAGAGCCCTTTGATCCAACAATTTTATAGATTGGTATCCAACTTGAGAATTGTTCTCAAGCATGAGTGCAGACTCGACGTACTGGATCATGATTTTCTTGAAGAGATGATGAGCATAAACTACACATCAAAAAGTCAACTGCACGTATCAATGTATTACATGCCTAAAGGGGGCCAAATACCGAACACGGGGAAAATATGTACCTAGAAACTACTACTAACAATGAATCAATCAGCTAGGCTGATGAAAAAGAGTGAATTGGTTGAATTAATAACTAATTTGCAATAATTAAAACTAAAATTATTGGTTGTGATCACAAGTGAAATAAATTCCTTAGGATTGTGATTTCACCACAACTCACATTGCAATTAACATCATTTCATTAATATTAATATCTCCTAACCCTAGACAAAGAGACCTCTAGCAAGAATAACCCACTCTCGAAGTGTAATTCACTACCTATCCTAATACCAATCCCACTCTCATAGAAATTGTGTTATTAGTTACACGCTTTATCAAAATCTCTGGGTTATACTCTTCACATTCCTAAGACCTTTCTCAAGGTGAGACATAAAATGTGTAAATCTATGAGTTTTCCAACCCTAAATCCCTCTCTCAAAACAACTAATGGTCTACCCAATTACCTATGGTGATAAATCACAAATAATTTGTGATGTTCTTATAAAAATATGTCCATAAATTAATAGAAACATGCGTATTAAATCATAATCGTCAATTGCAATGCAAAACTGGGCTACTCCTGGATCCTAAGGAACAAGGAGATTAGCACCGTATGATTTCAATTGCTTTGCACATGGAAAAGGAAGAAGGGAAGGAAGAAAACATCAATAACAAATAAAGCCCATGGAGAAAGACGGTGTGGAAGGTTCCTCCCAAAAATGGGGTGATTTGACATCTTCTAATTACAAATCAGGCCACCGAAAGTACATGAACTGCCCGAAACATCACTTTCTCCTCTCCTTTCCCTCTTCTCAGATCTCCTTTGTCATACAACTAAATAGGATGTGATCAGTCTTTCAAAAAAAAAATAGGATGTGATCATTAGGTCTGGCCGAACTCCCCCTAAGTCATAGACACAACTTAGAGCATCATTAATTGTCAACCGACTAAACAAACTCCCCTGAGATTAATGATAGTTGAATAGTAAGTTCACAGAAATCCATAATAAATAGCCCGTGAGAGTGACAATTATTCAGTGCATCAAACTCCCTTAAGATTAAATGTTGCTCATCCTTGAGCAACACACTCTCAGATCTGTTTGAGACTAGTCAGTAAAAGAACACAAAATATAAATATTCATTCTCAACTATCCCCACCTGGCGGTCCCAAACTGACCTTTACTGACCACTGAACAATCAACTACTCTCAAGAGACCAAAGTATCCATAAAAGGTATCCACCCTTAGATCATTGAAACACCATCAATAGAACAATTAATATCATAGTCAATTAGGAATTCACTTGGTGCATCATGTGATTCCCTATCTACATTACTCTTTTCATAACTACCAACTACTTGGAAGTAGTCCTCCTTATAAGAATGAATGAGGAAATCAATCATATATGTGGCTGACCAATAAGAGGAATGGATGGATGACATAGGTGTCTTATGAAGAATCACAAGTAACATCCAAATTATTTATGCAAGAATAAAACATGATGAACCTACTTGAATGAAGATGATGATAAATGCACGAATCCTAATGCCTAATATTATTAGGTGGAATGATACATGTATTGAAAATCTCATCAATTGGATGAGAGTGAAGTAAAGAAGAAAGAGGAAAATACATCATGTGACTCTTTCCATTTCTTTTTGAAGCATAATTCCAACTTGAGTTTAGGGCATCCTTTCTCCCTCTTCATTTCATAACATCAAACTTATTTTTTTTTCATTGACCCACTATTTTGGCATGGTAGAAAGTTATGCTTGGGATTTACTAACATATCTCATTCATTTCAATTTTTATTCTTTGATTTTTTTCCGAGGGTATGGATGTGTATCCTTGTACTTCTAATTTCCAAAGAAAGCAATAACCACATGATGTAAAATGAATGATGAAAAAGGTATGCAATATACATGCAATTGTTATGCAACTAGATGATATGCATACAATTTTTTTATGCATTATTTTTTCATTTTGTAACTAACGCATCAAAAGAAAGGCTAACTATCATGCCACCTATCATGCCATGCAATGCAAACAAGAGGACATAATTCAAGTTACTTGATCATCTTAATGAGTGAATCAAAATGGATGGAATCACATAATTAAGAGACAATGCCTTTCTTGAACTATGATATGTCCCTCTACTACTGGCCTGTATAAAGGGTAACCTTAGGATTTCTTTCTAAAATTTCAATTTAAGGTCCCATTAAATGTTTGATCAACTCAAGCTGAAACCCCATCTTTATTCACATCATATGAATAATGAAGATGTCCATTCATATCAAGTGTCCAAAATATGACTAACCCATACACTTCCTCTAGGTGCTGTCACTTAAGAAATTACAACTAAGCCTTTTTTATTTTTTTCATTGAACAGACATGGAAGAACATACTCTATTATGATAAAGCTAGAAATCATGCTTATATTACTCTATGGTTACACTAAATAGATTGTGGATCCTACAACTTGGAATAATAAAAACTAAAATCAAATAAAGACTAAAATAAAAATAAAAATAAAAATAAGGATAAAGCTATCCCAACACCCCTCTCATCTTGAACTTGACTATGTCCTCATAGTCAAAATCCAATCATAGAGGTGGAATAGTGGTATCAATCAATGTGGTGGTGGAGGTGGCTGCGACATGGTAGTGTCATGTTGGTAGAATGTGCCCTAAAACTTCGACAACTGTTGTGGCATTTCTGGAGGCTATGGATAGCCACCTAGCCCTAAATCCAATAGTTGTCGAAGAATGGTTGTTGATAGTTTCCATCCTCTACAAACGAGTATGCATGCTCTCTTGGTTGGCTAAGAGAAGTCTCTCATTCTCGAAGATTGCTTGCTAGTTTTGATAAAGCCATTTTTGGACATCCTGGATGCCCACCAGTGTAGCCGTCTGATGTTGTTGCCCTTGCTAAATCTCTTATAGCATTCCATACATACCTGCCATCGAGTATGGATCATCCTCCTGGGAAGGTGGTGAAATAGAAGAACTAGAGGCTCCATGTACTCTATTGCTCTTGTGGGGACCTATATCCTCGTGATTGGGATGGTGACCTCCTCCTCCTCATCTTCATTCTGCTCCCACTGTTGCTCTTATTCAACCTCTTATTTAGCTTCATCTTCCTCTGTGTCCCTCTCTATTGGCCACCTCATGTGATACACTCCTTGCAAGTTGAAGATAGGATCATGGATCTCCCTCTCATGGTACTGGTCATAAATTATACAAAACATGTACACCTTCCCATGACACACGTTTATGAGGTTCTCTCTCTTAAATGTTCCAGATCCAACTTGGGAGAAGCCTTCAAAGATAAGATTAAGATGCATAGATTTTGGAGTGATAAACCCACCAAAATGGATAGGGGGCATCCACTGCACCGGTCGCTTCACCCCCATCATGTGTTATAGGAAGAAGGAACCAAAGTCCAACAACTCCATTCCTAATTGTAGCAAATTATAGAGGAAGAAGAGATCCACCTATTGAACCTTCCCCTGCCCTTGATTGGACTTTGAAAATTGGGTGTTGGTGGGAAAGAGATGCAAGATATGAGAAAATAAGTGCTCAATGTCGATGATGGAGTTGACATGCCAGATGATGTGGTATCCCTCTGCACCTCCACTAAAAGTTTCCAGGCACCCTTGTAATCGAAGTTGTTGGTGGCAAAGCATATCTCACTCAATGGTCACCTATAGATGGTGTTGAATTGCCTCAACGTCATTTGGTAGTTGTTGTTAAATAGACACATTTTGATGTGTCCTTCCCTCCATTCATCCCTGTGCTTAGGGATGCAAAAAATCTCCAGAGAGGCCAAGAACTCACAAATGATCTTTGGGAAGGTGAAACAATCACCAAAGAAAGGATGATCACCCACCAACCCCTGTCTTTTGCAAACTCAGTGGAGGTTTTCAGAGAAGCCCATAGATGCAAGGAACACACAATCTCCATATCATGTCGAGGTGATCACTCTTTTCAGCATGTCCTCATAGATCTTCTTCACATCATTGTTGACATGAGCGACACATGTTGGTTTTGGTATCAACATGGCATTTCCTACCGTCAAGGAAGTGGCTCTCCTGGACACCATCAAGCCAGTACAAGAAGGGGATGGAGAAGAAGGATTGCGGTGAAGACTCTGAATGCCCAGAAGTTCTTGCACAATCTTAGTCGAGAGGGGTGTGGTGGAGGTGTGAATGAAACAATACTCACACCACTCCTTATACAGCTAATGGCTAGCCTTCTACCACTACATCAGTGGTACCGACAATGTCATCGATAGTACCAACTTCTTCTCCATGATCTAGGTGAATCAGTACCAGCCATTGATACTAACACTCCTCATTGGTCGATGTCAGTAATCACAGATCACCCAACATTGGTAGTATCAACGAATGTCAGCAATACTAACTTTAAAAAGGTGCATGATACATTAGTACTACCGACCATCAGATGTGGAAAATTGTAGTCGTCGATGGCTCTCCCATGAATCCTGTGTTTTCTGGTATTGGTACTACCAAATTTGTGTTGCTAGTACTGAGTTGTTTAGTTTTCTTGATACTTATGAGCATTATCTTAGTATTTCAAACCTGGATCATCGTTCGATGTCAGTACTACTGACTTGGACGTCACTAGTACTAAATCCTTATCAGTTATCTTGGCCCCTCACTACAAAAAGTTAGTGCTACCGAGCATATTATCAGCATCACTGAGAAATTTTGAAACTTTACTTAGCCATCCCTATGACGTCGTCAGTACTACAAACTTGGATGTCAGTAGTACCGAGTCCTTATTAGTTAACTCGGCCCATCTCTGCAAAAAGTTGGTGCTACTGAGCATATTGTCATACCATTGAGAAATTTTGAAACTTTACTCAGCCATCCCTGTGATGTCGTCGGTACTACCGACTTTGCGGTCGATACTACTAAGATTTTGTGAAAATCAACCCTGTTGTCCCTGTGATTTCATCGAAACTATCAAATTTGCTGCCAGTACTATCGACTTCTGCTCAACCTACACACCAAACATGAATGATCAAGGCACCCTTTGTATAATGAAAACAATTACAATGCAATCAGAATGTAAAGAACATGAATTTAAAGAAAAAAAATCCTAAAACAATAAAAGATCATTGGGTTTCCTCCCAACAAGCGCCCTTGTTTTATATCATAGGCTCAACGATCAAACCAAACAATCACCGAATCTCAATGAGATTCAACACTTCTTCTTCCCAGACCTCATCTCCCCAAAGTAATGCTTAAGTTGCTGACCATTAACAAAAAATGGCTCAGCCCCATTGCTTATCTCCACTACCCCATGGGGTAAAGCCCTAACTACAACAAAAGGACCAATCCATCTAGACCTCAATTTTCTGGGGTGTTATTTCAACCTAGAATTGAACAGAAGCACCTTCTGTCCCAGAGTGAAGACTCTATGCAAGATGTGGGGATCATGAATCTTATTTGTTCTCTCCTTGTAGATCCTTGAGCTTTCATAGGCATCCATCCTAAGCTCATCTAACTCATTCGATTCTAACATTCTCTTTTTCCCTACACCATCCAAATTGTAATTCAATTTCCTCAGGGCCCATTTGTCTTTATTCTCTAACTTGATGAGTAAGTGACATGCTCTCCCATAAACCAACCTAAAAGGATTGGTTCCTATAGGTGTCTTATAGGTTGTCCTATATGCCCAAAGACCACCATTCAATTGCATACTCCAATTTGTCCTATTGGTTGAGATTGTCTTCTCTAAGATTTTCTTTATCACCCTATTAAACACCTCAACTGGTCCCTGGATTGTGGGTGATATGGAGTACCTATCCTATGTATCACTCCATATTTGCTCAACAATGCACCAAACTTCCTATTGGTGAAGTGATATCCAATATCACTTATTATCAATATTGGCATCGCAAACCTACAAAACAGATTGTCTTTTATAAACCTACATACGACCTGAGCATCATTGGTGCAGGTTGGAAATGCTTCCACCCACTTTGATACATAATCAACAACAAACCATATGTATAAGTTAGAGTTAGATGACACGAAAGGGCCCATGAAATCTATTCCCCATTAATCAAACACTTAAATTTCTCGAGACATTTAAGGGCATTTCATGTCTCTTTGAGGTATTCTCTACACGCTCACACACATCATGATGAAGCACAAAATTATATGCATCCTTAAAAGGTGTTAGCCAATAAAATCCACACTCTAATACTTTGCCTCTATTCTAGAACTAGCATGGTAACCCCCCACAAGTAAGGATTGAGAGTGTGCTAAAATACTCTCAAACTCACAATTAGGCACACACTTCCTTAAAACACCACCCCTACACTGCATAAGCAAGATGGGGTCATCCCAAACATAGAACCACTGCATAAGCAAGATGGGGTCATCCCAAACATAGAACCTGAAAGAATGGAAGAACTTGCTTTTCTCCTAATATCCCTAGTCTTTTGGAAGCTCTCCACACACCAAGTACTTTACAATGTTTGCAAACCATGGATCTTTGCTTTTCAAAGCAAATAGATGCTCATATGGAAATTCTTCCACTATGATTTTGTCTATATCCTTTTCATCCACTCTTTCAAGCCTAGACAAATGGTCTTCAACTACATTCTTCGTGCCTATCTTACCCTTGATTTCAATGTCAAACTCCTGCAGTAGTAAAATCTACTCAATTAATCTAGGTTTGTCATCCTTTTTCTGCAGCAAATATTAATTGTTGCATGATCAGTCCACACAATGACCCTCACTCCTATCAAATACTAGCAATTTTTTTTCAAAAGAAAAAATACCACCAACAATTCTTTTTCAATTGTTGTGTAATTTAATTGGGCATCATTTAGGGTCTTAGACACATAATAGATAACATTAGGGTTCTTGTCTCTGCATTGGCCTAACACAACCCCTACCACAAAATCTGATGTGCCACACATCATCTCAAAAGGTTGGTTCCAATCTGCAGCCTGAACAATAGGTGTGAGGACAAGTTTCTCCTTCAACACCTCGAATGCTTTCAAACACTACTCGTTGAAATTAAATTCAACATCTTTTACCAAAATTCAAATAGAGATTTTGTGGTTTTGAAAAATCTTTTATGAAAAGTCGTTAAAAACCAACATTTCCTAAAAAAAACCCTAAATCCATTCACTGTGGATGGTGAAGGAAACTTATAAATAACCTCAATTTTAACTAGATCGACCTCCATACCTCTATGAGACACCTTATGTCCCAGGATTATTCCCTCACTCACCATCATGAGACAGTTTTCCCAATTCAAAACTAAGTGTCTGTCCTCGCATCTTTGCAAGACTTTGTCTAGATTGTCTAGGCAGTCCTAAAATGACTCTCCATACACTAAAAAATCATCCATGAAAACCTCAAGACAACACTCTACCATATCATAAAAATGGCAAGCATACATCTCTGGAAAGTCACTAGTGAATTATACGAACCAAAAGGCATCCGATGGTAAGCGAATGTGCTATATGGATACGTGAAAGTAGATTTCTCTTGGTCTTATGTCTCGATGGAAATCTGATTGTACCTAGAATACCTGTCTAGAAAACAAAATGGGAGCGGCCGGCGAGCCGCTCAAGAATCTAGTCAATGAAGGGAAGCGGGAAATGATCCTTAAGCTTAGCGGAATTTAGACGACATTAGTCAATACAAACTTGCCACCCAGTCACCAACCTAGTAAATATCAATGCACTATTTGAATTAGTGGTGACACTTATCCCCCTTTCTTTGGAACCACCTGAGACTGTAGGACTTACCCGATTAGAGTTAGAGATAGCATAAATAATACCTACCGACAGAAGTTTGACTACCTATTTCATCACTACCTCAGTCATGATGGGATTGAGATGCTACTGAGATTTCATGATCGTCTTGAATCATTCTTCTATGTGGATCTTGTGCTGGCAAAAACTAGGGTAAATCCCCTTGATGTCTACAACTTACCACCCAAATGCTTCCCGGTGGTTCTTTAGCACACAAATCAATTGCTCCTCCTCTTGGATGCTCAAGGAGGCTGAGATAATTACTGGAAGCTTCTCATTTGTTGCCAAAAAGGTATACTCAAATGTGGCGAAAATGACTTTAATTCAAGACCTTGAGGACTTAGTAAAGATGGAATCAATAGTGATGGAGGTGGTCCTAAGTCCTCATAATGCCTGGTGAAATAACATGGTAATGCCTTGAGAAACAAGACACACTCCTCCAAGGAACGACATTGAGTGTAGTCATCCACCAAATTCATAAGGTATGCCTCCAAAGGCAATTATGGATATGTTTGAGCAAGGGTGGAAGAAGCTTCCTCGTCAATTGTCGTTGGGATATACTCCTCTTCATCATTAGGATATTGGATTGCCTTGGCCAATGAAATCTCCTTTGTATTCTATAGGATGTCCACTGCCAATGTGCCTCTATGTACCTATGTCATCACGTGATCCATATCCATAAATGGCTTCCCTAGAAACAGAGACACCTTCCCTTGGACATGTTGCAATATGTGACACTATGCCTTCTCCTCAGTCGTCTGTGTAGACTCGGGCATCTTGATTTCAAAATGGTCTTCTTTGATACCTAGTGTCAATATGCCTCTGCCCATATCTAAGATCATATCTGTTGTGGCTTGGAATGGCCTCCATAATAGTAGTTTATTGCCATGATCTTCCTACATTTCTATAACCACAAAGTTTGTTGGAAATACAAATTTGTCCACCTTAACAAGAACATCCTCATAGATACCATATGGCCTAACCACTGAGTTGTTTGTTAGCTATATGGTCATATTACTCTTTCTGGATTCTTTAAGACCCAACTTCTTGAAGGTAGTCAAGGGAATAAGATTGATACTCAGTCCTGAATCACACAAAACCTCCCCAAACTTGGTCTTCCCAATGTAACATGATATGTTGAAGCAGCCTGGATCTTGCCTTTTTGGTGATAATTTTCCCAAAATGAAAGCACTAACCTGCTCCTTCAACACCACTACATCCAAGTCATATAGTCTCCTCTTCTTATTGATTATATCCTTCAAGAATTTACCATAGGAAGGAATCTACTCAATTGCATCAATGAGTGGAATATTGACATGAAGCTTTCTGAAGCTGTCTAGAAAATTCTAAAATTATCGATCCACTTTCTTTGCCTTCAAGCTATTCAAAAAGGGCACTGGCGTCACCAACTTCCTTTTGTGAGTTGGGACATATGCCTCTTTTCTTGTTTCCTTGGGTTCATCAATTTCTTCTTCAACTTCATTGTCTTGTGCTGCCGTATCTGGTTCAACTAGGTCAGTATTCACCGTCGGTCATATGTCACCTGCATTGTCCTTTACCTCCAAATTTGTCCTCATTTCATTCAACACTTTCTTCCTGCTATGAAACAACATGACTTTCACCTGTTGGTTTCCAGATGGTATGTCAATATTTTCTGGGAACCCCTACTGGTTGGGTTTCTTCAAAGAAGTCACTTCTACTGCTATTTGAGAAATCTGAGTCTCAATACTACGTACATGTGCTCCTTGGTTCTGTAATTACCTCTAGGTCTTGCTAATGATCACTTCATTCTAACTGACCAGCTTACCTAGCATATCTTTAGTGCGGTCTATTTTATTGGGGCCCCTGTCCTGTTGGTATTGATGTTGTGCACCAACCTGCTATGGCTTGGCTTGCTGTTCTTGGGATGGGTCCTGCTGAAAATTATTAGGATTCTTTTAAGAAAACTTGATCCTTCCTCCAAGAATAATCATTGCCTCTATAATTCTACTTCCGTGCAAACATGCATTCTTCTTCCTCACCTTCAGAGAGATTTCCATCCTTCTGATATAGCTTCTTGGCTATGAGGTCAAGCTTCTCATTCAATTCCATGATGACTTTAGACTCTCCAACACTTTTAATAGTTCTTGGATGCTCTCTTTCTTCTCCCCGTGACTGATTCTTAGCCATATTCTTCATAATCTTATGACACTTAGATGACTTGTTGTTGAGGAAGAAGCCTATTCCTGCATCGTCGAGTGTGGTCCTCTATCCTTGATGTAGCTCATCATAGAAGATTTTTGTTTGGCCATAAATATCGATCCCATGACGAGGGACCTTCCTTAGCATGTTTTCAAACCTCTCCCATGCTTTAGAAAATGATTCTTTTATCTATTGTTTGAAATTATAGATCTTCCTAACCAACTCGTTTATGTTTTGAGGTGGGAAATAATGCTAAAAAATATGCATATAATCCCCTCCCATGTTCCTACAGGTGGGAGGTTGAGCAACCAGGACTTTGTATTATCAGCTAGAGAAGATGGAAATATTTTCAGATAGATGATACTTGCTGGGACCCAATTAATTTTCACCATATCACAACTCTCAACCAAATTGTTGATATGTGTCATTGGATCCTCTGTGATGTGGCCATGGAACACTTGCGACTTGACCAGTGCCACCAAGTCAGGGTCTATCTTGTAGCTGCTCACATTTATAGTCTGCCTTTTAATCGGTCCCAGCTACATTGTTCTAGATGTCGCCTTGATCTTCTCCCAGATGGTTTGCTCTTCTGCTTCTACGTCACCCTTCTCTTCTTGCTATGGTTGTTCTATTAGGGGGTGTCGGAGTCTCATGTAGTAGAGTCTAGATTAGTCTTGGTGTGGAACCATGATACACATCATTTAGTATAAGAATACACTAAGATGATTACCTAGAGTTTAATCCTTTTTTACTTTCCAATTAAGGCTAGTATAGAAGGGTCGATCCCACATGAAAATATTTTAAAGATTGTATTATGTAAACTCAATTGATTTTTGAACTTTATTTTTTTGAATAGGTGAACAAGAAAGTAAATATTCATTTACTGAATCAGTGATTTGATTACACTAATAAAAGAAATAAAAGTTGCAACAAATTAAAAGTTATACTAAGCAAAGTATGGAAATGTTATGCTAAGAACAAGGATACAAATTAAATATTGTTAGCACAATGAAATAAATTATTTAAGGACTAGAAATTAAATTACAAATAAGAGAAATCCCATTGAAAAGAGTGTTTTCAAAAGAAAGATTAATCAAGGTGGAAAGAATTGAGGCTATGGGTTTTACCACCACAGCCATGTGAAAACAAAATCAAAGAATCATTCGAAAAGCAAGATAAAAGAAGGAATATAAAACATTCATAAATGAATTACAAAAGAAGGACTCACCATGAACCCATTGGTCCTGGCATTCATGGATCATAGTCCTATCATCCTTATAGGAATTTTTTTCAAGGTCTCATCCAAATCCTCATGCCATTTTATTGATCATTCTAAACTTTGGTTTCCACAGTCACATCCTCCAAAGTTAACATACGATAAATACAAAAGATCACTTTGCTAACCAGTGAGTTCCAACAAAAAAAATCTATCCAAAGAATCATATAAATTTTGATCTAGAAACACATGGCTAAGGGGTTACTCCCCTTTGCCTCAAAAATAAAATAACTACTAATGATTCTTGAACAAAGAGAGATAGAGGAAGAAAGAATCTTAGCCATAGACTAGTCTTAGAAAGGAAATAAATCCTTATGCTAGCACGATTAAATGACCATCTTCTTTGTTCTTTGCTCCCAAGAATCCTAAGAAGGATAAAGAAGAATTCATAATCCTAGATCTAGTAAAGAAACAACCAAAAGGAAAGGAAGAAATTACATCTTCAAGAACCAAATACTTTTATTGCTAATCACTTGAGTACAATTGTAAATAAACAAGAGACAACTATTTGATCAAAGCTTTCTCTCTACAAAAAGTAATGATTCATACAAGTGGAGACCCCCTCCTTTTATAGGAGAATGAGGGGGGTAGCAACCCTAAAAGGAGTGAGGGAAAGGAAATGAATGACGACTACTGCAAGACTTGGTCAAGCAAATAGTTACTTTCTTCAATAGGCAATAAAGAAAATGATTAATTGCCTTCTCTTGACCATTTGAATTCAAAATATCTTTGCTGCAAATTCTCATCATGGAAGTTTCGAATAAATTTTCTCTCTCAAAAGGATTTTAAGTGCACCCAAAAATATGATTTTCCTATATATAATTAAATTCTCTTTCCATAACATACTTACACATTAAATTATGCCTTGGGATGTGAGTGTTATGCCCATTTTGATGTGGAGTATATACTTAAATCAGGCACTACGGGAAAATGAATAAACACTTTCATGAGTTGGTTGGACCCATGTTTTAAGAACTGGACTGGTGGTCAGACCGATGCTGACTTGTACCAGGTTGAGCCGAGTTCAACTGGAGTGGTTGAACATGTTGGACAGGAAATGACGTCAGCATGACGTCAAAAAAAGATTGAACCGGAAAAACCGAACTGGTCACCACAATATAAGGCAATTAGCGGTCGGACTGGTCGGACCGGTTGAACTGGGCAAAATATATACATAAATGTATATATATTGGTGTACATATTTAGACACAAATATTAATACATGTATATACATATATAGATATATATATATATACATATGAATATATATATACACATATGTATATATATTTGTATATATATATGTGCGTGTATATATATGTACGTATATATATGCATATAGTATATGTATATATTTATATGTATAAGTAAATGTATATAGATATATATACACACATTTTTTATATATACATATATACATATGTATATATACATATAATTATATATACATATGTATATGTATATATCTCACATAGTTCCTCGTCCAACTAAGCATATAAATCATTTTTCTCTTTTATGTAATCAAAATATAGCATCACTTATGTGAGCCAAGACTTTATTTTTGTATTATACCTTTTATTTTTTCTTCTATTTGAACCACTGGCTCGATCCAGTTTGGTTCGGTCAACTGGTTGGACCTGTCAGACTATGTTTCTAACTGGTTGGACCAGAAAAGAACACATAACTGGATTTTTAGGATTTCAGACCAGTCGACCACCAGTTTACTTGTCTGACCGGTCGGACTGGCCGGTCCGATTTAGTTTTGAAAACACTGGGTTGGACGGTCAAATGATTGCCAAAGTCATCGAGAAATGTATTTTTCCTGTAGCAATTGAAATTATCCTTTTAAAATATATCTAAACTCCAAATTTGGAATTTGTAAGTGGGAGCTATGAATATTTTGATATGAGGTATATTAAACTCTGTGGGAAATTTGAAAAGCCACCTATCTTTTCTTATCTTTAGTTAAATGTTTCAGTAATTTATGAAACTTGAAAGAAATTTCATAAGAATTTAGAAAAGGAATATCCCGAGGATGAAATTGTAATTGATTTCCAAATTAAACTAAAATTACCAAGAAAATCTTACTTAATTATCCTAAATGATGCAAAAAATAAATGATGAATATTCATTCATCAAAATACCCCAGACTTAAATCTTGCTTGTCCTCAAGCAAATTAAATTACAAACACAATCTAATTTATACTGTCAATATGTCATTCCTCACCCTTGTAACATCATTGTAATCTTTACCTCCAATTTTTGGCCAAGTGGCCTAATCTCCTAGAATCATTTAGCATAAAGTTCTATATTCCCTATCAAAACAAATGTCAAATATTGCTTCTAAAATGAGAGTTTGTAGAAAAATAGACTTCCTCTTACGGTTGCTTTGACACTCTCAATTTTTGAATTTTTTGTTAGTTATTTACACAAGATCAGGAAGGAGGGGTGTGAACAAAGAAGAAAGTAATCAATTTTTTTTGATCCCTCCTCTGTTTGACTCAAGATTTTAATTTTGTGGAGTTGTGGCTACATTGGTCACAATTTGTTTTCTTGTACACTTTGGCATCTTTTTGATGGTACACCCCTTTGTGGGGTATGGAGTTCATTTTGGGAAGCATGGCATCCCAGACTTGATTTTTGTCCAGTGGTGATTCTTTGCTTCTCTTTTTTAGAAGAAAAGTAGAGGGAAGGAAAAGATGTTCTCATTCTTTGATTCATTTTTTTTCATATTTTTTCCAGAGAGTGTCATTGCTCAAGTTAGAATATTCCTATAAATCACATCATACAAGTATTATAACAAGATAACCCATTATTTGAGAATAGGGAAAAATTATGCTTGGTTCTGATTGATTCCATATGACTTGCTAACTATTCCAAGGAGTGATGTTATTTAGGGGGCAATTTGTAATAGATTTTGCAAAAAAACTTACTAAATTCAATTTGGGGGTGAAATGATATATATCTACTCAACCTGATCGACTAGATAATGGTCTTTTTACACTAAAGAAAACTACAACAAAAGGGTAAAAAGTAATGAAAGAAGGGAAAAGATAAGGGGGTGGAATAGAGACATACCACCCACCTCCACCCCAGACCTAGACTTTTGCTCATCCTAAGCAAAATCTAAATCAGAGATGGAGGGGAGAAGGTCATCTGAAGATAATCACTCGTCTAGATAAGTGAAATGACAGTTTGCTCAAGAAGATGTGATTTCTTGGAGTTGGAAATGGAAAGGAAAACAATTAGAAATTAACAATTAAAAGAAAATCGAAGGTAAAACAAGCAAGGAAAAATGTTGGGTTGCCTCCCAACAACATCTAGTTTTACATCAAAAGTCGAACGCAAGGGTATCATGGATCCAGTTCAGGCTTAGGATTAGGAGGGGGCAGAAGATTGTTCAAGTCCAGATCTGCTAGTAACGAGAGTTGATGCACCTCAGAAGTCAAAAAATATTCAACGGTAATGTACCATTTTAGCCTATGTCCATTGACTTTGAACTTCCCTAAAAACTTGTCCCAAAGAAGAAAATGGCCATGTAGATAGGCATGTTTAACAAGGTAAGGCCCATACCATCTTTATTTGAGTTTCCTAGGAAAAAACCTTAATCGTGAATTGTAGACAAGAACTTGGTCACCCTCCCAGATATCTTTCTCCTAATATGACCATCATGCCATAATTTATTTTTGTCTTTATATATTCTAGAATTCTCATATGCTATCATCCTGAGCTCATCTAACTCTTACATATGAAGAAAATGATTTCCTGCTGATGTAGATAAGTCAAAATTAAGAGTTTTGATGGCCCAATTAGCCTTGTGTTCTAACTCTATAGGAAGATGACAAGATTTTCCATGAATCAACTTGAAGGGAGTGATGCCTATAGGGGTTTTGCAGGCAGTCCTGTATGCCCACAAGGTATCATTAAGTTACAAAGCCCAATCTATCCTAGTGCGATTGACTGTTTTCTCTAGGATGGACTTGATTTGCCTATTTGAAACCTCAACCTATCTACTAGTCCAAGGGTGGTAGGGAGAGGTGACCTTGTGGTGGACCCCATAACGTCTGAGCAAGGATTCAAAACTTTTTCTAAGAAGTGGGAACCTCCATCAAAAATGACAGTGCAAGGTACCTCGAACCTAGGAAAGATGATATCCTTGAAAAGTTTCTTTACCAGTTTGGAGTCACATGATTTGGTGGGGATGGACTCAACTCTTTTAGAAACATAATCAACGACCACTAAAATGTATTTATACCCACAAGAAGAAGGAAAGGGGCCCATATAATCGACCCCTCAAACATAAAAAATGTCAATTTCTTGGATATGTTACCAGTGGGATATGTTATCGGTTCTTTGGCATTCATCACAGGTAAGAACCAACTCATAGGAGTCCTTGAATAAGGTGGGCTAAAAGAATCTGGACTGCAACACCTTCCTACTAATCTTTTGAGAGCTCATGTGCCCTCCATAAGGGCCAAAGTGACATTGATTAATAATGGCATGAGCTTCACTCTCAATTAACTATGATAAATCCCATCCAAACATTACTTAAAAAGTAAGGGTCATCCCAATAGAAGTTTTTAACATCATGCAAACATTTAGCTTTAGAGTATCCCTTATATTCAGAGTGCAATACACATGTAGCTAAAAATTGACATAATCGGCAAACCAAGGAAATTGGGAGTCAACTTTGAGCAATTGGTCATCGGGTAAGGAGTCATTTATGGGTGTGTCATCATCCTGACATAGGCTTAGTTAGTTGAGATGGTCTGCAAAAACATTTTTGGAGCCCTTTCTACCTAGGATCTCTAAGTCAAACTCCTATAACAGGAGAATTGCCCAGGCTTAGCATCTTTCTTGGTCATGAGGTAACAGATGGCTGCATGATCAATATAGACAATGACCTTGGATCTGACTAGAGGTATGAGCAAAAATTTTCAAAAGCATAAACAATGGCTAACATTTCTTTTTCAGTGACAGTGTAATTTTGTTGGGCATCATCTAAATTTTTGAATGCATAGTAAATCACATGGTGCTTCTTGTCAACACATTGTCCAAGAATGCCCCCACAACAAAATCACTTGCATCACACATGACTTCGAAGGGTAAAGACCAGTCGGGGGCTTGGATGATGGGAGTGGAGGTGAGTGAATCCTTTAAATATAAAAAAACTAGTCATGCAATGTTTGTCAAACATAAAGGGAACCTCCTTGTAAAGGATGTTGGTGAGGGGCTTGGTGATTTTTGAGAAATCATGAATAAATCACCGATATAATCTAGTTTGCCCAATGAAGGCACAAATGTCCTTGATTGAAGTGGGAAGATGAAGTTTGGTGATAACCTCAATCTTGGGTTTGTATACCTCAATACCACGATTACTTACATGATGTCCTAAGACAATCCCTTCTTTGATAATGAAGTGACACTTCTCCCAGTTAAGAACTAAGTGTGACCCCTCTCATCTTTTCATGACAAGGGCTAGGTGTTTGAGGCATGAGACAAAAAATATCTCCATAAATGGAGAAGTCATCTATGAATATTTCCATAACAGTTTTAGTTATCCATGCAAATATAGCATACATGCACCACTATTTTTTCTATCAAAATATTTGAAGGGCACCTAAAAATATGATTTCTCATAGATAATTAAATTATCTTTTCATCGCATACTTGCACATTAAATTTTGCTTTAGAATGTGAGAGTTATGCCCATTTTGGTACATAGTAATACTTAAATTAGGCACTATGGGAAAACGAATAAGTACTTCCATCAGTTGCTTGGATAGTCAAATGACTGCCAAAGTCACCACGAAATATAATTTTCCTTTCGAAATTGAAATTATCTTTTTTAAAGATATCTAAACTCCAAATTTAGAATTTGTATGTGGGAGTTATGTCGGTTTTGGTATGAGGTATATCAAACTCCGTGGAAAATCTGAAAAGCCTCCTATCTTTTCTTATTTTTAGTTAAATGCTTCAATAATTCTTGAAAATTAAAAGAAATTTCATAAGAAATCAGAAAAGGAATATCCAAAAGATGAAATTGCAATTAATTTCTGAATTAAACTAAAATTACAAAGAAAGTCTTAATTAATTATCCTAAATGATGCAAAAAATAAATGATGAATATGCATTCATCAAACCAATGTACTCATGTGGTCTACGTAAGAAATCCTCCTAAAATCTACTCTATGGAAATGAGGCTTCATAATTGGTGCTTCTTGCTTGCACCATACACTAGTACCTGAAATTCATGAAATCTGTGAGAAATCAATACTAGTGGTTGAATAAAAATTTGGAATTCAACCTAGAAATATTTAAGAAAAAAATGTGGCCTAGAGTGGTCGCTCACAACACTCATAGTGTTGAACACACCATTTCCCCCAAAAATGATGCCAAAAACTTGATGAGCGTAAAGTACACATTAAAATTACAAGTGCATGTATCAATGTAATATATGCCTAAAGAGGCACAAATATCGAACACGGGAAAAACATATACCCAGAAACTAATACTAACACTGACTCAATCAGCTAGGATGATGAAAAAGAGTGAATTGGTTGAATTAATAACTAATTTGCAAGAATTAAAACTAAAATTCTTGGTTGTGATCACAAGTGGAATGAATTCCTTAGGACTGTGGTTTCACCACAACTCACATTGTAATTAACATAATTTCATTAATATTAATCTCTTATAACCTTGGACAAAGAGACTTATAGAAAGAATTACCCACTCTCTTAGAGTAATTCATTACCTATCCTAAAACCAATCTCACTCTTGTAGCAATTACATCATTAGTTAGGCGATTTACCAAAATCAATGGGGTTATCCTCTTCACATTCGTAAGTTCTTTCTCAAAATGCGATATAAAATGTGTAAATCTATGAATTTTTGAACCCTTAATCCCTCTCTCAAAGCAATTAACAATTTGAAACAATTATCTATGGTGATCAAGTATAGATCATTCGTGATGCTCTCATAGAAATATGTCCAGAAATCAAGAGAAACATGTATATTAAATTATAATCATCAATTACAATGTAAAAATGGGCTAATCCTGGATCCTAAGGAACAAAGGATTAGCCCTGCATGATTTCAGTAACTTTGTGCATAGAAAAGCAAGAAGGGAAGTAAGAAAATATCAAGAATAAGGAAAAATCCCTGGAGAAAGATGGCGTGGAAGGTTCCTCCTAATGAATGCAGTGATTTTCCATCTTCCGACTGCAAATCGGGCCAACAAAAGTGCACTAACTGCCCAAAATGTTGCTTTTCCTCTCCTTTATCTCTTCTCCACTCTCCTTTGTCGTACAACTGAATAAGACATGATCATTAGGTATGGCCAAACTCCCCCTAAGTCATAGATACAACTTAGGGCATCATTAATTGTCAACTGTCAGATTAACTGTGATTTCAAATCTTGCCTGATTCCGTTGAGTCCGTACTACCGATTGGGTGTCAGTAGTATTGAAACACCCGATAAGTTGTGCCCCTCTGCACAGTTATCAATACTACCGAGTTGATGTTGATAGTACTGAGATTTCTCGAGATTTTTTGAGTCCATCTTGTAAGGTTGTCGATAGTATGACTTTCTTTGTCGGTACTACTGAGTTGTCTCGATTTCACATGTTCCTTTCTAATCAAGTGTCATTACCACCGACAGGGAGGCTGGTAGTATTGAGCTATGTAGTTTCTTGTAGGTTCACCTAAAATTCCACAAAAAATGAACACAAGCTCCCAAATAATAATGAATCTATCAGGAACATTAAAATACTTCTATTTGATGCAATTAAATGTCACAAGATAATGATGATAAATAATGCACAAAAGATATCAAAATGAACAATAAGTGCACAGAAATCCATAATAAATAGGTTGTTAGAATGACAATTATTCAGTGCATCAAGAGCTCACTCCCAATGCGCCAAAGGCTGAAGGGGGTGCATTCATGATGTATTTTGATAATTCCAATGATGTTGCATGCCTCATCCTAGCATCCATGGTACCTGACCTATAGAGGCATCATGAGAAAATGGAGGCTTTTGAAATGATTGAGCATCTCAAAGGATTGTTTAAAGTCCAAGCTAGATAAGAGAGGTATGTCATGTCAAAGGCATTATTTCATAGCAAGATGGAAAAGGGAGATAAATATGTTCCTTATGTACTCAAGATGATTGGGTATGTGGAGAAAGTAGAGATAATGGGTTCCCCCATGGGCCAAGAGTTGTCAATGGATTTGATTATGCAATCATTGTTTGAATCAAACAAAGAAATTGACATGAACCCCAACATGAATAAGATGGTTAAACCCTTGCCAAAACTACTCAAAATGTTGTGAACTACTGAACTGGACATGAAGAAGGTCAAGAAGGATCCATGTCAATGGTCAATGTAGTGAAAAGTAATACTAAGGGAAATAAAAAGACTAAGAAAAGTTCTAAGCCTATATCCAAATTTTATGGTATGAAGGCAAAGGGAGGGGTAGCCAAGAATGGAAATTGTCACCACTGTCACAAGCATGGACATTGGAAGAGAAATTTCCAATATACTTGGAGGAACTTAATAATTCAAAGGGGATAGAGATCTCCACCTCACGTATATACACTATTGTGACCAACTTCTACTTCTTCATCATGGGTATTAGATACCAAATGTGGATTTCACAAATGTTGATGTGCATGATCATGTAAGAAGTAGACCCCTTAAGAAGGGGAATGTGATACTGTGAATCGGTAATGTTTATCTTTACCATTGGGACTTGTAAAAGAATTAGAGAGTCTCTAAGTAGAAATTTTATTTCTGTTTCTTATTCGGACAAGAATAGTTTTCAATCATAATAAAGAATGAAGTTTTCTCTATACTTTTGAATGATATCTTTTATGGAAGTTCTCTGATGTCTTATGGTCTTCATTTGTTAGATATTCAAACACAAGTTTACAATGTAAATACCAAATGGTTTAAATGTGTGACTCAAGGCATTTTTGCTAGGGACATATGAGAATCACATATCTAAACTCCATAAGAATTGATACTTATACTTATTTAATTTTGAATATCTCAAGACATGTGAATCATGTTTGTTGGATAAGATGGCAAATGAGCCTTTTCTTGGAAATAGAGAGAGGGAAACTAAACTTTTAGAGATCATACATATTGATATATCTGGTCCTTTGAGTTCAACAACTAGAGAATGGTATCAATATTTCAATATGTTTATTGATGATTTCAATAGATATGTATATGTGTATATTGAAAGACACATGAGAAAGTTAATGCTATTCATGAATGATGAGAGAACCAACTTGGCAAGAAAAGTAATATGCTTCAGTCTAATCAAGTGAATATTTCATCTAAGAGTTTGAGGACCTTCTCATGGAGTATGGTATTGTATCACAACTAACTACACCAAGAACACCACAACATAATGGTGTTTCACAGATAATCGTACATTGTTGGACATGGTGCGATCTATGATGAGACAAGCCAAACCTCCTAATTCCTTTTGGGGACATGCTATAGAAACTGTCATTTTAACACTTAATCGTGTTCCCTATAAATCGATTCAAAGGCACCATATGAGATATGGATTGGGAAGTGTCCCAACATGTCTTTCATGAAGGTATGGGGTTGTGAAGCTTATGTGAAGCATTCATTTCCTTAGATTTTGGGAACCAAATTTGACAAGTGTTATTTTATGGGGTATCCTAGGGAAACCAAAGGATACCATTTCTATACCCCTTCCCAAAATAAGGTCTTTGTTGCTAGAATTGGTACCTTCTTAGAGAAGGATCATATCTAGAAATACCAATGGGAGGAAAGTAGAACTCAAAGAAGTTTGATATATAATAAATGAGCATGAAACCAAAGAGGAACACAAGGAGGCACCACATGTTGTCGTGACTCAACTACTTGATGCTTGTTGTGTGTGCACCAATCACTAGGAAAAATCCTAGACTTTAACCTTCTCAAGATGCAGTCAACTTGTTACAATCAACAAGTCAACCTTCTAGTAGTAAGGTATCGATCCAAGGGACAACAGAAGAAAATGGTTAAAATCCAAAACCAATCACGAGAACAAGAATGGAAAATCCAGTTTGTTGAGAGTTTAGTTATGTTAAGAACATAAAGTAAAAGTGTATAAATAAACTAATTAAGATCAAATGATAAAAGGAATTGGAGTTTTGGGAGATCACCACCAATAGCCATTCTTTACTCGATCAATCAAATCCTAGTTTCAATAATCAAATCAGGACCATTTGGATTCATGTCCTTTTCAGGTAAATCTCACAAGGGCCAGACTTCCTACAAACCCATTGATCACGATGTTTTTGGATTCTCATCCAACCGTCCAACATATTACCTTCTGAGATCTCATCTGGAGATATGATTCTCATCCGACCTTCGAACCCATGGATCAGGTGATTGCATAACCATGGGCTATAAAAACAAGTCAAATGGGTAGAAGGATCATAATATAAATCAAGTGATCTTGTCAAAAGATCATGGGTTCGTTCTTGTGGTAATTTGAGATCTCGGTACCCCAAAAAAATATAATCATTCTACCAGAAAAACAAGTACGACATCAGTTGGATAAAAAGATAACAATCGCAATTTAGGAATTATGGGTTCATTCTTGTGGAGATACGTGATCACATCACTCCATTATAGTATATCAATTAAACAACAATTGCGGCATAAACAAAAGAAAAATTATTCTTTTAATAAAACAATAGAGTTGATTACATTGAAAACGAACAAGTTATGCGGCTAGTCCATGTACCCTAGAAGGGAACTACTCAAAACATAATATAATGAATAGAATTACAATAGAAATCCCCTGAGGAAGAGGTATAAAAGTGATACAATAAGTGATACTTTGTCTTTGGAGTCCCCTCTCCTTTTATAGGGAGAAAGGAGGGGGAAATTTCAAGAAGAATCACTTGCTTCAGTCTGAGGTCACATTGGTCAAACTTTGACTGCAATAATGGCCTTCTTAAATTTAAACTTTTGACTTATCTTTAAATGTATTCTTTCTACCAAAAAAATCATATGGAATTGTCTAGTTTTCCTAGACAAAGGAGTAAACTTTTACAATATTGGTAGTTTTCCCATAAATGGAGGTGCTTATTGAGTTTTCTTTTAATATTTTGACTTTGTGACTCTCATTATTGTTGATTCCCAAAATAAAGATTCAATCGAATCATAAGGCCAATCAACTGATTGAATATCCTTCCAATATACATTTTCATGTAGAGCATTAAATTTACTTTCCAATGCATACTTGTGTATTAAATTCCACCTTGTGATGTAAAAGTTATGACCATTTTAGTGCATGGTATATATATCAGGACTGAGGGAAGTTGAAAGTTTTAGTGCATGTGAGTCGACTGAGTGGATGAGTCGATCGATTGATCGAGAGTTTCAGAATGTGGTAGATAGACAATTGAGCCTCTATTTCATAGGGCTTCTTGGGCTTTAGATGGATTTTATTATTTCCCTACAAAAGTCAGTGAAAACTAGAAAAAAAAACTCCAAATAAAAGGGAGAAAAGCTAGACTAAACAATTGATTTTAAAACTAAACAAAATAATTTCATGCTCCTAAAGAGAGATCTAAAATATGCAATTAAGATGGATAAATACGCCTTATCAAAATAAACTAAACTTAAACTAAGCCCATACTCGAGAAATATTGGATTTAAAATACTATCACATTCCATTTTCAACTCATCATCCTCACTCATATAACGCCACTTAAGTCCTTCCACCTTATATGACCAAGCAACCTTGACTTCCTAGATTCACAAAAAATAATTTTCATATCCTCTGCTTCAAGATTATTTCACAATTTGGTTCCATTTCAAGTCCCACAATAAAACATATTTCATATTCCCTTTGCATTTGCTACTCCCGCATATTCTTATGAGTTATTGCACAAGAAAATGGCTCAAGGATTTGATGGGGTTATGTAGATTTGCCTTGGGGATAAAATTGGAGTGATAGAAGGTATGGAAGGAAGTGGTCTCTCCTCTATTCGACTTGAAACCTTTTTACTTCTTTGTTTGCAGTTACATTGATTGCATGTTTTGGTGTGCTATTTTGGCATCTTTTCTTGATGGTACACCCCTATTAAATTTACAAGGGGTATGGAAGAAGAAAAAGAGGGGGAAGGGAGCCACCCCAGATTTAGGGTTTTGGCACTTTAGATTTTTTATTCTTTTTTCTTTTACAGATGGAGAGATAAGAAGGTGATGGAAGAAGTGTAGAAAAAGACCATTCTTTGTGAAACTCATTGGGAGTATCATATATTGGGTCAATTAATTCTGAGTTATGAAAAATCAAGAAAACTTTCAAGTTTATATATAACTCTAGATTAGAAAGAATTATATTTGTATCCTATTAATTCTCTATGGCTTTCCATCTTTTATAAGGAATAGTGTTAATTCGGATCTTAGGTGACAAGATAATTTTTATCAATGATAGATTTTATGATTTATGTTACAAAAGAAGTTGCATCATTCAAGGGGGTATATTGATAAACATGCATATCATCACAAACAACTACATAAAGGCCTGACGGATTGGATAAAGGAAAATATTAAAGGAAAATTTTTGAAGGAAAAGAACTAAAGCTAAACTATATAACATAATAGAAATTGTAAGAAATTTTTTCTCATCCCCTACTAAGTAAGTACCGCCTACCTCCACCCCAAACTTAAAATTTTTCTCATCTCAAGAAAAACTTAAATCTAGAACGGAGGGAAGAAAAATGGGGAGATCACCAGGGGGCCTGGTAGCTCAAAGAACGTCTAACTGAATGGAATGTGTATGTGGGCTGGAACCTTGATTAGTGGAGATTCATAGTGCGCTCAATGGTTGGGTGGTTGTGAAAGCTCAAAGGGGCATTCATATTGCCTTTCGCCTTGTATTCCCTCTAATATGATCCAAAAATCTTCCTTCAGTGGTGAAGGAAGTGTTAGTGATGAATGTGGATAGGGGGAGATTGGTGGGTGTCGGGCTAGTATCACATTTAGTGTTGATTGTGTTGTATCAAGTGGAGGATCTGGATCTGGTTTCCACCCATAATATTGATCTATGTATAGGAGAAGTGGTGTTGATATGAAAGGAACAATTGAATTTAGATCAACATCATTATCATTTGTGTTCTCCTAAAAAATCATGCAATCAACATTGTTGTTAATGGGATTAGTGGGTTTCCTTGTTGATATAGAATGTGGCTCAGGTTCCTGTATGCAAGATGTTCCCAAGGGTTTAGGAGTAAGTAAAATAGAAATATCATCCTTACGTTCAAGGAGTGGGAGCATATGACTTTCTTCAAGTGGTGGTGGCTCCTCATTTAGATCAGCCGTATGTGAAAAGAAGGAATTGGCTATGATAAAGTGTGAGGAATGGTTTCGTCATTGGAGGGTGGTCATTTATTATCTAGGATAGATTCAAACAAGGTGGATTGGTCATTGATAGTACCTAAATTTATGTCACTGATAGGAAAAGTTTTTGGAGCTTCAGAATAAGGATGACTCTCTTGTTTTGACTTTTCAAACTCAAGTAATAAAGCCTCTAACATAAGGGTTGGAATACCAACATTCTCATCAAACAAAGAACGCGACTTTTTGAGAGAGTCCGACATAAATTACATAAACATGAGACCATCATCATCATCATCTTTGTCGAGAAAAACATCTTATGTTGTTCTGATTTCTCTGGGGCTCTTTGTGATTGGGCCTCCAGTAAAGTATTTAACATGATTTGTTGGTTTTCTAATATTTCATGTTGCCCCACTACTATTTTTTCTAAGGCTCTGATGCATTCTTCTTCTTGAGGTGTATATTGGTTTTCATACTAAGGATCATACCCCAAAATTTTGTTGATTATCATCACCATACCCCATATAACATTCTTGGTCATAGAATCCCTCATTTTTTATGTTGTAGCATTGTTCCTCATAGTAGTCTTCAAAAGGTTGTGAATTGTAATTTTCATTATATCCACCTTGGTAGTAAGACTCAATATTCCAATGTGCTGCCAAAACATGAGGGGACACATTAGGGCAATCTAGTGATGTATGGTTGTAATAACCACACAATTGACATTGTGAACCATAATGTGTTGACCACTCCATCTGAAAAGATCTTTTTTTAGAAGAAATAAATTACAAAAAAGAATCCAATGTAGAAAAAGAAGATTTAAAATAGAAGAAATTAAAAACTAATTTCATAAAACTAGAAATGACAAAAGAACTAAAAATTACAAAGATAAGCTAAGAAAAAATACAAATCGCAAAAATAAAGAAAGAAAAGCACTACTGCTAGAATGGAAACTTGATAGAATGAGGAGATACACTATCAGAATGGGTCTTGGCAGGCAAAATCAATTATGAAAATCTAAGAAAGAAAATTATAGAACAAGATTAAAAATTATGGAAGTATACTAAGATATTATGATAGAACAAAAAATACAAAACAAATAAAACTACAAAATAACTAGTAAGAAGGGACAAAATTATAGAACAAGTCAAAAAATTATAAACAAGCTAAAGAATTATGAAACAAGATTAAAATTATGGAACAAACTACAATTATAAAACCAACCTAAAATTATGAATTGAAAGAAGATCATATATATAAAGTGATCGAGTTCGAAAAACAATGTGTGTCATCCCCGACAATAGTGCCAAATTGATGTGTCGTTCGTGCACCAATCACCAGAAAAAGTCCTAGAATTTAACCTTCTAAAGAGGCAGTCAACTTGTTGCAAGCAAAGAGTCAACCTTCTGCTAGTAAGGTATCGATCCAAGGGACGGCGAAAGAAAATAGTTGAAATCCAAAACCAATCACGAGAACAAGAATGGAAAAGCTACTTTGTTAAGAGTTTGGTCATGCTAAGAATAGAAAGTAAAAGTGCAGAAATGAACTAATTAAGATCAAATGATAAAAGGAAATGGGGGTCTAGGGAATCACCACCAATAGTCATGCTTTGCTCAACAAATCAACCCCTAGTTTCAATATTCAAATCAAGACCATGTGGATTCATGTCTTTTAGACAAATCTCATAAGGGGCATACTTCCTACAAACCCATTGATCCCGACGTTTGTGGATCCTCATCCAACCATCCAACATGTTACCTTCTGAGATCTCATCCAAAGACATGTGATTCTCATCCGACATTCAAACCCATGGATCGGGTGATCGTGTCACCATGTTCTATAACAAACAAGTCAAATAGGTAGAAGGATCATAATCTAAATTAGGGGATCATGTCAAAAGATTATGGGTTTGTTCTTGTGGGAATCTGAGATCTCAGCACCCCCACAAAAATATAATCATTTTATCAGGAAAATAAGTATGAGATTCGATGGATAAAAACATAACAATCACAATTAAGGGATTATGGGTTCATTCATGTGGAGATCCACTATCACATCACTCCATAAGAGTATATCAATCAACTATCGATCAAGACATAAATAGAAAAAAATATTCTTTTACTAAAATAATGGAGTTGATTATATCGAATAAGAACATGCTATGGGGCTAGTCCCCATGCCCCAGAAGGAAACTACTCAGACATAATGTAAATCACATAATTACAATAAAAATCCCAGAGTAAGGGGTAGAAAAGTGATTCAAGAAGTGATGCTTTGGCTTTGGAGTCTCTCCTCCTTTTATAGGGATAAAGGAGGCGGAAAAACCCAAGAGGAATCACTAGCTTCAGCCTGAAGTCACATTGGTCAAACTTTGACTACAATAATGGTGTTCTTGATTTAAATTTTTAACTGATCTTTAAATACATTCTTTCCACCACATAAATATGTATGGAATTGGTCAAGATTCCTACTCAAAGGAGTGAACTTTTTAACTAATTTCCCACAAATAGAGGAAATTATTGAGTTGTCTTCTTTTAATATTTTGACCATTAGACTCTCGTTGTTGTTGATTCCCAAAACAATGAGTTGATCGACTCATAAAGCCAATGGACCAATTAAAAAATTGTCCAGTAGATTTTTTTCATGTAGAGCATTATTCCTTTCCAATGCATACTTGTGTATTAAATTATGCCTTAGGATGTAGAAATTATGAGAATTTTGGTGCATGGTATATAAATGAGGACTGCAGAAAGTTGAAATATCTGGTGCATGCGATTTGACTGACTGGATGAGTTGGTCAATCGACTGAGAGTTTTGGGAGGCGATAGGTAGACAATTGAGCCTCTATTTCATGGGCCTTCTTGGGCTTTGGATGGATTTTGTCATTTCTATGTAAAAGTTAGTGAAAACTAGTAAAAACTCCAAATAAAAGGGAGAAAATCTAAACTAAGAAAATTGACTTTAAAACTAAATAAAAATAATAAAATGTTCCCAATGAGAGATCTAACATATAAAATAAGGATGGATAAATATGCACTTATCACCACCCCTCAACAAGCATAGGAACCTCGTAGATCTAGTAGGAGACTCACCATGAGCTAGAAACATTTGGATTTTTTGTGACACAAGATGTTGGGGTGTTGTCCATGGATCAAGATGAGCCAACCACCTATAAAAAAACTATGGATGGAAAAAAATCGAGTAAATGTATTGAGGCCATGAGATTCAAAATGTACTCCATGTATACCAATAAGTTATGGACCTTGGTGGAACCACCTGAAGGGGTAAAACCCATTGGGTGCAAGTGGGTCTTTAAGAAGAAGACAAACATGGATAGAAATGTACAGACCTACAAAGGGTGACAAGTGGCTAAATTTTTCAAACAAGATCAAGGTGTTGACTATGATGAAACTTCCTCACCATTCACCATGGTCAGGTCCATTAGGATCATGCTTGCCATTACTGCATACCATAACTATGAGATTGGCTGATGGATGTCAAAACCACATTCCTTAATATGAATCTGCTAGAGAATGTGTATATGACACAACCTGATAGTTTTGAATCTTCAAAGGATGTTGTAAATATGTTTAAGTTCAAAAGGTCAATCTGTGGATTGAAGCAAGCATCCATAAGATGGAACCGTCATTTGATGAATTAGTCAAAGAGGTTGTCTTCATAAAGAATGAAGATGAGCCTTATGTTTACAAGAAGTTTAGTGGGATAAATGTGGTAAAACTCATATTGTATGAGGATGATATACTACTCATGGGAGATGATATTCCAACTCTGCAAAAGGTGAATACGTGGTTGGGATATAGTTTCTCAATGAAAGACTTAGGAGAAGCTACCTATATTTAGATATCAAGATCAGTAGGGATATATCTAGAAGGATTCTTAGCTTATGTCAAAGTACATACATTGACAAGGTGCTAAAATGGTTCAGTATGAAAGAGTATTAGAAAGATAACTTACCCATGTCTCATGGGGTAAGTACTTCTAAGGTCAATTGTTCCAAATCTTTATAAGAAAGGGACCGCATGAGTAATATTCCATATGTCTCCTCAATTGGATCTATCAAGTATGCACACATCCATACATTTAATATGCCTTGAAAATGATGATAAAATATTAGACAGACCTAGGTCATGGTCATTGGACTATAGTGAAAAACATCCTTAAGTACTTGAGAAGAACTAAGAATACTTTCCTGATATATGGAGGTGAGCAAGAGTTGGTTGTAAAGGGTTACACTGACCCAAGCTTCCAAACTAAAAAAGATGACTATCGATCACAGTCTAATTATGTTTTTTCCCTAATGATGGTGCTATTAGTTAATGGACTTCTAAGCAAAAGATAGTAGTTGAGTCTACAACAAAAGTTGAATATATTGCTGAATGAGATGTTGTAAAGGAAATTGTGTGGCTGAAGAAGTTCATAGGCAAACTTGGAGTTGTTCCCAACATTGCTAATGTAGTAGAATTATATTGTGACAACAATGGGGCTATCATGCAAGCAAAAAAAACCCAGATAGCATCATCATTCCAAGTATATTCTTCAGCAGTTCCATCTCATACAAGAGATCATTGAGCGAGAGGATGTGAAGATTAGCATGGTGCCGACAGAGAGAAATATTGTTGATCCCTTGAAAAAGGTGTTATCGTAGCATAAGCATGATGGTCATGTTAGATCACTTGGTATTAGATACGTGAGTGATTGACTTTAGTTCAAGTGGGAGATTATTGGTGTATATCCCCTAATAAAATCTTTAGATGATGTCTATAGGTATATTTTGTACTTTTTAATTTGATTAATAAGGTAATTCCATTTTATGGATGCACATTTAGTTATGTTATAGTGATGTACATAATAAATGTTGTTAGAATGATTGGTTCAAAGTCATGGTATTTCAAGTGTGAAACTTTAACATGAGATCCTAATGGATGCTATTTATAATATTATTAAATGTCCTTATTCAAGTATTATTGAGGGTTGGACAAAAATAATGCATGTGAGACTAGTATGTGTGGTGACTGATGATAAGGTCTCATTGGTCATAGGTGTTGAATTTCAAGTCAGACACATATGTACTTGTTAGAGAACAAGTGTACTAGAAAAACCCACCATGAGAGTGATTCATGGACGGTTGTATGATAGTCATAATTAGATCTCAAATGCAGTAGTGGTATGGTGGTCCTTCAACCTGAAGTCACTATAGTGGTAATATGACAATCATCATGCTTTGACACTACCCAACATGGTCTTGAAGAAGGTTTTCGTAAGGTAGTGATTGAGTGTGTTGAGAGTCATGCTATACATTGTGAGTGATGTATAAGGAATTTGTCCCTCTCAAATAATGGGAGTGTATCCAAGGCCTCTTGATGAGTGAGACCATAGAAATGCATGGTCGTTCTCATGTGAGTTGGTATGATACTGAGCTCATATGTATCTTGATAGTGTAATTGGAGGTCAAGGAACTTCGATTGAACATCATAAGGATGATGTGTCTATATCCTCTAGTTCAATCTAGATATCTGTGAAAAAAGGATTATACAACATGGTAACACGTCAATGTTCGTTTAGTCTTATCCAAATGATCCTACTACTTGGTTGACAATTATGTGTAGCTAAGCACCCCTAATTGCTTATGGATCTTAATATTGATTAGTGAATCCATTGTCAATGTAGTATCGTCCCTATAAGGTCACACACATAGAGATAGCTTGAAGAAAGGCTGAATTGGATCTTATTGCAATCATTATAATAAACACACGGACCTAAAAGTAAGTTTTGAGGACCTAAATAAAAGATGGACCCAAACTTAAGAAATATGTTTACATAAGTCAAGGAGCCCACAACCTGGCCAAATAGGGTTTAAGAAATCCTGGCTCTCTAGTCCTCTATATATATGATATGAGAGGAGGTTTTAGGGCATGCACTCAAATTCTCTCATTTTTGCCTCCAAGGTTTGAGAAACCCTAAATGTGACTTGGAGAGAGAAATAGGGAGAGTCGGAAACTAGCAACTTCAACTATCTTTGAGCACTCAAGTGGATACCATAGAGAGGAGCTTACACAACAGAACCATTTTGGACAAAGATGTTCACCAATGACACACAATTGAGGTGAATACAAACAATCTGCCTCAGGCATGGATGGTGGAACAACATTATCCGCTAGGCACACAAATAGAGTAAGGGTCTCTAGGTGGAATGCTTCGATCTACCACCTAGGGCACACAGATTATAACAACCAGCCTCTATGGCATAATAATGTGATATGTTGTGCACGTGTGTGAATGAACAATGTGATACACCATAGGTCACTTTGGGGCTAGATATGGGGTCAACGGATCCATCTCTGTGACCTTAGGATCTGTACAAATTGCTGACATATTCCCATGATCTTCCATTTACAATCATCGACAGGTTGTCGTGATTAAATAGTATAAAAATATTTTTGCATGCATCTCAAGGAAACTCCCAGGATGCCAGAAACCACAAAAAGGAGTTCTAATTTCTGATCTGGTGTGATCCAAGATAGGTGTAGATTGGAGGATCTAGATCTGCATCGAGTGCTACAAGTTGAATCATTGGAACCTCTTCCACGATAAGGTATAAACATATAAATCCTAATCTAGTTTTGTTGCATTAGATGGATCTTGCTCGAAGGATTCTTGGGAAAAATAATTATTCCACTCCTGATCTTCCTACATATGTACATATGCTTAAAATGCTTGGGGGTATATACTTTTTGGAGCCACTTGTTCCCTATAAACTTTTTTGATCTTACTACACGAAAAAACTTGAAGACTTAATTAAACTTGTCCATTATGCAAACCTTATGCATATGCCTCTATTCTCGGAGTAAGAACACAAGTTTGGGCATCCTACTTGATTTTTAAAGAAAGAAAGGACCATGTCCATAAAAGATCTAGCTAATCTTGAACTCTCTCAGAGGCCCTTCCTTAGAGAAAGTTGGTCAGAGGCCATATAGTGTTGTTTAGTATAATGAAAATGCATCTAAAATATGCTTGCTTGTTAATAAGAAAGCCTTTAATATTTTTTCACTTTTCCTTGTTATTATATTAAGTTTTTTCAAGCAGGTGTATTCTATTAAACCTAAAAATTTATGTCTTTAATAGCATACTCGACATAATTCTGTTGATGTGTACCCAATTTATGATTTTAGGTTTCAAGTACACATGAAACTATTACAATGTTCATTGCTTCTGCCCTTATATGATAATCTACTACTCTTACTTTGATGATATCTAATGACATAAAAAGGGAATTCATATGGGTTGACATACGATAATAAGATCTTGTGTCATGTACTAGTTTAGCAATCTTTTGTTATGACATGTTGTTCATACAAGGGTTATATCTCTTGTTGATCGTGGTTTTATTCAAGCATATGCTATGTGATCTATTTTAAGGATGGACACCCATGTCCACTCACATTTGACTGTGTAGCCATTAATAGTGTAGACTTAGGGTAATATACAATTCCTTGACAATATGCATAATAACATATATATGTTTGTGTGTCTATACATAGAAATACATATTTTCTTGTATTCAAGGGTTTATTGTTGTTTCATGATTAATTAGGAAGACTCCAAAATATGTGTGGATATACATAATATTACATTATTTCTCATAAAGTTAAACTTCATCTCAAGGTTTATGAACATCAACACCAAAGACATTCCAACTAATTCATTTTGTTTTCAATATCTCAAGTGTTCTTTTTTAGGTTGCAAAGCTTCTACATAAATGTGCCCTATTGTACTATTTGAGGAGGGACCCCTTACTTTTCTACCAATATGAATACACAATCCTTTCTTGTCTTTAACATGTTGATGATATGCAAGGGTTACATGACATAACTTTTAGTAACGAAAAAAGATATAGGTTTTCCCTCTTAGGGAATAAAGTATTTAATGAATGAGCAATGGCTGATGAAAATCTCAATTAGTACCTTCTAGGATGAAAACTTTTCTAACTCCATGCTATTGTACCAAGATCGGACATGCTAGACTTCTCTAGAAGAAGCATATGTGTAGTTTGTCATTTATTTCAAATCATGTTGTATATATGCATTAGACACTCAAGTAGGACAGGTGATCACCTGTATTATTGTATTTTTCAACTTCATGTAACTTAAAGTTATTTGAGAGTCTTATCTTTGAGAATTAGTTCTACTCATTGAATAAATCTTCCCCGATCATGTTCCTTTATAATTCTCTAGCCATTGTGTCTAGCTTTTGGTTATATACTTATAGCGAGTTGTTGAGAGTAGCAACCATGATGAATGTAGATCATATGTTGTTGATACTACTAAGACTAAAGGAATGGGTAGATCGTCCACTAAAATTTGACGCGGTTGAGGGGAAACATCAAGTATTAGTTTGTCAAATTGATTGTGGGATACACTAGGAATGATGAGGATGTGGGCACTTTTTGTGACTATAGAAAATGGCAAGATTGATGCCTATGATAAATTGTTGGATGTGTTTGCACATTCTCCCAATTGAACACCAATGGTGTAGCATGCCTTCATCAATATATTTTGAGGTATCTCTAATGCCTAAGGAGTCTAGATAAAAGTATCAAATTGGTTTAGCACTCTTCTAGGATTGGTTTAAGTAGCATTCACTAATAGAGTGCAAAAAATAAACAATTGTTCTAACCCGCGTTGTTTCTAATAGGTGGTGCTATCTAGGTCACAATTGAGGAGATGCCCTAGTGGTTTTTTGTACTAACACCATCAAATTGGAAATATTAATGAATACAACAACATGCTTCTTTCTTGAATCACAAATTGATAAAACTTTGACAAAGTGAGGCTCTTTCTTAGAACCAAATGAGAGGAAGAATCGAGATGCCCCTAAATAGAATTCTTAATCTATGATGAAATAGATGTTTGTAAAGAAATGAGATGATGATCATCTTATTTTCGCTCATGCACTTGTTCACTTGGTATCATGTAGTGTAGGTTTGCTCTTGTTGTGCGCCACTCCATGAGTTATCACTAGGGACAATGTAGAAAGTAATGGCTACGGTGTTAAGGCATATATGTATGATCCTATACAAGATTTGTGAGTAACTTAGGGTTTCTAAAACCATGATATTCAATACATTGACATTATATATGAGCTTGATGAGTTTAGTATATAACTGGTTAGGGTCACAAATAAAGATTGTTAAGTTTGACCAAACAAGTCATAGTTATAATCTGACATGCTTGTTTATATACTAATGAACATATAATGGTCATCTAATGAATAGTTCACATGTTTGAATCCTAATGAATATCTAATGCACATAATATGAGTAACTCACATATAATACAAATAGTGGCTACACATGAGGATAAACATTTCTTGGGCCAATAAACCCTAATGAAATGATGAGCAAGATAATTGTAACCTAATCTTGTATTTAATGCATACTAGGAATGTATAGATGACTTAAACCCTAAGTTGTAATCATATAACCTTAACCTATGCATCCTTAATGATATTCTTGATACAAAACGTTCTGGACTGTTCTACAATAAACATCTCATACTGAGGAGATTCCATTCATCTTGTCTACTCCTAGACTCTATTCAGCTTGCCTCCTCCATGCTAACTTAAAAATATGGTCGTAACATCTATTGATAAGCAAGTACAGTACCCTCTACATCCCCTGAACATTACGGTCCCTCCCATTAGTAAAGTACGCCATGAAGTTGTATCCACTGCAATACCCTACCGAGACGCGGTGTTAACGTGCATTGGGTGGGTGGTTTCCGCTCACTGGGGTTCTTTTTCCCACACGAGCCCTAGTTTAATTTTTTTGTCACGTGGCATGAGGTGCAGAAAAAAGATAAGAAAAAGCAAAACATGAGAGAGATTTATTTCACCTATAACTTTTGATCTGTAATAAAAATTTTAATAAAATAAAAACTATTAGACTCATTATAAAAATATATTCAAACAAGATTAATATTCATATTCTTTGAGAAAAATGATTTGAAATACAAAATTAAGTATATAACAAGAATAAAAAAGAGAGAAAAATTTAATTTGCTTATAACTTTTAATCCGTGATGTATTTTTTGACAAAACAAAAACCTTTAGATTCTTTACAGTAAATACAATCCAACAAGACCAATGTCGATATATTTTGATATAATAATACAGTACACAAAATTAATGTGTGTGTTATGATGATGATGATGATCATGATGATGATGATCATCATGACGACGACGATGACGGTGATGATGATGATGATGATGATGATGATGATGATGATGATGATGACAACGACGACGATGAAAACAACTATGATGATGATGTGTGTACCGTAAGAATTGAGTGTATTAATATCATATTATTATATTTTTCGTTTTTATATTTTTTTCAAAAATATATCAATAGTAATTTTGTTAAAATATGATTTTTATAAGGAATCTAACAATTTTATTTTGTCAAAGAAATCATTATTGAATAAAAGTTACAAGCAAAACAATATATTATTATTCCTACTTTCTTTCTCTTTTATTTTTTCTCCAAAAATGAATAAAAAATAAAAAAGCAAAAATGTGACCAACGTGTTGGCAGGGTCATTTTACAACGCGTCAAACGTGCGTAAAACCGCCTCTGATGTCTGGAAAATTAAGTCTTATCTTATGCTACTAGCCATGAAGGCACGTGTTCCATAGAGTATCATATATATTTTTTACTTTGTTATATAGTTGTACATATATCGGTCTAGATTGGTAGACCGGACCGGACCGGCTATCTCTTGGACCGTTTGGACTTTCGGTCCGCCCCCGGTCCTCTATTTTCTTTTAATCCCCAAAACTGGAAAAAAAATCATCTAGACCGGTTGGACTGAATAATATAATATTTTTATATATTAATTGTATATAATATTATAAAGGGTAGTAGAAGAAAAGATTATATTATTAATTATTCTAGATTTTTTTCAAAACATAGTATTCTCTTAGACTATACATTAATGTGTCACAATGTCAATTAAAACAGCGCTAGCCGTTGGCCCTTTGAACACTTGCACCGTGTATGATATGTCACTTGCATAGCCGTTGTACAGGAAACGGAACAGCCATATTCATAATTATCAATTATGTTATAATGGCAAGTTGTGACAATTGATGAATGAAATTGTGCAAATGCGCTTAGAATTGTGTTGAAAACGTTCCCAACAGCATATAATACTGGCGATACCTCTCTTTATTTGTGTTATAGCTGATCAACTTACAATTTATAAATTTATGTTGGCTGCTTGGGAGAAGAGACGTATCAGACACGACATGAACCAGAAATAAATGGATATACAGACAAAAAAATGTGTATTTCAGTACAATACATTTAAGATTTATTCACATTATATTCAAAGAAATTCTCATATAGGAACAATGTTTCAAATATAAAAGGATAATATTGTTCGCAGTCATTGGTCATATGTTTATAAATAATGTTGTTTGGATATTAATTACTCAATCCAGTCCCCGTCCAGTCCTAGGACTCAGTCTAGAAATTTTTCATTAACCGGATCTTGGCCCGATCAGGTCCAGTCTGAGTTTAGACCAACGTACAACCCTACCTTTGGCCATTCCCATTGCTGGTCTACTCTCGATAACCATGCTTCATGTGTTAAACCCACCTTTTTGACTCTCTGTTGTGTAGTGTATGCGCCTGTCACTTTATGTATGCATTCCATGTAGAACAGTTCCGACATGTACTTATAACGTTGTGTCAACCTCCAAAAAACTTATTATAAGACTGGTCCTATAGTTTTTTTATAGGACAACCAATCACATTACAACGTTTCTTCTTCTCTCCTCTTTAAAACCCCACTCGCAACAAAAAATAAGGAGAGAGAAACGCAAATTAGGCACTATAACGAAATCATATTGGATCCTATCATGTTATCATAGAATTGGTCCTATAATAAATTCTTCCGTCAACACCCCCCCCCCAATGTGGAACACGAAAAGATCATTCCATGCATTGTACATACCACATGAAAGCATCTCGTGCCCTTCAACTGGAAAACAGAGAGGCGCTCCATACCTTGTGGAAACATTTTATACACCAGAGACGATGTGTACATTGCAACGGTGACAATGTACACAAATTCAGTCATTTTTGTTAAATATTAATATTATTTAGTCTTTATATTTCTCTTGTTATTTCTTTATTCTATGTGGACCTACATGTAATTGTTCTCTTAATCTTTTTATATAAATATATGAGGGGACACACAGTGTGTCCTCAACATTCATGAAATCCTCGTAAGATGGTATCAGAGTGAGACTCTTAACTGCCTCTCTCAGCGGCTGACACCCCTCTCTTTTTCTCTCTCCTTCTCTCCTTGCCAGTGGTGCCGACGCTCACCCTCCTTGCTCCTTCTGCCGGCGCCCGCCTGCCCCCTGCTGCCGCCCGTCGCCGCCTACCTCTCATGCGACCTGGCTGCTAGCTGCAACCCTCGCTGTTGCAGGCCTCAGGCCACTAGCAGCAACTAGTAGGGTTGCTTGCCACCACCAAGAGAAGGCCTTGATCCCATGAAGCCATATCTCCTCTATCTGCTCGCGTCGACCTTTAAGCCGTCAGGTTCTCTACTACACCTTGATGTAGTCTTTATGTAACTAGTCTATCCGGTCTCTTTTGTGTTTGCTGCCTTCTAGGCAGAGGATTTAGGTGGTTCTCTGTTGTTACTTTTATTTATTATCTTGGACTCAATTTCTGTCATGGCTTCCTCCAATGACAATTTCTGTCAAAAGATGACTACCGTGAAACTAGATGGGCGAAACTATCAACATTGGGTCTGCTCCATGGATATTTACACCAAACTCCAATGCAAGCATTCCCATCTGACTTGTGATGTGTCCAATACTGCCGAGTCCAAGGATATAAAGGCCTACGAAGATTGGGTCAAAGATGATTCTACTGGGATGACATGGATCTTCAACAGTAGTGAAACTTGCATCAGTGTCAGTCCTCTTTGTCTCCCGATTGTCAAATAAATGTGAGATCAGCTGGCCAATACTTATTCTCACAGCAAGAATCCAAAGAAGGTGTTTGACTTGAACAAACAACTGACTCGCCTACACTCTTTGGGGCCCAAAATTGCTAATTACTTTTCTTCCTTCAAAGGAATATGGGTTGAACTTGAGAACCTTCATCCTATGTCAACTGATATAGCCATCATGCAACGACAACGACAGTAACTTCAGGTGGTTCAGTTCTTATGTGAACTTCCTAAATTGTATGTTGGAGTGGTTGATCAGCTCCTTGCTAGTGATCCACTCCAGACGTTGGAGAGTGTGTTTCAGCATCTTCAGCATCTGTCGGCTTCTTCATCTACCCCGACTTCAGACACTGGTGACACTACTGCTCTTGCTGCCATGATCGGTCGTGGACGTGGATGGGCTCGAGGTCAGTTTCAAGAGAATCAACCTCCTCCTGGTTCTGGTAGATGACGTGATTCCCTTGGATATGATCGTCATTTGGGCCGCCATGCACTTTTGCGAGTACCGCTGGCCAATGGTATTGTGACTTTTGTGGTCGCTCCAACCACACTGAGGCCAGGTGCTAGAAGAAACATGGCTCATGCTGCTACATTCACTAGTTGTGATTCTACTTTTTTGACCTCCTCTTCTGGTATTGGTAATACAAATGGGTGATTGATTCTGGGGCATCTTCACATATTTTTGGAAATCGATATCTTTTCTATAAATTATCTAAACTATGTTCTAAATCTACTGTTATACTTGTTGATGGATCTAAATCCACTATGTCTGACATTGGTGATATTTATACTCACTTTCTTCTGAGATCTGCTCTATATGTGCCAAATTTTCCTTTGAATCTGTTATCTAGTCGGCAAAATTGTGTGTAGCTTGAACTACAGTTTGACATTTGTACTGGGTACTTGTGTTTTACAGGATCTTTGCACGAGGATGAAGATTGGTGGGGGATATGAAGGACACGATGGACTCTACTATCTGGATGATTTGAAAAGGATTGACACTACAGCTATCACTTCAACTTTATCTTCTTCTATTTCTGCATTATAGTGGAACTATAGACTTGGGCACCTGTCTGCTGATAAAATAAAGCATGTTATATCCGGTGTAGGAACACATAGTTTCCAATGCGAGTCATGTCAGTTAGGCAAACAGTCTAGAACTGTCTTTCCTAAAGATACTCAAATTGGTAGTAAATGCATTTTTGATTTAGTTCATGTTGATCTATGGTCCTTGTAATGTTCTAGTCTGTCAGGAAATAAATATTTTATTATGATCATTAACCATTTTTCCCGTGCTACTTAGTTGTTTCTTATGAAAGATAGATCACAAGTCTTGCCTGCTATTAAATTCTTATTTGTTGAATTTAAACTCAACTCTCTATGTCCATTAAAATCATGTGCACTGATAATGTCTTGGGATTTTATTCAAAAGGATGTTGAATTCTTTTGCCGATCTGTTGGTACCATTCATCAGACGTCATGTGCTTGCACACCTCAACAGAATAGAGTTGCTGAATAGAAAAATAGACATTTACTTTAAGTTACTAGAACTATTATGTTGCACTCTAATGTTCCCAAACAATTTTGGCCTGAAATTATTTTCACTGCTTGTTTTCTGATTAATCACATGCTTTCCTCTGTTATTGGGAATAAAATTTCTATTTAGGTCTTACAACCCCAGATTCCCCTTTTCTTTGTCCCTCCATGGATTTTGGGTCAACCTGTTTCGTTCGTCTACTAGGACCAAATTATGATAAGTTGTCTCCTAGAGCTGAAAAATACATTTTTCTTAGATATTTGCATACTCAGAAAGGATATCATTGGTTATAGTCCTACTACTAGGGGGTAGTTCACGAGCAATGGTGTAGTTTTCTTTGAAGATATTCCTTTCTGTTATACTGAAGGGAAAATTCTCAGTTCAGATATTATTTCCACACCTCTTCATGTTATCAATGATTTTATTTCTATCATACAGCCTGTTGAGACTACTCCTACTGAAGATCCCCACACACACAAAGTCAACCAATCTTCTCCTCAAGAAGGTCATGTGCCATCTGAGGTAACTTCTGACCTGCATCTACCTATTGCTCTTCACAAGGGTACTCACTCATGCACATCACATAGTATTGCTGACTATGTTTCTATTGCACATCTTAGTGTTCATGTTAGTAACTTTGTCGTTGCCTTTTCCGTTGTTGATGTTCCCAAAAATATTATTGATGCTTTAAAAGTACTACTTGGACACATACTATGAATGAGGAGATGACTGCTCTTACTGACAGAGGGGCTTGGGATTTGGTTGATCCTTCATCTGGTTGCAAGCCAGTAGGTTGTCGTTGGGTGTATACTGTGAAATATCATCCTAAGGGGTTGTTGAAAGATTGAAAGCACGTTTAGTTACAAAGAGGTACACTCAAACTTATGGCTTTGATTACTTTGAAACTTTTTCTTCTGTTGCCAGGCTTAATTCTATGCAGGTTCTTCTCTTTGTTGTTATCAACCTGGATTGGCCCCTTATCCAGTTAGATGTGACGAATGCCTTCTTTTATGGTGATCTAAAGGAGGAAGTCTATATGGAGCACCATATGGATTTGTTGCTCGGGGGGAATCACATAAGGTCTGTCGTCTCAAGAAGTCTATTTATGGACTCAAGCAGAGTCCACGTGTCTGGTTTGACAAGCTGAGCAAGATTTTGACTACTTATGGCTTCCTGAGATCTCATGTTGATCATTAAGGCTTCGTCTAGTATAGTTGTTATGATTGTGTATGTTGATATTATTTTATCTGGCAGTGATCTTTCTGAAATTCATGCTACCAAGGCATATGCAAGCACTTTGTCACTAAAGATCTGGGAAAACTATGGTACTTTCTGGGAATTGAAGTCTCGAGGACCTCTAATGCTCTTGTTTTTATCCCAGAGGAAGTATGTTCTAGATCTTTTGTGGGAGACTGAGATGCTTGGAACTCGAACTACTGACACTCTACTAGATCCTAATATAAACTGAGATGATGATGAAACTCGTAGGAGAGCTAATCTATTTGGCTGTTACTAGAGTTGATATTTCTATCGCACTTGGTCTTGTTAGCATGTATCTTGGCAAACCTAGACAGTGTCACTAGAAAACACTATGTCATATTTTGAGGTACCTAAAGAAATCTCCTGGTAAAAGCATTTTCTATAAAAAAAATGTGGTCATTGCTCTCTTGAAGATTATTCTGATTCTGACTATGTTGGAAGTAAGATTGACAGAAAACCTACTTCTAATTATTGCACATTTGTTGGTGGCAATCTTGTAACCTGGAGGAGCAAGAAGAAAAATGTTGTTGTCAGATCTAGTGTTGACGTTGAGTACGGGCCATGGCTCACACAACTTGTAAACTTTTGTGAGTAAAGTCTCTTCTAAAATACTTTGATGTGAGCTCCTCTAATCCTATCCCCATACATTGCAATAATAAAACGGCTATTTTATTGCCAATAAACATGTCGATCATGAGTGTAAGCTATCTTGACTGGTTGTATCTACACTCCATTGACTCGCTCAAAAGATCGGATTGTTGACGTCTTAACAAAGTTGATGGCCAAAAAATATTTCTACTCTCTCATGGACAAGTTGGGCATAATTAATATCTATACTTCAACTTGAGGGAGAGTGTGAAATATTAGTCTTATTTAGTCTTTTATATTTCTCTTATTATTTCTTTATTCTATGTGGACCTACATGTAATTGTTCTCTTAATCTTTTTATATGAATATATGAAGGGACACACTGTGTCCTCAACGATTCCTGAAACCCTCATAAGAATTTCAACTGGGAATCTTGGTTAAATGTTAATGACATGTAACTGTCACTTCATTAAACATTGCAGAGACAGATTCACAAGAAAATTCACAAGAAATGACATGTACAGAAAATTGCAGGCCATACTTGCACGAGCTTCTAAACAATTGGAAAACAGAAAGACGCTCCTAGTAGACAACGTGATCCTCCAAACAAGATCAGAAGCTTCTGTGCTCCTATTCTCTGCTCCTAACAGACAAGGGGTTCCAAATAGAGGATTGGATATATAGATTATACAATACAGGTCGCTGTATGATATAACGATGACATAAGATGGCTTCCGATAGTAAAGAGATTTGTATGTGATTTCTATTGTTGATAGCCGAAGAGGAGACAGGATAAGTAGAGCTTCTCGAGATTTTTAAAAAATTACATAGAAAATCGACATGCAGAATATACTGGACATACTCGTACAGTTTCCATATTAGCATAGTGACAACGTGGAATCAATGCCAGGATAAATTATTCGATCTCGGAAGTAGGCAATTTTCAATTATTCTCAAACGAAACCTGTTGCCAACACGTGCTTTACATTGGATAAACAAATGTCACTTTCTGATCTTTTTCAACATATGAATGCTAGTTTCTCCTTACCCAGAATCCAGAGCCGTATCAAAATCACCGAACTATTAAGGCATTTGCAGCCTTGGACCCACAACATATACAGGAAAATGGATCCACTGTTTTCTTTTGTAGTTCATGCCAAATGCATTGTAGAATTAGTAAGGGATAATAATTGTCATGCATAAAAAATATCACCGCGTGGTATGCCAAAATCAGAAGATCAATAACCCTGCTCACGAGATTTAGCAGAAAGCATCAGCCTTGCTTGCTGGAGGTCTCAGAATGCCCCAAGTTCTCTTCGTTTCCTTGATGCTCACGTTCCCATTTAAGGTGAGGAGCATAATGTTGTTTATGGAAGTGGAAGGAACCAATCCCCTGCGACCGAGTATATTTTAGCGATTTTGCACCCCACTGCCCAGATCCCGAATAATCCTCTGGCATGTCCGCTTTCCACATAACCTGAATATCAATAGTCGGTAGAGATAATAAGAATCTGCATCGTAGTTTGTCAGCTTTGCTAGAACATATATACGGAATGATGAATGCCTTGAGAATTAGAGAAACAGGAAAATAAGTTGTCTATAACAATTAGGATATACAAGTGTTGTGAGGTTTCTATGAATATGACATACATAGACCTCTGTGTCTAGTGAATTTTCCATCCAGCGAATGATAGTGATACATTGTTATGGCTTAAAAAGCTTACACAATATCTGACTGGTCATTTTTGGTATTAGGATAACTAAATAGCTAGTCCCGTTGCAAAGGAAAGAAAAATAAACAATCTAGTAATGAACAAATGTAACTGATTTAACTGTCACAGTCTCACCCATGTTCATTAGAATTTTACCTAAAGATCAAGGTGGTCAGAAATGTATTAAAAATTTCACTGAGTCAAAACTACTGCCAATACATACCGAAGCTGTTTATATATTCTGGCTTATCAAATCACTAAATGATATGTCGGCTTGGGTTGCCATTGAGTTGAGATTGCCACTGATGCTGTTGGTTGCACTCAGCCCATCTTATTTTTGGAGACACCAGATGCAAAAACACCGGCTCCAGGTTATCAGAGTCATTGTGATAGGATTAAATGACCACTCTAGGGCATCATGTGAGCAGTTAACTATAGGGAGCCATAAGTTTTGGCTGTGCTTGGCACTGCTATCTAGAGATATACGCCGGTGTTGTCCTAGAAGATGGTGAGTAGGAGTGACTGCTCAATCAAAACTTATAACCTTGGAAAGAAACAATTACATGTAAAGGTGCGTATTGATTGGACTCCACCTTTACTCATTACACCTTGGGTTTATTTTTGGACTTTTGAGTGTATTTATAGTATTTATGGTTTTTTTAATGTTCTGGTGTTCAAATTAAGGGTTTGGTGCTTGTATCAGGTGCGATACCAAATTATAATGGCTTGGTAATTACTTTTCAGTTTGCTTTAGCTATTGATGAAGTTTGATGCTCTGGCTTGACAGCTTCACTTCAAAGGTTAATAGCCACTGTGGGTAGGGCTGGCAAAAATACTGCGACCCGACCCGACCCGACCGGACCCGACCCAGCCCGAAATTTGGGTTTTTATGACCTGAAGTAGGGTCTGGGTCTTAACCGGGTAGACCCGAATCGGGTCTTTTTTCTTTGGGTCGGGCACACAGCTACACCCTAAACCCGAGACGGACCTGAGAGACCCGCTCGCTAAACCTAAAAAACCGCGACAGGCCGCAACTCGTGAGACTTAATAGTTAAAACCCTCGGACCTCATCACCTCGGTTCTAATAGTTAGAACCATCAACCGTTCTATTGCTCTCTCTCAGTCTCTCACTCAAGCTAACCCTAGCCGCCGCAAACGCGAAGAGGAGAATCGGGAGTGGCGAAAAAGGCAAGAAGTTGGTCTTCCGGTGATTCTCGACGACGGCGAGCCTGCGAGGAGACAAAGGGCAAGACGGTGGTAGCTGATCCTTCTTCAGAGGCGGCATGAAGACGAAAATAGGGTTTGGCGCTTCCTCTTCGCCTCTCCAGGTTGGTAGCTCGATACGCACATTCCTCCTTACGGACTATCTCGATCGTGGTCTTCTCCCGTTCGTTACCTTCCTCCCGTCGCCCCCAAAACGCGGAAGAAGCCTCATTCCGTCTGGACTCCATAAGCACCCACACGCATCGCTCCGTATCCTGAGACCAGCAACTACCCCTCTGTCTCCGTCCCCCTACCTTCTTCCTGCACGACCTGGCCTGCTGCTAGTCTGCAATTTTTTTTTATATTTACCTATTTTTCTTGGTCCTCTGCCACCGGTCAATTCCACATGCAACATCCCCTGTTCTATCCCCTGTTCTAATTTGTATGATCGATCATCACGCACGCCACCTATAGTTTAACACAGTCCACCATAGTTGAAATAAACTAGTGCGGTTCACCGTCTTCAATTATTTCGGTAGCTATTCGATTGTTTTTAGATAATTTTCTTACAAATTGCAGGATTTTAGCTTCAATGACTGATAACCTTCATATTCTTGTTACAGATTCAAACTACTTGATTGATCAAGCTTCATATTCCGGACAAAGTACAGATTGAAGCAGCAGTTGAACAATGGTTTTCTGTTTGGATGCTTATAATTTTTTGAATGTCTCTTGTAATCGTTAATAGACAGTTGGTGTGGAGTTTTCGGTATAAAGTTGCTGGTTGAGTGATATGTATTCACATGGAAGCGAACAAATTATTGGTCATTGTATATTCTGCAGCTCTGCTTGGAGATTCGTTTTGTATATTTTGGTTGGTCTTGCATCTCTTTTAATTTTTTCTGTAGAATGGTTGATTAATTTTGGTTATATTTATTGAATATGGTTGGAGATGTGCGACATAAAATGTTGGGTTTGAATAGAAATTTGTTTATATAAAATTTGTTAATCTGAAGATAGAGACGACGCAACAATTAAAAAAACATACATAAGTCTGTGAAAGTACGTTAAACAATGCAGACACGTACAAGGTTGGGTCGGGTCAAAGACGGGTCCAATCCGGTCAAACGATGGTTGAAAAAAAACAGGCCAAAAATAAAATTTCGGGTATTTCGGGTCAGGTCGGGTCTAAGCTTTCGGGTCGGACAAAATCGGGTCGGGTATTTTTCGGGTCTTTGTTGTAATTAAAATTTTGGGTCGGGTCGAGTCCGGACCCTAAAACAGTCGGGCCGGGTCGGGTCTCAGAAACCCGACCCATTGCCAGGCCTAACTGTGGGCTCTCTGGCTTCAAACTGCATAGGCATGTTGACACAATCCTTTGGTTGGACAAGCAACTTCCAAACTCACATGAACTCTTTCCCAAACAAAAAAAGGGACATGACACCTTCGCACCAGCATTTATTGAGACCTGGCATCTGTATATGGTTACAATTCTTCCCAATGATTTGTAACTCTTTCCATGAACTCTTTCCACAATTGCTCCTAGCTTAAAGCAAAGAGACAAAGATGCAGAATACTGGCTCTGACTAGTTGAAGTCGTTGGAGACTTGAGTCACTGCGTCATGGGATGTTGTCCCTCCCAGATGCAGTTGTGCAAATGAAGCTCTAGATTGGTGACATGTCCTGAATGTGATGTAGAGCAATAAGACACTTGTTTTGTCCCCATCCATTAGGTGTGTGGCTTCATATATAAGCGATTGCATGGACTGTTCGCCCTTCCACCCTCACACTCAGAAGTATTGGAGAAACAGCTAACAAAAACCTTGTTCTGCTCAAGGCTCTAGAGAAAGACTAAACAAAGTAACCACACTTTATAAAGCTGAACTCCAGCGAGATGTTTTCAGATGCTCTAAGATCAGAGAACAGGTTTTGGACCTCATGGACAGTTCTTTTTGAAGATCACTTGTTTGACTTTTCAGTACAAAATGCATCATATTCTGCAACTTGTTACTTGGAATTCCTAATTTTGCAATTAGCAATTTCAAGTTTATCTATTGAGTAATTTAAAATTAGCAACACTCTTGATCACCATACCTTAATCTACTACCAAAGGATCAAAATTTTTGGTCTATCACATTGTCTCACCCTTCATTTCTATGTCGTAGCAACATGTTTGTGAGAAAACCGTCTTGTGATGCAGGAGCTACCACACTCCAATGTTCAGAACTTTCCTTGCCAATAGAGTTTTAAATTAGATGCCAAATATCCGCTCATACAAATATATTAACCAATCCAATATGCAGAAGGGCTTTTAAGACCCGTCGATTGACATGATTTTCAATGGCAAATAGATATTCCCTTGCTCTTTTGGTGTGTGACATGCAAAGCTTCAACATCAAGGATTTCAGCCTTAAAAGTCCATAGCAATTGCTGTTTTATTATGCGCATCCTTTGCTCACAAACATTCAACTTCATGGATTGAAAGTCACAGAAGACAGAGGCTTCATGATTCAAGGGGTAAATAATTATCTAACTCGACTATTACAGGCTATCTGGCTTCATGGTATATCGTCATAATGACAAGCTACTTGTCTAATGCTATCTTCTAATGTCAAGAATGCAATATTACATCAACTGATACACTTAATGCAGGGCATGTCCACTGATACACTTGATACAGGCAATGTCCGAGTTTGTACTTTGGTTTCAGATGAAAGAAATTTCAAGGCCAGAATGTGACCTTCTAGTTTCTCTCTGTATGTCTAGGAACCAGCACGTCAATTTCAATACCATTTCCACACCCATAGAAAAATCGTGGAATACCAGCTTATCAGTGGGTATTTTCGGTGGAAGTTTGACGAACCATGAAAAATGTGGGAAATTAATGAAAAACATGGAGTTTCAAGTGATTTCAGGATATTGTTTTCACACACAAGCATGCATCCGCAATCAATAGTACTCATTAAACAACCACATGACACGATAACAGTTACATCTAACTAAGTTGTTACTTCAAAACCTGACATGTTATGTGTTGTTTCTTGACGCCTGAAATATTTTGTAAGTTGTAGCTAGTAGCCTACAGGTAGTCGCTACTGAATTGACAGAAAATTACTATTATTAACAGAAAAATTTACTGAATTGCTATATTAGTATATGTGCTTTATTGCTTTATGTTTATTGTTATTTTCTGTGTTATGGGCTTTGACTTGTCTTGTCTCTAGCCTTTTTGTTTTATCCCACAGTGCCCATCTCTGACAATAGGCTTACTCTCTTGTCCTATAAAAGAGAGTCCTTTGTAACTTGTTTTATCCATCCAATAATCTATAATCTATATGGTATCAGAGCACTATGATCCACCCTAATCCTATCCCCATTAACCCTATCCGCCACCCATCCCTTTCTTAACCCTAGCCGTCACCCTAACCTTCTCTCTTGGCCGCCGCCTACCTCCTCGCTTCTAGTCGTCTCCACCAGCAACCCCCACGCCGCCGCCTCTCCTCCCTCCTCGGGCCACTCCACCGCCCTCTCCCTTCCTTTCCCTCTCCTCCACCCTCCCCCTCCCGCCCCCGCACTGCCATGCTGCCCTCCACCTCACCCTAGCGCCGCCCCCACCTTGACGCCATCGCCCCCTCCCACCATCCCTCTCCGCTGCCACCTCCATCCATCTTGCTACCCCTTCTGTTGTCCTCTTCCTCTCCCACTCATCCATCGTCATTCTTCCCATCATCTAGGCTCCCCATCCATCTCCCTCTCCTCTCCCTTCCCTGTCTCCGGATATCCGGTAACTTTCTAACGACGGCGCGTTGAAGATCTAAACATTTTCGTCTGTTGCCTGCTTGTGCCTCATGGTGGAGTAACTATCTCCCCATGTTGGCGTAGGTCTTTATCTTTATTCCTACTCCTGTGTGAGTCTTTGAAGAACTAATGCATCAGGTCTGCTATTTCTACATATTGTCCCATTGCGGGTTCTGTCGGATCTGCTAATCAAGTTCCCCGTTGCCCGTATGTTGGGTTCCTTCTTATTCTATTGCATGTTGCATGCTGCTAAGACTTGCTGCCCCGACATCTGGTTGCTCCTGCTTGTTTCTACAGTGACATATTCGACTGATGGCGATCGTCGACCCACTTAGGATACTTTGTATCACTACTGTCAAGTTGGATGGCTCCAACTTTCACACATGGTTTGCGACCTTCGAGCTCTATGTTAAAGCTCAAGGATGCTATTCGCATCTTGTCTCTGAAGGGACGGCTATACCTACTAAAGGTGTGAACGCTAAAACCAAGCAAGCACATGATCTCTGGTCAAAGGATGACTCTGGTGGTGTCATGACTCAGCTCGTCAACAGCTCGGAACCTAAAATTAGCCAGTCTCTTCTCCACTTGAAGATTGTTAAAGCAATGTGGGACCAACTCACGCATGTCTACTCGCATCAACAAAATCCAAAGGAGTTTGAAATCTTCAAACAACTGGCCAAGGAGTACTCTACGACCGACTCTGCAGAAGATTATTATGATCAGTGTTCTTCTTAGTGGGATGGGTTTGAGGTGTATCACCCTCTCTCTGCTGATATTACCAAGATAAAAAGGCAGCGCAATGAATTGCAACTGGTGCAATTTCTTGTTGGATTACCCCACTCCTTTTCTAGGGTTGTTGATCAGATATTATCCAATGATCCTTTACCTACTCTACACGATATCCTCAAACGAGTTCAAAGATTATCGTCTGTCTCCCCAACACCACCAGATCATTCGGAGACTGCTCTTACTACTCACTATGGCGATTCCTTTCATGGTCATAGTCGTGGTCGTGGAGATGGTCGTTCTACTGCTGGGCCTGGTCGAGGTTCCACTTCCTCTGGTCTCGACTCTTCTGAGTCACGTTACTGTAACTTATGTAAAAGTACCAATCATACTGAGGACCATTGTTGGATAGAACATGGAAAGCCTGCATGGGAAAATCAGGTCACTACTGATCAACCTGATTATCCACCATCATCTTCTTCTCAACCTTCTGTGGATTGGCTCTGTTCCGAGATAGAGAAGCTACTCCAGGCTCGTCCTACTACTTCCACTTCTGATGTCTCTCGTGATGGAGGTTCTGCCTTTCTTGCATCTTTTGCACCTTCTGGTAAAAACACATGGGTGCTTGATTCTGGTACCACCTCTCATATCTCGGGCAATGCTGCCATGTTTTCTAATCTTCGTAAAACGTCTTCTATTTTACATGTTACCTTGGCCGATGGTTCTCAATTGCCGGTTGTTGGAATTGGAAATATCTGCACTCCTGGAAATTTGCTATTACATTTAGCACTTTATGTTCCAAAGTTCCCATTAAATTTATTATCTGTTAGTAAAATTGTCAAGAGCCTCCGCTGCTTAACACTTTTGACCCAGATGGTGTTGTGTTTCAGGATTTGCGCACGAGGATGAGGATTGGTTTGGGCCATGAGGGACCGAATGGGCTATAATACCTGGATTAGCCGAAGCCGACTGCTCCAATGACTAATTCTGTTATTGGACTTCAATGGCATTACAGACTGAGCCATCCATCCGCTGCAAAGTTGAAGCATTTAATTCCTGCCATTTCTAATTCCTGTGAAAATTGTACTTTGGGCAAACAAACTCGTGCTACATTTTCTAAAAAAATTGTATTCGCTCAAAAGCACCTTTTGATATTATACATGCTATTGTTTGGGGATCGTGCTCTGTTAATAGTACTTCTTGCTTTCGTTACTTTCTGAGCTTTATTGATGATTTCTCACGAACCACATGGTTGTTTCTTTTAAAAGATCATTCTCACATGCTTGACACTATCATGACCTTTCTTGCTGAAATTCGTAACCAGTTTGATAAGCCTATCAAATTTTTTGGACTTACAATGCTTTAGAGTTTATGCAAACATCTGTCAGTCAATTTTGTAGAAAAATGGGTACTATTCATCAAATTTCTTGTTCCATGGAACAAATTTTTACTCGAAATTTCATTTTTTTTACAATCGAACATCAAAACCTACGATCGGACATGTGAAACACACAAATGCAGGGAATGGGACGTAATTTCGCGAAAATTTCGACCATAGGTGCGAAATTTCGACAAAAATGGTGAAATTTCGCAGCAAAAAGCCCAATTTGGGCCGTAATTTCACAAAATGGTACAGAAACACATTAAATTTCGAGAAATTTGTTCCAAAAGTTGATAATGCTACATCTTGGGTATTTTGGCAATATTTTTGAATCTCTTGCTTCTAAAGGCTATCTTTCTTAATTCTAAGGTATGTTTCCCCTATCCCTAGACCGTCTACATTACCTTCATCAATTTCTACACTTCTATAGAGATATGGAGAAATACTCCAAAAATAACAAAGTTCTTTCTTGAATCTATGCATAAATGTCCCATGTAACCTAGTTAAATGCTAACACTAGACTTATACAAGTTGTAGTTGGTAAGTTTGGAACTTGTAACTATAAATTTTAAATTCTAAGTTGTAACTTGAAGCTTTTAACAGACTAATTATCTAGCAGACTTGACATTTCTGTTCATTTGTGCACTCACTCATCAAGACATGTATCCCACCCTAACCTCTAAACATATAAATGTACTATATAATCTAGTGTGTTTATGTCTCAACATTGTGTTTGCAAAATTTCATAAGTTAATTCCTTCATTTTACCATCGAAATTCTGCCGAAATTGTTAAACTTCCTTCACTTACAAATGTGGGAGACCCCCCCCCAACACACATATCCAATATGAAAAATTATTGCATATTTGAGTAAATCTTGGCGTTAAGATCGTCCTGGTAAATTTTCATGATTTAATTCGCTTATTTGGTCGTCAAAATCGTTAGGGCCGTAAATATTGAAATTTCGTGTGAAATTTCAAAAACATTTTGTTTCTGGGCCATCGGACACGACATCGAAATCGGACATTTAATTCTGTCTTATTTATATACTCATCAGCAAAAATGGGGTTGTCGAACACAAAAATCAACATGTCTTGGAAGTCGTTTGTACTCTTCTTTTTCATTATCATGATCCCCAAACTTTTTGGCCTGAAGTTGTCTCAACTGCCTGCTACCTGATTAATTGCATGCCCCATTGGTTCTTGGCAACCAAATACCTTTTCAAATTTTGTATCCTGATGCTCCTCTTTTTTATTGTACCTCCTCGAATCTTTGGAAGCACCTACTGAGGTAGAACACATCTTGAAGAAGAAGAAAAGGAGAAGATAAACGACAATTTTCGAAATTCAATTCATATTCAATGGCCCGGACATAGGCCCCAAGGTTGGCTTTTATAACACTACATGACTTGACCCACAATCAATGGAAATAAACTTATATTTAATAAAATCCTAAATTAAATAAAACCTAAATAAAGAAAAACATAAAACATTTATGACTAGATAATTTGCACTTAGGTCCCTAAATACTAAAACAAAGCAAAAACAAGTAGAATAAACGACAATATGTTCTACATCACATGCATTGTCAAAAACCTTCGGCCAGGATTAACTAAACTTGACCCTCAGTCTACCAAATGTGTGTTCTTGGGTTATTCTCAGACTCAGAAAGGTTACAAATGTTATGATCTTACTGCAAAGAAATGGTTTGTTAGTGCTGACGGGGTGTTCTTTGAGGAGTCTCCTTACTTTTCTCCACCAGGTTCAACACTGACATCCAATGTTTTCATAACCGAACCGATGGTCGGACCGGTACTGACTCAGACCGGATTGAGTCGGGTTCAACCAGAGTAGTTGAACCGGTTGGACCGGAAATGATGTCAACATGACATAAAAAAATATTTGAACCGAAAAAACCGAACCGGTCACCATGATAAAAGGCAATTAGCGGTCAGACCGGTCAAACCGGTTGAACTGCACAAGTTATATATATATATATATATATATATATATATATATATAGACTTAAATATATATACATTGTATATATATGTATATGTGTATATATATACATATATATTGTTGTGCAAATGTATATATATATATATATATTTGAATATATATACATTATATATGTATATAAATATATATGTATACATATATATTATTATGTAGATGTACACATACATTCACACATACATATATATATATATGCATATATACAAATATACTTATATTTGTATATATATACATATAAATATGCATTCTACCTTATATGTATATTTTCTATATAAATAAATACATACATACATACATATATCATATGTATATACATATATGTAAATTCCTATATGTATTCTACCTTCTATTTTTTTCTTCTCTTTGAACCACTGGTTCAATCCGGCTCGGTCCGACCGGCTGGTTGGACCGGTTGGACCATATTTCTGACCGGTTGGACTGGAAAAAGACACATTACCGGTTTTTTAGGCTTCTGGACCGGTCATCTACCGGTTCACCGATCTGACCGGCCGGTCCGGTTCGGTTTTAAAAACACTGCTGACATCTGATTTGCTTGATACACCTTTACCTATATGGTTAACAATAATGTATCTTCTCCAGATATGGCTCCTACAGCGCCTCTGAATGTGTATCAAAGATGCCTGAGAAATACAACTCCCTCTATGACCCCTCCATCTCCGATTCCTCAGTCCTCGTCGGCAAATTAGCCTTCACCTCAGGTAATTTATAATTTAGACGTCTCTATTAGCTTGTGAAAAGGGACTCAATCTTGTACACAGCATCCTTTCGGAAATGTTTGTACTACTGCTAACTTGGGGATGAACTATGCAAAGTTTACCTCTGCTTTATCTGCTATCTCTGTTCCCAAAAATGTTGATCAGGCTTTAGCGCATCCTGCATGGCGTCAGGCCATGGAAACTGAAATGCAGGCACTTACTGATAGTCGTACATAGGACTTAGTTGGTGCACCTGCTCTTGTTCTTTTGTCGGTTTTCGTTAGATCTTTACTGACAAATACCAGCCCAATGGCATTGTTGAACCACTGAAAGCTCGTCTTGTTGCTAAAGGATATACCCAAACTTATGGCATTGACTATTTTGGGATTTTTCTCCTGTAGCACGTCTCAATTCTATTCATGTTCTTATATCTGTAGCAGTTAATGGTGACTGGCCTCTGTTTCAGCTAGATGTTAAAAAAGCTTTTTGTATGGTGATCTACATGAGGAGGTATACATGGAGCGGCCGCCTTGTTTTGTCACTCAGGGGGGGCATTCGAAAGTGTGCAAGTTGTGTAAAGCAATCCATGGACTGAAGCAGAGTCCACGTGCCTAGTTTGATAAGCTCAGTAATATCCTCCAATAGTTCAGCTTTCGTCGTTCTCACTCTGATCACTCCGTGTTCATTAAGAAAACTGTTTCTGGCTCGGTCGTCTTAATTGTGTATGTTGATGATAATATTTATATGGGAGTGATCAAGCAGGCATGCAGGCAACTAAGGAATATCTGGCAAACCATTTTGTCACTAAAGGTCTGGGTAAATTGTGATACTTTTTGGGTATTGAAGTTTCACGGTCCTCCTCAGGTGTGTGCTTATCTCAAAGCAAATATGTTCCGAACTTGTTGTCTGACACAAGACTTCTTGGAGCAAAACCACTGTTGCTCCTTTAGATACTAATACAAACCGGGACAATGATACTTCTCCGTGATGCTCCTTTAGATACTAAAACAAACTGGGACAATGATACTTCTCCATATCCTAACCACCATCAATATCGTCGACTGGTGGGTAAACTTATATATCTGACAGTGACACGAGCTGATATTACTTCTGCGATTGGGTTAGTGAGTCAATATCTGGATAAACCTCGACAATGCCACTGGGATGCAGTATGTCACATTTGGAAATATCTAAAAAAATTTCTGAGTAAAGGTATTGTACAAAAATCATGGGCACTGTAAAATCGCATATTATTCTAACTCTGACTTATGCAGGCAGTTGTTTAGATCGCAAATCTACTTCTGGTTACTGCACCTTTGCAGGTGGTAACCTTGTTACCTGGCGCGGTAAAAAACAAATTGTTGTTGCCCGATCTAGTGTTGAAGCTGAATATAGAGCTATGGCTCATACTGGATGTGAACTTTTATGGGTCCACGATCTTCTGAGGGAATTTGGTATTTCTGATTCTGCTCCTATTTCTATGCATTGTGGTAATAAGGCTGCCATCATTATTGCTAGCAATCCAACCTTTCATGAGCGGACTAAACACATTGAGGTGGATTGTCATTTTGTCAGAGAAGTTTTTTCTGGTGCTATCTCCACTCCATACACTCATACGTCTCATCAAGTGGCTGACATCTTCACCAAATCTCTTCTAAAGGCCATAATTCGTAGCATGTTTGACAAGTTGGGCATGATTGATATCTACGCTCCAGCTTGAGGTGGAGTATTAGTATATGTGCTTTATTGCTATATGTTTATTGTTATTTTTTGTGTTATGGGCTTTAGACTTGTCTTGTCTCTAGCCTTTTTATTTTATCCCATATTGCCTATCTCTGACAATAGGCTACTCCCTTGTCCTATAAAAGAGGGTCCTCTGCAACTTGTTATATCCATCCAATAATAAACTCTCTTACTTTTCTATATGCTAAAAGCCAACAGAAATAAGGTGGCATCCCTTTTCGTCATAAATGATCTAAATAGGTATACCATATGGATCTAGGTAGATCTAAATATATTTAGGGCCCGTTGGTAGGGTGTAGTCGGATGACAAAGTGTGTTTGATGCACATTTTTACATTGCGAACTCACACAACTGCATCCCACTACACCCAACCAAATTAGCCATTAGGTGTATAATATGTGTGAAATGAAGAAAATTTTATCAACAGAAATTGCCAAAAATATCATATTACTAAAAGTGAGCAGAAATCCATGTTGGCCATAAATAAGCTTATTTGGTATAGGTCTAAATAGACCTAGGCATATTTAGGTGTTACTATACACAAACACATGGTTGGTTTTCAACTACTATTGACAAACATGTAACACCTTTATTGAATTACCAAAAATCTTCAAAGAACGGGAAAATCTAATTTGGTCAAAAATGAGCTTCTTAGGTATAAATCTAGAAATCTCTAGGTAGGAATGCAAGTTAGTCTGTTACTATACATGTACACTGTTTGCTTTCCACAAGCCACTTTTGAATCTTAGTGAAAAAAACCCCAAATTTTGGGTCGATTTCACCTTAAATATATAAGTACCAAGCTTCAATATGGTATCTTGCTGTTCAGGATGACTTATACCTCAAAATTGCAAGAAAAAAATAGAAATTACGTATCTTATCCACATCCATGCCACCTCGACTAACATATTGACTACTTATCGGGTTTTTCAGTTTAAACTTTTTACAACATGTCCGTATGTGTAATAAAATTGTCAAAGGTTCAAAATTTCGTCAAAATCTCAACCTAATGACAGACCATCTGTTTCACACAAACCCAGAAAGAAGAAAAAAAGCCAAGTATTTTGTCGAAATTCAAGACTATGCTAATAGTGGATTAAACAAATACCCAAAGAATCATTGATTGTAGGCTGCATGGAAATCATTCATTATAGTTACATGCTCATAGATTCACACTTATACTTCATTCAACGAGCATTGATTTCCATCGGAATAACGGATGGTGGCCTTTTGTTGAATATCATGGGTGCACATTTCATGCAGCAGAGTGATTCATGGCACAAGTCAAACATTTTGCTTGTCCAGCTGTACAATTTACACACATTGCATCTGACAGTCAACCCACAATGCAATACAAGACTTTAAAAAAAAAAAATCATTGTCACGGTTAATCTAGAATGCAAGTGTGAAAGAAAATTTATAGGTAGATAAATGCAATAGTGAAGTTCACTCCATGGGTTGATAATGCCATGGATCACAAGAAATATTTGCTCGAATAGCTCTCGTCGTCATAGAGAGAGAGACCACATAGACACACATATCTACATATACACACACATGATGCGTATTTAAATGTAATCATGTAATGCATAATAATCATCCAACACCAAACGATGTATTTTAATGTTATATTAAAATCACCGCTGAAAACATATTGATAAGTTCCTGTAATCCATCCCATAAATTAACAAAACGGTATATGTTAATTACATAGCATCTAAATAAATAACATCACAAAAGTCAATAAATGCAAAAAAAAAAAAGTAGAAAATCGCCTTTTTTTGGGCAATGCAAGGACAGTCTGGGAATTGTGTAAAAATTAGATGCAATTTAAACCTGGAAAAAAAATCTTGATTTAATTGTGCCTTTTTAGAACAGTCAAAAAATTATCATGATTGAGCCTATAGTAGCACACGTTCGAATTTGGCTGTCAATATCTCTTTTCCCTTGAATCAGCTCTCTGATTTAAAGCATCCCATCCCAGCTAATGTGGTTGGAATGGTAGGCCCTATACTTTTTTATAATATGTCATGTTATTTTCGTCATTCCAAGCATTCTATTACTAGCCTGATGTATGTAAAATCCAATGCAGATAGCAAGCTTGAAAGAAAATGCTGTAGAGGGCAAATTCACAAATAATCATTAGCTAAACATCACAAAAGCTGGTCAGACAAACATATATCAAAAAGGATGGTAGGCGAGACAATAAACACCTTCCCTGAGTATGTACAAATGTGATATTGCAGTTTACTATTATACTGCAACAACAACAGTCAGAATCTAAAAGTACAAAAAGTAAAAACCTTATTCAAGATCAAGACCATACCTTTAATGTCCGAGAATAGAATGAAGTTCCATTTAAAATCAGAGCCTTCTCAGCAGAATCCTTGTAACGAAAAACTACATATGCACAACTGAATGAAGCTTGTTAATCTCGTGTTGAACTGGAACAATTAAAACAATATGATAGTATAGTATCAATACCCTTTTGGCATCCCACTCATGCTATCCATCAGAAGCGTCACTTTGACAACTGGACCAAATTTGGAAAAATGGAGCGATAATGTCTCCTTTGGTGCAGCAAAATGTACCTGGTTATTTAGAAGATATCAGAATAATAAGTGAAACATCAGTTAAGAAAGCATAGCTGGCAGGAACCAGTGAATACAAATATATCCATTAACCATCACAAAGGAACAAATTTCCGCTTCTTAAAAAGATTTAAGTATGATTTATGATGTGAACGCAACGAACAGACGAGGAAGCCAGAACCAACATAGGTCCCAATGTGATTCCTGTAGAATCACATTTAAAGTAACAATGTCAAAACTCAAAACATTTGTAAGCCCCACGGCATTAAATGCCTTGATCGGACTTGATCCTCACTATCACAATGAGACTTCCGATGATAAGAGGGTAGCATCAATGTAAGTGGTTATTTTGATATATAGAATTGATATACCGAGCTAAGGATATAGATTTGTCAGAACACTTGCTTTTTCTTTCTTATTTCGGTGAACGTGTATTTTAATTTACACGGCCAGCATTTCACCTGCTAACCGATTGTTATGGATACTGGACAGGCAGTTATTGCATGCATCTCAGCTAAGTGGTTGCATTGGTTTTTCTTTTACTATAGCTGAGACCAGCCTACCATACTTGTCTAGGGCTAGGCGGTCCTTCCCACCAAGGGGAAGCCTAGGCGCTCTTCATATTTGTTTATATTTTACATATATATAAATAATTTTGTGTATACATTCAGTTATATTTAAATATTTACATCATTACGTACATTTGTATTGCTTATCCCTAAGCTTAATCAATCATAACTTCACCTACATCACACCTGTCACGACCTAAGATAGACCTATTCGACCTTAATTTGACCTAACACGATCTAAATTGGACCTAATTTAACTCGTCTTACCTAAATTAGCCACAGCCAGACCGATTTTAGCATAACATGACCTAATCAGACGTAACTTCCACTAGTTTGTCCTACATTGACCTAAACGAGCCCTAATTTAGCAAAACCAGATCTTACCCCAAATAAGTCATTTTTTCCCAAATCAGACTAATTTCCCGCAAATCAGACCTAATCTGCACAAATTAGATCTGATTTGGCCTACATTAGATCTATTTCTTCCACAAAATAACTAAACATGATCTAATTTGACCAAATTCCGACCTAATCTATGCTAATTTTGTCTTCAAGTGTCTAAATTTGAGCCTAAAAGGCCTTAGGCATTCACTTTAGTTATCTAAAAGCCTAGACGCTCAATTTAAGGCGGACCACCTAGAGCCTAGGTGGCCTAGGCAGAGCCCAAGCGGGAGCCTGGATAACTATGCAGCCTACTATATGAGAGTTGTAGGGCAACTATTCATGCCAACAGTCACTAGTCACTGCCTGGTGGCCAGCCTAAGTGCAGTACACATTAAGTCATCAGCCTCTTCAACACCACACATCAAGTCTTCCGTTCTGCGTCCAAAAGCCCCATTGACCTGGTCCTAGTTGCCATCATCGCCCAGGCCGTGAATGGAAGGAGCCTCCAAGCACTGGCAGTTATTTAAATTGGGTGTGTATAAAGGAAGAAAAAGACAACTCGGAGGTCTTGATCTTTTTTATTTTACCTATTTGCCCAGAAACTCAATTGTTTTACTCAGTGAAATGAAAAACGGGCTGAGCGCCCGATTAAACGGCCGATTAATCGGCCAGACACCCAGCCCGTTCGATTTTTGGTAAAATCGCCGGTTAACTTTTTTTGTAATTAATCGGCCGTTTTTTCCCGTTTTTTACCCGTTTTTTCCGTTTTTTGCCCGTTTTTTCCCGTTTTTTGGCCCTTTTTTGTCCGTTTTTTGTAAATTTTGCTGTACACCTGTAACTTTATATAAACTATATGGCCCCAAGTATTACTGACTATAATACATTAAACTTAAATATCCTATGATAAGCCTAGTCTAATAGAATGCATACTTGTATGCAAGTTGGGATAATAGGGTACTGTTGTAAAGTGTAATTTATACAAGTAAAATATATGTAATGTAACTATTATCTAATTTTAGAATGCATACTTTAGTTAATTGTACTGCTGTAATGTATGACTAATTGATGATATGCACATATAACAATAAGTTAGAAAGGTATCCAATAATGAGTCTATTGTTTACTGTATGCAAGTTGGGATAATAGGGTACTGTTGTAAAGTGTAATTTATACAAGTAAAATATATGTAACTATTATCTAATTTTAGAATGCATACTTTAGTTAATTGTACTGCTGTAATGTATGACTAATTGATGATATGCACATATAACAATAAGTTAGAAAGGTATCCAATAATGAGTCTATTGTTTACTGCTTAACTATGTAAACATGTGATGCAAAAATATTTCTGAATCATGTATGTGGGGTATTTTATCTATGTCAAATCTATTATTTATTATATTATGGCTATAATTATTGTCTTATAGCTATCTTATAAACTAATTGGGTGTTTTTACTGTTGGGTAGAGTGTTTAGAATCTTTAGATATATATAAAAGTTTCAAAGAGTATTAGTATTTATATACATATATATGTACTTTTGTATAAAATTATATAGGAAATTAAAACCCGTTTTTTAAAAAATCGGCCGCTTAATCGGCCGCTTACCGCTTAACCAGTTACAAGGTGCTGTCCGCACGGTTACCGCTTAACGTTTTTTAAAACATTGGTTTTACTCTTAAAATTAAAGTGTTTGTCGAGGCAGAAAAGGTCGCTGCCAACCATTTAGGTAATATTCACCAATATTAAACAAAAATCACCAAAGTTATTAACATCTTCTCTTAGCAACATAGAACATGGTTTAACTTCCATACTCAGCCATGTCGACCCAACATTAATCCAATTGTCCACAGCATCGACCCATATTTTTCATTTTCCTTGTTTACGACAATTTTGACAATGTCGAGGATTTTGTAGAGTAATGACCTGCAATATGTGGATGAGGGAGATCCCAGATCTAGCCCTACAACATTCTCCATTGTATTGCCATTACCAGTCAGCTGCCAAACTGTAATCTACTGTTTAGATGTGTATACAGTTTGTTTCTAATGTCATTCTTGTCAGCTTGGACCACAAGCCCATGTCACTTTTTCATACAAGTCTGTAGTAGGGCTACTTTGACTTGTTCATTCTAGTACATGGGAGACTTGTATGGTCCAAGGGTAATCAATGTGTCATTATTCCATATCTCTAGTTGATGACTCTTCCACAGATACTAATTTTTTTATTAGAGTATATCTCAGATTTTGAGGATAATAAAGTTCTTCTAAACAGTCAAATATACTCCCAACTTTTTGAAAACGTCGTGTTTTAAACACGATTTTTCCCTAGACGTATGAAATGGACGAATAACTCCCAGATCCCGTATATAATGATTTATTTCCGTAACACTTCCTAACCTCATATATATATACATGCACACACACACATATACATGTAAGTTATGTGTACCGCCCATTAAAATGGGACATGTGCAATTCGTTGATCAAATCCAACCGTATGTGGATTAAATCAACATTGTTTGGATTAGATGTGTTTAAAAATCAAAATCACATCTCACATGATCACAAGATATAGTAACATATCATCCAACGGTTTCTGCAACACTATTAATTAGAAAATATATGTTCTTTCATTAACTGAATTGGAATGATGAATTGATATGATATTTGATGCACATGTTATCTACGGGGTATACATCATATCCGTAAGGTTAGATTGTTGCGTAGAGTGTGCAACCATCATAAATGAAGATAGGTACATGTACTCAGGTACACAATTCTTTTAGCCATATATATATATATATATATATATATATATATATATATATATATATATATAGTCAGCCTAGAATAAACTTGAGTGTACATATTGCACCGTACACCTCAAAGGTGTTTCTCTATCTAGACTATTTTTACAAAATCTAATCTATTGATCTTAACTATTACAATATTAATAGTCCCCATATAAAATTTGAACCCATTTAGATGAGTGTAAGTCACTCATCTAAGGACAAGAAAATCAACATACTAAACTAATTTGAGATGCATCATTTTTGCCTCCTTTAGATGCATGACCTATAAGTGTCAAAATGAGCTAAAATTTATTATATAGTATGTTCTTAAGAAATTTTACAGGATCAACGGTTTAGATTTTTAAAATAAATCTTCATGATGGAAAACGGTTGAGGTGTATACACTCGAGTGTATTCAAACTTCACTCTATTTATATATATATATATATATATAGAGAGAGAGAGAGAGAGTCAGGCTAGAATACACTCGAGTATATAGATCGCACCGTACACCCCATTGGTGTTTGCCTATCTGGACCATATTTTTTCAAATCTAATCCAGTGATCTTCACTGTTACAATAGTAATAGGCCTCATACAAAATTTAAGTCATTTTGATGAGCGTAAGTCACTCATCCAAGGACAACAAAATCGACGCATAAAATTAATTCAAAATGCATCATTTTTGCCTCGTTTGGATGTACTGAAATTTATTAAATAGTATGTTCTTAAGATACATAAGAAGATCAACGGTTTAGATTTTCAAACTAATTGTTTCATGATGGAAAATGATTGAGGTGTATAGCGTCTCCGGTACACTCGAGTGCATTCCAGCTTCACTCATATATATATATATATATATATATATATAGCAATCCAGTGAGAAACATCCTACGGTGAGAGCATGAGAGGCATTTGAATAACTACAAATTAGTAACTATTTTTTAAAATCCAACCATATAGATGGAAAAAGCATCATTTCATTTACCTTCTCACAAAAAATCATTGCAATCAAACATTGTTTACATGTCCATATGCACAATATACGCATTTTACATCCAACCGTCAGCCTGAAATTCAATATAGAGCGTTGAAAAGTATTTGGTTGTGAATGATCTACAAATCGGATGGTGATAAAAATTTATAGGAAGGTAGATATTAAGGTATACTTGTAATCTGTATGGTTGGAATATGAAAAATTGATCTATGTGGAGAGTTATTCAAATGCCTCTCATGCTCTCACCAAGATATGTTTCTCATTGGATCGTTGTCATATATATATATATATATATAGAGTCAGGCTAGAATACACTCGAGTGTACGGATCACGCGAATACACTCAAGTGTGTTTGCATATCAAGACTATTTTTTGCAAAATGTAAACCGTTGATCTTCACCGTCATACTATAACTAGGCTACATATACAAATTTTGAACCCATTTGGATGAGTGTAAGTCACTCATCCAAGGGCAACAAAATGAACGCGTGAAACTAATTTGAAATGCATAATTTTTGCGGTCTTCATAACATGAGCTATACATATCCAAATGTGCTCAAATTTTGCGTATGAGTTGTTCACGAGATGTTTAAGAAGATCAACGGATTAGATTTTCAAAAAAAATATTGCATCATGGAAAACTACTTGAGTGTATTCCGCTCCGGATACACTCGAGTGTATTCTAGCCTGACTCTATATATATATATATATATATATATATATATAAAGAGAGAGAGAGTCAGGCTAGAATACACTCGAGTGTACGGATCGCACGAATACACTCAAGTGTGTTTGCATATCAAGACTATTTTTTGCAAAATGTAAACCGTTGATCTTCACCGTCATACTATAACTAGGATATATACAAATTTTGAGCCCATTTGGATGAGTGTAAGTCACTCATCCAAGGGCAACAAAATCGACGCGTGAAACTAATTTGAAATGCATAATTTTTGCGGTCTTCATAACATGAGCTATACATATCCAAATGTGCTCAAATTTTGCGTATGAGTTGTTCACGAGATGTTTAATAAGATCAACGGAGTAAATTTTCAAAAAAAATATTGCATCATGAAAAACTACTTGAGTGTATTCTGCTCTGAATACACTCGAGTGTATTCTAGCCTGACTCTATATATATATATATATATATATATAGGTCACGTAATAAAGACCGCAAAAATTATGCTTTCAAATTAGTTTCGTGCGTCGATTTTGTTGCCCTCGGATGAGTGACTTACACTCATCCAAATGGGCTCAAAATTTGTATGTAGCCTAATTATAGTATGACAATGAAGATCAATGGCTTACATCTTGCAAAAAATACTCTTGATATGCAAACACACTTGAGTGTATCCGTGCGATCTGTACACTCGAGTGTATTCTAGCCTGACTCTCTCTCTCTCTCTCTTACTCTCTCTCTCTCTCTCTCTCTCTCTCTCTCTCTCTCTCTCTATATATATATATATATATATATATATATATATATATATATATATTGTGTGTGTGTGTGTGTGTGTGTAGAGAGAGAGAGAGAGAGAGGCTAGAATACAATCAAGTATATTCTGCTCCAAACACAATCAACTTTGTGGCTGTTGGATTCACATCTGATCAACAACAAAAAAGAATCACTCGCCTCCTAGTAATCGGACTGACCCCACCCACTCACGTACATCTGCTACCCCAGTTATCTCCCTCCCACCCTCCCTCCCTCTCTCACTCTATGTTTTTGTGCGATGTCTCTTCACGCAAGACCCTACCACACACTGTTGAACAATCCTATAAACGGCAAAAAGGAGTTCTGCAACACCACCATGAAAATGATTATAGAGACCTCGACCTCGTCACCCAAGTTGGAGGCCACAAGGGTGTTTCGCATGTTTGGGAGGATAGTTTCGGATCTATCCCCTAGGATGATCTCGTTCCCGACGACGACATAGTGGGAGCAGATGGCGGAGCAGTTGGTGAGCACGACGTCGTGGATCCACTCCACCATGGCGGCTGGGTCAGAGCTAAGTGCGCGCAAGTCTCTCCGCAGATCTCCGTGTCTTACCGCCCCACTTCGCTTTTGACGACGACTGGAAGGAGTAGGCGACCAAATCCAATGGCCTATGCAACTGTACCTCGTTCCCCTCTAGTATGTATCTGATGGGGCATGCAACACTGGATGAGACTCACGGGAGAAGCCTTCTAGGACTAGGTAATGTGCAGCCGGCGATGATGTGGCTTGTGGGATTCGTATGTGATGTTGCTAGTACACATGCAGTGACTAATGTTGAGTTAGCATTCAATTTTCATTTTTGTCATTAGTTATCAACCTGTAACGTCGTCAAGCAGAAGTAAAAACTACAGTGTCACAAGTACATATTTTTCCATCTCCCTTTCATGCATGATTGTTAAGTAGAACACACCAAAGATGATGCGAATCAGGAGCACGTTGTGGGCTTGGACGGAATTCATTAGCTTCAAGCATGGGTTTCTCAACTAACAACATACGTTCTCACGATTCCAGCTATCTCTCACATACCTGTCTTTTTCTCACTATTTTCTCCAACAGAAAAGTATGAATCAGAACTAAGTTCATACAAGAGAATGAGGACAACGGAGACAATACACAGAGCTCATTGTCGGTAGCCACCACCTGCTCAACATTTACATCATATTCACCCTAGTTAGGCCAATTCTAGCCCTTCATTCCTACCACCTCCAACACAGCAAATTTCTGTAACTACCGTACAACACGACCAACATATAAAACCACCAAACAAGGCATAGAACATATTCCCCATTGGTTTTGCTGTAAAGGAAGTCGGAACGCAGTTGTTGAAGTGTTGCAGCCACCACCGCCAGGGAGGAGGTGAAGGAACGCAGCGGCGTTGTCATGAACGTGCTACTATTGTATCTCAATAACTTTGAGAGCTAATGGAATGAATTGAGTAACTTCCTTACTGATTTGTGAACAGACTAAATGAATATATATAGATCCACTGTTGTACAATGCACATAGCATGCATGGTTTAGAAACTGCCACCGGGACTACTGGGGTTATTACAACAGACTGAAAATATCTCTCGATGCATTGTTATCAGATGGTCGGTTCTCAAGTTGACTGACTTATCTTCTGTTTGTCGATCGTGTCTTCTTCAGGAGCCACGTGAAGGCAAGGGATAGATCACCTGGATAATATCTAGAAGATTTTATGCCTGCTACCAGAACAGATGAGGGGAGTCACCGGCATAGCAGTTGTTTGTGTTGTCCACTGCCCTTGTTGTGCTACTACTTGCCGACTGTTGTTGGTGGTGCTACTCACCGGCTGGAGGCCACCTGAAGGAGAAAGTGCATGTTGGTGGCAATCGTCGACTGGAGACCACCTATAGAGGTCGATCGGAGATAAGCAAAAGGCAAGGAAGGAGAAGTTGAGAAAAGTAGGAAAGGAGGTTGCGAGGAGGGACTGCATTTTCCTAGTACGTGGCCGTATTTTACCCAAATTTCCTCCATCATTCTAGAATTCCGAATTTTAGCTCAACTGAACATATCCTGACACCAAATTTGTGACTATGCTTTAAAAAAAATTAAAACTCAATTTTTTGTCCCTTCGTATTTTGTATTGAAAATGCCCTTGAATTTATTAAAAGGACATATATTGTTATTTGTTACAGCAGATCTTATATTTTGAGGACTTTAGTTTTCTTTTAAGACATTAAAACTAAATTTAGTGTCCTTTTGTGTCTTTTGCATTGAAAATGCTCTGGTGTTTTTTTATTTTGCCTTGTTTTGCTCCCATAGAGGAAGTAAATCATACCTCTTATGCATACATAGAATGTCGTTGACATGACAAGAATCGTCATCAGACTTATTACAATCCACTTTTAATTTCCTACCAAGTTCCCACTTAATGCATCGCTGATGAAATGCGATCTCATTAATTAAATGCCCTCTACCACCCTAAAAAATCTATTCCCTTCTAGATGCTCTATATTAGTACCCCACTTTTTACTCTACCGCAAATGGTTTTTGTAGTACCTACTCTGTTAAGGGCCTTGTTCCTGGATCTCATATTTTATTTCCTGAAGCTACCAAACCTATTATCTGCAAAGTGGTTTGATAGAACCTACTTAGAATCTTGTACTTGGATCTAATACTTATCTCCTAAAGCTACCAAATGTATTATCCCTGAGTGTCCACATTCTCGTATGGGGTAAAACCATACAAGCACTTGGATCTATTGAACAACCACGTCTAGATTAACATGGATATGGTGTTCTTTCAAGGCTACTATGTAAGTTTCTTAGGCAAGGGTTGCTTTGACAATGAGGATCCTTGTTGAAACAACATTGTTGCTTCTCCTTCATCTGTTCACTTACATGCTCCTATCATTCCCAAGATTCTACGAGAGACCATTGCATGTTTATAATCAAACTAGGCAAAAAGAATCCACAGGACCTCCCACCAATGCTTCCCTCTATTGTCTCTACCCCCTCTGTGTTTTAATGAGGCCTCTATTACTTTTAATGTTGGTATGCAAGACGTTCAAGTGTTGGTATGCAAGACGTTCAAGTGCCTATTGGAGTAAGTGTGATGTAGGACGATCATAGCCTTTGGCTTAGTCTTTTGAGTAACAAATATCATGTTTTATTAGTTTGCATGTGTGTTTCGGTGTTACATGATATTTTTCTAGTGTAGTTTTGTAAAGCCTATGGTTTCGTCCCACATTGGCTACCTCTCTAGTTAGTTCGTCTTAAACATCTATATATAGGCTATGTAAGCCTCTTTAGATGGCAGACTTGATGATCTAAATATGTGAATGCAAGTATATTTCTTTTGATTAGTTTTTATCCAATTAGTTTAGATCTTAATCATTAGGTTCCACATTAAAGGGTAAGTACTCAATATTGCATGTCTCATCCAATTGCTCGATATTGCTCATCTATTGGATTGAATTTAATTTTCTCCACCTGTGGCATTATCTACTCAATCTTACGCCTCTCATCCCATTACTCAATATTGTTCTTCTAATCATGGAACGGGACTTCGAATTTGACCCGACTTCAATAGGTGTGGACATGGAAATTTGTGGAAATGCCAAGGATATTTACAACCAATGAACCAAACTTCGACGCAACGTCGACAAAAATTAAGCTAAAAATAGTTATTTTGTGATGAAAATCGATAGATTTCATCAAATCTAACTAAAAAACACAATATATGGTTACATATAGCCATCCATATAGGTTTACATATGTAGATAAATACACGATTACTTACAGTCGTCCCCGAACTACAGAGTTCTTCCATATATAAAGTTTGTGACACTAAAAAAACTACCTAAAAATGGTGTAAATCTATGGTAGATTTAGCAAAGAGGGGGTCGGTCTATTACTATTAGCTTAGAATGGTAAAAAATGACATCAAAATCATCTTACCTCAAGCTCCAACACTTTTTCCCCCTCACAGCAAACTCCACAAAACACTAGAAGAATGTCACCAACTTCGACAGATGTCAAGGACTGTGGATTTTTTTTAATGGACTTGGGTCAACTTCCCCGACATATGGGGAAATGTCGACAACTTAGACGAAATGTTGAGGATATTGTGGAATAAGGATGTTTACGTGGATTCAACGTCGCCAGCCGTCGACATAGACATTATCGGCAAAATTTTGTCCCATGTCGACGACATTTAGTACCATGCTTCCAATAGACTAAGTGTTCTCTGCCTTTGCTTCAGATTACCTATTGTGTGTTTTCCTATAACTACAGAAGAAATCGTTCTCATGCTGACTGACATACGACAATGGAATAAGAACTATAGACATTGATAGATAGGCAATCTCTTAGGAATTGGTCGGCCCATTTTCCTGATAGTATACATATTGGATGTCATTGGGTCTTTGCTATCAAACATCACTCTAACAATATGGATTTTCTTAAGAAATGGTTAATTGTCAACTTGTAGCATTTCTATTGTGGAAAAAAGGATGGGAGGCTTAGTGAGATATTTCTCATTTGATAGAAAGCAAACTCCCCTCCTATATATAGGAGAGGAGGCAAGTACAAGGAAGCAAACTTGACCCTAATGGGCCAAACATGCTTAGACCCATTTATATAATAAACGAAATAACAATAATTCTAACACTCCGCCCTCAAGCTAGAGCATGGATGACATGTCCAGCTTGCCAATATATATCAAAAGATAAAATAGCACATAGTCAGCAATCACTGCTTCTGCAACAATCAAAGCACTCTAAACACTCCCCCTGAAGAAGTAGCACGTGGCAGCAAACATGCCTTCTCCCCTTGATGAAGATAAGATTAATGCAGAAGCAGTGATTGTTGAATAGGCTCCCCTCAAAATTGATAATTGTCAGACCAATAAGAGTGATCATGAATCAACATCAGAATCTTTAGCTAGCATCCAAAGCTGTAGATGGTGGAGGATATGTGTAGAAGTCATAGTCTTTATTGTTGTCGAAGTAGTTCCGCAATAGATGCACCAACATCGAAATAATGTGCAGTAGTTGGGATAAGAAGCATTGCTATAGGAATATTGCACTATAGCAAGTGGGCATGTGTTTGAGATACACTATTATAGGAAATATGCATTATAGTAGATGTCAACAACACGGATGAATATACAAAAACTAGACAACATGGTAGATGGTATGGCTTCTTCTCTTCATCTTCTCTCATCTATTTATCTTCCTATTCTACCCCTCATGGCAACCACGAAAAGGGTCATAATAGTTGTTGGGGTAGAAAGTCATAAACACTAGTAGAGGAATAGATATGTAAGGGACGTCACATAAAGAAAGCAATATTGGTATGAAGACACGGTAAGAACAACAAAGCACTACCAATATAAAAGCACGGTAGGATTCAAAATTACAAAAATATAGGCGTTGTGATATGCAATATAGAACATCCCTAATTCAAATAATAGCCCTCGGCCATGTGGGCTAGGGGAAGCACATGAAGAGGAAGAAGATACAAAATAGTGTGGTGCCCCTTCTCTTTTTTTTTGGTGCTTTACATACTAGCATGTGGTCTTTTGTTTTAGATATACCACTAATATATTCATAAGGGGTGCGTGGGTGGAGCCCCTATGGTATGGATTAGGTCAAAATTAGATCTAATTAAAGATCCAATTAGCAGTAGGCTTAGATGGCCTTGGGGACAATCACAAAAATTGAAGATCGGGAATTGAGAAGACAACATGTTTATGGAGTACTCGTATTCTTTTCTCATCAAGAAGGCGTCGAACTTGTCAAATGCCAAGGGACACGAATCAACCAGCAGTACTTATCCTGGAGGGCATCATGGAAATCTCGGAGGGCGTCATCGCCTATGACTCTCTCTCCTCTGATGCGGTTTCTTGGCTCTTAGCTCTTGGCTCGTGATTCTCGCTTGTTGGAGCAAATAACAGCATGGGCAGATAGCAACAGAGAAAAAATAGAGGGTAGGACAGGAAGATGCATAGCGAGCGGTCAAGCCAAGAAGAGACGACGGTCGGCCGCAGGCGAAGACACTTTGTTTTCTAGAGTTAGGATTAGGATCAATGCTCTGATATCATGGTGAAAAAAACATGAGAGGCTTAATGAGATATTTCTTGTTTGATAAAAGGCAAACTCCCCTCCTATATATCAGAGAGGAGGCAAGTACAAGGAAGCAAACTTAACCCCAATGGGCCATACATGCTTGGGCACATTTATGTTATAAATTAAATGACAATAACTCTAACAACTATTATAGGATGCTTTTTTTTGTTGGTTCTATTATCCTTATCTTGGTGGCACTTTAGATCCAATTAGCTCTTATAACAGCAAAAATTCATGAATGCTTTTTATTTAGTGGTTTATAAAAATGTAATTATGAATTAACAACATGGTTGTATTATTGAGGGGAGTGTTATGAGGTATGCAAATTATTTAGTGTAGGTATAGTCCCTAGCAATGTCCTAGGGCTTGGTTTGATAAGCTAAGGTCTACATTAACGTCCTTTGATGTCTGTATTTCCTAGTACGACGATTTCATGTTCATCAAAACACCAAATACAGGCTTCTTTTTCTAATGTGTGTGGTTTGGTTTGATAGATTAAGTTGTATTTTACTATCCTTTGACGTTTGCATGCCCTAGTATGATCATTCTACATTCATAAAACATGGGCTTAGTACACTAATTATAAATGGGTATACACACCCTAAAACAAACCCCAAAACAAATCTGATTAACAACTATATAATAATCATTAGCAGCCCAATATCTTTTGTACCGGGTGAATACATTTCTTGCACTAGGTGTGCACATTTCTTGTATTGTAACAAATACGCCTGTTATAATCAATAACGACTATATAACCGTCATTAACGATTCAGTATTGTTTATATCAGGTGTGTACATTTCTTGTATTGTGTCTGTATAAAACATGTATTGTGTAGTTTGTATGTGTTTTTGAGGTGTAAAAGTGGGTGTAGAGCAGATGTTGTGTATCTTTTTCCTTATAAATGTGGGCGGCAGTGAAATGGTTCAGATACAAACTACCAAAACGTTGTCTCTACACATGTCATCGTTAAACATTTGGGGATTTCTTGGTATTGAAGTGGTTAGAATAAAGATTTTCATGTCTCGGACATAGAGAAAGTATACACTAAGGTTCGTTGCGAGAAATGAATGTTAACGGTCAAACCTTTCAATGTTAAATTAGATTCGCATGTCCCATTAATTGATGAAAAATCTAACTTCACAGCAGAAGATATTGGTGATTAATTAGAAAGCATGTATATATGGCTACTACATGCTTGATATTATTGTTGTACTCAACCAACCGAGTAGATATCTTGAGAAACCACCTTAGTTGTCAACTTGTCAGCAAGATGTTGTATCTCACATTCCTAATTCTAAAAAAAGGATATCCATTGAGTTATGCTATACAATAATTGTAAACGTCAAATATTTTTGGGTTATTTTGATTATGATTATGCACAGAGTTCCATTGATAACTGTTAGAATATTAGCCTATTTAGTTAATAGGTTAATCAGTCTATTATGTACATGGGCATGTTGCCCATGGCCCATTAGGGTTTAGTCCACTTCCTTGTGCTTCCTTGTAATTGCCTCCTCCCCTATATATAAAAGACAGGGGTGTACATATCGATATAACAACGGATACAGTTCACATGGTATCACAGCAATAGAGAGAGTGAACGCTAGCCGCCACCTCCGTTCCCTCTCCTCTTGGCGCCCGTTCCAGCCCTAATCGCTGCTTCTTCTCTCCTAAAGAGAACAACAAGGGGAGCACACGCCTGCAGGTGGCTGCCATCATCACCATGGCTAAGGTCGACTGTCCACTAGGCACTTCCCGACCTCCTTGGTCGCATCATCTTCCTCTTTCACATAGATCTTTATCTATGCATCGTCACGATCATTCCCGGTCATCTATCATTTTCAATCTATGCACTGGTGCCATCATTCTCGACCATCTATCCTTTTCAATCTATCCGGGTCTTTGGGTGGAACCATCCTTCCTTTCCAGATTTATTTGTCACACGTCACTTTCTTCCTCAAAGAAGATCTGACTGTCACGCAGCTCCATACATAGTTGTTGCCATTGAAGCAGCCACGCCAAAGCAGATCCACCTTCGGCTCCAGCAACCATCTTCGTCGCCCTTTTGCCCTGCCGCCGCGCCATCCATCAAAGCAGCCTTATCACTCCATCGCTAAACCACTTCTCGGGACCTTGGATGGCACTAATTCCTGTCCAGATTCGGCTGTGGTCAAGCAAGGAGTCACCACTTTTCATGATCAAAGGAGTACAAAAGACTACACTAATTCTTGTTGACCCATGATGCTAATTCCTGGGGTACTTTGTCTCCTGACGGCGCAAATTCTCGTCCAGATCGTGCATCAGCCGTCGTCGACACATGCGTGTTGTCCAACCAACACGGCATGTTGCGCTCCAAAATTCTTCTTCAGGGGGCAAAGAACTGTCCAGATCGCAACCGACACGGCATTTGTTCAATCAACACGGCGTGTTGCATTCCAGTATTCCTTCTAACGGCGCAGATCGCATCATACACGGTGTGTCGTCCATAAACACGTGTTGACGAAAGTCAGTTTACACCTCTGACATCACACGCCGTGTCGCATCCACACATGGCATATTACAAGGATTCAGTCACTTACGAGCAAAGGAGCTACATGCCGTGTTAGTAATATCACACGGCGTGTCATCAGGAGTCTGCCTCTCACCCCCGACAATCTACACGGCGTGTCCATGTACAAACAAGGTGTGTCAGACGCAGTCAGTCCACTTCCAATTCCAATTATGACGTCCTCCAAAGGTCTATCTCTCCTATAATACTTGATGATAATCGGATCTTGTTATTTTTTTACCTAGACGGAAAAAAATTGCGGCAGCTCCGCCACCACAAGAAAAGATCCATTTAATTTCTCTATCTGGATCTTAATCAGGTTGTTTTGCATATTGATTCCGGTTATCGATTTTTCTTTCGAGAACCATTCCGGCAATACCACTTCTTTTCCTATCGAGTTTCCATCTCGGTAGTGTATCTCCTCTTTCTACCGGGTTTCCATTCCAGTAGTTTTTTTTTGTTCCTCTACATTCTACACCTCTTGTTTTACCTTTTCCCTTTCCCACCCTCTCATCCATCATGTGTTTCTTTCCACGTGTGCGCAGGGGGGGGGGCATATTTCCCTTTTCCACACCATCTACTCACTCTCATCCATGGTTATTAGAATCGAACCGAACCGGCCGGTTGAACTGGTCACTCTACCGGTTCGGTTCCCTCCCAAAGCCGGAAATGAAGTCTGACTAGCATCAAACTGGTGAACCGATCTGGTTTTAGCCCAACCGGCCGGTTCTCTCACTTAGCACATAAATGTATTGTTGGTGCTATTTTTTGTTAATTATTTTTAAATACTATATAAATGTTGGTATATGTATGTCCATGAATAGAATGATATTTGTTATTTGGTTTGTTTATCAAGTTATTGTGAATAGTTGTGCTATTATTCATGTTTCATAACTTTTGCAGGGATATTTTTCATGAGTATCAAAGACATTTATATATTTTTAAACTATCAGTGACGTCATGCTGACGTCACCGATTGAACCGGTCAGACCACTGGTTGAACCAGTGAACCGAGAACCAAAGGCCTCACTGGTTCGCTAACCAGTTCGGTTATGACAACCTTGCCCTCGTCGTATTTGGTGTGCAAGGGGGGAATAGAGGAGAGAGAGAGATAGAGAGGAGGGTATGAAGAAAACATGAGAGAGGATATGAGGGGGAGAGAGAGACAAGAGATGAGATGAGATGACATGATAGTCCAGGCTATTTTCATGGAGCTTCATGTTCTTCAGCACATCCGTTCACCACTTTCAGACAGCATCGAAGGATCTCATATTGCAGCATTGACCCCAAGCCTTTCGTGTTCCTACCACATTATGTACGTTAGGACGAGAGCTATTGCGGCTAATTCCGACCTCTTGCCCCTTTGGTGTTGATAACGTTCTAGTTGATCATCCATGTTACATTCTCAATTTCTCATGAGACAAGACAAGAGCAGTTCTGCTAATTCCGACCTCTTATTCCCTCAGTGTTAGGGCGGTGTTCTAGATGGTTGCTTCTTCATCTCCAAAGCTCTTCATCTTCAAGAATATGTAAATTTTGTATCTGCAATGATTCATCCAGAGTGATCTTCATCAAGCTACTTCATGACGTCTTCCCCGAGTTGCATCTGCTATTTCTACGTTTTGAGCGATACTTCAGCACCTCGTTCAGCGTGCGTTATGCACGTTTGTAGTCTTTTGCGTTAATTCCAATTGACTACACTTCTCAGACAATTCAAAGACACCTCTACAGCTACATCGAGTCATCAACATTGCTTTGTGTTCATCTCGCGTTATGTACGTGGGATGTGTTGAGTGCGCATATTCCACTCCACCTTCCTCTCCAGTGAAGATGGTCTAGTCGTGGTATTTATGATTGCCTGCTTCAAATGTTCCTTCATTCCATATGCACTTCAAAAGAAAGACCTGTTGGATCCTAGATGGGTGATTAGATGCTCTAGAGGGGGGGTGAATAGAGCTGAATGCACTTAAACAAAATTCATTAGACCTTCAAAATATATCACAAGATAAGGTTGCTAAATAGGAAATTTGTGTGCAACTAAAACATGCATAGCAAGGGAGAGAGATTGAACATACACCAATTGACAAGTTGTTTTAGAGTGGTTTCACACTTCAAACTAGAAGTGAGTCAGTCCACTACCTAGAAAGGTCAACCTCTAGGATTTCTTAACCTTGCATCTTCATTATATTCATTATAAGAGATACAATACATGACCACCAAAGGACTTACCTATCTAATACAAAGAGTCTTCAACCTTACCAAGGACTTACCCACTTTGCAAAAGTCTTCCGCCTTTTTCCAAGGACTTACCTACTCTTGCACAAGTCTTCAGCCTTCAAGGAATTACCCACTCTTCTTGGATCTTCCGCCTTTGACTTTACCTTCACTCGGAGAAGCTTCCACCAAGGACTTACCCACTTGAGCAAGGAGTCTTCTGCCTTCACCAAGGGCTTACCCACTCTAGCTCCAAGTCTTCAGCCTTGATCTACACCAAGGGACGCCTTCCCTTGTTCTTCTTCACCTCTCTTAGCCAAGAGAGAGAACCTTCATCTTCATGATTGAAATGAGAGATGGGGAGGTGGTGGAAGTGAGAGCCTCACAAGATATACATGTAGAACTAGCTCTCTTACAAATCTCCTACTCACTCTAATGGATGTAGCAAGTGATTAAGTTTAGAGAGAGAGAGCAGGCTGTAGGAAGCACTCAACTATAGAATAGGAACCTCACATAGATTTTTGCAATGAATGCTCCACCTTGGAATGAAGCCCAAGGGGTCCTATTTATAGCTGGGGATGCCTCTTAGCCTTTGGGAACACTTGAGAACGAAAACTAGTCGTTTTGTGGCTTGCAACGGATATATTTTCACTTATTGCAACTCCACAACGGCTAGAAGCACTTTTCTGCACTTTTCCGTACAGTGCAATCGGTCGAGTTTCTATAAGGGTAACTCGACCGATAGAGTAAAAGACAAAGCCGATATTCAGACCATCGGTCGAGTTTGTCCTGGGGAAACTCGATCAATCAATGAAAATCGAATTGGTCAGGTACTCCATCGGTCGAGTTCTGTGAAGTGTAAACTCGACCGATCAAAAGTCATTTTCAAGATCTAATCAGGATCGGTCGAGTTTGCAACTCACAGAACTCGTCCGATGAACAGCCTGATGTGAATTTTGGAAAATGACTTTTGAGTGCTTAAACATTCGATCTAAGTGCTCCTGATTTTTTCTAAGCTTAATTACAAGTCATACAATCATTCAATGTTCTGAAATGCGTTATGCGGTATGCGTTCGGTCAGGGTACCGCATAGAGTATAAGCGGAATGCGGGAGCATAAGCGGGGCATATGCATTTTTGGATTTTTTTTAATAAATTCTATATTTTATACATATATTTAATTAAAAAAATATAATCATAATCATAAATTTCATACTATCTAGTTTCATAGCCTAATAGCCCAAAATGTACCAACGGATCATTACATCATGGAAGAAGAAACACATATTTTCCAATCATCAAGAAGAAACATCAATCAACAAAACCCTAAGTTTATATACTGTACTAGAATATACAAGTAACACAACACACTAACACATGCAGTTCATAGCAGAACATTTATTGAATGAACACAATAAGAATAACCACAATAACACAACACATAGTAGTTCAAAGTAGAAATAGAAAAAGAACATCAAAAACAAAATCAAAATATCAAAATGATATGAAGAATCAAGTCAGTAATAAATAGAGAAGAAAAAGTCGTAGGGAATATAAATTATTCCCTAGGCAACACACAAATTTGATACATTGTAAAAGAAAATATCACATATCCAATAAATATCTGCAATAGATTCCCCTTTTATACAAGACAAAACAAGAACTGTTGCAAGTGCAACATATTCTAATCTTAGAGCAAAATAGGAGAAAAAAAGAGCAAAAGAAAGAGCATAATGAAACATTAACAATTGTAAAATGTAATAATATATTTTGCACCACTCATTCAAAATAGAATTATTTTTGAAGTAGCAAATTTCAATATCTGATCTAAAACCAACTATATAGAAGTTGTCATTTAATTTGGTTGATTTTATTTGAGGTTTTATTTATTTATTTTACTTAAGTCATCAAATGAAATGTGGGGCCTAAGCAGCCGCATATGCAGACTGCAAGCCGCATATTCGGTCCATGCCCAAAAATAGCACTGCATAGTTATATGCGGAGCGGCTGAGGGCCGCATAAGCGGCCTCATGCGGGGCATATGAGAACACTGCAATCATTACAAGTGATTTACAACATGATTCTAATGAATTTACATCATATTACAAAAACGTGCACTTGTATTGACTTTGACTTGTCTTTTCTCCAATTTGATATGCGCAAGTTAGGGCATTTTGAGTGTCTATACCTAATCTGAAATCACTCAAGTAGAGACATTAGACATCAATATGTGGAACGGTTAGTCATCATCAAAACACGGGTTTAGTCAATTTAGACGTGAGTCAACATTGACCTTGAGTCAACAAGACCTTCATCAAAGCTCGAGCTTCTCCAACCTGCAGAACACATCTCAAAGAGGCGTCATCGTATCTTTTAGTTAGGAAGCATTGTTTAAGGGGGGTAACAATTTTTTGTATGGAGAGTGACATATCTATCTCTCATTTATCACTCAATCGAGTCATGCAACTCCAAGCTTGGACATGTGTTCACCCATGCTCCAACTAGAGGCGGAGTGTTAGAATATTAGCCTATTTAGTTAATAGTTTAATCAGTCTATTATGTACATGGGCCTACGAAGCACGGACACTTCCCGGAGGCTGCTGTGTCCGTGTCCAACACGTGTCCAACATGGACACACCTTAGACACGCCTGGACACGTGGCGGACACTCCCCCGACGTGTCCACTTTGAATCTTTTTTAATTACAGTGTTGGACACATCTTGGACACTTTGTGGACACATCCAAGACACGCCAACATAACCCACTTAGGCCTAGGACCACGATTGTTTCTCTTAACAAGGTGCTGCATTGAATTTCAATCTATTAAAAACTCAGTAACCTGCGTTTGGGTTGCGCAACAATGGCCCGGAAGCTAATTCCGGATGGAACCCACATCCTTAATTTACAGGATTAACTAAAGCTTGCTGCTATACGGATATTGCTAATCCCAACATGCCAATTGTTTGCCTGATGAATAATTAACATGTGTTGCTGCCACTTTTGTGCTTTTCTCTTGCCTTTCCGTAAAAGAGGTTGACCATAATATAATTTCTACCTTCTACCAACAACTAGCACTTCTTACTCCCTGTCCTAATCCTATAGTATTGCAAAAAAAATAAAAAGAAACAACTGATAGGAAATTGTTCTCTTTCCCTAATTATTTCTCATCCAATGACATCCAACCATATTTTCCTTTCCCTTCCCGTCCTTTGAACTAAACACGCCTAAGTATATGAAAAAAAACCTCAAGCATTCCCCAAATTCCATGTTCTATCCTCCACTACTCCTTGCCCTACTAACATCAGATAGTTAAGCTTTCGCTGCTACAGGCAAGTTGTTGACGCCTTTCTTTAGCAACTATAGAAACCATCATGAGCGGTATAATCTCCACCAAAAGTAGCAGTAGTTTGTTCTCCCTATGCCTATTCTTTTTCTTGCTTCTCTACATCTCCATCTCCCCTCCTCTTCTCTTGCCCCTTCGTCTTAAGTAGCTCTCCAATGTATTGCCCTTTCTTTTCTTCCCCCTCAACCTCCACGACACCTTCCTTTTCCATCTCCCCTCCACCATCAGCAACAAAATATTTGTTCACCATTTCAATTCCATATATTCTTACTGCAACAATTTAATAATCAAGCATCTTAATAAATGTTGTGATTTAATCTATATTATGACTTGTGGATATGATCTAATTGCTAACTGCTTGTTGGATTTCATGGTGATTAACTCCATGGATAATCTATTTAGATCATTTAGTGTCGTGTATGTATACATACATCATATTATATGTCATGATGTGTGCTACTAATATATGTATATTCATTTCTATATTTGTCGTGTCCAGTGTCGTGTCTGTGTCCTATATTTTTAGAAATCGACGTGTCTCGTGTCCGTGTATGTGTCTGTGTCCGTGTTCGTGTTTGTGTCTGTGCTTCCTAGACATGGGCATGTTGCCCATGGCCCATTAGGGTTCAGTTCGCTTCCTAGTGCTTCTTTGTAATTGCCTCCTCTTTTATATATATAGGACAGGAGTGTACATATCAATACAACAACAACATAACAACAAATACACTTGTTCACAATAACAAATCTACCTTTTGGTATTGCACTTTTGTAACCTAAAGGATCAAGAAGCAGTCAGTAATCAATGGATCCAATATTGAAGCCTAATATAATGTTGTAGTCCATACTACTTGCTAATTGGCATGGATTAAGGCTCTAATAAGAATAGACCACATCGAAGTTAATTATTATTTTGTGCAAGAAGCTATCTTAAGTACATATTTACACCCTAAGCAAAGTCAGGAGGTCATGTTGCATAATTCTATGGCGGCCTGTAGCCAAGAATTCCTTTTACATATTGCTTGACAAGTCGTAGTATATACATAGAATTGTGTATGTGTGCGCTCTAGCTTGAAGGGCTGTTAGAACATTTATATTCATTTTGCTTTCGTTAATTTCTTTAATGTATGTATGACATAGTATAGACATACCTACCTACCTGCATAGTACACGGCTATATGCATGCCTTACCTACCTATCTTTATACACATTGTGTCATTTTAGCATGTGCACATACCATACCTATCTATCTACATACATCAAGTCATTATAGCATGTGTTGAGTCCCACTATTCACCAATTCTTTCAACCACTAATTAAAAAGTGTTTTTAGTGTAACACATCATTTTTTCCTATTGGGGAGCAACGTGATCCTTATCACATATGAACCATATCCCTCAAAGGTGTATGAGGTCTAAGTCTATGCAAGCACACAAACACAAGTGTATAACTATATATATACCTAACAATGGATTGTATATGTACATGTGTGCATCACATAGACAAAAAGTGTAGGAAATGGAAACTTTATATAATGTCAAGGCGCCATATCATCAGGTTGGGTACCTTGGCAATCCCACACCTTTCATTTAAATATACTATGCATATTCTCACTCATATAAACATATTTCATGGTTATATGAAACCCTCCCCCCCCCCTCAACTAGGAATACAATTTATAAGCATACATAATAGTGGATTGTATATGTACATGTGTGTACATCACATCGGAAAAAAGTGTAGGAATGGAAACAGTATACATCAGGTTGGGCACCTTGGCAATCCTACGCCTTAAATTGAATACATTCAACATATTCTCCCTCAAAAAAAAAACATATTTCATGGTTGTACGAGACCCTCCCCCCTCCCCCCCCCCAATTTGTTTTAGGTTCAAGGCCATTCTTACTCACATATAAATACTTATGGTAACAACGAGTTACCCTCATTATATGGTTAATCATCAAAATAAGCACTAAACCGTATGCAAGCACAGACAAGTATGTGTTATTGATGATTGATAGGTAAATATATCAATGCATACCGCGCTCCGATTTAGGGTTATAATCTTTTATAGTTCAATTAAAGTCCTTATAAGAAATTAAGAATAATAGTATACAGCGTTACATGTCATAAGCAACTGATTTTCTAATAACAAGTGTTAATAACATGAATGTAGTTGAGTTATGAATGCTAAAGTGGATGTGTGGAAAGACGATGAAAGACCACAGTAGAAATGATTATATAAGAAGTACAAGATTGGCTAGAATTGAGAATAGCCAACAAGAGGGTCCTTAGAGGATTAGAATGTAACAAAGACAACTCAAATTGGTTAGAAGAGGAAGAGGTAGACCTAAATGAAAAAAAGAAACTGATAAGGAGAGACCTAAAGCTCAATTAGAATATCAGCAAAAAACAGTTGAACCGGAAAGAAACATCCATGTAGTTGATTGTAACGTAAGTAATGATCGAGGTTTTAGAATTTAGATAATGGCGAGGATGAGGTTATTATCTATTATCTACATATTGTTATGGCTATTATGGATACTTGAGGTTCCTATGATAAGACAGAAGGGATTTAAAACAAGTAGTATGATCATTTACCTTGCTATTAAACAATGATAAAAAGTGTGACATATAGAAAATATTCAAGATGCATACCTAGGCAAGACAGTTTGATGGACACCAAGGGATCAATCCCTTATGACCATAGTGACAAATTTGGGATTCGAGAACTTTTCGGCTGGCCGGAAAAAATCGGAAAAAGTCGTGAAAAAATCAATATATATCGGTCAAAGTTTGGTCAACTATTCGGAAATAATCGAGAGTAAGTCGGCTATATATACACACACATACATACATATATATACACATATATACATATATACATATATATATGTATGTATATATATACATACATATGAGATACAAATGTAACTATTAAGGTCACTAGACATACAATCTTATTGAGTGAAAAAAGTAGTAAAAGAATTAAAGAATAGTTGAATAATAACAATGGACTATCGGGAGAGTTGGGGTTGGAGGTTTAGTGTATATTAGTTCTTTGTACGTGGTTTGGTAAAAAAAGAACAAACGACTTAAAAGAGAAAAATCGTGAAAAAACATGAAAAGTCACGAAGAATTGTGAAAAATCGTATAAATCACAAAAAAGCGGGAAAAATCGTGAAAAATTGACGACTAATGTATTAATCGTGGTGAAAATTCAGGAGCCTATAAAATCGTGAAAAATCGCCGATTTTTCGTAAAATTTGGAGACTTTTGTTACTATGTTTATGACAATGGTGTTATGCAATTACCATAGACAATAGTGTTTAATTTGAAACATTTGGACATTAAATGATTATTAATATGTTTAGGCCTAGAGACCCACATAACAACCCAACGGGACAAACCTTTGGTACCTTGACACTTAGGTGTGTGCCTTAACAAGTATGATATACATGGGTCGAACATCTCCTGAATATTGAATGTGACTACGCATACCACAGTCAACAATTGTGCCTCACTCAGTTTGTCTGAGTTGGAAACTCAGTCGAGGATACTCAAAAACTCTATAAGCTAGTCTATAAGGCCAAGGTCAGACGATGCCAAAATGGTTATATCGTATCATTGTTTTTTTTCCACTTCGATCGTTGAAACGCATGTAATCGTCATTTACAACGGGGGTGATGGCATCCATGTAGTTCGCGGATCAAGCATGAGAAGAGTGTTGGGCGTTTTTTTGGAAAAAGACTGTCATCTGGGGATGCCAACTTGCTGCTAACCCGAGTAGCAGCACCATGACGACCACCCCTATGTCATCTTTGAAGGTCACATTAATACCAAGCAAGGTATAATGCTTCCTGTTTCAAGGTATAATGCTTCTTGTTTCAAGGCCACATTGATGGCATCCATTTCTTCGGTATATTTGCACTTTTGTTCATCTGATATATAGTACTCTGATCTTTACCGTAACCCAGAATTTTATTACCAAGTTGTGACCGTAAATGAACCAATTTTACTTTTTAAGAAAAGCTGACATTCATTTAGGATGTGATGCACTATGAAGGGAGCAAAAAATATTATTAAGGAAATTGAAGAACAAGTCATAAAATTTCTCAAGCATACATTTGCAACAAGAAGAGTTCTTCCTTCCACATCATCCGCATGTTGATTTTGTACAGCTGTAGAACAAAAATATGAGCAATAAATAGCAGTAACACATCTCAGTATATACATAGCAGGGTCATTGTCATCAGTATAAGATATTAATTCTAGTGATTATCCATCTATATATTATAACTGAAACTATGTATGAGGTTTAAACTAAGCTTTAAAAAAATGGCATATCACAATATTTAAGAATACAACCATGTTGTTAATGTTGATAGATTTCCGTAATTTATTGCAATCTAAGATTATTGACATAGTTAAATTTTTGTGACGCCCTGAGTCAGAATACATCAATTCAAATGCTGGTTGATTTCTGAATTTTTGGTTTCAATCCATAATCTATGCATGTTCGAATTCCCACTACAGCTCTGTCTTGTGCCTTGTACTCTACATTATCAGACTTGACCTCTTTCAAAATTATGTGTGGTTCAAAGATATTATTTTTCTGTATTTCACTTAGAAATCATTTAGCCAAGTCATTATAAATTCGTCAAAAAAAACATCATATTCATTCATAACTTCTCAAGTAACCAGCTTTTAAAGTTCGAACTTGATTGACATGTGCAGCATGTGATTCTTTCCTGAGTGCCTTTGCTGCAAATAATTAGTGCAGGTTACGAATACTGAATCAGGGACTAGGTAGCCTTCTAGGCAAAGATGGGTGGGTCCTATTTTGTGGGTTTTGAAGGCCTGTTTTTGATATCAACGTCTATTCTATATAATCTTTGCATTCAAAATTAAAGATTGCCATCCATATTAGGGGTTTTCATACCCAATGCCCTCATTATTAGATTGTAACACCCTTGTGTACATTTAAGATCATTTTCATATGTGCCTCAACACAAATTTTTATGCCAGGGACTGAGTTGGCCTTTTTAGGGCTTTCTTTGCAACATAAAAGACGTTACTTATTCGAAAGCCCCCTTTTCTGACTTTTGGAGTCCGTACTATATGGGGATAAATCATGTTTAATTCATGAAAGAATAGAACTTCAGGCCACCTACGTGTTGCCAAAGCACACCAGCAAACTACTTAACACCTTATAACAAGTGTGTTGGAGCGGACAGTTGTTGTTTAGCAGGAAATGATTAAAATTTCTTTCAATTGTGTTGTCCCAAGTACCAAAGGGATCTATAAAAATTTGAGGGAGGGGCAAAAAAAATCATCTATTCCCTTTGTGAGATGTCGAGATTTCAAAAATTTAGGTTAAACGAATTAATGAGCTTAGGAATGGATGAGGATGGCGAAATGAGAAGATATAAATGGTGCTTTCACGCTTGGATGCACAAATGCTAGAGTACTCATTCTGAAATAACAATTTTCTTGTATTGAATAGTAGGTTTCTTGTAATGGGCAAGGATGCCATGTTGGTTCAACTGAAGTGCTCACAATAAAGCGTCCCAGGTTTGAACCCTGGGAACCATTATTGATTTACCTCTACCACACATCTCGGCGTTTGTGCCGGATCGGAGCAGCAAGGAAGTCACCCCCACTCCACTGCCGTAAAAAAAATTGATTACTAGGATTTAACTTCAATTTATTTCCTTGATTACCTTGAGTTAATCTTACTTCATGTTTCTTACATTATTCATGCGACCCTAACATGGTTGAGACTTGGGAATGGGCTTAGATGATGATAATTATGGTTTGTGACATTTGTTAGGCGTCAAACTTACTATAAATAGATAGCCTCAACGTTGTATAGGCAAGTTAAATGATATCAAACTGATGTATCAAATTTCTGTGAAACCCCAAGAAGGCATATTCGTCTTTTATCTCTAGTCAATCCACATCAATTGTTCCAGCGCGATTATATCCCCCTACAACTTTCTTCTTAGCCAACAAATCTTCCATTCTAAACCATTATAGAAACAAATATCAATAAGGGTTGTTTTGTGTTTTTCTTAGTTATCAAGGCGCCTGCCTAGGCACCTAGGCTTAAGGCAAGCCGCGGACCGTCTAGAACTCATGTCGATCTACTAGAACAGACAGGAAGGAGTTGTTCCTTCCGTTGGTGTACTAGTCACCAACTTGCTCTCCCACAATTGTTCTCCCTTGATATCCCTCCCTTTATTGGGTAGGACTTGCTCGGGCTATCTATTGGTTACCACAACCAGAGCGGACAACAAATGTTAGAGGCAATTGAGTTGTTGTTGTATCTAAGAAGCCCCCAGTACCCCTCTATTTATAGGAGGGTCAAGGTCAGGGTTCCCAGTCTGAGTGGGAGCGGAAAGAACTGGAATTTCACGAATTTTCGTAACCTATGACAAGCAAAATGAACGGTTCACCAATGAATCGATCGGTTGGCATGTGATTCGATCAGTTCACCCAGTGAGCTGGTTGTTTCATCATGTTTTCCAATCGCAATTATATTGGCAATTCTAATCCAATTAATGCACAACATGACGTCAACACTAATCCTTAATGCAATCGAATTGCTCTTGTGAACCGAAAGGTTCATCTCATGAACCGGTCGTCTCACGACCATGAGCTGATCGGTTCACTCAGTGAACCGTTCGGTTCGTGCATGGTTCATCCAAAATTCAACCAATGCAATATCCAATCAACATGACACTCCAACGCCCATCTCCCTGGATAACCTAAGTGGTTGCCTAAGGCCTTTTAGGCCCAATCAAAGCTACTTCAAGGCTAATTTAGCATAAATTAGGTGTGTATTTGATCAAACTAAGTTATTTTATGGTTGAAATGAATCCAATTTATCCCAATTGAGGTCAAATTAAGGTAAAATTAGGTTTGATTTGGGGAAATCAGGCCTGATTTGGGGGAAATGGGTCTATTTTGGGGGAATCAGGTCTGATTTGGCCATGTAAGGCCTCAATTACATCAATATAGGGAAAATTAGGCCTAGTTAGGTTTTATAGGTCATGTTATAGAAATTAGGTTTGATTTAGGCCAAATTATGTCAAATTTAAGCAGATTAGGTCCGATTTGGGCAAAACAAGTCTGATTTGGGGGAGATGGGTCTGATTTGGTGAGATCCAGTAATTGATTATTAAGTAAAACCGTAAAAAACAACAGCAATCTTTAAATACTAATAATAGTGCATGGTTGTACATTACTGCATTATGATCAGTTATCAAGTAAAACTGTAAAACTGCAGCAATCTTTAGAAATTGTTACAGACTTATTCCAAGATTAGTAGCATTCATTTTTAGTTTTGTATACCAATTGACTAATATTTGTCTATTTGTTCTATATTTTGGGTTTGTTACATGTTTAGTTCCATGTTGTATATGTTATTGCTAGACATAATCTTAAAAATATAAAAAATCTTTCAAAAAAAAACTCAGAAGATGCCTGGGCGGCCGCCTAGGCGTCCTAGGCGCTCAGCAAAAAAGCCTGGCGCCCAGCCGCCTCAACAACTATGGTTTTTCTTCAAACACATAACGTTTTGCAAAACTCAGCAACCACAATAAGATCCACACCCACTACCCCAACCTTGTTCATGTAAGCCACTATGCCCACCTTACACACGCACACACCCTGAGGTGACTTTTGAGGCAATGACTTCAAAAGCATGTGAGTTATCGGTGGTTTGCAAGCAAATGCTATCAAGAGAAACTTTTCTTTGTGACATAAAGTGCTATCTAGATCCTGAATAAAGAATTCCTTCTTGCCATGTAAAGCAGGAGATTTTGGCTAGTTCATTAGCATGAAAAGAGGAGCATGAGCTATCACACCTCAGCAAACTAATCTGATCGCAATTATACATACTAGAAGCATGTTTGGAATACAGTCAGTGTTCCTATTGTAATCCAAACTTCTAAAAATTCAAAATAACAGACCAACTAATTGGATTTTAAAAGGGATCCTAGTAACATTTTAGGCATCCAAGTATTCATTTGACATCCATAGGGGATCCCGGAAACCCCACTCAAGGAGGAAGCCTGTGAGGAAGCAAAAGCATGAGCCCGAAGGATTCCAAGCCGAGAATTGTGACGCCATTCGTGAGGATGACCCCGGAAATTGCTTCTCAAAACCTGACATTTTTATATAAATTCTACGGAATAGATTGCACCCATCATCCAATCCACAAATCCATTCAGATTTGTCATAATAAGCACTGACTTCCTTTCAATTATTAGTTTTTTGAGTCAATGTTTCGTTGAAGCATCAGGCAATCACAAATATCATTTAGGAATTAGGACATTGTAGAATGTAGCCTTCTTGGTGAGTGTATAATTGCAGATGTTCATTTTACAAACAACTATTGTTACACAAGGTTACTGACCTTGCAAAACAAAATCAAATGGAGGAATTGATTGCAGTAAGCCATTAATAAATGCATGACATTCCTAATGATAAAAATAAAAAAGACAACAATTCCTTTTGCACATAAAGGGATCACCATGGTATTGGGTAGAACCTAACAATACTCCTTTAGCATCCTTTGAGATCTCCACTTGCTTTGTATGAAGTTCGTACATTGTCTTTTTAACCTTATGTAGCTGTGAATCAAACTCAGAAATGTCCTGCAAAAGCATTAGCAAAGTCATGAGAATTCTGAACAGTGTATCAAACAAGGAAAGTAAAACACGCTCAATTTCTCAAAATGAAAGGAAAAAATACTATACATTTTTCACAGGCAACTGATTAGAACTCATGGAAATAGATCCGCTGCGAGCCAATTTAGCTGTCAACAAACTACTCTTTGAAAGCTGTGTATTCAGAGTAGCTCTGGAAGCTTCTGAATTTCCACTGGGATTGGATAAGAGTTTGGAGTTTCTGAAACTGCTTGCATTACTGAGAACAGGTCGCAGCTCTGTGGATCCTGGGGAAGGATCAGAATAAATAGGTGCAGACTGTTGAACTTTTTCGCATGCTGCTTGAATTTGGGATTCAGTTTCTTTTTCACTGGATAAAGATACAGAATCATCAGCGCATTTTACTTTGAGTTGAAATCTTCTATTAGAATTGTCTGCAGCTTGGACTGAATCCGGGAGTTCATGGGTGTCATTGACCAACATGATATTAGCAGGATGTTCCCGGACTTTAGTCATCCTAGTGGGATCCTCCCCTTTCCACTTAATGCCATCTTCCTCTTTGACTACTAGCATATGCTCCTTTGTCCAATTTTCAGCCTGCCGCACACATCTCCTCTTCGTAGCAGCAGTGAAAAAGTTCTGATCATTGGCATCATTGGAGTCATGATTGACTTCGCATGGTTTTCCAAGTCTGTCCCAGACACTAACACGCCGTCTACCAATCTGAGAGTCAATGACCTGAGTAGATAACCTACCAACATTAACTGTAGAAGATGGCGCTTGAGACTTTTCTGCAGAATATAACATGTAAAAGTACACCAGTCACTGATGGAAATGAGTTACCTCAGGACATATGTATAATATCGCACAACATTCAAGGTTGAAATAGTCATAATGCTCAGGTCTATTTGTAAAACTTGAACAAAAAATATATGGGAACATTATAGATAAGACTATCTACCTGTAGTGATGGATTGTTCATTCCTCGAAGAGAACTCTCTTATCGATGAAGACGGTGGATGTTGAGGAGGTGCAGAGGTTTCAGATACAGCTATCTGTTCTACAACATGGTACGTATTTGGTTAGACAGAAGCTCTCCTTGGAATAAGATTGTTCAAGAATACAGAGGACGGGACTGTCAACCTTCTGGTAAAGATCTTCAGAATTAAGTCCTGCCTTGTCACAGTGACAGGAAATTTCTGAGAAGTCATCATCAGTAATATGATGAGTCTTTGCTGTTTTCCGTGGTTTTTCAATCACAGCAACAGAATTGAGAACTTTGGGCATCCGCTGTGGACTATCCTTGGAGTTAGGATCGGCGCATGGAGGACGGTTGCCAGAGTCAAGGCTTTGAAAAGCTTTTGAGACTATAGCGGAGGCTGGTGGCTTTGTATGTGAGTTTATTAATGGAAGCCTTCGATCACCATTAGACTGAAAATCAACAAATGTGTACCATCAAATCTTTACCAACAAAATTCTTGACTCAAATAGGTAGTACAATCAGTTTTGGTTCTGTTTGGCCCTCAAACCATGGATTGAGCCAAATTCAGTCTAACGTTATTGGTTGGGAAGATTGGAAACCAAACGAGACTGCTAGTTGATCCCACACAAAACTTATCCATATAACTTTTTGGTTCAGTTTTATTTGGTATAAAACCATATATTTATAGAACAGGATGCAACTTCAAAGTTATTTGCGGATAACACACACCAAGAATTGCAAACTAGTATACCATTTGCTGATGACATTGTGTTAATTGATGAAACTAGAAGTGAAGTGAATCAAAAACTAGAATCATGAGATACATTGAAATCTATAGTTTTAAAGAATAGTACAAGTTCCAATGTTAGTAATTTTACAGTTTGAAAGGAGGTGAAGCTAAGTTGGATGGAGAAGATGTCCGAAGATGTGATATCTTTTATCGCATAGGGCCTCGACATTCATGTGGAAGTTATAAATGTAGTAGTGCCTCTCATAAGATCACAAGGTGGGTAAAATGGAGGAGACAGATGAGTTGAACCAGAATAGTGTGCAAGCAAAACTTCATCTAGATTGAAAAACAAGCTTTATAAAACAGCTATCTGTCAGGCCATATTATGTGCAGCAAATGTCAAGTGGCTAAGATACCAAATGTTAACAAGTGTGTAGCTAGCTAAAATAAGGATTTTAATATGGATGTGTCACAAGACAAGAAAAGGCCGCACTAGATTTTACTATATGAGTAGTAGTTGTGTGCACTAGATTTTACTATACGAGTAGTAGTTGTGTCAAGGATAGAGGACAAACTACAAGATGGTCATATTAAATGGTTCGCTCATATACAACATTGACGAATAAGTACACAAGTTCAGACTGATTAATGTCTATTTAAGTAATTAAAGAAGAAATATGGCTAAAGACCAAAGGGGAATAATTCTCATTCATCAATTGTGTCTCTACATGGACGCAGATAGAGCCTTTATATAGGCTTCTAAAACAAAGACTAAACGGGCGGTAACCAATGTGGGACTAAACCACTTGACTTACAATAGCCCAAAAACAAGAATAGTCAAAAAAGAGAAAAAGGACATAATAAAATAAAGCATGCTAATAAAGCCTAACTAATAACCAAGGTTGTAAAATGCGTGAGGTGTAACGAGGCGATTTTGTCTCAATGAGGCGAGGCGCAAGCCTCAAAGTGTTTGAGGCGTAAGCCTCAAAATATGTATGAGCCGATTATAGAAAATAAATTTATACATGTATTTACATATATATATATATATATATATATATATATATATATATATATATATTGATATATTATTTATATGAATGTGTGTATAACAAAAATAGGTATACACAAGCACAACAATATGAAACAGAAATTAATTCTGAAACTTAATAATGAAAATAGAGATAAAAGACCTACCACAATACCAAAATAAGTATGTAAATAAATACCGAGATATCAATTCTTTATACTACTACAATAAAAGATGTCGATGGAAAAGCTAAAGGAGATAGAATTTCAAATGGTAGGAACGAGGAACCAAAATTAGTTAACAATGATATGAAATTCACCGATATAGTGAATAAGAAGGTAGCAAACAAAGAGAAATTTAACAGTGAAGATTGAAAGGTGTCACCAAAAGATGATAGTTAAATATTTATTCATCATCATCATCTTCATCATCTAAGCCTCAATCCCAACTATGTTGGGGTCGGCTACATGGATCCTTCGTTTCCATTCAGCTCTATCATGGGTCATATTCTGATTGAGATGTAGAGATTCAAAATCTCTCTTTATAAGCTCATCCCATGTTAATTTAGGCCTTCCTCTTCTTCTATTTATAGTGTTTGGCTCAATAGCATTGCTTCGTATAGGCGCACTAGTAGGTCTGCGTTGCACATGTCCGTACCATCTGAGTCGGCCCTCACGCAACTTGTCTTCAATGCTCGCCACCCCCACTTTATTCCTGATATAGTCATTTCTCAAACGATCTTTTCTTGTCTTCCCACACATCCATCTCAGCATACGCATTTCAGCCACGTTCATCTTGTTGAGACCTTGTTTCTTCACCGCCCAACATTCATTACAAGAACGCTGATTTTTAACAAAAAATAATAATTCATTACAAGAACGCTGATTTTTTTTTAAGAAAGTGTTTGTAATAGTCTTAAAAGTAGACTAATTTGGTGGTTAACATAAGACGTTATCATCCAGAATTGAGGCATGCGCCTCAGTTAAGCCTCAGAGCCTCAGTGCTTTGAGGCGGGCCTCAGATATTTTGAGGCGTAAGCCTCAGTCCAGTACGCCGAGGCGTAAGCCTCGAGGCGCATTTGGGATAGCCTCGCCAAGAGGCGTAAGCCTCGAGAGCCTCAAGGCGGGTTTTTTATTACCATGCTAATAACACGGCGACGCCTACGCTCATAAGTGTGTAAAGGTGGGGCCTGTCCTACATCACTAATTTTATTAAGTCAGACATATTAAAAAGAGAAATGTATGCCTAAATTAACTTGAGAAGAGCTAATAAAGAGAAACAGCATTTTCATAGTATCACAGTGGGAAATGACCTAAAGATATTAAACGGTACATGTAGATGACAGCAACATGCCTGCTATTGAGGCTTAAACAACAATTATGATGTTTAGATTTCAAAAATATGCATATATGTGGCCTTATAAATAGGTTTTGCAATCCATGCAACTTGATGTTTTCAAAGTGAAATGAAAGTATATATTTTAAAGCAAGAAAGACTAAACTGATAAATATTTTGAAAACTCATCATCATCTAAGCCTCAATGTCGGTCATGTTGGGATATGCTACATGTATCATTCTTTCCTGTTCAGATTTGATCTTGGGCATATTCTTTAGAAGTTTGTACATATAAATTTTCACAGATATATGCATATACATGTATGTGTTCAAATACATTTGTATCATCGGCTTAGAGATATGTGTGCATATTCATATGTACTCATTGATCCCACAAGATATGGAGAATGCTTCATTTCAAGCTAGATTGACCCCTCACATCGAGACCAAAACCATTAGTCATTGATTTGGAAGTTTTTCAAACTACCAACAATTAAAAACATCTTCAAACTGGACCATGTCAATCAGTTTTTCCAATCTTGTGTCCACCTAAGGAAGCGAAAAAAAAATCCGAAACAATTACCAACTGGTGATGAGTATGAGACCCCATCTCTCTGGCACCTTTAGCCTCACGGACAAGATCACTAGCATGACGAGCTCTAGAATCATTTTTCTCAACCAAAGGCTGCACAGTTGCACATGGCTCTGGGGAGCAAAGTTCTTCGGAGAGATGATTCCATAGCCTGAAACAAGAAGGACAATAGAAGTTGACAAAATGGGGTGCTGGCGCCAAAAGACTGAAACACAGAAGCAAGGCGAGAAGAGATGTACCATGAAACGAATTTGCCACTTGAATTCCCCAGAAATGCGTCAAGATCATCACGAGCCTGATGTTGGTGTTTCCCATTACATACAAGCACTACAATATACTCCTTCCGTTGGGAAAAAAGAGAGTCAGCAATTTCGCAGATGCAATAAGGTTTTCTAATCCAATTGTAGTCTGCAAGCTATATAGCCACCTAGGCCTTATGAAACAGATAGACGCAATAACGTTTTACTAATTTAATTGTAGTCTGCAAGCTATACAGCCACTTAGGTCTTATGAAACAGATAGACGCAATAACGTTTTATAATTCAATTGTAGTCTGCAAGCTATACAGCCATTTAGGCCTTATGAAACAGATAGACGGATATTGTGCATCGCTATCTTTTAAAATGCTTACGGAGTAAAGAAACCTGTGACTGGGGCAGCCTGTGGGGTCGGGAAGAGGACGGAGTGATCTCAAACAGGATGGACTTCAGTAGCCGAAGGATGATTTTCGAGAATTAGAGAAGCACGGAATCAGAGAAAGGGGCAACGATATCTTATACTTATGCATGCAGGGGAGCGCAAGGAAGAAACATCGAATCACATAGACCTAGTACTAGTTTCCACAGACATCACACTTCGATCAATCAACCGCGATAGAGACACCAAGTGAAAAACAATGCTAGTAGCGATGACGAGAGATCACCGCTAGATCGTCGTCCGTGTAGTTGTCCAGGAATTCGACGAGCTTGTTGAGGACGGCAGCCTTGAGTCTAGAAGCCGCTCGGGAACGCCGGTCCATCTTGAATGACCTCGGCTTTGACGAGAAAAGCAACCGGTCGCTCTCCGTCATTGCTCAGGAGGCGGCGGTCTGCCAACCTTCTCGCAGCTGCTGCTTACCAACAGCCACTGCTCGGAGTACCTAACAATTCCGGATTTGGAACGAAGACGCGCTGGGACGAAGAATCCCGACCAGTTCCTCTTCCCCACTCACCTAAAATTCTCAGCGAAGTTCACTGGAGCGTGGAGGGTCGCTGAGAGAACCATCGGTGGTGTATATGCTCAATCAGTCAGATGGCAATGGTTCCGACCCGGTTTGGTATTGTCCTCAGCCGGGCTCGATCAATAAGAAATGCCGCTTTTCCGTTTTCGGCTTATGCTCAATTCTATCATAAAATTGAAGTTTTCCGCAGCGTTTTGTTCTTATCATATTTCTCTTCAGTTTCTACAATTTATTTTGTTGTGGAGCTTTGACGATAGTTTGAATTTACCGACACATTAAGGCACACGTCATATTGCATTTGTTACGCATGGTGAATCATGGTAATAGGAAATGATAGTGAAACAAAAATGTTATTTGACACGCATAGTGATAGTTACAGAAAATTTTCCCGTGGTAAATTTATGGTGAATTTTGACATATTTTCGTCCCCATGGAAAAGCACGATGAATGGTGGTGAATCATGGTGAAAAAAATCTTTTTTAGTTGTCATTAATATATAGACATATGTGCAAAGAAAAATTCTACATGTTTTCTTCCAAAACTTTTTTCCCGCGAACAAATTTTGACTTCCCACCAAAACTTATCTTGCTCTAAATACTATTTATATATCTTATTCTTTCAAACAAAATTTTTTCTGTTATTTTTTATTAACTAAAAAAAATATTTATCGTTAAAAATCTCCTTCTAATAGAAAAATTTCCACCACAATGTTTCTCTCCAAGAGTTTTCTCCCTCCAAGATCGAATTTTCCGTCACGCCTTTCTCCTCTAAAGATATTTTTTTCCCTCCAGGACAACGTTTCCCGCCTCATATTTTTCCCTCCAATATAAAGTTTCCCACTAAATCTTTTTCTTACAAGACAAAGTATCCCGTCAAATCTTTTTCCTCCACAAAAAAGTTTCCAGCCACACATTTTTCCTCCAAGATATCTTTTTCCCTCTAAGACAACGTTTCCTGCCATACCTCCCCCAAGATAAAAAAAATTTACAAATTTTTTTTCCTACAAGATAAAGTTTCCTGTCAAATCATTTTCTCCTCCCAAAAAAAAAATCCCGCCACACCTTTTTGTCCAAGACACATTTTCTTCTTCAAGACGACGTTTCCCGTCAAATCTTTCTATAAAAATAAAAAATAGTTCTATGTCCCTATCACCATAACCATATAACAAACAACATTTTTTATATATTTCTTCATCTCTTTTACCATCACCATACAAATGTTATCAAACAACAATTTTTAACAATTTTATTATAATCGTCATTGTTGTTGTCACCATCACCATGTATTTTGTCGCTACGTACCATACACAAGCCTTAGTTTAAGGGATCCTGATAAGGATAGGACTCATAATCCCATAAATATTTAAATCCTATGTTTGGATCAACAAAAGCAACACAGGGATAGGAAGTGAACCGGACTGGAATCCCAAGCAGCCGGGACTTTTCAATCCTGGCTCCCCCCCCCCCCCAAGTATTCGCTTGGGATAAATCCCCGACCCCTTGCAGCAGTTCCCGATCGACACTCCGTCCACAAAAATTGCCAACACCTTGGGTGCGGCGGTTCCCAGCCTCCGCTCCGCCTTCATGATTGTTGTCCCCAGGCTTCCACACGCACCACAGCCTCCTTCATCGGCCGCCGCCTCTGGCTTCCTCAAGCAGTGAGTCGAGGCTACGGCGAGCCCTTGAAGGCGGCAGTTACGGGCGTCGCGTTCCACGCCGGTGCAGTTGTTGGTACATCTGCAGGTTGAGGGGGACTGAAACTGATGAATGATGATCGGGCACAACATAGATGTAGAGCAATTGCCGTGGTGTTGTCAATTGTATTCACATGGTATGTCCCTGGTGAATGAACACGACGTTGATCGTCCGCTTTAAGAAGCACGGCAGTGGTCTGTCCCTGGGTAATGAACACGACGCCTGTGACGAACGGCTTGGTCGAGACCTCCATGACCGTAAGCATGTGTTTGGCGGCGATTTCAACATCACGTTCACAATCTACAGCAAGTAAATCTTCCCACGCTTCACTTCAAACAGAAAGGACCCCAACAACTCACTGCAGCCGCCATGCCCCATCCGGATACGTGAACTGGTCCCAAAAAAAACCCATTGATGAGGTACCCTTCCAATATGTTTCCCACTGACATAAAAAATTGTTGCCCACCAACAACATCTGTATCAAAAGCTAATCACATCCCAAGTTTCATCCAAACGTGAGATAATAGGATAGTCAGCATCCCAACCTCCACGTATACTTGCCCATCCTATCCTCCTTCTCAGTCCATTCGAATCCATTCCTTCGAACCAAACATGCCGTTAGTTCTCATGTATCAATGAGTAATTCCATCATCGTCATTACCGACTTTTAGTCCCGCATGAGTGTATTAGAAATAGGAAACATATTTAATATCCCCAAAAATTAACGAACCAAGAACAACCACATCTCTCTCGCTTCTCAACTTTTTTCCATATACATTGACATGGGTAAGTATTAGTGTGGGTATATATTAGTGTGGGTATAACTCGATTTGGTTTGATTTATCACTAAAATTATATATCAGGTCATACATATCGATTTGTAAAAATTTAAATTGAATTAAATTGATAACTAGTCCAATAGTATATCGAATCAAATTGATTTGCGGTTTGTTCGGTCTAATTTGGTTTTAGACTATTATATGAGAAACTATAGATTTTAATACTAAATTTTATGAAAATTTCATTTTTCATCATCTTAATCAATACATTTAGTCTGATAATTAAATTTTTGTTAAGATTGTTTAAAATCGGTAATATAAGCACACATATATAAATTAAAATTAGATAGTTTTCAACTAACTTCAAATAAACATATCTTATACCACATGATTTATAATTTTTTAAGTCTCACTTTCATTTATTTAGCAATACTTTACATAGCAACATATACAAATTTATAGGTGATAAAATAAGATGTAGATAAATGTTATTTACAATGTAAGTAAATATTTTGATAATAAATAGATATATGTATTTGTTCTCTTCGGTTTGGTGTAACTCTACTCTTGAACTGAACCAATCATTATTTAATAGTTTGAAATATTTTGAAAGTAAATTAAAGGAAAATCTTTGACAAAATCAGCTTCAAACCCTTGTTCAAACCCTCGTCCAACGCCTTACCCACACCCATAACCAGCACAGAAATTAGTCGTAAATCCCTGAAACAACATGCAACATGAAACAACCGTCTCTGCTTAGTTTGGAAGCTAACGACCCTCCGCTCAAAATAGTGCCACATTCTTCTCCTCCGCATTATCTCCCGTTGTCGTGCCTACCTTCATACGTAGCCCAACCCACACCCCGATCTACACCCGGATTTACCGTTAGCCATGCCCTAATCCTTTTATGATGGAACGTCTTCCAAAACTCTTTGGGCGCCTGGACAAGGAAACGGTAGTGCTGGCCTTTCCATCTTCTGTCTCATGCTTTACAGTCAACCTCCTCCCTCTCTGACATGCCAACAATCTTCCACATGTGGGCCCCACAGTCGGTCTCACCATCACAAACACGCCGACCACTTATGACGCTCCACCCTAGCATACTCCTCGTGCATGATGCCACTCCTGGTGCTCATACTCGCCGACGTGGTCATAACCACAACCTGGGTATGGACGTACGTTGTCCCTGGCCAACATGCTATCCAGCGGCCGCCATGCCCCTAAGGTGGCTCTGTACATACCTTCCAGGTTCCTATTCCTGTGTCTCTCATCACAGTCCGGCGGAGCATCCTTCAATCCAGTGACTACCATCGCCTTCTCCGCCACCGGGTTCCACCCCCGTGGGGTTCTCACCACCGCCATCTTCCGGATCCCTGCATAGCTAGTAGGAGCCATGCTGGTCGTCAAGTCTTTCTTACACGTTTCCGGAGCACCGCCGCGGACCTTGCTTGGAGGTCAATCTTCTCCAAGCCGAGGCAGTAGAGTTTGACCTTGCCTTCGCCATGTTGGTCGTGTACCTCGGTCTCAAGCAGGCTGAGCTGGGGTTCGCACCCTACATATCACCAAGCCGCCATAACTAAGATTAATTAAAATTTGTTAATTTTCAACAACATGGAGAAACACACGCAGAGACACTGGATCGAGATTGTGCATACTTTTCTTCCGCCCGGTGTGAATGTAGATATGAACATTTATCAACCTAAAGACCATTTCGATCACTAAGTTGTTGGCTAAATTTGACATTATTAAACCCTTTATTTTGATGATGAGAAATATTTCATTCTTGTGGATCTAACTTGCTATTTGAGTATTTCAGGGATAAACAAATAAGGCAGTGGATAGTTCAAGATCAATACAAATTTGAAGATCAATATGCTTAAATTGCTTTTATTTTCATGATTGTACTCAATGTAAAAACTTGTGCAAGTATATAATGTACAAGTACATAGATATCATGTAAATCAAGCGATAGATCTTCCCTATCCACTCACAATACTTAGATAGATCCTCCCCTAAGATAGAATCATAATTACACATTGATACACACACTTAGTATATGATTCAACATATTGAAATAGAGACATTCTCGGTCGACAAAATTCTCGACTGAGACACTCTCAGTCGACAAAATTCTCGACCGAGAACCATTTCAATCTAAGTCAAGAGAACTGATTGTTGACCTACTCATATAACCCTAGAATAGCCCTCGGTCGACAACATTCTCGACTGAGATAGACCTTCGAGCAGGTTCTATAGCCGTTAGACGGAGAGTATGTGGTAGTTAGAAGTTGGAAATGAATGTTGTAACACACTTACTCCAAAACCTACCTCGGTCGAAGAAATAGTCGACCGAGACCATTTCTGAATTGCACTTTTCAGCACGAAACAAATAACCATTGCAATGTAATTAGTGGACACCTAACGACTAGTTGAGCACTAAGAACACTCTAGAAACCCTTTAGAAATTCCCTAAGCCCTTGCAACTCATCCCTATAAATAGAAGAGGCCTTAGGACACCAAAGACACAATTACTACTTGAGAATCAATCTTAGTGAGCAACATGCAAAGCTACACTTGCAATCTTGTTCCCTTGAGATCCAATTTCGTGTCCTATATCTAGTATTTCCTAGCCACCACATAATCACATTCATCTATAGTGGATAGGAGATCTATATGCTTGATATAGGATCAAAGTGTTGTACTCGTTGGTTAAGTATTTTCTTTCTTCCAATCTTGTTCTCTTTTGTTGTACATTGTTCTCCTTGAGTACTCCTAGGTTAGAGGCTGTTGAAAGGAGGTGTGCTTGAGATTACTTCAAGGAAGGTTGTTTCAAGGGAGGTTGGAGCTACTTCTAAAGGATGGCTATCTCAAGGTGGTGGAGCTACTTCAAGGTGGTGAAGGTTGCTCTGAGGACTTAGAGTTACTTCAAGAAGGCTGCTTCAAGGAGGTTGAGGCTACTTCAGGTGAAAGCTACTTCAAGGGTGTAGAAGGAAGGTGATTGTATTTTGTATAAAATCCTTACAAGGTTTTAAAATTAATCACTTTTAAGATCTCGGTTGGAAACAATCAGGTAGTGGACTGGCTGCCTTTGACTTCAAAGGTAGGAACCACTCTACATCCTTGTGTCTTCCTTGTTTCCCCCTCCTTCTTTGGTTGACTGTTTTAATTGTTTAATTAACTTTAAAAGTTCCAAAAAGTTCTATTCACCCCCCCCCTCTTAATCTTTCAATTGGTATCAAAGCAGGCCTTCTAGGAGCCCTAACAGGTCTTGAAGAATGGGGGACGGGGTACTCAACAACCTCAACCTTGAAGGAACCTATGTATCTCGTCCACCACCGTTCGATGGAGGCAACTACAACTATTGGAAGAGAAGGATGTAGTTCTTCTTCCAAGGCATCAACTAGGAGGTTTGGAGGATGGTGACTAACACCATATGTGCTTCCCGAAATCAAATATGCCACATGGGATGCAAATACGGTAAAACAAGCTCAACTAAATGCTAAGGCAGTAAGTATATTATATTATTCTATTTCTGTAAGTGAATTCAATAGAATCTCTTCATGTGAAACTGCTTATGACATATGGCATAGACTTTCTATCACACATGAAGGAACTATTCAAGTTAAAAACTATAAAATTGGCATGTTTAACAAAAATTAAAACAATTTCGTATGCAACCAAATGAATCTATTAGTGACATGTATGCAAGATTTTCTACTATTATTAACGGTTTCAGTGCATTAGGAAAATTTATAAGTGAAGAAGATCAAGTATCCAAAATTCTTAGGTTCTTGCCTCCAAAGTACAAGTCAAAGGTGATGGCCATTGAAGAAGCCAATGATCTCACCAGATTGAGGATGGAGCAGCTCATTGGTAACCTAGAGACTCATGAGGTTACTCTTGCAGCTGAACACAGCCGAACACAAAAAGGAGAAAATAAAAGACATTTCATTCAAAGCTACAACTAAAGCTAGTCATGATACAAGTGAAAAAGAGACTCTCATTGTAAATGGTAAGTAGTATAGAAGATTTAAATCTAATAAAATTTCTAGTGTTTCTTCTTCCTCTTCCCCAAGGTGCTTTGAATATGGCAAAAAGGGACAAAGAATGAATGCCCTAAAGTCAAGAAGGGAAGGAAATCCTCTCTCAAGAAGAAAGAAAAAGCCTACAAAGCAGCATGGGATGACTCAAGTGATGATAGTGAGAGTGGAGAAGAAGAAGTAGAATGCCTCATGACTAAAGAAGACAAGGTGCAATGTCTCATTGCCACAACCAATGAAGAAGAAGATGAGGTAAGTCTTCTTGATTTATCTAAAGAAGAGTTAGTTGCTAGCATAGAAGAATTACATGATAAATATATTGATTGTAAAAAGAAATTGAAAAGGCTTACAAAAACTAATGAAGATTTGAATGTAAAATTGAATGATCTTACTTTTGAAAAGAAAAGTCTTACGTCTGAAAATGCTACTTTGAAATCATCTATCAATGATTGCAATATTAAGTTGCTTGCTCTAGAAACTAATAATATCTTTTTTTGCCAAGAAAAGGTTGAATTGCTTGCTAAGATAAATGATCTTCAGACTCAACCTATTCTTTGTACTCATTTGAATTATGATGCTATTGTCAAAGAAAGAGATAGTTTGTTATCTAATCTAGATCAAGCAATGTTAGACATTACACCCAAGACCAAAGTGGCATATGTACCCAAGAACAATTTAACTCAAAATCACAAAAAGAGAAATGAAATTGATTCCTTTTGTTGTCACTATTGCTTGCGTCTTGGACATTATTCTTTCTCATGCCCATACAAGAAAAAGGACGTTGATTTAGTTTGGGTTCCAAGACCCCAAACTTAGGAAACTTGAATATGATTAGTTGAGATTTAACCCAAAACTTTACTTTGGTACTCATAATGTCTTATCTCAAATTAACTCATCGTTATCTTGGATAATTAAAGTAATCTAAGCTCTAATTAAAACTAATAAAATTGCTGAAAACAAAATAGAAACAATCTCGGTCGACAGAAACTTCGACCAAGACACTATTTGGTCGAGAAAATAGTCAACCAAAGAAGTTTCTGTCTTAAGCCTGTACTTTTTGGACAAACAATAAAATTCTCGATCGAGAAAATTGTCAATCGAGAAGAGTTTGGTCGAGAAAATAGCCGACCAAGAAAGTTAATGTCTTAAGCTTACAAAATCTTAAAAAACATCTGACTGACAAATATTTCGACCGAACCTCACTCAGTCGAGAATATTTTTGATCAAGGATATTTCTGGCAGAACTGTTTGATAAAATTAAAATATTTCACTTGAGTAATGAACTCTACATGATACATTGTCTATATATTTGAATGATCTTAAGGAATTATATATGCGCATCAAAATTTTATACTTTGCAAGAGTAAATTGTCCCAACAAGCATATAAATTGAAAATAAAGAGATTTTCACATACATGAGGAAACAAATGGTCTTATTAGAGGAAAGCCTTAATGGAAAAACTATTGGCATAAGAGATCTTGTTCAACATTAACATAATCAAAATTGAAAACAAAAGAATTGATCATAAAAGGAACTTGGTTAGAATATAATCATCACCATTTTGTAAGAAAAATTAAAGTTTGAGCATACTAGTAAATTACAAACAAGATACATTTTCAAAACTAAATCTTACTCAAATGAATTAAAATATACGATAAAAGAAGGCAAACTTAATCTTAGGTCACAAAAAGGCTTTATCTTAGAATTTTCAACATTTACGAGTTCACATATGAGTAAAATGCAAAATTATTATATACAACAAGGTTCAATCATATTCTAGAAGAAGTGGGTCATTGGATAACTTATGTAAATGCTTATATTAGGAATCTACATAATTTCTTCTCGACCGAAAAAGAGTTCGACTGAGGGGCGCCCCAGTCGAAGTCATGGTCGACCAAAAATAAGCCTAACAAAATGCTTATTGGTAAATCAAATCATTCACGTTCACCCAACATGGGCATATTAAACCTGGAAAGTTGCTTATCATGTTAAATACTTATAATAAGAGAAATTTTTAAAGAAACAAGATTGCTTATAAAGTGACTCACAATCTTACTCAATTGATTTTAGAAGGATATAATTTGAAATATCTTAGTATATATATAAGTTATGAGATTAAGGGAGAGCTTACAACATTCTTGAATATAATGTATATCCTGCTCTAAATTGAATTCTCTACACCAATTAGGGCTTAACATCCCTTGTATTTGGATAGAGATACATTCATTGATTCCACTATGAGCTTAAAAGAATCTCATATCATTTTAGGGCTTAACATCCCTTGTAAATGGTTGAGAAAAATATTCATTGATACAACCATGAGCCTAAAGGAATCTCATATCATTTCAGGGCTTATCATCCCTTGCAAATGGATTGATAAATTAACATAAAAATATATTCATGAGCCTATAGGATACTCATATCATTTCAAGGCTTAACATCCCTTGCAAATGGATTGAGAAATTAATCATGGTTTTTGAATTGTGGCTAAATTGACATTATTGTTAAAGTAAACAATTAAGGGGGGGTATCTCATTAAAGGGGAGAAAATTGATTATATGGCTATCTTTTTGAAATGACAAAGGGGGGAGATAATAGAAATCAAAATAAATGGGTTAAATGAGTTTCATACTCTCTTGGATTCATATAAATTGATGCTAAATTCCTTAAAGAGATGGATATTATGTTCAATACCTCTTTAGGAATAATTAGCACACACTTCATGAATAAATAAGAGAATGTCTACATAAGGTAAATCTCATGTATGAAACTCATGTTGTTTAAATTCCTTTGATTTATATTTTAGAAATCTTTGTCATCTTCAAAAAGGGAGAGATTGTTGGCTAAATTGTATATTATTAAACCCTTTGTTTTGATGATGACAAACATTTCATTCTTGTGGGTCTAACTTGCTATTTGAGTATTTCAGGGATAAACAAATAAGGCAGTGGATAGTTGAAGATCAATATAAATTGGAAGATCAATATGCTTAAATTACTTTTATTTTCATGATCATACTCGATGTAAAAACTTGTACAAGTATATAATGTACAAGTACATAGATGTCATGTAAATCAAGTGATATATCTTCCCTATCCACTCACAAAACTTAGATAGATCCTCCCCTAAGATAGAATCACAATTACACATCGATACACACACTTAGTAGACGATTCAACATATTGAAAGAGAGACATTCTCGGTCGACAAAATTCTTGATCGAGACAATTTTGGTCGATAAAATTCTCGACTGAGAACTACTTTAGTCTAAGTCACAAGCACTGATTGTTGACCTACTCATATAACCCTAGAATAGCCCTCGGTCGATAACATTCTCGACCGAGATAGACCTTTGAGTAGGTTCCATAGTCGTTAGACTGAGAGTAGGTGGTAGTTGGAAGTTGGAAATGAACATTGTAACACACTTACTCCAAACCCTACCTCGGTCAAAGAAATAGTCGATTGAGACACATCTCAGTCGACAAACTTCTCGATCGGGACAATTTTTGGATTGCACTTTTCAACACGAAACAATTAGCCATTGTAATGCAATTAATGGACACCTAACGACTAGTTGAGCACTAAGAACACTCTAGAAACCCTCTAGAAATTACCTAAGCCCTTTAAACTCATCCCTATAAATATAAAAGGCCTTAGGACACCAAAGACCAATTACTACTTGAGAATCAATCTTAGTGAGCAACAAGCAAAGCTACACTTGCAATCATATTCCCTTGAGCTCCAATTTTGTGTCCTATCGCTAGTATCTCCTAGCCACTACATAATCACGTTCATCTATAGTGGATAGGAGATCTATAAGCTTGATATAGGATCAAAGTGTTATACTCATTGGTTAAGTATTTCCTTTCTTCCAATCTTGTTCTCTTTTGTTGTATATCGCTCTCCTTGACTACTCCTAGGTTGGAGGTTGTTGAAAGGAGGTGTGCTTGAGATTACTTCAAGCAAGGCTGCTTCAAGGGAGGTTGGAGCTACTTCTAAAGGAAGGCTATCTCAAGGTGGTGGAGCTACTTTAAGGTGGTGAAGGCTACTCCGAGGAACTTCAAGAAGGCTGCTCCAAGGAGGTTGAGGCTACTTTAGGTGAAGGCTACTTCAAGGGTGTAGAAGGAAGGTGATTGCATTTTATGTAACATCCTTATGAGGTAATAAAATTAATCACTTTCAAAATCTCGATTGGAAACAATCGGGTAGTGGACTGACTACCTTTGATTTCAAAGGTGGGAACCACTCTACATCCTTGTGTCTTCCTTATTTCCCCTCCTTCTTTGGTTGAGTGTTTTAATTATTTAATAAACTTTAAAAGTTCCAAAAAGCTCTATTCACGCCCTCCCCCTCTAGATCTTTCAATTGGTATCAGAGCATGTCTTCAAGGAGCCCTAACAGGTCTTCAAGAATGGGGGACGACATACTCAACAACCTCAACCTTGAAGGAACCTATGTATCTCGTCCACTACCGTTCGATGGAAGAAACTACAACTATTAGAAGAGAAGGATGCAATTCTTCTTCCAAGGCATTTATAATGTCACATTTAGAGGCGTCGGTTATTACTAAAAACTGACGCCTAAACCCTACAACGTCGGCTAATTACAGGGACCGACATCTACATTTAAAGACCGTCCATACATGGGTATCGCTTTTTATTTAGCGTCGACTCCCTATAATGAACCAACGCCTAAAATAGCCCGCCAAATCTAATTTTTCGAGCGAAAAAAATTACCCCCAAAGTTTCACATACGGCGTCGATTTTTTGACCTAATACCAACGCCTAAAATAACCCGCCAAATCCAATTTTTCGAGCGAAAAAAATTACCCCCAAAGTTTCACATACGGCGTCGGTTTTTTGACCTAATATCTGACACCTAAAGATGAAAAAATTACCTCCAAAGGTCGTCGGTTTTTGTGGAAAAACCGACTGCTGCCCTTGCTCGATCGTCGCCATCGCCTGATCAAGCCACCGCCCGCTGCTCCTCACACTGCCGCCGCCGCCGCCCCCTGTTGTCTTCTTCCTCCCGCCTGCTAGTTCCTCACACCACCGTCGATGACGACAGGGATGCCTAGCTGCTCTCTTCTTCCTCCATGCCACTGACAGGTAGGCTGCTGCCTCTTCTTCTTCCTCCACCCCTTCTTCTTCCTCCACCTCTTCTTCTTCCTGCTCCCTCCTTTCCAAATACATAAAAGCAAGGCACGATCGACCTGTGGGTTGGACACAAGTGGCTGTGTTGGCCACCAGCACGGCCATACTGGCCAGCATAGCCATGGTCGTGTCCAGCCCACATGTCATGCCTTGCTTTTATCCATTTAGAAAGGAGGGAGCAGGAAGAAGAAGATACATTTGCAATTGAATACTAATGATTGACCTAATTCTATAAATTTTGATGCATGTTGAATTAAGATATTAAAACCCTAATACACATTTCACCGTAATCTTGAATTAACTATATTGCTGAAATCTTATGATCAATCTATCTAAGATATTAAAACCCTAGTGATAAATCTTTGATTTTATAGTGATGTGTCGCCCTACTACATGAATCCCTGTTGTATGATGTAGATTGATGATAATGCATGAGCTAGTTTGGAATTTTGAAATCAATTATGAATCTCTCCATCCCTAGGTCATACTAATTTATGTGTAATCTTTATCTTGATGATGAACATGCATGGACACTTGAAATGTTGAAATCAATGTTATAGAATGACAACACGTGTATTTGTTGGCCTAGAAACCCGTCTAAGATTTACTCATTAGGAGTAAATCTTGGATAGTCCCCGGTTTGGGACTGTTCTTGAACACTTAATCTCACTTAGGATGTAAGTGTATAATGTGTATTGGGTTTTCAAGAAAATTTCGGCAGCATTTCCCCGTTTGTTCTCTAAGTACATATGTACTTAGAGAACAGTGGGGAAATGCTGCCGAAATTTTCTTGAAAACCCAATACAGATTATACACTTATAGTGAGTACTTAGAGAACAAACGGGGAAATGTTGCTGAAATTTTCTTGAAAACCCAATACACATTATACACTTATAGTGAGATTCGGTGTTCAATAATGGGATAGGTGGTATACATTTATTATATATAAGAATGACATCACATGTATTTGTTGGCCTAGAAACCCGTCCAAGATTTACTCATTAGGAATAAATCTTGGATAGTCCCCAGTTTGGGACTATTCTTGAACATCTAATCTCACTTAGGATGTTTTAACCATTAATTATATATAAGACCTTAAACCCTAAAGTTTTAACCATAAACTCTAATCTTTTAACCCTAGACCCTAATCTTGTTCTAATATATACTTGTTTTCTCTTTGATCATAGAATGGATAGATCATGGATGTCCATTCCAAATTGCTGCACCCTCGAGTTTATTTCTGGTCTTGACCAGTTTATTAGATTTGCCGAGGAACATAGGAAACAACCTGGATATAGGTTCTACTGTCCATGTAGGCATTGCAGTAACAACTTGAAAGTCAGCACTAGTGACGAAATAAAAAGTCATGTCATGTGCAATGGGATTGTACAAGGCTATACAGAATGGCACTGGCATGGAGAGATTTCAAACCTGAAATCAGTGGATGTCAATAGTAGTGCTTGTGTGGAAGAAGAAATGGTCTTCGATGACGTAGATGTGAACGAACTAGTTCCATTAGACATCGTTGATGCGATGCTGGATAGTTGTGGGGTAGAGCACACCGATCCACCTCCCATGTTTAGAAACATTTTGCATGATGTTGAGATACTGTTATACACAGGTTGTAAGTTTACGAAGCTTAGCGCTGTGTTGAGATTGTATAAACTGAAAGCTAACAATCGATGGAGCGACAAAAGCTTCACGTCATTGTTGTCTTTGTTGAAAGAAATTCTTCCTGAAGGAAACGAGCTGTCAATCTCAACATACCAGTTAAAGAAATTGTTGTGCCCAATGGGAATGGAGGCCAAGAATATACACGCATGCCCGAATGATTGTGTATTATTTCAAAAGGACTATGTGGATTTTAAAGATTGTTTGAAATGTGGTGCGTCAAGGTATAAATTGACAACTTCGGGGGAGTCCAAAACTGGTTCTCCTGCCAAGGTGATGTGGTATCTACCTATAATACCACGGTATCAACGCTTGTTTGCCAATCCTATAGATGCAAAGAATTTGAGGTGGCATGTAGATGTAAAGAATAAATAATGATGGGATCCTACGACATGCGTCTGATTCCCCACAGTGGAAGAAGATTGATTTATTGTACCCTGAATTCGGTGAAGAAGATAGGAATCTAAGACTTGGGCTTTGTACATATGGGATGAATCTGTACGGGACATTGAGCAGCCAACATAGCACTTGATCAGTTATGCTTATTATATACAATCTTCCTTCCTGGTTGTGTATGAAAAATAAGTATGTTATGATGTTGTCTTTGATATCGGGCCCTAAACAACCTAGAAATGATATCGACGTTTATCTTGAACCTATGATTGATGACTTGAAGAAGCTCTGGGGTGAATGTGTGATGACCTATGATGCTTCATGAAGAGAGACATTTCGTTTGCACACTATGTTGTTTTGCACTGTGAATGACTTTCCAGCGTATGGGAATTTGTCTGGATATAGTGTCAAAGGATCTAAAGCGTGTCCTATATGTGAAGAGAACACTGATTCAATACGACTAAAACATGGTGACAAGACTATATATCTTGGTCATCGAAGGTTTCTTCCAAAATTTCATCTGTATCGTAGGTTGCACAAAGCATTCAATGGACGGAATGAGGAACAGAGTGCACCTAAACCTATATCAGGGGAGGATGTTTATGAAAGAGTAAAAGACATCACCAATAAGAGATTACAATGTACGATGGCCACATGGAGTGACAAGTCTTTATTTAAGAAGAAGTCAATATTTTGGGATCTTCCTTATTGGAGTTCTTTGACAGTCAAGCATTGTATCGATGCCATGCACGTTGAGAAAAATGTATGTGATAGCATCATCGGTACTCTGTTGAATATACCAGGTAAGACTAAAGATGGGATAAAATCCAGAATGGACCTACGTGAAATGGGAATAAGGACAGAATTAACAAAAGTAGTTAGTAGCAATCGAAGAACATACTTACCTCCCGCTTGTTACACGTTGTCTAGAAAGGAGAAGAAAGTTTTTTGTGAATGCTTGGTAAATGTTAAGGTGCCACAGGGTTACTCATACAACATCTGTACATTGGTATCAATGAAAGATTTGAAGTTGATAGGTCTTGAATCTCATCATTGTCACACTCTAATGCAACAAATATTGCCCGTGGCAATTCGATCTATATTGCCGAAACATGTACGGTTTGCAATCATCAGACTTTGTTTCTTTTTCAACAGTCTGTGCAGTAAAGTTATTGACCCTGATACTCTTGATAAATTGCAAAGAGAAGTGCTTGTTACCCTATGTCAGCTTGAGATGTATTTTCCTCCTTCGTTCTTTGATATCATGGTACATCTTGTTGTCCACTTGACTAGGGAAGTGAAAATGTTGGGACCAGTTTTCTTGCATTGGATGTATCCCTTTGAACGATACATGGTCATTTTTAAAGGTGATGTTCGAAACTATTATTGTCCTAAAGGGAGTATTATTGAGGGTTACGTGGCGAGAGAGGTTATGGATTTTTGTAATGACTTTCTGAGTGCTAATGACGCTCCTGTGAATGACAAGAATATTGAGGAGCATTTTGACAAAGGAATTTTGGAATCACGGGTGAAAGTAATCAGTTGTGAGCAATTGGAGCAAGGTCACTTGTATATTTTACACAACATCGATGAAGTGAGTGTTTATATTGAGGAACATACCAATTTCATCAAGAGATAATATCCTCGATCCAATTCAATGTGGCTTGCTAGAGAGCATAACAAGACATTTATTAAGTAGTTTGGAGATAAAGTCTTACATCAACTATCTCAAACACCAGATAATCTTACTGAAACCATCAAATGCCTCACCTTTAAACCAAAATTGAATGTTATGTCTTATGAAGGGTTTGACATAAATGGATTCTTGTATTACACAATGCATCAAGATGATAAGAGTGTCATCCAAAACAGTGGGGTCACCCTTCAAGCGTCTTCATTGTTTTTTGCAAGTGCAAAGGATAAGAGTCCACGTGAAGCTAAAATGTCATATTACGGTGTCATTGAAGACATATGGGAGTTTGACTATGTAGATTTCAAAATTTCGCTCTTTAAATGTAATTGGGTTGACAACAACAAAGGAGTTATAGTGGATGATTGGGTTTCACGTTAGTGAACTTTGAAAAGATTGGCGAGAAGGGTGAACCATTCATATTGGCATCACAGGCGAAACAAGTATTTTATATCGATGATCCTACAAATGATAAATGGTCGGTTGTTCTTCATGGTAAAAGATAGTTCATTGAAGATCCTATAGATGAAGAAGAGTACTATGATAAGTATGATGACTCCAGTCCATTCTCAGTTGGGTTGCCAACACCACCAAACATTGAAGCTGGGGATCACAATGACTTGTATGTTCATGGGGATCACAATGAAGGATTGTTAATTGATAAAAGATCACAATATTAGAGGCATGGGTGTTTATATTTTTCTGAAGGTGAACTTTACAATGTGAACTTTACGATGTGAATGTGGACTTTACAATGCAAATTACTTTACAATGTGAATGTGAACTTTACAATGTGAATTACTTTACAATGTGAATGTGAACTTTACAATGTGAATGTGAACTTTATAATGTGAATGTGAACTTTACAATGTGAATGTGTACTTTACAATGTGAACTTTACAATTAGTGTTACTTTACAATGTGAAATTTATAATTTGAATGAGAACTTTCAGATGGCTGAGCATTCCCATGATGACCGTGCTGATGATCACTGTGAGGGTGAGGACGTGCTTGCGCTGCTTGACAATGTAAGTTTTAAGAATATATCCCTGAGGTTTCTATCTATATGTTCATTTATAATTATATCATGTAAGTGTGTTTTTTTTATCAAATTTTAGGTTGCTGATGTACCCCCTGAAGAAATTACAGCACTTGATGAGCAGCAAAAGAAAATTGAGAAAGTAAGGGGCATCACAATGATGAACAAGTTAATACAGCAAAGGGGCAATGGACCCAAATTGGTTGTGGATTTCGATCATGCAGGAAATCCATATGGAGTGAACCACAACTCATTTGTTTCATATCTTGGGGTTCTTACTCGCATCCATTGCAGTCCTATCCTAGAATCCTGGCATAAAGTTCCTAAGGGGAAGAAAGACCACATATGGAAGGAACTATGCGTGAGTTATTATTATTTGTAATTCTATTTGTGTAGATTACTAATTTTTATGATACTAGTTAATAGCAATTCTATTTAATTTGCAGAGCATATTTGATCTGGATGAAAAACTGCATCGTAAATGTGTGATGCAACGTTGTGGGAGGGTCCTAATGAACTATAAGACCAATCTCACCTGAGATTACATACACCATGATGATAAGAGGTTCTTGATTGATTTCCAATTCTAGACATTGATCACTATTTCACTAACTCTACACTAATAATTTTTGTTTGTATTCTCTTTAAAAAATAAATTTAGGCAGAAGGAAGCCACAAAGCAATGGAACTACTTGGACCCCAAAGACTGGGAGGCATTTGTTACCCAAAGAAAAATAGATGAATTCAAGGTATTAAGTGCCACTCCCAATTTAATTAATATACATTTTTATGTATTCACCTATTCAAGATTAACCTTTAGTGTTACTAACCAAATCAATGTACTAACTAACTAGGCCCTCAGTGAGGCGCAAAGACAAAGGCGTGCACTGAATGTGCATGACTACACAATGGGTCCAAGAGGATATGCAGGTGTTCACCAAAGACTACAGGATGAGTTTGCTCAGCCTACTGCTACTTAGGAGACTGCAAAGTCCTCTACTACTGCTCCCGCACCTCTGCCACACCATGTTATGTGGATAGCTGGGAGGCAAAACAAGAAGGGAGACATACCGAAGCCCGTAATTGCTGAGGCAGCTGCAAAAATGGTAAAAATCAACTCTTAGAGCAATCGATTGATATTGATTATTGTTATGTTTACTTACTAATTTTTGTTGATGGTGATTAGCGGGAGCTGCAAGAGCAAAGGAAGGAAGGCAAGTTCATCCCTAAGGACACAAGGGATGAACTAACAGTTGTTGTGGGTAACCCAGAGCATCTTGGACGAGTTCGGGGTGCAGGTGCTGGTGTGGGCATCAAAGCGTTCTTTGGGCCATCCCAACGCAAACCTGTCCCAAAAGCGGGACTTTCACAAGCTGAGGTAACCTATTCTTATTTCAGAATGTTATTGCAAAAGGGAATTCAATAATCAGAAGTTAGTGTTTCTTTTATCCATGTATAGGTAGATTCGTTAATTGAGAAGAGAATCCAAGAAGCTATGGCGAAGTGGCAGGCGTCTCATCCTGCCACTCAGACAGTACCTATGGTGGGCCATTCTTCTCCTACTATAGAAGTGGTTGGGAGTAATCTTGTAGACCCACCACCTAGCACGTCCTCTGTAAGTATTTTTATGACATAATAGCTAGTCTGTTCAAGATGATATGTTTGTGTATATATGCATATAACATTCTTTACATAAATTTGTAGGGTTTGAAGCCATGCCGATTAAAAAGTCAAGAATATATCGTTGCAGAGGCGTCATCTTACCCACCCCTTAAAGGGTGCATGTTTCATGGGTATCCAGTACCAGATGGTGTGGTACGTGTGAGCCTGATACATGTATTCCCCGACTGGATGGATCTTGCACTGCCTCATGCACACCCAGATGCTGAAACACTTGGTGAGGCAGTAAGCGGAGTGATACTGTGGCCCGAAGTGGATGTCCTCTATACTGATATTGTATGATAAATTTCCATTACTTTAATGTGTTAGTGTGTATATATGAGTCAATTGATCTGAAATTATATATACAGGTCAAAAAGACAAGACCTGCTACATCTCAGCCTCCACCTCCTCGACTACCAAGTTGGCTTCCAAGGGACCTACATGCCTCGATAGGTCCTAATTGTAGGGGTGTGGCAGTATGAATCGGTGAACATGATACAAATTGCCCTATAATTGTTACTATTCCAGAGGATGTTGCAGGTAAATCATATGATAACAATCTATTTATACAAGTTTAGCATACGTATTAATGCATACGTAATATAAGTTCTGCATACATACGTATTAATGCATAGGTATTAATGCAGGTCAGTCATATGAAAACAAGATATTTATATAAGATATTTTGGAGTTGTTTAGTTATGAATGGTTGAACACATCTATGATAGAGTTGTGGATATGGTGAGATATTATTTATACATCCATATACCTTATTTTATATATGGTGATCTGGTTTCTTATATATTAATGCATACGTAATACATGTTTTGCAGCCACTTACACAAGATATGTATAAATTTTGGGTTTTCCCATGTGGGATTTTTGGTTCCATCTTTGATTAGTCTTGTAGATACAGACCCTTCTTTAGTTACTTCATACTGTTGTCATGCTTTTGAATATTTTGGTAAAAATAAGAAGACAGTGATAATAGCTTCATTCAATGTCGAGTAAGTTTACTTTGCTTATAATTTGGACTTAAGAAAATTATATTTTTATTGTGGATTTTGAGTTATTAATTTTTAACTTTCTTACCTGTAGTGGTAGGCATTGGGAGTTACTAGTTATTGTCCCCAAGATGTTCACTGTCTATTATCTAGATCCTGCGGGGAATGAGTTGGATACATTATATGGACATACAATTAAAAGGCCATTATTCTCATGAGAAATATTTCATGTTTTTATATATGTTAACATCTGTTACTACATTACTATTTAATTATGCAATTTAATATGTTACATTAACATATGTAGGGCTTTACAAGCGTACAAAAAAGCTGGAGGAAAGGTCTCCAGGAAAAAGGATCTATCACTAATTTAGGAGAATGTGAAAGTAATTTCCTAACTCCAATGTATATATTATTTATGTGAACTGTGTTTATTTGTATTTTTGAATATTTTGTATGTTTCAATTTATAGTGTGCTACACAAGACAACGGCTGGGCATGTGCCTACTATGTGATGCTATTTATGGACCTAATCATCAAACATGCCGTAATGGAAAACGATAAGATACAACATGTATTATACATAGTTTCATTAGATATTATGAAATATATCAATCTTATTATATATTATTAATTATATATATACATCATTCTCTTTGCAGGTCTTTAAAATTGCTGACTTCAGCACAGGTAGAAAGCGTTTCGATGTACATGCTCTCTATACGAGAGATGAATTAGATGTTGTAAGAGAAGAATGAGCAAAAGCCCTACAAAGAGTGGGAATTTTTAGATATAATTTTATTGACAATGATGACAATGATGAATAAAGAATAACTTTGTTCTCATAATTATTTTTGTGTGAATGTGAATGATTTTTTATGAATTGTCATATGTGTGTGAAGATGATCAATACATAAATGTTTCTACATGTGTCTGAATGTGAAAAGAGATGAAATGAATGGAACTACAGGTTGCCACTGGTTTCTACAAGTGTGTGATGAAAAAATAATATGAATTAAATGTGCTTATACATGTGTGTGAATCACATATATATAATATTGTCCATCTTGTTAATTTTGCAGGTTTGTGGCCTGTTGTTGGTTGATATCAATGGATGTCATAAACCTACAGTTTAGAACTGAACTGTAGGTTCTCATCCCGCTGACCATCCATACAGCAGGCCTGCAAACTGATATGAAAAAAAATTCATAACATAGGCGTCAATTATTTGAACAAAACCGACACCAAACACATATAACAACAATTTTTGACAAAAAACCGACGTCTATGTGGCCAGGAACCACGGCCGTGCTGGGAAGTACGGTCGTGGTGGCAGGAAGGGGATATGGCGTAAGTTATTAGCACAAAACCGACGTCGGTTCAGCTGATATGGCCAGGAACCATGGCCATGCTGGGAAGCACGGTCGTGGTGGCAGGGGAGATGGCGTCAGTTATCTTACAAAACCGACGCCTATAGGCCCTTTGCTGGTGCGTTTTTGGTGGCGGGAAGCGTTGTGACGTCGGTTCTTTTAATAACTAACATCTGTAACCATTCTATAGTGTCGGTTCTTAATAAACCGACGCCTATAGTCCCTTTGTTGGTGCATTTTCGGTGGGGGGAAGCTTTTTGGCGTCGGTTGGGGACCGACGCCGAAGGGGTCCACCTTTAGCGGCGCCCACTTGGGTGTTGCTTGGAAACCGACACTAAAGCCCTTAATTAACCGACGCTAAATGCATGTTCTGTAGTAGTGGCATCAGCTACGAGCTTTGGAGGATGGTGACTAACACCATATGTGCTTCTCAAAATCGAATGTCACATGGGTTGCAAATACGGTAAAACAAGCTCAACTAAATGCTAAGACTGTAAGTATATTATATTGTTCTATTTCTATAAGTGAATTCAATAGAATCTCTTCATGTGAAACTGCTTATGACATATGGCATAGACTTTCTATCACACATGAAGGAACTATTCAAGTTAAAAACTCTTAAATTGGCATGTTTAAACAAAAATTTAAACAATTTCGTATGCAACCAAATGAATCGATTAGTGACATGTATGCAAGATTTTATACTATTATTAACGGTTCAAGTGCATTAGGAAAATTTATAAGTGAAGAAGATCAAATATCCAAAATTCTTAGGTGCTTGCCTCCAAAGTACAAGCCAAAGGTGATGGCCATCAAATAAGCCAATGATCTTACCAGATTGAGGATGGAGTAGCTCATTGGTAACCTAGAGACTCATGAGGTTACTCTTGAAGAGGAAGAAAGATTGGTAGTCGAACACAAAAAGGAGAAAAGAAAGGACATTGCATTCAAAGCTACAACTAAAGCTAGTCATGATACAAGTGAAGAAGAGATTGTCATTGTAAATGGTAGGTAGTATAGAAGATTTAAATATAACAAAATTTCTAGTGTTTATTCTTCCTCTTCCCCTAGGTGCTTTGAATGTGGCAAAAAGGGACATTTAAATAATGAATTCCCTAAAGTCAAGAAGGGAAGTAAATCCTCTCTCAAGAAGAAAGAAAAAGCCTACAAAGCAGCATGGGATGACTTAAGTGATGATAGTGAGAGTGGAGAAGAAGAAGTAGAATGCCTCATGACTAAATAAGACAAGGTACAATGTATCATTGCCACAACCAATGAAGAAGAAGATGAGGTAACTCTTCTTGATTTATCTAAAGAAGAGTTAGTTGCTAGTATAGAAGAATTACATGATAAATATAGTGATTGTAAAAAGAAATTGAAAAGGCTTACAAAAACTAATGAAGAGTTGAATGTGAAATTGAATGATCTTACTTTTGTAAAGGAAAGTATTACATCTGAAAGAGATACTTTGAAATCATCTATCAATGATTGCAATATTAAGTTGCTTACTCTAGAAACTAACAATAACTTTCTTTGCCAAGAAAAGATTGAATTGCTTGCTAAGATAAATGATTGTCAGACTCAACCTATTCTTTGTACTCATTTGGATTATGATGCTATTGTCAAAGAAAGAGACAGTTTGTTATCTAATCTATATCAATCAAAGTTAGACATTAAAAGGAGAATGGCTGAAATTGCCAAGTTACAAAAATATATTAGTAGCTTGAAAAATAAATATATTATTGATAAAATTCTAAAAGACTCTTCTGGTCAAATTGGAAGGAGAGGACTAGGTTATGTGTCTAAAGATAGATCCTATCAAAAACCTAGGATTAAAAGAACACAAGCACCCAAGACCAAAGTGACATATGTACCCAAGAACAATTTAACTCAAAATCATAAAAAGAGAAATGAAATTGATTCCATTTGTTGTCACTATTGATTGCATCTTGGACATTATTCTTTCTCATGCCCATAAAAGAAAAAGGACATTGATTTAGTTTGGGTTCCAAGACCCCAAACTTAGGAAACTTGAATATGATTAGTTGAGATTTGACCCAAAACTTTACTTTGATACTCATAATGTCTTATCTCAACTTAACTCACCATTATCTTGGTTAATTAAGTAATCTAAGCTCCAATTGAAACTAATAAAATTGCTGAAAACAAAATAGAAATAATCTCGACCGACAATAACTTCGACCGAGACACTCTTTGGTTGAGAAAATAGTCAACCAAAGAAGTTTTTGTCTGAAGTCTGTACTTTTTGGACAAATAGTAAAATTCTCGATCAAGAAAATTGTCAACCGAGAAGAGTTCGGTCGAGAATAAAATCTTAAAAAACATCTGAATGACAAATATTTCGATCGAACCTCACTCAGTCAAGAATATTGTCGATCGAGGATATTTCTGGCAGAACTATTTGATAAAATTAAAATATTTCACTTGAGTAATAAACTCTACATGATACATTGTCTAAATACTTGAATGATCTTAAGGAATTATATATGTGCATCAAAACTTTATACTTTGCAAGATTAAATTGTCCCAACAAGCATATAAATTGAAAATAAAGAGATTTTCACACACATGAGGAAAAGATTGGTCTTATTAGAAGAAAGCCTTAATGGAAAAACTATTGGCATAAGAGATCTTATTCAACATTAACATAATCAAAATTGAAAGCAAAAGAATTGATCATACAAGGAACTTGGTTAGAATATAATCATCACCATTTTGTGAGAAAATTTGAAGTTTGAGCATACTAGGAAATTACAAACAAGATACCTTTTTAAAACTAAATCTTACTCACATGAATTAAGATATATTGCAAAAGAAGGCAAACTTAATCTTAGGTCACAAAAAAGGCTTTATCTTAGAATTTTCTACATTTACCAGTTCACATATGAGTAAAATGAAAAATGATTATATACAACAAGGTTCAATCATATTCTAGAAGAAGTGGATCATTGGATAACTTATGTAAATGCTTATATTGGGAATCTATAGAATTGCCTCTCAGTCGAAAATGAGTTTGACTGAGGGGCACCCCGGTCGAAGTCATGGTCGACCAAAAATAAGCCTGACAAAATGCTTATTGGTAAATCGATTCATTCACGTTCACCAAACATTGGTATATTAAATCTAGAAAGTTGCTTATCATGTTAAATACTTATAATAAGAGAAATTTTATAAGAAACAAGATTGCTTATAAAGTGACTCACAATCTTACGCAATTGATTTTAGAAGGATATAATTTGAAATAGCATAGTATATATTGTTGACCTAGAGGTTATACATCATCCATATTTTGATAATGACTCAACCATTCAATTCATATGTATCTAATATGTGTATTCAAGATTGATCTCAGGTGTTAGGTACATGAAAATAATCAATTTATACAAGCCCTAGTTTGTCAAAGTTCAAGTCAAAAGCAATGCAAGTGTGCTAATAAGGAAATCCATTCAAACAACCTTAGAAGAATTTTGTAATCACTTGTATTGATGATATGACTTGTAACTAAGATGAGAAAAATATGTAGAACACTTAGTACCAAGTTTTAATCACTTTTTAACCACATTCAAAAATTGATCACAAACTGTTGATTGATCGAATTTCAATCTTGACCGATCCCTTGGATCAATTTTCTAATGTATGCATCGGTCGAGTTGTGCTTTCACAGAATTTTATCGAACTGCTTACTGACCAAATGTGATTTTAACCGATCGGTCGAGTTTCCCAAGACAAACTCGACCGATATTTTGAAAATTGGGCTTATCTTTTAGCCAATCGATCGAGTTACCTTTATTGAATCTCGATCGAATGTACTATATGAAAAACACAAAAAAAGTGATTCTAACTGTTGGTGACTTGTTTGGACAAAAATAGATTTGTTGCCTTAAGCAAAAACTGCTATAATTCGACCCTAGGTGTTCCCCAACTCAAGGGAGCACCCCCAGCTATAAATAGGACCACGTGGAGTTCATGCCAAGGTTGCTCATTCACTACACACAAGGTCCTTACTATAGTTGAGTGTGCTACCACCCCTTGAGCCCCTTTCTCTCTCTAGTTTACACATCATTTTGTGATTTGTGAGTGAGTTAGGATTATTGTAAGAGAGCTCCACTTTTGTGCACGTAAAGCTCTCAATCTTCCACTACTTTCCTATCCCCTTCTCTCATGAAGAAAAGTTAAAGCAATCTCCATCTAGTGAAGAAGGAGTTGTAGCCGGTCCTCTTCAAGGTTGATGAAGAGGTGGTGATCCTCTCCAGGTGAAGGAGAAGGTAAAAGCTGAAGATCCAAGAGGAGAAGCAAAGTCCTTCAAGGTGGAAGACTTAATCTTGAATGGGTAAGACCTAGGTGAAGGCTGAAGATTCAAGCCACTACTACAGAAATGGCTTATAAAGTCACTTTTCAAGGTGTCGGTTGTATACATAAACGGACACCTAAACTCTACAGTGTCAGTTTATAACATAAACCAACATACAATCTGTGAAGGTCGACCAGACACGGGTACCGCTTTTATTAAGTGTCGGTTAATTAATAAAAAACCGACACCTAAAATCAACCGCCAAAACCAAAATTCCAGCGAAAAAATTACCTCCAAAATTTGACATATGACGTCAGTTCATAAATAAATAACCGACGATTAAAGGGTATTCACGAGACAGGAATAGTTGTCGGTTGTCCTTTAGTTAAAAACCGACGACTATAATCTAGTATAGGTGCTAGTTTTTGGAATAGAACCGACACAGTTGGTTTATTTGTCAGTTTTTTAGAATAACCGACGCTTATTGTCAACTTAATAGCTCACCAGCGCGAGCTTCTCTTCCCCTTTCCCTTTTTTCATTCTCGATTTCAGTTAGGACCGACGATTTCTTGCTCGCCCCCGCCGGTCGTTGCTCCTCCGCCGCCGTTGCCGTGCTGCTGCTCCTGCCCTCGTCGCTGCTCCGTGCTCCTCCTCCTACTCCTGCCATCTGTGCTCACCGGCGGCCATCCGTACTCCTGCTCTGTGCCCTCACCGCTACTCCGTGCCCTCGCCGCCGCTACTCTGTGTCCTCGTCGACGCTTCTCCTCTCTTTGCCGCCGCCTCCGCCGGTGGCTGTTGTGCTCCGGCCGCTGCTCTCCTCTGCCCTCAAGGTATGCCCGCCTGCCCTGCCTTCTTCCTTCTTCCTCTGCTCCGACGGCTGCTTGGGCGGTGCCAAGGCACGCCCAAGCAGCTGCTGGGCGTTTTTTTTTTTAAAGTTATTTACTTATTTGTGTTTAGGGTTTAGGTACTGATTTTGTGCTTCTACTGAGTTGAATCCTCTATTGTCTATACAATACATGTAATTTTCCTAGTATCGTGAAAGATTCTCAATCGTGTGTATCACATGGGATTCTTATCTCAACACAATGGACTGCAATATATGCATCTAATGCCTTAAATGGAAGACTCGAATTATATAAAATCCCATCAAAGTAGGTAGAAACAACTTATATATATTCAGATCATAATAATTCCATGAAGTGCACATTATCTTACTCAGGAAAAGTATGTGTATAATGTAGGATTAGTTCCATATAATGGTTCTATTTTAGTAAGCACCTAGGATTAGTTCTTGAACACCTAATCTCACTTAGGATGTAAGTGTATAATGTGTATTGGGTTTTCGAGAAAATTTCGGTAGCATTTCCTCCTTTATTCTCTAAGTACATATGTAGACTTCTTTTCAAGCTATCATGTCTACCACAATAAAGTTAGTTATGACAAGCAATAAAAGGTTAAATGATGTTATACAACTTTTTCTGAAAATATATAACATCGTTATATGTACTTACACTTTGTTAATACTAATATTATGCAGTCTCTGTCCACCCATAACAGTCACTATGAACTGGGCCTCTATGTCAATGTTAACATTCCCTATTGAAGAAGAATTGGACATCATCCTAGATTATCGTTCCTTAAACTAATTAGTCATACCCAAACATTGGCGTTTTCTAAAAGGAAGACACTACATGCCTGGTAAAGTGACCCTAACTTTTGGCAATTATTCACATGTTATCAAGGTTGAGTATGATTTGGAGGGAAATCTTGTATCAAAATCTGGTTGGCGTGATTGGATTAGAGAGATGCATGTGGTCCGTTGCAACATGCTTTTTCTCCGTCAAGTTGGCCATAATTCCATCAAAGTTTGGATAACCAGCAGCAACTGCGAGACCCCCGATCATCTACTTTGGTATGAGCGCACATCGTCGCATATCAGCTCGGACGAATCTGAATCTGAGGCCCCTGTCAGTTCAGATTCTTCTAAATACAGTGAGGAGCTTCGTGACACAGCTTCATCATCAAAAAGACCACGGTAAGTCCAATTAACAAATATAATTGTCAAGCAATCAATACTCATAGCTGCTTTCTATTCTGAACTTCAGGAGAAGATCACCACAATGATAAGTCCTCGAAGTTACTGATGCGGGACCATGTTGGTGTAGTATTTAGTTGTCTATCTATCTAGACTTGTCTGTATTAATAGTTTTTTTAATTATGCGCATGTTTAGGGGTACACCAACCCCTTTGTTTAGTTACTGTTTAGGGGTACACCCCTGTGTGTGGATGTAAAAAGAGATTAATGAATGGAACTGAAATTTGCTACATGAAACCCGTCCAACACATTATTTGTTGGCCTAGAAACCCGTCCAAGATTTACTTATTAGGAGTAAATCTTGGATAGTCCCCGGTTTGGGACTGTTTTTGAACACCTAATCTCGCTTAGGATGTTAGTGTATAATGTGTATTGGGTTTTCAAGAAAATTTCGGCAGCATTTCCCCATTTGTTCTTTAAGTACATATGTACTTGGAGAACAATGGGGAAATGCTGCCGAAATTTTCTTGAAAACCCAATACACATTATACACTTACTAGTGAGATTAGGTGTTCAAGAATGGATAGGTGGTACACATTTATTATATATAATAATGACATCACATGTATTTGTTAACCCTAGACCCTAATCTTGTCCTAATATATACTTGTTTTCTCTTTGATCATAGAATGGATAGATCATGGATGTCCATTCGCAATCGCTGCACCCCAGAGTTTATTTCTGGTCTTGACCAGTTCATTAGATTTGGCGAGGAACATAGGAAACAACCTAGAGACAGGTTCTACTGTCCATGTAGGCATTGCGGTAACAACTTGAAAGTCAACACTGGTGACGAAATCAAAACTCATGTCATGTGCAACAGGATTATACAAGGCTATACAGAATGGCACTGGCATGGAGAGATTTCAAACCCGAAACCAGTGGATGTCGATAGCAGTGCTTGTGTGGAAGAAGAAATTGCCTACGATGACGTAGATGTGAATGAACCAGTTCCAGTAGACATCGTTGATGCGATGCTGGATAGTTGTGGGGTAGAGCACACCGATCCACCTCCCATTTTTAGAAACATTGTGCATGATGTTGAGATGCCGTTATACACAGGTTGTACTAAGTTTACAAAGCTTAACGTTGTGTTGAGATTGTATAAGTTGAAAGCTAACAATAGATGGAGCGACAAAAGCTTCACGTCATTGTTGTCTTTGTTGAAAGAAATGCTTCCTGAAGGAAACGAGCTGCCAATCTCAACATACCAGGTAAAGAAATTGTTGTGCCCAATGGGAATGGATGCCAAGAAGATACACACATGCCCTAATGATTGTGTATTATTTCAAAAGGACTATGCGGATTTGAAAGATTGTCCAAAATGTGGTGCGTCACGGTATAAATTGACGACTTCGGGGGAGTCCAAAACTGGTTCTCCTGCCAAGGTGGTGTGGTATCTACCTATAATATCATAGTTTCAATGCTTGTTTGCCAATCCGATAGATGCAAAGAATTTGAGGTGGAATGTAGATGTTAAGAAAAATAATGATGGGATCCTACGACATGCGTCTGATTCCCCACAGTGGAAGAAGATTGATGTATTGTACCCTGAATTTGGTGAAGAAGTCAGGAATCTAAGACTTGGGCTTTATACAGATGGGATGAATCCGTACGGGACATTGAGCAGCCAACATAGCACTTGGCTAGTCATGCTTGTTATATACAATCTTCCTCCCTGGCTGTGTATAAAAAATAAGTACGTAATGCTGTCGTTGTTGATATCGGGCCCTAAACAACCTGGAAATGACATCGATGTTTATCTTGAACCTCTGATTGATGACTTAAAGAAACTCTGGGGTGAAGGTGTGATGACCTATGATGCTTCACGAAGAGAGACATTTCGTTTGCATGCTATGTTGTTTTGCACTATTAATGACTTTCTAGCATATGGGAATCTGTCTGGATATAGTGTCAAAGGAGCTAAAGCGTGTCCTATATGTGAAGAGAACACTGATTCAACAAGACTAAAACATGTCGATAAGAATGTATATCTCGGTCATCGAAGGTTTCTTCCAAAATTCCATCCGTATCGTAGGAAGCGCAAATCATTCAATGGATTGAATGAGGAACGCAGTGCACCTAAGCCTATACCAGGGGAGGTTGTTTATGAAAGAGTAAAAGACTTTGTCAATGAATTTGGTAAGAGATCACAATGTACTACACGGAGTGACAATTCTTCATTCAAGAAGAAGTCAATATTTTGGGATCTTCCTTATTGGAGTTCTTTGACAGTCAGACATTGTATCGATGTAATGCACGTTGAGAAAAATGTCTGTGATAGCATCATTGGTACTCTGTTAAATATACCAGGTAAGACTAAAGATGGGATAAAATCCAGACTGGACCTATGTGAAATGGGAATAAGGTCAGAATTAACAGAATTACGTGAAATGGGTAATAAAAGAACATACTTACCTCCCGCTTGTTACACGTTGTCTAGAAAGGAGAAGAAAGCTTTTTGTGAATGCTTGGTAAATGTTAAGGTGCCACATGGTTACTCATCCAACATCCGTAGATTGGTATCAATGAAAGATCTGAAGTTGATAGGTCTTAAATCTCATAATTTTCACACTCTAATGCAACAAATATTGCCCGTGACAATTTGATCTATATTGCCGAAGCATGTAAGGTTTGCAATCACCAGACTTTGTTTCTTTTTCAACAGTCTCTGTAGCAAAGTTATTGACCCTGAGACTCTCGATAATTTGCAAAGAGAAGTGGTTGTTACCCTATGTCAGCTTGAGATGTATTTCCCTCCTTCGTTCTTTGATATCATGGTACATCTTGTTGTCCACTTGACTAGGGAAGTGAAAATCTTGGGACCAGTTTTTTTGCATTGGATGTATCCCTTTGAACGATACATGAGCGTTTTTAAAGGTGATGTTCGAAACCGTTATCGGCCTGAAGGGAGTATTATTGAAGGTTATGTGGTGAGAGAGGTCATGGATTTCTGCAATGACTTTCTCAGTGGTAATGACACTCCTGATAATGACAAGAATATTGACGAGCTATTTGGCAAAGGAATTTTGGGATCACGTGTGAAAGTAATCAGCCGTGAGTAGTTGGAACAAGGTCATTTGTATATTTTACACAACATGGACGAAGTGAACGTTTATATCGAGGAACATACCAATTTCATCAAAAGACAATATCCTCGAGCCAATACAATGTGGCTTGCTAGAGAGCATAACAAGACTTTTATTAAGTGGTTTGAAGATAAAGTCTTACATCAACTATCTCAAACACCAGATGATATTACTGAAACTATCAAATGCCTCGCCTTTAAACCAAAGTTGACTGTTATGTCTTATGAAGGGTATGACATTAATGGATTCACATATTACACAAAGCGCCAAGATGATAAGAGTGTCGTCCAAAATAGTGGGGTCACCCTTCAAGCATCAACTATGTTTTTTGCAAGTACAAAGGATAAGAGTCCACGTGAAGCTAAAATGTCATATTACGGTGTCATTGAAGAGATATGGGAATTTGACTACATATATTTCAAAATTCCGCTCTTCAAATGTAATTGGATTGATAACACCAAAGGAGTTATAGCGGATGAATTGGGTTTCACTTTAGTGAACTTTGAAAAGATTGGCAAGAAGGCTGAACCATTCATATTGGCATCACAGGCAAAACAAGTATTTTATATCGATGATCCTGCAAATGATAAATGGTCGGTTGTTCTTCATGGTAAAAGACAGTTCATTGAAGATCCTATAGATGAAGAAGAGTACTATGATAAATATGATGACTCAAGTCCATTCTCAGTTGGGTTGCCAACTCCACAAAATATTGAAGCTAATGATGACTTATATGTGCGCGGAGATCACAATGAAGGATTGTTAATTGATAAAAGATCACAATTTTAGAGGCATGCATGTTTATATTTTTTTTATTGAAGCTAAATGTTTACTTTTTTAATATCAATATCATTTTATGATTTGATGTTTCATTATCTTCTAGTTAATACAAATGCTAAACATTGTGGGAGGGTGCTAAAGAACTATAGGACCCATCTCACCCGAGATTACATACGCGATGCTGAGAATAGGTTCTTGATTGATTCAATTCTAGACATTGATCAGTATTTCACTAACTCTACACTAATAATTTTTGTTTGTATTCTCTTTGAAAAATAAATATAGGAAGAAGGAAGCCACACAACAATGGAACTACTTGTACCCCAAAGACTGGGAGGAGTTTGTTACCCAAAGAAAAACATATGAATTCAAGGTATTAAGCGCCACTCCCAATTTAATTAATATATGTTTTTATGTATTCACCTATTCAAGATTAACCTTTATTGTTACTAACCAAATCAATGTGCAGCACACACAAGTGCTTCAGATTCATATAACAACATGACAGACTAACACATATATAGTGCATAACAACAACAACTCCGAATTTACATACAACACTAGCTTAGTACATATATAGTGGGACTAAGGTGACGATCCCACCTGCTAAAACAGGTTACCGACAACTACATGTTACGACTGGGAGGTCATGATTCAGCAACCGTATGCATTAGCAGGTGGATCTGTTTGTCCTCCTGCTAATGAATACGGTTGCTGAATCACGACCTCCCAGTCGTAACATGTAGTTGTCAGTAACCTATTTTAGCAGGTGGGATCGTCACCTTATAAGTCCCACTATATATGTACTAAGTGAGTGTTGTATGTAAATTCGACGCTGCTGTTGTTATGTACTATATATGTGTTAGTCTGTCATGTTGTATGGACATCGATTGTATTTCTCAGGTATTATATAGTCTCATTAGATAATATGAAATATATCAATCTTATTTATAGCTCATTAATTATATATATACATCATTCTCTTTACAGGTGTTTAAAGCTGACCCCACTACAGGAACGGACTTACCAGATGTACATGTTCCCTATACGATGGGAGAATTAAATGAAGTAAGAGAAGAATGGGCAACAACCATACAAATAGTGGGGGTTTTAAAATATAATTGGGATGTTGATAGCGAATAATGACTAAAGAATGATATTTTGTAAATGAATTTCTAAATTAAATATATATGTGTGAATGTTTCTACATGTCTAGATGTTTCTACATGTGTCTGAGTGAAAATGAATGAAAGTGTTGGTTGCTATATGAATGTTTCTACATGTGTGAATGTGAATGAATGGAACTACAGATTGCTAGCTACATGAATGTTTCTAAATGTGTGAAAATAAAATGGAACTGCATGTTGTATTGCTAAATGCATGTGTGAATATTTTTGTTGTTAAATTTACAGGTTTGTGGCCTGTCGTTGGCTGATATCAATGGATGTCGTAAAACCTACAGTTAACTGCAGGTTTCTCATCCTGCGACCAGCCACAGCAGGTCTGCAGACTGACAAAAAAAAAACAATAGGCGTCGGTTATTTGTATAACACCGACACACAAAGTTATAGTGTCGGTTTTATATAAATAACTGACGCCTGTTTCCTGTGGCGCGAAGGTATATGGCGTCGATTTATTATCTAATAACCGATGCTGATAGTGGCCAAGATGGCGCCCTTTCTGTGGCGCGAAGGTATATGGCGTCGATTTATTATTTAATAACCGACGCTGATAGTGGCCAAGATGGCACCCTTTCTGTGGCGCGAAGGTATATGGTGTCGGTTTATTATCTAATAACCGACGCCTATACCTTCGGGCCACAGGAAACATGCGCGATTTCGGTGGCGTGCGAAGAGTTTGGGCGTCGGTTTTGGAACCGACGCGTAATAGGTGAGCTTTTAGTGTCGCCCACATAGGTGTTGCTTAGAAACCGACACTAAAGGCCTTAAATAACCGACACTAAAGGTAGGTTCTGTAGTAGTGAGCTAAGTGGATAAGTTCCTTGTTAAGGTGGAGATCTCCTTGTGGTTGGATGTGTAAATATCTGTGGTGATATAATAGAGAAAAACACTTGCAAAGTCCTAGAGGTTGACCTCTCTAGGTAGTGGACTGACTCACTTCTAGTTTGAAGTGTGGAACCACTATATATCCCTTTGTCAAGTTCTTGCTATCGATCTCTCTCATCCTTGCTATGCTTGTTAGATAGGACTTCAAATTGCCATTAAGATATTGCTCCTAATTGATATAATTTGAAGGTCTAATCTATTTTGTGAGAAATTCTATAGCTCTATTCACCCCCCTCTAGAGCCCTTAGATCCAACATATATAAGTTATGAGATTAAGGGAGAGCTTACAACATTCTTGAATATAATGTATATATTGCTCTAAATTGAATTCTCTACACCAATTCAGGCTTCACATCCCTTGTATTTGGATAGAGATACCTTCATTGATTCCACCATGAGCTTAAAAGAATCTCATATCATTTCAGGGCTTAACAACCCTTATAAATGGTTGAGAAATATATTCATTGATCCAACCATGAGCCTAAAGGAATCTCATATCATTTCAGGGCTTAACATCCCTTACGAATGGATTGATAAATTAATATAAAAATATATTCATGAGCCTAAAGGATTCTCATATCATTTCAGGTCTTAACATCCCTTGCAAATGGATTGAGAAATTAATCATGGTTTTTGAATTGGGGCAAAACGGACATTCTTGTTGAAGTAAACAATTAAGGGGGAGTATCTCATTCAGGGGGAGCAAATTGATTATATGTCTATCTCTTGAAATGACAAAGGGGGATAAATAATATAAATCAAATAGAATGAGTTTGAAAGGGTTTCATACTCTCTTGGCTTCACATAAATTGATGCTAAATTCCTTAAAGAGATGGATACTATGTTCAATACCTCTTTAGGAATAATTAGAACACACTTCATGAATAAATAAGAGAATGTCTACATAAGGTAAATCTCATGTATGAAACTCATGCTATTTAAATTCTTTTGATTTATATTTTAGAAATGTTTTTCATCTTCAAAAGGGGGAGATTGTTGGTGAATTGGACATTATTAAACCCTTTGTTTTGATGATTATAAGAATTTCATTATTGTGAATCTAACTGTAGCGACCGTCTCACGAAAACATGATTAACTAATGCGGAAGCGAATTATTTGCAGTGGATTACTGAAAATCACTGAAAATTAAAACTTTTTCAAAGAGATCCATTCACAGGAAAACTCTTTAACCAAGAACCAAAGTATTTCAAATTCATCTTGGTTCACAAGTACACAACCTATACCATTCCTTCTCAAAGATTACAACATCAACTGTCTTATAAACATTATATACAGACAGTATACGAATCTCGAGGCATCAAGCCAAAACCTCAGATTGATTCATAAGACACTGACTAAAAACTCTGAGGACCTGAGAGTACAGAGATGACACATAGGACTACTATCTGTATGACTAGACAGATAATATCTCAACCTGAGATCTTATTGTTGTCCCTGATGTTGCTGTTGTTGTTTCTCTTTCCTTATTCTAGGATTTCTGCTTTGCCTCCCATGCATACCTAAAAATGTTTCCCACGGGGGTGAGACAATTGAAAATTGCCCCAGCGAGAGATATAACTCTCCGCCAAAAACATTGTTATTGCAGTTTATTAAATTAAAATTGAGCAGGGGTTACTTTTACATTATTAGGTAGAATTATTCATCATAGAACAGAATAAGATAATCTCCATTATCAAGGAGGTCATTTCATCTACCCATGGTAGATAAGTAATTCATCTGTCTACCTTGCAGAGAATATAAAGAAACACAATTAACATTTATCCACTAAGGAATGCACAAAGAAATGCAACATCAACCAATGAATCTCTGTATTCAATCCTTAACCAAACATGCTATACGACTGATTACATTTTACAATCACACTTATGCTCTGAGGAGATGAGGTATACCGCTCATACTCCAACCGACCACTGCTAGAAGTTGAAATCGGTACCATACATAGGTCAATGGAAGAGCCAGACTCCAAGACCTCATCTGTCTCGGTCAGTACGAGACCACATGCAGGACATCTCGTGTCTCTGCTAACTAGCTAGCCAGGGTATACTGGCACCTTCGCTACAGAGTTACAACGTCAACTGCACTCTCATCGCCAATCGAGAGATTTCTTATTTATCTCCTCGATCCGACATTAAGTATCATTGGGAGATGTGTACACCATCTAACCCAAGCATCGGGAGATTCATGATACATCCATCCCGACATATTCATGAAGGATTGAGAGGTTTCTTGTTTACCTTCCAACAATCTCTTCAAGAGGACGTAAGGATGTTTTCGCCCATTTACCCCCACATATTCAAAATATGTGCTCTGGGTTTTGCCGCGAGCACCCGTTTCACCATCACCTATTCCTGACGATGATGGATCTATGGTCAGAGCACTACATGAATATATTTCACTTGATTTATTAAGTACATTCTCATATTCTTTAGCATCAGCCAACTTCTCAAACAAGACTTATTACAACAATGTTGTAAAGAGACATGTGTTACTTTCATTAGATACTTATCAGTCTTTCAAAGACCTTGGGAACTCAATCCCTCATTTCAATACTGGAAATTCTCATCCCCTCCCATTCTCATCACCATAATCATATGGCTCTGGGTATTTAAACCCTTCACTCATCATTGAGCATCATTAACATTTATTAGGTAACTATCACCTTCAGGTCATCTGACCAAGGTATACATGATACTTGTTACCCAAGCATCACACATGGCTCATCAGGCCACTGCACATCTTGTCACCTCTCACTAGGCAACAACTTATTCACATGGCTCACAAGGCCATTCACATCTTGTCACCTCTCACTAGGCAACAACTTATTCACATGGCTCACAAGGCCATTCACATCTTGTCACCTCTCACTAGGCAACAACTTATTCAAAGATATCATAAATATTTATTCAAGATCATTAGTCTCATCATATAACATTAATGATCATTAGTTCAAGGTATGAGTTCATTTCTCATCCTCATCATGGTATGACTACATCATACTCATCATTTGGGCTTAACCCCATTTTCAAGGTGCATTAATTAACACTCATCAAGTGCAACAAATCATTACATTTCATTGTAATAGTTGCATATCACACTTCATATATTTCTTACCCAATTATTTTGGATTTGGAGTATATCAAGGTATATAAACCTGAAGTTCTGAATGTGATAACCATCATATCTTGATGTATCATTTTCTCATCATTTCAAACCCTCTTGAGTTAACCAACTTTATCCTGTATTAAGGTATTTCCCCTCTTAATACATTCCATCACCAAATACTCACCCTTATCATATAATGCATAGGCCACACATTATAATTGTCCAACTATCTCACATGATATGGACTTATCTTAGTTTAAGGAATTGTTTTATTATAAAGTTGCCTATAAACAACCACATTAGATACTTCCCTTTTTAGGGTATCATCTACTATTCCATTATTAGGATTAGGCTTCATATAGATACACCTTCAACTAGGGTTTCACAAGGATACACCCTCAATTAGGGTTTCATTTAGAATTGCCCTCAATTAGGGTTAGAACGCAATAACCATGTCGATTAGGGTTTATGTTCATGATTAGGGTTTCACGATCTCTCTAATTTAAGGATCATACCCTTAATCACCACATGAATCATATTCATATATGAATTCATGCTATCATCATCTCAACTTGATTAGGTCATATCAACCCTTCCATCAAGTACATACTACTATGATTAACATAGTGTACCAAGTCATTGATCCTATAAGCAATTAGGGTTCATCCCTTAATTGGCACTAATCACTTAGGTACTATTAGGGTTTCAACCTTTGTACCTTCAATGATCATCATTACTAATCATCATTGTATCAATTAATCATTCATCATCTCCATTCTCAAGAGATTCAATCACCTTGGGCCTCCATTACATAAGGTATCCAATTGAGTTGATCAATTGAGTCCTCAATTACAACAAGTATCTATGTGGATTAACCAATTGAGTCCTCAATCAACTTTGACTACTTGAGCACCAAACGGTCTTGGTCCTTCAAGGTTCAAACGGTTTGAAACCGTTTGGTAAAGGTGGTGCTTGAGACCGTTTGCCCAAGCAAGTAGGTGAAGACCGTTTGCCCAAGTTTGACTTTTGAAACCGCATGGGCACAAACGGTTTGGGATCGTTTGGTCCCAAATGGTCTTGATACCGTTTGGACTCAAACGGTCTTGAGACTATTTGGTCCAAACCTCCCCAAAACCGCATGGACCAAAGATGGTCTCAACTACACCAATCGGTTTAGGGTTCTCAATATTGATTCCTTCAATCATTGAATTCATGGAACCAATCATGACCTATCCTCATACTTCAATTGAGTTAAACAGGTCAACCTTCAACTGATTTGACCCTCAATTGACCCTCAATTAGTCCTCAATTAGGGTTTGAATCAATTGAATTAGGGTTTGGAATCGATGATCCTTCAACACTAATCAATGCAAGATTAGTTACTTTGAAACCATTGAACCATCATCCAAATTGAACATAACCTGACCCCAAACGGTCTTGAGGTCATTTGGATGACCACCAAACGGTCTTGGGACCATTTTCCCATCACATCATCAAAATCCAAGTCAACCAATTAGGGTTTGGATCATTGGATTGATCACCAAATCAGCAATTGATTACACTTTAACTTAGTATCATTGGATCATCAATTGCTTAACCATACTCACCCCTAGACCTCCAAACGGTCTTGGGTGACCTCAAAACGGTCTTGGGTGACCTCAAAACGGTCTTGAGACCGTTTGGCTCATCTAAACCTTGGATTCTAGTGAAAAATCATTAGGGTTTGAGCTATTGAGTTGATCATCAAATCAACACTTAATTGCAAAGTGATTTGGTACCTTTAGACCTTCAATTGGTCAACCATGCTTAACCCTAGACCTACAAACGGTCTTGGGTGATCCCCAAACGCTCTTGAGACCTTTTGGGTGATTCCCAAATGGTTTTGAAACCGTTTGGGTCAATCAACCCAAAACATCAACTCATTCCAATGCAAAATCAGCACTTAGCCGATTAGGGTTAACACCATATATTTTGTCCTTTAATCACTTAACCATATCCAACCCTAGACCTCCAAACGGTCTTGGGTGACCCCCAAACGGTTTTGAGATCGTTTGGGTAATCCCCAAACGGTTTTGAAACCGTTTGGTCTAATTAACCCAAAAAGTCAAATCAGCCAAGTTGAAAATCAACACTTAATCCAATTAGGGTTTACCTAATTGATTAGCCTTCAACTCATCATTCCTTTGGAATTAATCCATAAAATTTGGTGAGTTATTAAACAACATTATTAGTAACAGTAATATCAAACGGTCAACCCTTGGTCAACCATCTCAAACAGTTTTGAAACCGTTTGCCCAAAAAGTCAAATTAATCAAGCTGAAAAATCAGCACTTAATCCAATTAGGTTTGCCTAATTGATTAGCCTTCAACTCACGATTCCTTAGGAGTTAACCCATAAAATTTGGTGATTCATTAACCAACATAATTAGGAACAGTAATATCAAACGGTAAACCCTTGGTCAACTCACTCAAACGGTTTTGAAACTGTTTTCTCCCAAATGGTTTCAAACCGTTTGCTCTCAAACGGTTTGGTGAAACCGCATGAGCAATTTACTCAAAACCGTATGAACCATGATTTCTTTGGAAAAAGTATCCAATATGATGTCATCATCATCTAACTTCGTCCCTGAATTTCTAACAACTTCTGATTTCATGAAATAACCATTTTCAATTAGCAATTAAACAAGATAATGAAGGAATCATTGAAATTGCAAGATTAATGGTTGAATAACAATGAAAAAGAGTTCAAGTTATAAAACCCGCCTCCAATTGAGCTCCAAAGCTCCATGTCCACGGAAACAATGGTGGATGCAACTCCTTTCACCATTCCAAGGCTCGTCCTCAAGGTTTAAGTGAAAAGGAATGGTTAGAATTGAAGAGGAGATCGAAATTGGAAGAAATCCATAATTTATTTTCGATTTCCACCATGGAATCAAGGTGAAATGGATCAAGAACCTTACCAACAGGTTGGGGGTCGTCCTCCTGATCTTCCCAAGCTCCCTTGGTCATTTCCCAAGCAAGGAGAAGAAGTGGGGTCGAAAAAGCCTTCCATTTGGCTTGTAAAGGGTCTTTTTATTAGAAAATCAAGGAGAGAGAAAGTGCCTTATAAAAATTCATTTCATCCCAAAAATGTGGCTGCCTCTTCCCCATTATCTTCCTTAGGGACGAGGATATATTGTTTGCCTTTTATCCCTCTCAATTATCCATGATTTAAAGAAAAGCAAATCAAGCACCTTAAATCATATTATATTAATATCCATATGTGAGTGGATATTTCTTTTTCTTATAAATTTGTGTGTGAGTTATCCACTCCCTTGGATATTTTTGTCGTCCTTGCAAAGCTAAAGGACGTCACACATACATCTGAATCCAACCATTTTAATTTTGGTTGAAGACCCTTTAATTAATACATTTATTTTTTGCCCTAAATCGAATTAGGGTTTCAATTAGGATTAAATCTTGATTATTTTAATATCAAGATTCTCTCTCCTCCAACTTAATTCAAATGAGACACCCCTCTCATTTTATTTTCTCTACATGATGCCAAGAAACATTAGGGACCTTATTGAAGTGCTAATTTATATATTGCACCCTGGGTTTTGGGTAAATTGCACATTACACCAAAACTAGGTTTTCATGCACATACATTGCTTTATCAGCTCTTTCTTGGTATTCAGGCTTCCATAAGACACACCTCATCATCATCTTCACTCTCATGATGCTTAAACACATGAGGAACATATTATCATGCACAATTTGCACTTAAACCCCTCAACTTGGGTATTTTGCACATTAGTCCAAAACAAACAAAACATTAATTTCAACAATGTTAAAAAAGGACTAGAATTGCAATATAAGTTCCTCTTGAGCCCTAATACCTTTCACAAGATGAGATTAAGAATTTAATCATCTTTATTAATCAAAACACCTAGGGTTAAAGTATAACCCAGGTCAGGGGTGTTACACTAACTTTCTATTTGAGTATTTTAGTGATAAACTAATAAGGCAATGGATAGTTGAAGATCAATACACATTGGAAGATCAATATGCTTAAATTGCTTTTATTTTCATGATTGTACTCAATATAAAAACTTGTACAAGTTTATTGTGGCGTACAAACCGGTTTTAACCAATATAACAAGATTAACTAATGTGGAAGTGTATCATTCACAACAGATTACTAAAAATCACTAAAATTTAAAAACTTTTACAAAGAGATCCATTCTCAAGAAAGCTCTTTAAACAAGAACCATAGTATAATACTTACATATTGTTCACATTGTACATTCCATGTACCATCTCTTCTCGAGGAATATATATACATCATTGCTTCGCTAAAAAGCACAAGTAACAAAATCCTCAAGGCATTCAAACCAAAATCTCAAATCGATTATAAAAATACTATCTACCGACTCCTAGGACCTGAGAGTACAAAGATGACACATAGGACTTTATATACAAAACTTGATAGCTAGTATCCCCACCTGGGATATCACTGTTGTCCCTGTTGTTGTTGCTACTATTCTTCCCCTGCTACAGAGTTTATGCCTCTTTGTCTGCGTCTACCTAAAAATGTTAGATCCCACGAGGGTGAGACAATTTGTTAATTTCCCCAGCGAGAGATATAACTCACCACCAAAAACATTATTATTGCAGTTTAATAGAAATAAACTGAATAGTGGAATCATATATTTTAATAGCAGATAATTCAATATCTATGTAGATTAGAGCAACATTCCTATTCAAGTATTTCAGCTATAACTTGATAAGGCAGCATGTCTCTTATTCAATACGGAATTAAAGAACATAAGTAACATTTATGTATCAAGGACATGCTAAGCAGGATAACAACAACTAGTGGTTCTCATATTTCAATCTTATGCAAATACGCTACACGACTGATTACATTTTACAAACATACTTAAGCTCTGAGGAGATGAGATATACCGCTCATACTCCAAACGACCATTGTGAAGTCGAAATCGGTACCATACAAAGTCAATGGAAGAGCCGACCTCCATGACTTCTCACATCTCGATCAGTGCGAGATCACATGCAGGAAATCTTGTGTCTCTGCTACAAAGCTTGCCAGGATATAGTGGCATCTTCGCTATAGAGCTACAGCGGAGGCTGCACTCTCTTCGCAATCGAGAGATTTCATGTTTACCTCCATCAATTCGGCATTAACAACATCGAGAGATTTGTGATACATCCATCCCGGAACATATAATGAAGGATTGAGAGGTTTAATGTTTACCTTCCATCAATTCCCCCATTAAGACGTACGCATATTTTCGCCCATTGACCCCCACATATTAAAAAATATACGAACTCCAGGAGATCCCGTAGGAAAACCTATTTCACCATCACCAGCTACTGACGATGATGGATCTATGGTCAGAGCACTACATGATGTGATTTCACTTGATTAATTAAGTACATTAGCATATTCTTTTAACATCAGTCAAGTTCTCAAACAGGAATTATTATGACAATTGCTACAAAGAAACATGTACTATTTTCATCAGTTACTTCTCAGTCTTTATAAGACATTGGGATCTCAGTCCCTCATTTCGATACTGGGAATACTCATCCCTTCACAAACTCAATGGCATAAACATATGGTCCTGGGTATTGAAACCCTCAACTCATCACTTGAGCATTGTTACCACTTTTTCAGGTAACTATCACGTTCAGGTCATCTGACTAAGGTAAACATGATACTTGTTACACAATCATCTCTCATGGCACTTAAGGCCAATTAATTCTCTTATTACCTCTTACTAGGCAACAAGGCATATTCTGGCACATAAGGCCTAATAAACAATTTCAATGCATAAAACGTCATAGCTCATACCTGGCTATGTTCATCATCTCATTATAATTGCATGGTTAGTACTGATTATAACAGTTACATCAATTTCATATCAGCACCATGCAAAACAATATATAAAATCACAATTCAAGGGTAACACCACTATTCCCTTACTAGGGTTAGGGTTTCCCATTTCATTTCAAACCGGGTTACTCATCCCCTTTGTTCAATTAGGACCAATGATTCATCATTTCATTGTCCAAGATTAGGGTTTCATGCTATATAGTATAATCCAGAATTAGGGTTTCACACACCTTCACCCTATTTAGAATTAGGGTTTACTATTCACATCACATCACCCTAGATTAGGGTTTATATTCAATAGCCCACAATTAAGGTTTACTATTCACCCCAAATAGGATTTATCATAAAAATACCCTGAATTAGGGTTACTCATGTCATTACCCTAAATTCATATCACATTATCCTCCTAGATTAGGGTTTCACTCAGAATTGCCCTAAATTAGGGTTTGAGTTCATCAATTAACTCAATTAGGATTTCATGATCTCTTTATCAAGGATCATACCCTAAATTGTATATCACACTTATTTTGAATGTGTTAGGCTTGATTGCTACATGATTATCTTACATGTATGAATCTCTCTCTCTCATTCTCTTCTAGGATGTCTACTACTCAATTCTTGATTAGATTAAGCCTACTCTTTATTCAAAAACATGCATTTAGGGTTAGCATGATGTATTGAATTATTGCATCCTTATGCATCAATGATTAATCCCACTAAGGGTATCAACCATCTAAATGCATTAGGTGTCCAGAAGATTTGATCAATTGAACCATCAATTACATGAGGTATCCAAATGAATTGACCAATTGAATCTTCAATTACATTGGGTGTCCAAGTGGATTAACCAATTGAGTCTTCAATCACATTAGATATCCAAATGGATTAACCATGTTGAACCTCAAATGGTTTTGATTACTTAGACCCTAAACGGTCTTGGTCTCTCAGAATTCAAACGGTTTGAAACCGTTTGGGCAAATTGCCCTTGAAACTGTTTAAGCAAGAATTGTATTGAAACCGAATGGACTTGGTTCTCCAAACGATTTGAGACCGTTTGGACCCAAACGGTCTTGAGACTATTTGGACCCAAACGGTCTTGAGATTGTTTGGACTCAAACGGTCTTAAGACCATTTGGTCCACACCTTCTCAAAACTGAATGGACCAAAAAGGTCTTTCAACACTTAATCAATTCAAGGTTTCCATCAATGAACCACCTATCAATTGAATCCTTGATTCATTCATCAATTCAACTATTGAATCATCCTTCAATTGGACCATCAATTAGGGTTTTGAACCCAATTGAACTAGGATTTATAATCAAGAAACCATCAATTAGGGTTTTGAATTCGAGGAACCATCAATTGTTAACATTGTGGAACTAATTCAATTGAAATCAATGAATCGTCATCAAATTATGATATGACCTCAAACGGTCTTGAGGTCGTTTGGATGACCTCCAAATGGTCTTGAGACCGTTTTCCCCATCCATCATTAAAATTTGTGAAATTCAATTAGGGTTTAGATCATTGGATTGATCATCAAATTAGCTATTGATTGCATTTCAATTTGATATCTCTGGATCTTCAATTACTCAACCATACTCAACCCTAGACCTCCAAACGGTCTTGGTTGACCTCCAAACGGTCTTGAGACCATTTGGGTGATCTCCAAACGGTCTTGAGACCGTTTGGGTTAGTCAACCCAAAGTTTTAAATCAACCAATTGAAATTTCAGCACTTAACCCGATTAGGGTTTCTAATTGGAGGATTGTCCATATATTGAATCAATCAATTGGATCCATTAAATCCTCATACAACATGTACTAGGGTCCTGACCTCAAACAGTCAACCCTTCCAAACGGTTTGGGATCCAAACCTCCAAACGATTTGCAAACTGTTTGGACCAAGGTCTTAAAACCGTTTGCAATAGAAACTTGTTGGAAGGTGTGCCTAATATGATGTCATCATCATGAAGCCTTAGTCCATCAAAAACTACTGCCATTATCATGGTATTTGCATCAACTAATCAAATGAATTGTAAGAAGAGCAATTGAACATAATTGATTGAGAAATTGAATTCAATAATAATGAATACGGTTTCAAGTTATATAACCTACCTCCAATTGAACTTCAAATCTTGGAGCTTCACGTCAACAATGGTGGAAGAAGATTTTTCACACCACAAGGTTCGTTCCTCAAGCTTTTGAGTGAAAAGGATTGGCTAGAATTGAAGATGGGATCGAGATAAGAAGAAATCATGCATTGATTTGTGATTTCCACCATGAAATCAAGGTGAACGAAGGTCAAGAAGCTTACCAACAGGTTAGGGGTCGTCCTCCTTCTTCTCCTATCTCCCTTGGTCATTTTTGCAAGCAAAGAGAAGAAGTGGATTCGAAAAAGCCTTTGGTTTGAGTTGTAAAAGGTGTTTTTATAAGAAAATCAATGAGAGAGAAAATGCCTTATAAAAATCTTTTGATTCCAAAATTAGTGCCACCTCTCCCCCCTCAATTCCTTGCATGCAAAGATATATTCCTCACCTCTGAATTCCCTTCCATTATCCATGAATTAAGGGAAAAGAAATTAAGCACCTTAATCATATAATAGTAATATCCATATGTTAGTGGACATTTCTTTTTATTTTCTTAATGTGAGTGGGTTATCCACTCACGATAGATATTTCCTTTGCCTTTGCAAGGCACAAGGACGTTCACACTTGAGAAAATCCAACCATCTCGTTTTTTGTTGAAGGCCCTTCAATTATTTTTGCATTAAATTGAATTAAGGTTTCAATTATGCTTAAATCTTGATTATTTTAATATCAAGATTCTCTCTCCTTCAAAGTAATACAAATGAGACGCCCCTCTCATTTTCCTTGCTCTACATGATTCTAAGAAATATTAGGGACCTTATTGAAGTGATAATTTGCATATTGAACCCTAGGTTTTGGGTAAATTGCACATTACACCAAAACTAGCTTTTAATGCACAAACATAGCTTTATCAGCTCTTTCTTGGTACTTAGGCTTGGGGTAGCCATACCTCTACATCATATTCATTCTCATGATGCTTCGACACATGAGGAACATATTATCATGCACAGTTTGCAATTTAACCCCTCAACTTGGGTAATTTACACTTTAGTCCAAAACAAGTAAAACATTACTTTCAACATTATTCAAAATGGACTAAAATTGAATTATAAGTTCCTCTTGAGCCTTAATTACTTTTCAAAATATAATATCAAGTATATAATTATCTTTCTTAAACAAAACACCTAGGGTTAAAGCATAACCCAGGTCAGGGATGTTACAAGTTACCCACCCCTTACAAGGATTTCGTCCCCGAAATCATCAACGAAAACATTAAGAGAAAAGAGTAGGGTATTTCCTCCTCATCTCTTCCTATAGATACCGCGTAGCTTCTTCAATGCCACAGTTATGCCAAAGAACTTTTACAAGACAAATGTCTTTCTTTTTCAACTTTTTAATTCTTTTGTCAAGAACCAACACAGGTCCTTCAACATAAGATATATCATCATTTAGTTCTACCTCCACAGGTTGCAGAACTAACTCTGTGTCAGGATGACACTTCCTCAGCATAGAGATATGGAATACTATGTGCAATCTATGCAACTCAGGTGGTAACTCCAGCTTATAGGCTACCTTTCCCATCCTATCAATGATCGGATAAGGCCCCATAAATCTAAGAGCTAACTTCCCCTTCTTTCCGAATCTCTGGATACCTTTCCAAGGTGAGACCTTGAGGTATACTCTGTCTCCAACTTGGAATTCTAGGGGTCTACAACACTTATCAGCATAAGATTTCTATCTATCCTGGGCATCTTTCAACTGTTGTTGTATTACTTTAATCTTCTCAGTTGTTTGATGTACTAGCTCAGGACCCAAAAGTTGATATTCTCCTGTTTCATACCAACGTAAAGGAGATCTACAACATATACCATACAATGCCTCATATGGTGCCATATCAATACTGTGTTGATGGATATTATTATAAGCAAATTCTATCAAGCTCGGGTGTAGATCCCAACTTCCTACAAATTGAAGGACACATGCTCTAAGCAAGTCCTCCAAGGTTTGTATGGTCCTTTCAGATTGTCCATCTGTCTGTGGGTGAAAGGTTGTACTAAACTGTAATTGCGTACCCAAAGCTTTATGAAGTCGTTCCCAAAAATGACTCATAAACTGGGGACCTCTATCCGAAACAATTGTAGCTGGAACCTCGTGCAACCACACTATCTCATCTGTGTATATCTGTGCAAGCTTCTCAGCAGTGTAGGTTGTTTTGACAGGAAGGAAATGTGTTGTCTTTGTCAACCTATAAACTACCACCCATATGGAATCATGACTTTTGGCTGTTCTAGGTAAACCAATCACAAAGTCCATGGTTACATGATTCCATTTCCACTACGGTATAGGCAAAGGTTGTATTGTTCCTGCGGGTTTCTGATGTTCAGCTTTAACCTGCTGACACACCAGACACCGCATAACAAACTCAGCTACATCTTTCTTCAATCCATGCCATCAATACAGATCTTTTAAGTTATAATACATCTTGGTGCTCCTTGGATGCATCACATACATTGAAGAATGAGCTTCTTACAGAACTAACTTTTTTAAGTTATCAGCATCAGGTACTACCATCCTACCTTGGTAACAAACTACCTGATCATATGAATCATGGAAACCATCCCGTTTATCACTAACATACTCTGACTTAATCTGTTGAATCATAGTATCGGCTTGTTGTGTTTCTTTAATCTGCTGTCTCAGAGTAGGTTTCACTTGCATCTCAGCTAACATCCCAGCTAACAACGACACCTTAAGCTCTATATTGTCTTTCCTTAAGGAGATAAGCATATCTCTTTTAAAACACACTAAGGAGTTTAACAGTGCTTTATCTAAGGCTGGTGTTGATGATTTTCTACTTAGTGCATCAGCCACTACATTAGCCTTCCCTGGATGATAATCAATTGTACAATCGTAATCCTTGATTAATTCCATCCAGCGGCACTGTCTCATGTTCAGCTCATGCTGTGAGAAGATATACTTTAGATTCTTATGGTCTGTGAAAATTTGGAATGTTTCTCCATAGAGATAATGTCTCTAGATCTTCAAAGCATGGACCACATCAACTAGATCTAGATCGTGTGTCAGATAATTCTCCTCGTGTTTCAAAAGCTATCGAGAAGCAAAAGAAATCACTTGTTTATCCTGCATCAAAACACATCCTAGACCGTTCTTGGATGCATCATAGAAAACTATATACCCCTTTCCCTGCTCAGGTAACACTAACACAGGTGCACTAGTTAACCTTTCCTTCAGCAATTGGAATGATTGTTGACACTTGTCATTCCAGACAAAAGGAACCTCCTTTCTGGTCAACTTGGTTAAGGGTAAAGCTATAGAACTGAAGTTCTTAATGAACCTCCTGTAATAGCCTGCCAACCCTAGGAAACTGTGTATCTCCATTGGTATCTTTGGTTGTTCCCATTGCAAGACAGATTCTACTTTCTTAGGATCAACAAAAATATCTGAAGCAGATATTATGTGTCCTAGAAAAGAAACTTGTGGTAACCAGAACTCACATTTGCTAAACTTAGCATACAACTTATGCTTTCTTAGCAAAGTCAAAGCCTGACGGAGGTACTGCTCATGCTGTTGAGCATCTCTACTGTATATCAAAATGTCATCTATGAAGGCGACTATAAACTGATCAAGAAAAGGTCAAAAGATCCTATTCATGAGTTCCATAAATGCAACTGGTGCATTAGTTAGTCCAAACGACATAACTATGAACTCATAGTGACCATACCTTGTCTTAAAGGAAGACTTAGGTATATCATTCTCCCTAATACGCAATTGATGATATCTTGACCTCAGATCTATTTTAGAAAAGATAGTTGCACCACACAACTGATCAAAAAAGTCATCGATCCTTGGCAGAGGATACTTGTTCTTTATTGTTACATTATTTAACTATCTGTAATCAATGCATAACTGCATCGACCCATCCTTCTTCTTAACAAAGAGGACCGGAGCACCTCATGGTGAAGTACTCGGTCGGATAAATCCTTTCTCAAGCAACTCTTGTAGTTGTTTCTTGAGCTCTGCCATCACAGCAGGTGCCATCCTATATGGTGTTTGTGCTATCAGTTGCATGCCCAGGATTAGATTAATCTCAAAATCAATCTCTCGGGGCGGAGGAACACCTGGAAGTTCTTCAGGAAATACATTTTCAAATTCCCTAACAATCGGAACTTCAAAAGGATGAGGGCTCTCCATTGTGGTATATACCACATGAGCCAAGAATGCAAAGCATCCTTGCCTCATCAACTTCTTAGCTGCCATAGCTGACACAAGAAAAGTTGGAAGAATCTTTCTGTTTCCCTGAAAGATCCATGTGTCATTGTTGTCTGTGAACACAACCTACTTGGAACCACAATCCAAGACAACCTTATACTTCACTAAGGTGTCCATCCCAAGGATTATATCAAAACCCTACATCTCAAGTGGTATAAGATCCACTTGAATGCGATGTTCAGAAAAGGAAAGATTGCAGGGAGAACACACCTCCCGTAACACTGCAGATCCCAGCAAAGGGGTTTCTAACATCAAACTATCTGCTCTATGAATGACAATCATGTTACAGTCATGAATCACTTCTTGAGTAATAAAGGAATGTGTAGCACCCAGATCAATTAACACAGATACAAAATAGGATGAAGACATATCAGAATAAAATAGTTCCATCTGACCTGTCACAACCCGAGGGTTGACAACTGCTTCAGGCTGGTTCATGGCATAGAATCTAGCCGTTGCCTATTGTTGACCCTATGCTTGGTTTTTGGGTGCCGATGATCCATCTTGGGACGCTTGTCCATGTTATCTAACATTATTATTGAACTGTCACCTCTGTGAGCCTTGCTGACTCTACCTCTGGGGTTGAGTTACAATTCTGACTTTCTTAGGACAATCTCTCTTCAAGTGTCCTGACCTCCCACACTGCAAGCAGTTGTAACTTCCCAAACTCTTCCTGGGTTGTCCTATCACTGATGTTGATGCTGTACTGGGGGCTCTACTTGGAGGAAAACTACAGCCCCTACCCCTACTTGATGTCCACTGCGTCGGGGTAATAAACCTTAGTGGTGATGGTGGTGTAGAGAACCTCAACTTCTTGAAACTCTCAGACCTTTGTCCTTGAAACTGAGGATATACTTTCTTATTACTGGTCTATCACTTTTCGATCACAAACCTCTCTATCCGCCTCACGTATTCCACAAAACTGGCAAATCTCTCCCTATTCTCCAAAGCAGACACAGGAGTGGTCAATTCAGCGTTCAACCCCTTCTCGAAACGCTGAATCCTCTCCTCATCCATAGATGCCATATGTGGATAGAACCGTAAAATCTCCATGAACCTAGCTTCATATTCGCTAATGTTCATCTGTCCTTGCCTCAACCTCTCAAATTGAGAGATATTCTCATCTAGATACGTCTTAGGGAAGTATCTAGTGACAAATTCACGTCGGAATTCATCCCATCCGACTTCAACGCATGGTCTTTTACCTTCCTCTATGGTCCACCAATGACCAGCACTCCCCTTCAGAAGGTATACAGCATGCCTCACCTTCTCTACTTCAGGGATGTTAAGGATTCTAAAAGCTTTCTCCAGCTCTGTCAACCACAAATCTACATCAGCTGGGTCAGCTATACCAGCATAGTCTGTGGCTCCCACCCGGTGAATCCGTTTAAAGGTCTTGCCGGCTCCTTGTCCTTCACTGTGGACTGGCGCCCTTGGTGCAGGTGGTGGCATTATGTCTGCCTTATGTGTCATGGTCGCCATAAACTGACCAAACAGGGCATGGAAAGCTAGATTCTCTAATGCAACTTGATCAAGATGAGGAATCTCATGTACAGATTCCTCCCTACCTTGATCCCTTGCACCTCCTCCTGGTGTACCAACGCTGCTCTCAGCAGCATGTTCGTCATGTGATCCAGACATCTTCAAGTTCTTCTCCTCCTATATGAGCATAAGACACTATTAGATAAACTAGAAGACACTAGAACAAACTCAACAACCTTAATCCTATGTCTCTGTAGACTCAGCGAACCTAAAGCTCTAATACCACTAATTTGTGATGTACAAACCGGTCTTAACCAATATAACAAGATTAGCAAATGCGGAAGCGTATCATTCGCAGTGGATTACTGAAAATCACTAAAATTTAAAAACTTTTACAAAGAGATCCATTCTCTGGAAAACTCTTTAAACAAGAACCACAATATCATATTTACATACTGATTCACATTGTACATTCCATGTACCATCTCTTCTCGAGGAATATATATACATCATTGCTTCACTGAAAAGTACAAGTAACAAAATCCTCAAGGCATTCAAACCAAAATCTCAGATCGATTACAAAAACACTATCTACTGACTCCTAGGACCTGAGAGTACAGAGACGACATATAGGACTTTATATACAAAGCTTGACAGCTAGTATCCCCACCTGGGATATCCCTATTGTCCCTGTTGTTGCTGCTGCTGTTCTTCCCCTACTACAGAGTTTCTGCCTCTTTGCCTGCGTCTACCTAAAAACATTGGATCCCACGGGGGTGAGACAATTTGTTAATTTCCCCAACGAGATATACAACTCTCCGCTGAAAACTTTATTATTGTAGTTTAATAGAAATAAACTGAACAGTGGAATCAAATATTTCAATAGCAGATAATTCAATATCTATGCAGATTAGAGCAACATTCCTATTCAAGTATTTCAACTATAACTTGATAAGGCAACATGTCTCTTATTCAATACGGAATTAAAGAACATAAGTAACATTTATGTATCAAGGACATGCTAAGTAGGATAACATCAACCAGTGGTTCTCGTATTTCAATCTTATGCAAATACGCCACACGACTGATTACATTGTACAAACATACTTAAGCTCTGAGGAGATGAGATATACCGCTCATACTCCAACCGACCATTGTGAAGTCGAAATTGGTATGATACAAAGTCAATGGAAGAGCTGACTTCCATGACCTCCCACATCTCGGTCAATGCGAGATCACATGCAGGACATATTGTGTCTCTGCTACATAGCTTGCCAGGGTATAGTGGCATCTTCGCTATAGAGATACAATGGCGGCTGCACTCTCTTCGCAATCGAGAGATTTTGTATTTACCTCCATCGATCTGGCATTAACATCATCGGGAGATTTGTGATACATCCATCCCGAAACATATAATGAAGGATTGAGAGGTTTAACGTTTACCTTCCATCAATTCCCCCATTAGGATGTACGAATATGTTTGCCCATTGACCCCCACATATTAAAAAATATGCAAACTCCAGGAGATCCCATAGGAAAACCTATTTCACCATCACCAGCTACTGACAATGATGGATCTATGGTCAGAGCACTACATGATGTGATTTCACTTGATTAATTAAGTACATTAACATATTCTTTTAGCATCAGTCAAGTTCTCAAATAGGAATTATTATGAAAATTGCTACAAAGAAACATATACTATTTTCATCAGTTACTTCTCAGTCTTTGTAAGACATTGGGATCTCAGTCCATCATTTCGATACTGGGAATACTCATCCCTTCACAAACTCAATGGCATAAGCATATGGTTCTGGGTATTCAAACCCTCAACTCATCACTTGAGCATTGTTACCACTTTTTCAAGTAACTATCACTTTCAGGTCATATGACCAAGGTAAACATGATACTTGTTACACAAGCATCTCTCATGGAACTTAAGGCCCATTAATTCTCTTATTACCTCTTACTAGGCAACAAGGCATATTATGGCACATAAGGCCCAATAAACAATTTCAATGCATAAAACGTCATAGCTCATACCTGGCTATGTTCATCATCTCATGATACCTGCATGGTTAGTACAGATGATAACAGTTACATCAATTTCATATCAGCACCATGCAAAACAATATATAACATCACTATTCAAGGGTAACACCACTATTCCCTTATCAGGGTTAGGGTTTCCCATTTCATTTCAAATCGGGTTACTCATCCCCTTTGTTCAGTTAGGACCAATGATTCATCATTTCATTGTTCAAGATTAGGGTTTCATGCTATATAGTATAATCCAGAATTAGGGTTTCACACCCCTTCACCCTATTTAGAATTAGGGTTTACTATTCACATCACATCACCCTAGATTAGAGTTTATATTCAATAGCCCACAATTAAGGTTTACTATTCACCCCAAATAGGGTTAAACATAAAAATACCCTGAATTAGGGTTACTCATGTCATTACCATAAATTCATATCACATTATCCTCCTAGATTAGGGTTTCACTCAGAATTGCCCTAAATTAGGGTTTGAGTTCATCAATTAACTCAATTAGGATTTCATGATCTCTTTATCAAGGATCATACCCTAAATTGTATATCACACTTATTTTGAATGTGTTAGGCTTGATTGCTACATTATTATCTTACATGTATGAATCTCTCTCTCATTCTCTTCTAGGATGTCCAATACTCAATTCTTGATTAGTTTAAGCCTACTCTTTATTCAAAAACATTCATTTAGGGTTAGCATGATGTATTGAATTATTGCATCCTTATGCATCAATGATTAATCCCACTAAGGGTATCAACCATCTAAATGCATTAGGTGTCCAGAAGATTTGATCAATTGAACCTTCAATTACATTGGGTGTCCAAGTGAATTAACCAATTGAATCTTCAATTACATTGGGTGTCCAAGTGAATTAACCAATTGAGTCTTCAATTACATTAGATATCCAAATGGATTAACCATGTTGAACCTCAAATGGTTTTGATTACTTAGACCCTAAATGGTCTTGGTCTCTCAGAATTCAAACGGTTTGAAACCATTTGGGAAAATTGCCCTTGAAACCGTTTAAGCAAGAATTGTATTGAAACCGAATGGACTTGGGTCTCCAAACAGTTTGAGACCGTTTGGACCCAAAGGGTCTTGACAACGTTTGTACCCAAATGGTCTTGAGACCATTTGGATTCAAACGGTCATAAGGCCGTTTGGTCCAAACCTTCTCAAAACCGAATGGACCAAAAAGGTCTTTCAACACTTAATCAATTCAAGGTTTCCATGAATGAACTGCCTATCAATTGAATCCTTGATTCATTCATCAATTTAACTATTGAATCATCCTTCAATTGGACCATCAATTAGGGATTTGAACCCAATTGAACTAGGATTTATAATCAAGAAACCATCAATTAGGGTTTTGAATTCGAGGAACCATCAATTGTTAACATTGTGGTACTAATTCAATTGAAATCAATGAATCATCATCAAATTATGATATGACCTGACATCAAACAGTCTTGAGGTCGTTTGTATGACCTACAAATGGTCTTGAGACCGTTTTCCCCATCCATCATTAAAATTTGTGAAATTCAATTAGGGTTTAGATCATTGGATTGATCATCAAATTAGCTATTGATTGCATTTCAATTTGATATCTCTGGATCTTCAAGTACTCAACCATACTCAACCCTAGACCTCAAAATGGTCTTGGTTGACCTCCAAACGGTCTTGGTTGACCTCCAAACGGTCTTGAGACCGTTTGGGTGATCTCCAAATGGTCTTGAAACCGTTTGGGTTAGTCAACCCAAAGTTTTAAATCAACCAATTGAAAATTCAGCACTTAACCTGATTAGGGTTTCTAATTGGAGGATTGTCCATATATTGAATCAATCAATTGGATCCATTAAATCATCATCCAACATGTACTAGGGTCTTGACCTCAAATGGTCAACCCATCCAAACGGTCAACCCTTCCAAACGGTTTGGGATCCAAACCTCCAAACGGTTTGCAAACCGTTTGGACCAAGGTCTTAAAACCGTTTGCAATAGAAACTTGTTGGAAGGTGTGCCTGAGAAGATGTCATCATCATCAAGCCTTAGTCCATCGAAAACTACTGCCATTATCATGGTAGTTGCATCAACTAATCAAATGAATTGTAAGAAGAGCAATTGAACATAATTGATTGAGAAATTGAATTCAATAACAATGAATATGGTTTCAAGTTATATAACCCAGCTCCAATTGAACTTCAAAGCTTGGAGCTTCACGTCAACAATGGTGGAAGAAGCTTTTTCACACCACAAGGTTCGTTCCTCAAGCTTTTGAGTGAAAAGGATTGGCTAGAATTGAAGATGGGATCGAGATAAGAAGAAATCATGCATTGATTTGTGATTTCCACCATGAAATCAAGGTGAACGAAGGTCAAGAAGCTTACCTACAGGTTGGGGGTCATCCTCCTTCTGCTCCTAGCTCCCTTGGTCATTTTTGCAAGTAAAGAGAAGAAGTGGATTCGAAAAAGCCTTTGGTTTGAGTTGTAAAAGGTGTTTTTATAAGAAAATCAATGAGAGAGAAAATGTCTTATAAAAATGTTTTAATTCCAAAATTAGTGCCACCTCTCCCCCCTCAATTCCTTGCATGCAAAGATATATTCCTCACCTCTGAATTCCTTTCCATTATCCATGAAATAAGGGAAAACAAATTAAGCACCTTAACCATATAATAGTAATATCCATAAGTTAGTGGATATTTCTTTTTATTTTCTTAATGTGAGTGGGTTCTCCACTCATGTAGATATTTCCTTTGCCTTTGCAAGGAACAAGGACGTTCACACTTGAGCAAATCCAACCATCTCGTTTTTTGTTGAAGGCCCTTCAATTATTTTTGCATGAAATTGAATTAAGGTTTCAATTATGCTTAAATCTTGATTATTTTAATATCAAGATTCTATCTCCTTCGAAGTAATACAAATGAGATGACCCTCTCATTTTATTTGATCTACATGATGCCAAGAAATATTAGGGACCTTATTGAAGTGATAATTTGCATATTGAACCCTAGGTTTTGGGTAAATTGCACATTACACCAAAACTAGGTTTTAATGCACAAACATTGCTTTATCAGCTCTTTCTTGGTACTCAGGCTTGGGGTAGCCATACCTCTGCATCATATTCATTCTCACGATGCTTCAACACATGAGGAACATATTATCATGCACAATTTGCAATTTAACCCCTCAACGTGGGTAATTTACACTTTAGTCCAAAACAAGTAAAACAATACTTTCAACATTATTCAAAATGGACTAAAATTGAATTATGAGTTCCTCTTGAGCCTTAATTACTTTTCAAAAGATAATATCAAGTATATAATTATCTTTCTTAAACAAAACACCTAGGGTTAAAGCATAACCCATGTTAGGGATGTTACAAGTTACCCACCCCTTACAAGGATTTCGTCCCCGAAATCATCAACGAAAACATTAAGAGAAAAGAGTAGGGTATTTCCTCCCAATCTCTTCCTCTAGCTCCCACGTAGCTTCTTCAATGCAACGGTGATGCCAAATAACATTTACAAGACAAATGTCTTTCTTTTTCAACTTTTTAATTCTTTTGTCAGGAACCAACACAGGTCCTTCAACATAAGATATATCATCATTTAGTTCTACCTCCACAGGTTGCAGAACTAACTCTGTGTCAGGATGACACTTCCTCAGCATAGAGATATGGAATACTATGTGCAATCTATGCAACTCAGGTGGTAACTCCAGCTTATAGGCTACCTTTCCCATCCTATCAATGATCGGATAAGGCCCCATAAATCTAAGAGCTAACTTCCCCTTATTTCTGAATCTCAGGATACCTTTCCAAGGTGAGACCTTGAGGTATACTCTGTCTCCAACTTGGAATTCTAGGGGTCTATGACACTTATCAGCATAAGATTTCTATCTATCCTGGGTAGCTTTCAACTGTTGTTGTATTATTTTAATCTTCTCAGTTGTTTGATGTGCTAGCTCAGGACCCGAAAGTTGATATTCTCCTGTTTCATACCAACATAAAGGATATCTAGAACGTCTACCATACAATGCCTCATATGGTGCCATATCAATACTGTACTGATAGCTATTATTATTAGCAAATTCTATCAAGCTCAGGCGTAGATCCCAACTTCCTACAAATTGAAGGATACATGCTCTAAGCAAGTCCTCCAAGGTTTGTATGGTCCTTTCAGATTGTCCATCTGTTTGGGGGTGAAAGGCTGTACTAAACCTTAATTGCATACCCAAAGCTTTATGAAGTCGTTCCCAAAAATGACTCGTAAGCTGGGGACCTCTATCCGAAACAATTTTAGCTGGAACCCCGTGCAACGATACTATCTCATCTATGTATATCTGTGCAAGCTTCTCAGCAGTGTAGGTTGTTTTGACAGGAAGGAAATGTGCTGTCTTTGTCAACATATCAACTACCACCCATATGGAATCATGACTTTTGGCTTTTCTAGGCAAACCAACCACAAAGTCCATGGTTACATGATTCCATTTCCACTACGGTATAGGCAAAGGTTGCATTGTTCCTGCGGGTTTCTGATGTTAAGCTTTAACTTGCTGACATACCAGACACCGCATAACAAACTCATCTACATCTTTCTTCAATCCAAGCCACCGATACAAATCTTTTAAATTATAATACATCCTGGTGCTCCCTGGATGCATCGCATACATTGAAGAATGAGCTTCTTCCAGAACTAACTTTCTTAAGTTATCAGCATCAGGTACTACCATCCTACCATGGTAACAGACTACCTGATCATCTAAATCATGGAAACCATCCCGTTTATCACTACCATACTCTGACTTAATCTGTTGAATCATAGTACCAGCTTGTTGTGTTTCTTTAATTTGCTGCCTCAGAGTAGGTTTCACTTGCATCTCAGCTAACATCTCGGCTAACAACGACACCTTAAGCTCTATATTGTCTTGCCTTAAGGAGATATGCATATCTCTTTTAAAGCACACTAAGGAGTTTAACTGTGCTTTATCTAAGGCTGGTGTTGATGATTTTCTACTTAGTGCATCAGCCACTACATTAGTCTTCCCTAGATTATAATCAATTGTACAATCGTAGTCCTTGATTAATTCCATCCAGCGGCGTTGTCTCATGTTCAGCTCATGCTGTGAGAAAATATACTTTAGATTCTTATGGTTTGTGAAAATCTGGAATGTCTCTCCATAGAGATAATGTCTCTAGATCTTCAAAGCATGGACCACATCATCTAGCTCCAGATCATGTGTCAGATAATTCTCCTCGTGTTTCTAAAGCTGTCGAGAAGCAAAAGAAATCACTTGTTTATCCTGCATCAAAACACATCCTAGACCGTTCTTGGATGCATCACAGAAAACTATATACCCCTTTCCCTGCTCAGGTAACACTAACACAGATGCACTAGTTAACCTTTCCTTCAGCAATTGGAATGATTGTTGGCACTTGTCATTCCAGACAAAAGGAACCTCCTTTCTGGTCAACTTGGTTAAGGGTAAAGCTATATAACTGAATTCTTAATGAACCTCATGTAATAGCCTGCCAACCCTAGGAAACTGCGTATCTCCATTGGTATCTTTGGCTGTTCCCATTGCATGACAGATTCTACCTTCTTAGGATCAACACGAATATCTGAAGCAGATATTACATGTCCTAGAAAAGAAACTTCTGGTAACCAGAACTCACATTTGCTAAACTTAGCATACAACTTATGCTTTCTTAGCAAAGTCAAAGCCTGACGGAGGTGCTGCTCATGCTGTTGAGCATCTCTATTGTATATCAAAATGTCATCTATGAAGACGACTATAAACTGATCAAGAAAAGGTCAAAAGATCCTATTCACGAGTTCCATAAATGCAGCTGGTGCATTAGTTAGTCCAAACAACATAACTATGAACTCATAGTGACCATACCTTGTCTTAAAGGCAGACTTAGGTATATCACTCTCCCTAATATGAAACTGATGATATCCCGACCTTAGATCTATTTTAGAAAAGATAGTTGCACCACACAACTGATCAAACAAGTCATCGATCCTTGGCATAGGATACTTGTTCTTTATTGTTACTTTATTTAACTGTATGTAATCAATGCATAACCGCATCGACCCATCCTTCTTCTTAACAAAGAGGACCGGAGCACACCATGGTGAAGTACTCAGTCGGATAAATCTTTTCTCAAGCAACTCTTGTAGTTGTTTCTTGATCTGTTCCATCTCAGCAGGTGCCATCCTATATGGTGTTTGTGCTATCAATTACGTGCCTGGGATTAGATTAATCTCAAAATCAATCTCTCAGGGCAGAGGAACACCTGAAAGTTCTTCAGGAAATACATCTTCAAATTCCCTAATAATCGAAACTTCAAAAGGATAAGGGCTATCCATTGTGGTATCTACCACATGAGCCAAGAATGCAAAGCATCCTTGCCTCATCAACTTCTCAGCTACCATAGCTGACACAAGACAAGTTGGAAGAATCTTTCTGTCTCCCTGAAAGATCCAGGTGTCACTGTTGTCTGTGAACACAGCCTGCTTGGAACCACAATCCAAGACAACCTTATACTTCTCTAAGGTGTCCATCCCAAGGATTATATCAAAACCCTGCATCTCAAGTGGTATAAGATCCACTTGAATGCGATGTTCAGAAAAGGAAAGATTGCAGGGAGAACACACCTCCCAAAACACTACAGATCCCAACAAAGGGGTTTCTAAAATCAAACTATCTGCTCTATGAATGACAATCATGTTACAGTCATGAATCACTTTTCGAGTGATAAAGGAATGCGTAGCACCCGGATCAATTAACACAGATACGAAACAGGATGAAGACATATCAGAATAAAATAGTTCCATCTGACCTGTCACAACCCGAGGGTTGACAACTACTTCAGGATGGTTCATGGCATAGAATCTAGCCGTTGCCTGCTGTTGACCCTATGCTTGGTTGTTATGTGCTGATGATCCAGCTTGGGACGCTTGTCCACGTCCTCTAGCATTATTATTGAACTGTCACCTATGTGAGCCTTGCTGACTCTTCCTCTGGGTTGAGTTACAGTTCTGGCTTTCTTAGGACAATCTCTCTTCAAGTGTCCTGACCTCCCATACTGCAAGCAGTTGTAACTTCCCAGACTCTGCCTGGGTGGTCCTATCACTGATGTTGATGCTGTACTGGGGGCTCTACTTGGAGGAAAACTACGGCCCCTACCCCTACTTGATGTCCACTACGTCGTGGTAATAAACCTTGGTGGTGATGGTGGTGCAGAGAACCTCAGCTTCTTGAAACTCTCAGACCTTTGTCCTTGAAACCGAGGATATACTTTCTTATTACTGGTCTGTCGGTTTTCGATCACAGACCTCTCTATCCACCTCACGGATTCCACAAAAGTGGCAAATCTCTCGCTGTTCTCCAGAGCAGACACAGGAGTGGTCAATTCAGCGTTCAACCCCTTCTAGAAATGTCGAATCCTCTCCTCATCTGTAGATGCCATATGCAGATAGAACCGCAAAAGCTCCATGAACCTAGCTTCATATTCGCTAATGTTCATCTGTCCTTGCCTCAACCTCTCAAATTGAGAGATATTCTCATCTAGATACGTCTTAGGGAAGTATCTAGTGACAAATTCACGTCGGAATTCATCCCATCCGACTTCAACGCCTGGTCTTTTACATTCCTCTATGGTCCACCAATGACCAGCACTCCCCTTCAGAAGGTATACAACATGCCTCACTTTCTCTACTTCAGGGATGTTAAGGATTCTAAAAGCTTTCTCCAGCTCTGTCAACCACAAATCTGCATCAGCTGGTCAGCTGTACCAGCATAGTTTGTGGCTGCCACCCGACAAAGCCGTTCAAAGGTCTTGCCAGCTCCTTGTCCTTCATTGTGGATTGGTGCCCTTGGTGCTGGTGGTGGCATTATCTACCATATGTGTCATGGTTGCCATAAACTGACCAAACATGGCATGGAAAGCTAGATTCTCTAATGCAACTTGATCAAGATGAGGAATCTCAGGTACAGATTCCTTCCTACCTTGATCCCTTGCACCTCCTCCTGGTGCAGCAACGCTGCTCTCAACATCATGTTCGTCATGTGATCCAGAAATCTTCAAGTTCTTCTCCTCCTATATGAGCAGAAGACACTATCAGATAAACCGGAAGACACTAGAACAGACTCAACAACCTTAATCCTATGTCTTTATAGACTCAGCGAACCTAGAGCTCTAATACCACTAATTTGTGACGTACAAACCAGTTTTAACCAATATAACAAGATTAACTAATGCGGAAGCATATCATTCGTAGCGGATTACTGAAAATCACTAAAATTTAAAAACTTTTACAAAGAGATCCATTCTCAGGAAAACTCTTTAAGCAAGAACCACGATATAATATTTACATATTGATTCACATTGTACATTCCATGTACCATCTCTTCTCGAGGAATATATATACATCATTGCTTCGCTAAAAAGCACAAGTAACAAAATCCTCAAGGCATTCAAACTAAAATATCAGATCGATTATAAAAACACTATCTAGTGACTCCTAGGACATGAGAGTACAGAGACGACACATATGACTTTATATACAAAGCTTGACAGCTAGTATCCCCACCTGGGATATCCCTGTTGTCCCTGTTGTTGCTGCTGCTGTTCTTCCCCTACTACAGAGTTTCTGCCTCTTTGTCTGCGTCTACCTAAAAACATTGGATCCCACAGGGGTGAGACAATTTGTTAATTGCCCCAATGAGAGATACAACTCTCTGCTGAAAACATTATTATTGCAGTTTAATAGAAATAAACTGAACTGTGGAATCAAATATTTCAATAGCAGATAATTCAATATCTATGCAGATTAGAGCAACATTCCTATTCAAGTATTTCAACTATAACTTGATAAGGCAACATGTCTCTTATTCAATACAGAATTAAAGAACATAAGTAACATTTATGTATCAAGGACATGCTAAGCAGGATAACATCAACCAGTGGTTCTCGTATTTCAATCTTATGCAAATACGCCACACGACTGATTACATTTTACAAACATACTTAAGCTCTGAGGAGATGAGATATACTGCTCATACTCCAACCGAACATTGCGAAGTCAAAATTGGTACGATACAAAGTCAATGGAAGAGCTAACTTCCATGACTTCCCACATCTCGGTCAATGCGAGATCACATGCAGGACATCTTGTGTCTCTGCTACATAGCTTGCCATGGTATAGTGGCATCTTCGCTATAGAGCTACAGTGGTGGCTGCACTCTTTTCACAATCGAGAGATTTTGTGTTTACCTCCATTGATCTGGCATTAACAACATCGGGAGATTTGTGATACATCCATCCCTGAACATATAATGAAGGATTGAGAGGTTTAATGTTTACCTTCCATTAATTCCCCCATTAGGACGTACAAATATTTTCGCCCATTGACCCCCACATATTCAAAAATATGCGAACTCCAGGAGATCCCATAGGAAAACCTGTTTCACCATCACCAGCTACTGACGATGATGGATCTATGACCAGACCACCACATGATGTGATTTCACTTGATTAATTAAGTACATTAGCATATTCTTTTAGCATCAGTCAAGTTCTCAAACAGGAATTATTATGACAATTGCTACAAAGAAACATGTACTATTTTTATCAGTTATTTCTCAGTCGTTATAAGACATTGGGATCTCAATCCATCATTTCGATAATGGGAATACTCATCCCTTCACAAACTCAATGGCATAAGCATATGGTTCTGGGTATTCAAACCCTCTACTCATCACTTGAGCATTATTACTACATTTTCAGGTAACTATCACCTTTCGGTCATCTGACCAAGGTAAAAATGATACTTGTTACACAAGCATCTCTCATGGCACTTAAGGCCCATTAATTCTCTTATTACCTCTTACTAGGCAACAAGGCATATTATGGCACATGAGGCCCAATAAACAATTTCAATGCATAAAACTTCATAGCTCATTACCTGGCTATGTTCATCATCTCATGAAACCTGCATGGTTAGTACAGATGATAACAGTTACATCAATTTCATATCAGCACCATGCAAAACAATATATGACATCACTATTCAAGGGTAACACCACTATTCCCTTATCAGGGTTAGGGTTTCCCATTTCATTTCAAACCGGGATACTCATCCCCTTTGTTCAGTTAGGACCAATGATTCATCATTTCATTGTCCAAGATTAGGGTTTCATGCTATATAGTATAATCCAAAATTAGGGTTTCACACCCCTTCACCCTATTTAGAATTAGGGTTTACTATTCACATCACATCACCCTAGATTAGAGTTTATATTCAATAGCCCACAATTAAGGTTTACTATTCACCCCAAATAGGGTTAAACATAAAAATACCCTGAATTAGGGTTACTCATGTCATTACCATAAATTCATATCACATTATCCTCCTAGATTAGGGTTTCACTCAGAATTGCCCTAAATTAGGGTTTGAGTTCATCAATTAACTCAATTAGGATTTCATGATCTCTTTATCAAGGATCATACCCTAAATTGTATATCACGCTTATTTTGAACGTGTTAGGCTTGATTGCTACATGATTATCTTACATGTATGAATCTTTCTCTCATTCTCTTCTAGGATGTCCCCTACTCAATTCTTGATTAGTTTAAGCCTACTCTTTATTCAAAAACATGCATTTAGGGTTAGCATGATGTATTGAATTATTGCATCGTTATGCATCAATGATTAATCCCACTAAGGGTATCAACCATCTAAATGCATTAGGTGTCCAGAAGATTTGATCAATTGAACCTTCAATTACATTGGGTGTCCAAGTGAATTAACCAATTGAATCTTCAATTACATTAGGTGTCCAAGTGAATTAACCAATTGAGTCTTCAATTACATTAGATATCCAAATGGATTAACCATGTTGAACCTCAAATGGTTTTGATTACTTAGACCCTAAATGGTCTTGGTCTCTCAGAATTCAAACGGTTTGAAACCGTTTGGGCAAATTGCCCTTGAAACCGTTTAAGCAAGAATTGTATTGAAACCGAATGGACTTGGGTCTCCAAACGGTTTGAGACCGTTTGGACCCAAACGGTTTGAGACCGTTTGGACCCAAACGGTCTTGAGACCATTTGGACTCAAACGGTCTTAAGACCGTTTGGTCCAAACCTTCTCAAAACTGAATGGACCAAAAAGGTCTTTCAACACTTAATCAATTCAAGGTTTCCATCAATGAACCGCGTATTAATTGAATCTTTGATTCATTCATCAATTGAACTATTGAATCATCCTTCAATTGGACCATCAATTAGGGTTTTGAACCCAATTGAACTAGGATTTATAATCAAGAAACCATCAATTAGGGTTTTGAATTCGAGGAACCATCAATTGTTAACATTGTGGTACTAATTCAATTGAAATCAATGAATCATCATCAAATTATGATATGACCTGACCTCAAACGGTCTTGAGGTTGTTTGGATGACCTCCAAATGGTCTTGAGACCGTTTTCCCCATCCATCATTAAAATTTGTGAAATTCAATTAGGGTTTAGATCATTGGATTGATCATCAAATTAGCTATTGATTGCATTTCAATTTGATATCTCTGGATCATCAAGTACTCAACCATACTCAACCCTAGACCTCAAAATGGTCTTGGTTGACCTCCAAACGATCTTGGTTCACCTCCAAACGGTCTTGGTTGACCTCCAAACGGTCTTGAGACCATTTGGGTGATCTCCAAACGGTCTTGAGACCGTTTGGGTTAGTCAACCCAAAGTTTTAAATCAACCAATTGAAATTTCAGCACTTAACCCGATTAGGGTTTCTAATTGGAGGATTGTCCATATATTGAATCAATCAATTGGATCCATTAAATCATCATCCAACATGTACTAGGGTCCTAACCTCAAATGGTAAACCCATCCAAACGGTCAACCCTTCCAAACGGTTTGGGATCCAAACCTCCAAACGGTTTGCAAACTGTTTGGACCAAGGTCTTAAAACCGTTTGCAATAGAAACTTGTTGGAAGGTGTGCCTAAGATGATGTCATCATCATCAAGCCTTAGTCCATCGAAAACTACTGCCATTATCATGGTAGTTGCATCAACTAATCAAATGAATTGTAAGAAGAGCAATTGAACATAATTGATTGAGAAATTGAATTCAATAACAATGAATAGGGTTTCAAGTTATATAACCCGCCTCCAATTGAAATTCAAAGCTTGGAGCTTCATGTCAACAATGGTGGAAGAAGCTTTTTCACACCACAAGGTTCGTTCCTCAAGCTTTTGAGTGAAAAGGATTGGCTAGAATTGAAGATGGGATCGAGATAAGAAGAAATCATGCATTGATTTGTGATTTCCACCATGAAATCAAGGTGAACGAAGGTCAAGAAGCTTACCTACAGGTTGGGGGTCATCCTCCTTCTGCTCCTAGCTCCCTTGGTCATTTTTTCAAGTAAAGAGAAGAAGTGGATTCGAAAAAGCCTTTGGTTTGAGTTGTAAAAGGTGTTTTTATAAGAAAATCAATGAGAGAGAAAATGCCTTATAAAAATGTTTTAATTCCAAAATTAGTGCCACCTCTCCCCCCTCAATTCCTTGCATGCAAAGATATATTCCTCACCTCTGAATTCCCTTCCATTATCCATGAAATAAGGGAAAAGAAATTAAGCACATTAATCATATAATTTTAATATCCATAAGTTAGTGGATATTTCTTTTTATTTTCTTAATGTGAGTGGGTTCTCCACTCATGTAGATATTTACTTTGCCTTTGCAAGGCACAAGGACGTTCACACTTGAGCAAATCCAACCATCTCGTTTTTTGTTGAAGGCCCTTCAATTATTTTTGCATTAAATTGAATTAAGGTTTCAATTGTGCTTAAATCTTGATTATTTTAATATCAAGATTCTCTCTCCTTCAAAGTAATACAAATGAGATGCCCCTCTCATTTTATTTGCTCTACATGATGCCAAGAAATATTAGGGACCTTATTGAAGTGATAATTTTCATATTGAATCCTAGGTTTTGGGTAAATTGCACATTACACGAAAACTAGGTTTTAATGCACAAACATTGCTTTATCAGCTCTTTCTTGGTACTCAGGCTTGGGGTAGCCATACCTCTGCATCATATTCATTCTCACGATGCTTCGACACATGAGGAACATATTAGCATGCACAATTTGCAATTTAACCCCTCAACTTGGGTAATTTACACTTTAGTCCAAAATAAGTAAAACATTACTTTCAACATTATTCAAAATGGACTAAAATTGAATTATAAGTTCCTCTTGAGCCTTAATTACTTTTCAAAAGATATATCAAGTATATAATTATCTTTCTTAAACAAAACACCTAGGTTAAAGGATAACCCAGGTCAGGGATGTTACAAGTTACCCACCCCTTACAAGGATTTCGTCCCTGAAATCATCAACGAAAACATTAAGAGAAAAGAGTGGGGTATTTCCTTCTCATCTCTTCCTCTAGCTCCCACGTAGCTTCTTCAATGCAACGGTGATGCCAAAGAACTTTTACAAGACAAATGTCTTTCTTTTTCAACTTTTTAATTCTTTTGTCAAGAACCAACACATGTCCTTCAAGATAAGATATATCATCATTTAGTTCTACCTCCACAGGTTGCAAAACTAACTCTGTGTCAGGATGACACTTCCTCAGAATAGAGATATGGAATACTGGGTGCAATCTATGCAACTCAGGTCATAACTCCAGCTTATAGGCTACCTTTCCCATCCTTTCAATGATCGGATAAGGCCCCATAAATCTAGGAGCTAACTTCCCCTTCTTTCCGAATCTCAGGATACCTTTCCAAGGTGAGACCTTGAGGTATACTCTGTCTCCAACTTGGAATTCTAGGGGTCTACGACACTTATCAGCATAAGATTTCTATCTATCCTGGGCAGCTTTCAACTGTTGTTGTATTATTTTAATCTTCTTAGTTGTTTGATGTACTAGCTCAGGACCCAAAAGTTGATATTCTCCTGTTTCATACCAACATACAGGATATCTACAACGTCTACCATACAATGACTCATATGGTGCCATATCAATACTGTGCTGATAGCTATTATTATAAGCAAATTCTATCAAGCTCAGGCATAGATCCCAACTTCCTACAAATTGAAGGACACATGCTCTAAGCAAGTCCTCTAAGGTTTGTATAGTCCTTTCAGTTTGTCCATCTGTTTGGGGGTGAAAGGTTGTACTAAACCTTAATTGCGTACCCAAAGCTTTATGAAGTCGTTCCCAAAAATGACTCGTAAGCTGGGGACCTCTATCCGAAACAATTTTAGCTGGAACCCCGTGCAACCACACTATCTCATCTATGTATATTTGTGCAAACTTCTCAGCAGTGTAGGTTGTTTTGACAGGAAGGAAATGTGCTGTCTTTGTCAACCTATCAACTACCACCCATATGGAATCATGACTTTTGGCTATTCTAGGCAAACCAACCACAAAGTCCAGGGTTACATGATTCCATTTCCACTACAGTATAGGCAAAGGTTGCATTATTCCTGTGGGTTTCTGATGTTATGCTTTAACTTACTGACACACCAGACACCACATAACAAACTCAGCTACATCTTTCTTCAATCCAAGCCACCAATACAGATCTTTTAAATTATAATGCATCTTGGTGCTCCCTGGATGCATCACATACATTGAAGAATGAGCTTCTTCCAGAACTAACTTTCTTAAGTTATCAGCATCAGGTACTAGCATCCTACCATGGTAACAGACTACCTGATCATCTGAATCATGGAAACCATCCCGTTTATCACTACCATACTCTGACTTAATCTGTTGAATCATAGTATCAGCTTGTTATGTTTCTTTAATCTGCTGCCTCAGAGTAGGTTTCACTTGCATCTCAGCTAACATCTCGGATAACAACGAAACCTTAAGCTCTATATTGTCTTGCCTTAAGGAGATATGCATATCTCTTTTAAAGAACACTACGGAGTTTAACTGTGCTTTATCTAAGGCTGGTGTTGATGATTTTCTACTTAGTGCATCAGCCACTACATTAGTCTTCCCTGGATTATAACCAATTGTACAATCGTAGTCCTTGATTAATTCCATCCAGCGGTGTTGTCTCATGTTCAACTCATGTTGTGAGAAAATATACTTTAGATTCTTATGGTTTGTGAAAATCTGGAATGTCTCTCCATAGAGATAATGTCTCTAGATCTTCAAAGCATAGACCACATCATCTAGCTCTAGATCATGTGTCAGATAATTCTCCTCGTGTTTCTAAAGCTGTCGAGAAGCAAAAGAAATCACTTGTTTATCCTGCATCAAAACACATCCTAGACCGTTCTTGGATGCATCACAGAAAACTATATACCCCTTTCCCTGCTCAGGTAACACTAACACAGGTGCACTAGTTAACCTTTCCTTCAGCAATCAGAATGATTGTTGGCACTTGTCATTCCAGACAAAAGGAACCTCCTTTTTGGTCAACTTGGTTAAGGGTAAAGCTATAGAACTAAAGTTCTTAATGAACCTCCTGTAATAGCCTGCCAACCCTAGGAAACTGTGTATCTGCATTGGTATCTTTGGTTGTTCCCATTGCAGGACAGATTCTACCTTCTTAGGATCAACACAAATATCTGAAGCAGATATTACGTGTCCTAGAAAAGAAACTTCTGGTAACCAGAACTCACATTTTCTAAACTTAGCATACAACTTATGCTTTCTTAGCAAAGTAAAAGCCTGACGGAGGTGCTGCTCATGCTGTTGAGCATCTCTACTGTATATCAAAATGTCATCTATGAAGACGACTATACACTGATCAAGAAAAGGTGAAAAGATCCTATTCATGAGTTCCATAAATGCAGCTGGTGCATTAGTTAGTCCAAACGACATAACTATGAACTCATAGCGACCATACCTTGTCTTAAAGGCAGACTTAGGTATATCACTCTCCCTAATACGCAACTGATGATATCCCGACCTCAGATCTATTTTAGAAAAGACAGTTTCACCACACAACTGATCAAACAAGTCATCGATCCTTGGCAGAGGATACTTGTTCTTTATTGTTACTTTATTTAACTGTCTGTAATCAATGCATAACCGCATCGACCCATCCTTCTTCTTAACAAAGAGGACCGCAACACCCCATGGTGAAGTACTCGGTCGGATAAATCTTTTCTCAAGCAAATCTTGTAGTTGTTTCTTGAGCTTTGCCATCTCAGTAGGTGCCATCCTATATGGTGTTTGTGCTATCAATTACGTGCCCGAGATTAGATTAATCTCAAAATCAATCTCTCGGGGCAGAGGAACACCTGGAAGTTCTTCAGGAAATACATCTTCAAATTCCCTAACAATCGAAACTTCAAAAGGATAAGGGCTCTCCATTGTGGTATCTACCACATGAGCCAAGAATGCAAAGCATCCTTGCCTCATCAACTTCTCAGCTACCATAGCTGACACAAGACAAGTTGGAAGAATCTTTCTGTCTCCCTGAAAGATATAGGTGTCACTGTTGTCTGTGAACACAACCTGCTTGGAACCACAATCCAAGACAACCTTGTACTTCTCTAAGGTGTCCATCCCAAGGATTATATCAAAACACTGCATCTCAAGTGGTATAAGATCCACTTGAATGCGATGTTCAGAAAAGGAAAGATTGCAGGGAGAACACACCTCCCACAACACTACAAATCCCAACAAAGGGGTTTCTAACATCAAACTATCTACTCTATGAATGACAATCATATTACAGTCATGAATCACTTTTCGAGTGATAAAGGAATGTGTTGCACCCAGATCAATTAACACAGATACGAAACAGGATGAAGACATATCAGAATAAAATAGTTCCATCTGACCTGTCACAACCCGAGGGTTGACAACTGCTTCAGGCTGGTTCGTGGCATAGAATCTAGTCGTTGCCTGCTGTTGACCCTATGCTTGGTTGTTGGGTGCTGATGATCCAGCTTGGGACGCTTGTCCACGTCCTCTAGCATTATTACTGAACTGTCGCCTCTGTAAGCCTTGCTGACTCTGCCTCTGGGGTTGAGTTACTGTTCTGACTTTCTTAGGACAATATCTCTTCAAGTGTCATGACCTCCCATACTGCAAGCAGTTGTAACCTCCCAGACTCTGCCTGGGTGGTCCTATCACTGATGTTGATGTTGTACTGGGGGCTCTACTTGGAGGAAAACTATGGCCCCTACCCCTTCTTGATGTCCACTACGTCGTGGTAATAAACCTTGGTGGTGATGGTGGTGCTGAGAACATCAGCTTCTTGAAACTCTCAGACCTTTGTCCTTGAAACTGAGGATATACTTTCTTATTACTGGTCTGTCAGTTTTCGATCACATACCTCTCTATCCGCCTCACGGATTCCACAAAAGTGGCAAATCTCTCCCTGTTCTCTAGAGCAAACACAAGAGTGGTCAATTCAGCATTCAACGCCTTCTAGAAATGTCGAATCCTCTCCTCATCTGTAGATGCCATATGCAGATAGAACCACAAAAGCTCCATGAACCTAGCTTCATATTCGCTAATGTTCATCTGTCCTTGCCTCAACCTCTCAAATTGAGAGATATTATCATCTAGATACGTCTTAGGGAAGCATCTAGTGACAAATTCACGTCGGAATTCATCCCATCCAACTTCAACGCCTGATCTTTTACATTCCTCTATGGTCCACCAATGACCAGCACTCCCCTTCAGAAGGTATACAACATGCCTCACTTTCTCTACTTCATGGATGTTAAGGATTCTAAAAGCTTTCTCCAGCTCTGTCAACCACAAATCTGCATCAGTTGGGTCAGCTGTACCTGCATAGTCTGTGGCTCCCACCCGACGAAGCCGTTCAAAGGTCTTGCCAGCTCCTTGTCCTTCATTGTGGACTGGTGCCCTTGGTGCTGGTGGTGGCATTATCTGCCATATGTGTCATGGTCGCCATAAACTGACCAAATAGGGCATGGAAATCTAGATTCTCTAATGCAACTTGATCAAGATGAGGAATCTCAGGTACAGATTCCTCCCTACCTTGATCCCTTGCACCTCCTCCTGGTGCAGCAACACTGCTCTCAACATCATGTTCATCATGTGATCCAGACATCTTCAAGTTCTTCTCCTCCTATATGAGCAGAAGACACTATCAGATAAACTGGAAGACACTAGAACAGACTCAACAACCTTAATCCTATGTCTTTGTAGACTCAGTGAACCTAGATCTCTAATACCACTAATTTGTGACGTACAAACCGGTTTTAACCAATATACCAAGATTAACTAATGCGGAAGCATATCATTCGTAGAAGATTACTGAAAATGGCTAAAATTTAAAAACTTTTACAAAGAGATCCATTCTCAGGAAAAATCTTTAAACAAGAACCACAATATAATATTTACATATTGATTCACATTGTACATTCCATGTACCATCTCTTCTCGAGGAATATATATACATCATTGCTTCGCTAAAAAGCACAAGTAACAAAATCCTCAAGGCATTCAAACTGAAATCTCAGATCGATTATAAAAACACTATCTACTGACTCCTAGGACCTGAGAGTACAGAGACGACACATAGGACTTTATATACAAAGCTTGACAGCTAGTATCCCCACCTGGGATATCCCTGTTGTCCCTGTTGTTGCTGTTGTTGTTCTTCCCCTACTACAGAGTTTCTGCCTCTTTGTCTGTGTCTACCTAAAAACATTGGATCCCATGGGGGTGAGACAATTTGTTAATTGCCCTAACGTGAGATACAACTCTCTGCTGAAAACATTATTATTGCAGTTTAATAGAAATAAACTGAACAATGGAATCAAATATTTCAATAGCAGATAATTCAATATCTATGCAGATTAGAGCAACATTCCTATACAAGTATTTCAACTATAACTTGATAAGGCAACATGTCTTTTATTCAATACGGAATTAAAGAACATAAGTAACATTTATGTATCAAGGACATGCTAAGCAGGATAACATCAACCAGTGGTTCTCGTATTTCAATCTTATGCAAATACGCCACACGACTGATTACATTTTACAAATATACTTAAACTCTGAGGAGATGAGATATACCGCTCATACTCCAACCGACCATTGCGAAGTCGAAATTGGTACGATACAAAGTCAATGGAAGATCTAACTTCCATGACTTCCCACATCTTAGTCAATGCGAGATCACATGCAGGACATCTTGTGTCTCTGCTACATAGCTTGCCAGGGTATAGTGGCATCTTCTCTATAGAGCTACAGTGGCGGCTGCACTCTCTTCACAATCGAGAGATTTTGTGTTTACCTCCATCGATCTGGCATTAACAACATCGGGAGATTTGTGATACATCCATCCCTAAACATATAATGAAGGATTGAGAGGTTTAATGTTTACCTTCCATTAATTCCCCCATTAGGACGTACGAATATTTTCGCCCATTGACCCCCACATATTAAAAAATATGCACACTCCAGGAGATCCCATAGGAAAACCTATTTCACCATCACCAGCTACTGACGATGATGGATCTATGACCAGAGCACTACATGATGTGATTTCACTTGATTAATTAAGTACATTAGCATATTCTTTTAGCATCAGTCAAGTTCTCAAACAGGAATTATTATGACAATTGCTACAAATAAACATGTACTGTTTTCATCAGTTATTTCTCAGTCGTTATAAGACATTGGGATCTCAATCCATCATTTCGATAATGGGAATACTCATCCCTTCACAAACTCAATGGCATAAGCATATGGTTCTGGGTATTCAAACCCTCTACTCATCACTTGAGCATTATTACCACTTTTTCAGGTAACTATCACCTTCAAGTCATCTGACCAAGGTAAACATGATACTTGTTACACAAGCATCTCTCATGGCACTTAAGGCCCATTAATTCTCTTATTACCTCTTACTAGGCAACAAGGCATATTATGGCACATAAGGCCCAATAAACAATTTCAATACATAAAACGTCATAGCTCAAACCTGGCTATGTTCATCATCTCATAATACCTGCATGGTTAGTACAAATGATAACAATTACATCAATTTCATATCAGCACCATGAAAAACAATATATAACATCACTATTCAAGGGTAACACCACTATTCCCTTATCAGGGTTAGGGTTTCCCATTTCATTTCAAACTGGGTTACTCATCCCCTTTGTTCAGTTAGAACCAATGATTCATCATTTCATTGTCCAATATTAGGGTTTCATGCTATATAGTATAATCCAGAATTAGGGTTTCACAACCCTTCACCCTATTTAGAATTAGGGTTTACTATTCACATCACATCACCCTAGATTAGAGTTTATTTCAATAGCCCACAATTAAGGTTTACTATTCACCCCAAATAGGGTTTATCATAAAAATACCCTGAATTAGGGTTACTCATGTCATTACCATAAATTCATATCACATTATCCTCCTAGATTAGGGTTTCACTCAGAATTACCCTAAATTAGGGTTTGAGTTCATCAATTAACTCAATTAGGATTTCATGATCTCTTTATCAAGGATCATACCCTAAATTGTATATCACACTTATTTTGAATGTGTTAGGCTTGATTGCTACATGATTATCTTACATGTATGAATCTCTCTCTCTCATTATCTTCTAGGATGTCCACTACTCAATTCTTGATTAGATTAAGCCTACTCTTTATTCAAAAACATGCATTTAGGGTTAGCATGATGTATTGAATTATTGCATCGTTATGCATCAATGATTAATCCCACTAAGGGTATCAACCATCTAAATGCATTAGGTGACCAGAGGATTTGGTCAATTGAACCTTCAATTACATGAGGCATCCAATTTAATTGACCAATTGAATCTTCAATTATATGGGGTGTCCATGTGGATTAACCAATTGAGTCTTCAATTACATTAGATATCCAAATGGATTAACCATGTTGAACCTCAAATGGTTTTGATTACTTAGGCCCTAAATCGTCTTGGTCTCTCAGAATTCAAACGGTTTGAAACCGTTTGGACAAATTGCCCTTGAAACCGTTTAAGCAAGAATTGTATTGAAACCGAATGGACTTGGGTCTCCAAACGGTTTAAGATCGTTTGGACCCAAACGGTCTTGAGACCGTTTGGACCCAAACGGTCTTGAGATCATTTGGACTCAAATGGTCTTAAGACCGTTTGGTCCAAACCTTCTCAAAACCGAATGGACCAAAAAGGTCTTTCAACACTTAATCAATTCAAGGTTTCCATCAATGAACCGCCTATCAATTGAATCCTTGATTCATTCATCAATTGAACTATTGAATCATCCTTGAATTGGACCATCAATTAGGGTTTTGAACCCAATTGAACTAGGATTTATAATCAAGAAACCATCAATTAGGGTTTTGAATTCGAGGAACCATCAATTGCTAACATTGTGGAACTAATTCAATTGAAATCAATGAATCATCATCAAATTATGATATGACCTGACCTCAAACGGTCTTGAGGTCGTTTGGATGACCTCCAAATGGTCTTGAGACCATTTTCCCCATCCATCATTAAAATTTGTGAAATTCAATTAGGGTTTAGATCATTGGATTGATCATCAAATTAGCTATTGATTGCATTTCAATTTGATATCTTTGTATCTTCAATTACTCAACCATACTCAACCCTAGACCTCCAAACGGTCTTGGTTGACCTACAAACGGTCTTGATTGACCTCCAAACGGTCTTGAGACCATTTGGGTAATTTCCAAATGGTCTTGAGACCGTTTGGGTTAGTCAACCCAAAGTTTTAAATCAACCAATTGAAATTTCAGCACTTAACCCGATTAGGGTTTCTAATTGGAGGATTGTCCATATATTGAATCAATCAATTGGATCCATTAAATCATCATCCAACATGTACTAGGGTCCTGACCTCAAACGGTCAACCCATCCAAACGGTCAACCCTTCCAAACGGTTTGGGATCCAAACCTCCAAACGGCTTGCAAACCGTTTGGACCAAGGTCTTAAAACCGTTTGCAATAGAAACTTGTTGGAAGGTGTGCCTAAGATGATGTCATCATCATCAAGCCTTAGTCCATCGAAAACTACTGCCATTATCGTGGTAGTTGCATCAACTAATCAAATGAATCGTAAGAAGAGCAATTGAACATAATTGATTGAGAAATTGAATTCAATAACAATGAATAGGGTTTCAAATTATATAACCCACCTCCAATTGAACTTCAAAGCTTGGAGCTTCACGTCAACAATGGTGGTAGAAGCTTTTTCACACCACAAGGTTCGTTCCTCAAGCTTTTGAGTGAAAAGGATTGGCTAGAATTGAAGATGGGATCGAGATAAGAAGAAATCATGCATTGATTTGTGATTTCCACCATGAAATCAAGGTGAACGAAGGTCAAGAAGCTTACCTACAGGTTGGGGGTCGTCCTCCTTCTGCTCCTAGCTCCCTTGGTCATTTTTGAAAGCAAAGAGAAGAAGTGGATTCGAAAAAGCCTTTGGTTTGAGTTGTAAAAGGTGTTTTTATAAGAAAATCAATGAGAGAGAAAATGCCTTATAAAAATATTTTAATTCCAAAATTAGTGCCACCTCTCCCCCCTCAATTCCTTGCATGCAAAGATATATTCCTCACCTCTGAATTCCCTTCCATTATCCATGAATTAAGGGAAAAGAAATTTAGCACCTTAATCATATAATAGTAATATCCATAAGTTAATGGATATTTCTTTTTATTTTCTTAATGTGAGTGGGTTCTCCACTCACGTAGATATTTCCTTTGCCTTTGCATGGAACAAGGACGTTCAAACTTGAGCAAATCCAACCATCTCATTTTTTGTTGAAGGCCCTTCAATTATTTTATTTATTTTTGCATTAAATTGAATTAAGGTTTCAATTATGCTATAATCTTGATTATTTTAATATCAAGATTCTCTCTCCTTCAAAGTAATACAAATGAGATGCCCCTCTCATTTTCTTTGCTCTACATGATGACAAGAAATATTAGGGACCTTATTGAAGTGATAATTTGCATATTGAACCATAGGTTTTGGGTAAATTGCACATTACACCAAAACTAGGTTTTAATGCACAAACATTGCTTTATCAGCACTTTCTTGGTACCCAGGCTTGGGGTAGCCATACCTCTGCATCATATTCATTCTCATGATGGTTCGACACATGAGGAACATATTATCATGCACAGTTTGCAATTTAACCCCTCAACTTGGGTAATTTACACTTTAGTCCAAAACAAGTAAAACATTACTTTCAACATTATTCAAAATGGACTAAAATTGAATTATAAGTTCCTCTTGAGCCTTAATTACTTTTCAAAAGATAATATCAAGTATATAATTATCTTTATTAAACAAAACACCTAGGGTTAAAGCATAACCCAGGTCAGGGATGTTATAAGTTACCCACCCCTTACAAGGATTTCATCCCCGAAATCATCAACGAAAACATTAAGAGAAAAGAGTAGGGTATTTCCTCCTCATCTCTTCATCTAGCTCCCACGTAGATTCTTCAATGCCACGGTGATGCCAAAGAACTTTTACAAGACAAATGTCTTTCTTTTTCAACTTTTTAATTCTTTTGTCAAGAACCAACACAGGTCCTTCAACATAAGATATATCATCATTTAGTTCTACCTCCACAGGTTGCAGAACTAACTCTGTGTCAGGATGACACTTCCTCAGCATAGAGTTATGGAATATTGGGTGCAATCTATGCAACTTAGGTGGTAACTCCAGCTTATAGGCTACCTTTCCCATCCTTTCAATGATCGGATAAGGCCCCATAAATCTAGGAGCTAACTTCCCCTTCTTTCCGAATCTCAGGATACCTTTCCAAGGTGAGACCTTGAGGTATACTCTGTCTCCAACTTGGAATTCTATGGGTCTACGACACTTATCAACATAAGATTTCTATCTATCATAGGCATCTTTCAACTGTTGTTGTATTACTTTAATCTTCTTAGTTGTTTGATGTACTAGCTCAGGACCCAAAAGTTGATATTCTCCTATTTCATACCAACATAAAGGAGATCTACAACGTCTACCATACAATGCCTCATATGGTGCCATATCAATACTGTGCTCATAGCTATTATTATAAGCAAATTCTATCAAGATCAGGTGTAGATCCCAACTTCCTACAAATTTATGGACACACGCTCTAAGCAAGTCCTCCAAGGTTTGTATGGTCCTTTCAGATTGTCCATCTGTCTGTGGGTGAAAGGCTGTACTTAACCTTAATTACATACCCAAAGCTTTATGAATTCATTCCCAAAAATGACTCATAAACTGGTGACCTCTATCCAAAACAATTGTAGCTGGAACCGCGTGCAACCGCACTATCTCATATATGTATATCTGTGCAAGCTTCTCAGCAGTGTAGGTTGTTTTGACAAGAAGGAAATGTGCTGTCTTTGTCAACAAATCAACTACCACCCATATGGAATTATGACTTTTAGCTGTTCCCATTGTAGGACAGATTCTACCTTCTTAGGATCAATGCGAATATCTGAAGCAGATATTACGTGTCCTAGAAAAGAAACTTCTGGTAACCAGAACTCACATTTGCTAAACTTAGCATACAACTTATGCTTTCTTAGCAAAGTGAAAGCCTGACGGAGGTGCTGCTCATGCTGTTGAGCATCTCTACTGTATATCAAAATGTCATCTATGAAGACGACTATAAACTGATAAAGAAAAGGTGAAAAGATCCTATTCATGAGTTCCATAAATGCAGCTGGTGCATTAGTTAGTCCAAACGACATAACTATGAACTCATAGCGACCATACCTTGTCTTAAAGGCAGACTTAAGTATATCACTCTCTCTAATACGCAACTGATGATATCCCGACCTCAGATCTATTTTAGAAAAGATAGTTGCACCACACAACTGATCAAACAAGTCATCGATCCTTGGCAGAGGATACTTGTTCTTTATTGTTACTTTATTTAACTGTTTGTAATCAATGCATAACCGCATCGACCCATCCTTCTTCTTAACAAAGAGGACTAGAGCACCCCATGGTGAAGTACTCGGTTGGATAAATCCTTTCTCAAGCAACTCTTACAGTTGTTTCTTGAGCTCTGCCATCTCAGAAGGTGCCATCGTATATGGTGTTTGTGCTATCAATTACGTTCCCGAGATTAGATTAATCTCAAAATCAATCTCTCGGGGCAGAGGAACACCTGGAAGTTCTTCAGGAAATACATCTTCAAATTCCCTAACAACTGGAACTTGAAAAAGATGAGGGCTCTCCATTGTGGTATCTACCACATGAGCCAAGAATGCAAAGCATCCTTGCCTCATCAACTTCTCAGCTACCATAGCTGACACAAGACAAGTTGGAAGAATCTTTCTGTTTCCCTGAAAGATCCAGGTGTCACCGTTGTCTGTGAACACAAACTGCTTGGAGCCACAATCCAAGACAACCTTATACTTCTCTAAGGTTTCCATCCTAAGGATTATATCAAAATCCTGCATCTCAAGTGGTATAAGATCCACTTGAATGCGATGTTCAGAAAAGGAAAGATTGCAGGGAGAACACACCTCCCGTAACACTGCAGATCCCAGCAAAGGGGTTTCTAACATCACACTATCCGCTCTATGAATGACAATCATGTTACAATCATGAATCACTTCTCGAGTGATGATAATAATCATTTTGCAATATCAATCACTAAGATGGTTAATCCTAGAGTTTAAACCTTTTTTACTTCCGGTTTTAAGGGTAGTATAGAAGGGTCGATCCCACATGACAACTTTTTAGAGATTGTTCTTAGAACCCAAAGTTTGAAGAACTTGTTATTTGTTTTTGGTAATTTTTTTTAGATTTGGAACAGAAAGTAAAAGTCAAGTTGGGGGTTTGATTGATTACACTAATGCAAGAAAGAAAACGCACTTAACAAGAATAAAAAAAAGCACAAGGAAATTTTAAGATTATTGTTAGTATAAGAAAAACTATATGAATGAAAAGACTAGGAATTAAAGAAGCACAAGTATGCGATGATTAAATCAAGAGATGGAAATCGAGGCTCGTAGGGGTTTTCACCACCTTAGCCTAGGCGATAACAACTAATTCTTAAGCGACGATTCGATGAAGGTTTGCGAATTTAAAAACTCACAAGAGATAAACTCCACGTGAGCCCATTGGTCTTGGTGATCATGCTTCTTAGTTTAGCATCCTAAAAGACAAAAATCCACAGTCATATCAAAACGTCTATGTAATCGATTTTATTGTTCCAAATCCAGATTTCCATAGTCATTTCCATCCGGATTAACATGCGATCCGAAGATCAACCGTTAATTAAAATCGATTACCATCTAGTCGTTTAAGAAGAAGTCGTTAAAACCATGGCTACGGGGTTATTCCCCTTGCCTCGATAGAAGTCTACTCACTTATGGAGAAAGGGGAGACGGAGGAAGAAAGTACTGAAGCCATAGTCTAGCTCAAAAATCAGGAGATTAATCCTTATGTTAGAGATAATGAAATGGCTTAGTTCTTTGTTCCTTGCTCCAGAATTAAAGAATGGAGAAAAGAAGATTAAGACTAAGGCGTAATGAAGAGACAAGAACAAGTATGAAAGAACTATGATTGAACTAAAGTCTATTTTATTGAATAATAAGAAGATGATTACAAGACTAGTTGCTTCAGAATCCCAATACAAAGAAATCCAAGATGCCCAAAGAGGAGGAAGTGCCCCTCCTTTTATAGGAGAAGGAGGGGGTATACATTAGGTTTAGGGCAAAAGAAATGGCCGCCGGCGGCTGCTAACTTTCTAGATCTAATCAATAGAGGAAACAATTGATTGTTTTGCATTCCTTTTGCATTAATTTCCCGAAATAGAAATTTCTAGCGTATTTTTGGGATAGTAAAAAATTAGGAAGCGGCCAGAAAATATATTTTTCCTGTATATAATTGAATTATCTTTCCAACGCATACTTGCACAATAAATTCCGCCTTGGTATGTGAGCGTTATACCAATTTTGGTGAAAGGTATATACTGAAATCAGACTCTGTAGGAAAACGTAAGGCTACTTTCACTGGTTAATTGCACAGCCAAATAAACACCAAAATTGCCGCAAAATATGTCTTTTTATAGCCAATAAAATTTTCTTTTCATTCCATACTTTATCTTGAAAGTCCATCTTTAGACGCAAAAGATATGTCTATTTTAGTGACGAGTATCTCAGGCACTGCGGGAATATTTGAAAAACCTCATATCTTCATCTTTTATTTTCTCGATTTAATTACTTAGATAATTTCCTGGAAATTAAGAAAAATATCATAAGAATTCAAGAAAAGTATATCAATAAGATGAAAGTACTATTTATTTTTGAATTAGCTAAAATTAACAAAAAATTCCTAAATAATTATTCTAAATGAAGCAAAAATAAGAGATGAATATGCATTCATCAAGTGATAAAGGAATGTGTAGCACCCGGATCAATTAATACATATACGAAATAGGATGAAGACATATCAGAATAAAAGAGTTCCATCTGACCTGTCACAACCCGAGGGTTGACAACTTCTTCAGGCTGGTTCATGGCATAGAATCTAGCCGTTGCCTGCTGTTGACCCTATGCTTGGTTGTTGGGTGTCGATGATCTAGCTTGGGATGCTTGTCCACGACCTCTAATATTATTACTGAACTGTCGCCTCTGTGAGCCTTGCTGAATCTGCCTTTGGGGTTGAGTTACAGTTCTGACTTTCTTAGGACAATCTCTCTTCAAGTGTCCTGACCTCCCACACCGCAAGTAGTTGTAACTTCCCAGACTCCGCCTGGGTGGTCCTATCACTGATGTTGATGCTGTACTGGGGGCTCTACTTAGAGGAAAATTACGGCCCCTACCCCTACTTGATGTCCACTGCATCGAGGTAATAAACCTTGGTGGTGATGGTGGTGCAGAGAACCTCAGCTTCTTGAAACTCTCAGACCTTTGTCCTTGAAACTGAGGATATACTTTCTTATTACTGGTCTGTCACTTTTTGATCACAAACCTCTCTATCCGCCTCACGGATTCCACAAAAGTAGCAAATATCTCCCTATTCTCCAGAGCAGACACAGGAATGGTCAATTCAGCATTCAATCCCTTCTCGAAACGCCAAATCCTCTCCTCATCCGTAGATGCTATATGCGGATAGAACCACAAAAGCTCCATGAACCTAGCTTCATATTCGCTAATGTTCATATGTCCTTGCCTTAACCTCTCAAATTGAGAGATATTCTCATCTAGATACGTCTTAGGGAAGTATCTAGTGACAAATTCATGTCGGAATTCATCCCATCCGGCTTCAACACCTGGTCTTTTACCTACCTCTATGGTCCACCAATGACCATCACTCCCCTTCAGAAGGTATACAACATGCCTCACCTTCTCTACTTCAGGGATGTTAAGGATTCTAAAAGCTTTCTCCAGCTCTGTTAACCACAAATCTGCATCAGTTGGGTCAGCTGTACCAGCATAGTCTGTGGCTTCCACCTAGTGAAGCCGTTCAAAGGTCTTGCCAGCTCCTTGTCCTTCATTGTGGACGGGTGCCCTTGGTGCAGGTGGTGACATTATGTCTGCCATATGTGTCATGGTCGTCATAAACTGACCAAACAGGGCATGGAAAGCTGGATTCTCTAATGCAGCTTGATCAAGATGAGGAATCTCAGGTACATGTTCCTCCCTACCTTAATCCCTTTTGTGGTCAGGTACATGTTCCTCCCTACCTTAATCCCTTGCACCTCGTCCTGGTGCAGCAACGCTGCTCTCAGCAGCATGTTCATCATGTGATCCAGACATCTTCAAGTTCTTCTCCTCCTATATGAGCAGAAGACACTATCAGATAAACTGGAAGACACTAGAACAGACTCAACAACCTTAATCCTATGTCTTTGTAGACTCAGCGAACCTAGAGCTCTGATACCACTAATTTGTGACGTACAAACCGATCTTAATCAATATAACAAGATTAACTAATGCGGAAGTGTATCATTCACAGCGGATTACTGAAAATTACTAAAATTTAATTTTTTTTACAAAGAGATCCATTCTCAGGAAAACTCTTTAACAAGAACCACAATATAATATTTAGATACCGATTCACATTGTACATTCCATGTACCATCTCTTCTCGAGGAATATATATACATCATTGCTTCGCTAAAAAGCACAAGTAACAAAATCCTCAAGGCATTCAAACTAAAGTCTCAGATCGATTGTAAAAACACTATCTACTGACTCCTAGGACCTGAGAGTACAGAGACGACACATAGGACTTTATATACAAAGCTTGACAGCTAGTATCCCCACCTGGGATATCCCTGTTGTCCCAGTTGTTGCTGCTGCTGTTCTTCCCCTACTACAGAGTTTCTGCCTCTTTGTCTGCGACCTAAAAACGTTGGATCCCATGGGGGTGAGATAATTTGTTAATTGCCTCAACGAGAGATACAACTCTCCACCGAAAACATTATTATTGCATTTTAATAGAAATAAACTGAACAATGGAATCAAATATTTCAATAGCAGATAATTCAATATCTATGCAGATTAGAGCAACATTCCTATTCAAGTATTTCAACTATAACTTGATAAGGCAACATGTCTCTTATTCAATACCGAATTAAAGAACATAAGTAACATTTATGTATCAAGGACATGCTAAGCATGATAACATCAACCAGTGGTTCTCGTATTTCAATCTTATGCAAATACGCCACATGACTAATTACATTTTACAAACATACTTAAGCTCTGAGGAGATGAGATATACCGCTCATACTCCAACCGACCATTGCGAAGTCAAAATCGGTACGATACAAAGTCAATGGAAGAGCCAACTTCCATGACATCCCACATCTCGGTCAATGCGAGATCACATGCAGGACATCTTGTGTCTCTGCTACATAGCTTGCCAGGGTATAGTGGCATCTTCTCTATAGTGCTACAGTGGCGGCTGCACTCTCTTCGCAATCGAGAGATTTTGTGTTTACCTCCATCGATCCGGCATTAACAACATCGGGAGATTTATGATACATCCATCCCGGAACATATAATGAAGGATTGAGAGGTTTAATGTTTACCTTCCATCAATTCCCCCATTAGGACGTACGAATATTTTCGCCCATTGACCCCCACATATTCAAAAATATGCGAACTCCAAGAGATCCCGTAGGAAAACCTGTTTCACCATCACCAGCTACTGACGATGATGGATCTATGGTCAGAGCACTACATGATGTGATTTCACTTGATTAATTAAGTACATTAGCATATTCTTTTAGCATCAGTCAAGTTATCAAATAGGAATTATTATGACAATTGCTACAAAGAAACATGTACTATTTTCATCAGTTACTTCTCAGTCTTTATAAGACATTGGGATCTCAGTCCATCATTTCGATACTGGGAATACTCATCCCTTCACAAACTCCATGGCATAAGCATATGGTTCTGGGTATTCAAATCCTCAACTCATCACTTGAGCATTATTACCACTTTTTCAGGTAACTATCACCTTCAGGTCATCTGACCAAGGTAAACATGATACTTGTTACACAAGCATCTCTCATGGCACTTAAGGCCCATTAATTCTCTTATTACCTCTTACTAGGCAACAAGGCATATTATGGCACATAAGGCCCAATAAACAATTTCAATGCATAAAACGTCATAGCTCATACCTGGCTATGTTCATCATCTCATGATACCTGCATGGTTAGTACAGATGATAACAGTTACATCAATTTCATATCAGCACCATGCAAAACAATATATAACATCACTATTCAAGGGTAACACCATTATTCCCTTATCAGGGTTAGGGTTTCCCATTTCATTTCAAACCGGGTTACTCATCCCCTTTGTTCAGTTAGGACCAATGATTCATCATTTCATTGTCCAAGATTAGGGTTTCATGCTATATAGTATAATCCAGAATTAGGGTTTCACACCCCTTCACCCTATTTAGAATTAGGGTTTACTATTCACATCACATCACCCTAGATTAGAGTTTATATTCAATAGCCCACAATTAAGGTTTACTATTCACCCCAAATAGGGTTAAACATAAAAATACCCTGAATTAGGGTTACTCATGTCATTACCATAAATTCATATCACATTATCCTCCTAGATTAGGGTTTCACTCAGAATTGCCCTAAATTAGGGTTTGAGTTCATCAATTAACTCAATTAGGATTTCATGACAAGGATCATACCCTAAATTGTATATCACACTTATTTTGAATGTGTTAGGCTCGATTGCTAGATGATTATCTTACATGTATGAATCTCTCTCTCTCATTCTCTTCTAGGATATCCATTACTCAATTCTTGATTAGATTAAGCCTACTCTTTATTCAAAAACATGCATTTAGGGTTAGCATGATGTATTGAATTATTGCATCCTTATGCATCAATGATTAATCCCACTAAGGGTATAAACCATCTAAATGCATTAGGTGTCCAAAAGATTTGATCAATTGAACCTTCAATTACATGAGGTATCCAAATGAATTGACCAATTGAATCTTCAATTACATTGGGTGTCCAAGTGGATTAACCAATTGAGTCTTCAATTACATTAGATATCCAAATGGATTAACCATGTTGAACCTCAAATGGTTTTGATTACTTAGACCCTAAATCGTCTTGGTCTCTCAGAATTCAAACGGTTTAAAACCGTTTGGGCAAATTGCCCTTGAAACCGTTTAAGCAAGAATTGTATTGAAACCGAATGGACTTGGGTCTCCAAACGGTTTGAGACCGTTTGGACCCAAAGGGTCTTGAGACCATTTGGACTCAAACGGTCTTAAGACCGTTTGGTCCAAACCTTCTCAAAACCTTATGGACCAAAAAGGTCTTTCAACACTTAATCAATTCAAGGTTTCCATCAATGAACCACCTATCAATTGAATCCTTGATTCATTCATCAATTGAACTATTGAATCATCCTTCAATTAGGGTTTTGAACCCAATTGAACTAGGATTTATAATCAAGAAACCATCAATTAGGGTTTTGAATTTGAGGAACCATCAATTGTTAACATTGTGGAACTAATTCAATTGAAATCAATGAATCATCGTCAAATTATGATATGACCTGACCTCAAACGGTCTTGAGGTCGTTTGGATGACCTCCAAACGGTATTGAGACCGTTTTCCCCCATCTATCATTAAAATTTGTGAAATTCAATTAGGGTTTAGATCATTGGATTGATCATCAAATTAGCTATAGATTACATTTCAATTTGATATCTCTGGATCTTCAATTAACAATACTCAACCCTAGACCTCAAAACGGTATTGGTTGACCTCCAAACGGTCTTGGTTGACCTCCAAACGGTCTTGAGACCATTTGGGTGATCTCCAAACGGTCTTGAGACCGTTTGGGTTAGGCAACCCAAAGTTTTAAATCAACCAGTTGAAATTTCAGCACTTAACCCGATTAGGGTTTCTAATTGGAGGATTGTCCATATATTGAATCAATCAATTGGATCCATTAAATCATCATCCAACATGTACTAGGGTCCTGACCTCAAATGGTCAACCCATCCAAACGGTCAACCCTTCCAAACGGTTTGGGATCCAAACCTCCAAACAGTTTGGTGAAATTATTTGGACCAAGATCTTAAAACCGTTTGCAATAGAAACTTGTTGGAAGGTGTGCCTAAGATGATGTCATCATCATCAAGCCTTAGTCCATAAAAAACTAATACCATTATTATGGTATTTTCATCAACTAATCAAAGGAATTGTAAGAAGAGCAATTGATCATAATTAATTGAGAAATTGAATTCAATAACAATGAATAGGGTTTCAAGTTATATAACCCGCCTCCAATTGAGCTTCAAAGCTTGGAGCTTCACGTCAACAATGGTGGAAGAAGCTTTTTCACACCACAAGGTTCGTTCCTCAAGCTTTTGAGTGAAAAGGATTGGCTAGAATTGAAGATGGGATCGAGATAAGAAGAAATCATGCATTGATTTGTGATTTCCACCATGAAATCAAGGTGAACGAAGGTCAAGAAGCTTACCAAAAGGTTGGGGGTCGTCCTCCTGCTGCTCCTATCTCCCTTGGTCGTTTTTGCAAGCAAATAGAAGAAGTGGATTCCAAAAAGCCTTTGGTTTGAGTTGTAAAATGTGTTTTTATAAGAAAATCAATGAGAGAGAAAATGCCTTATAAAAATGTTTTAATTCCAAAATTAGTGCCACCTCTCCCCCCTCAATTGCTTGCATGCAAAGATATATTCCTCACCTCAGAATTCCCTTCCATTATCCATGAATTAAGGGAAAAGAAATTAAGCACCTTAATCATATAATAGTAATATCCATAAGTTGGTGGATATTTCTTTTTATTTTCTTAATGTGAGTGGGTTCTCCACTCACGTAGATATTTCCTTTGCCTTTGAAAGGCACAAGTATGTTCAAACTTGAGCAAATCCAACCATCTCGTTTTTGGTTGAAGGCCCTTCAATTATTTTATTATTTTTGCATTAAAGTGAATTAAGGTTTCAATTATGCTTAAATCTTGATTATTTTAATATCAAGATTCTCTCTCCTTCAAAGTATTACAAATGAGATGACCCTCTCATTTTATTTGATTTACATGATGCCAAGAAATATCAGGGACCTTATTGAAGTGATAATTTGCATATTGAACCCTAGCTTTTGGGTAAATTGCACATTACCCCAAAACTAGGTTTTAATGCACAAACATTACTTTATTAGCTCTTTCTTGGTACTCAGGATTAGGGTAACCATACCTCTACATCATCTTCATTCTCATGATTCTTCGACACATGAGGAACATATTGTCATGCACAATTTGCAATTTAACCCCTCAACTTGGGTAATTTGCACTTTAGTCCAAAACAAGTAAAACATTACTTTCAACATTATTCAAAATGGACTAAAATTGAATTATAAGTTCCTCTTGAGACTTAATTACTTTTCAAAAGACAATATCAAGCATATAATTATCTTTCTTAAACAAAACACCTAGGGTTAAAGCAAAACCCAGGCTAGGGATGTTATATATATAATGTACAAGTACATAGATATCATGTAAATCAAGTGATAGATCTTACCTATCCACTCACAACACTTAGATAGATCCTCCCCTAAGATAGAATCACAATTACACATTAGTACACACACTTATTAGATGATTCAACATATTGAAATAGAGACATTCTGGATCGACAAAATTCTCGATCGAGACACTCTCATTTGAAAAAATTCTCAACCGAGAACCACCTCAGTCTAAGTCACGAGAACTAATTGTTGACCTACTGATATAATCCTAGATTAGCCCTCAGTCGACAACATTCTCGACCGAGATAGACCTTCGAGTAGGTTCCATAGCCGTTAGGCTGAGAGTAGGTGGTAGTTGGAAGTTGGAAATGAATGTTATAACACACTTACTCCAAACCCTACCTCGGTCGAAGAAATAGTCGATCGAGACACACCTCAGTCGACAAACTTCTTGACCGAGACAATTTCTGGATTGCACTTTTCAACACAAAACAATTAGCCATTGCAATGCAATTAGTGGACACCTAATGGCTAGTTGAGCACTAAAAACACTCTAGAAACCCTCTAGAATGTTCCTAAGCCCTTGCAACTCATACCTATAAATAGAAGAGGCCTTAGGACACCAAAGACACACAATTACTACTTGAGAATCAATCTTAGTGAGCAACAAGCAAAGACACACTTGCAATCTTATTCCCTTGAGCTCCAATTTTGTGTCCTATAGCTAGTATCTCCTAGCCACCACATAATCATGTTCATCTATAGTGGGTAGGAGATCTATATGCCTGATATAGGATCAAAGCGTTGTACTCATTGGTTAAGTATTTCCTTTCTTCCAATCTTGTTCTCTTTTGTTGTATATTGTTCTCCTTGACTACTTCTAGGTTGGAGGCTATTGAAAGGAGGTGTGCTTGAGATTACTTCAAGGATGGATGCTTCAAGGGAGGTTGGAGCTACTTCTAAAGGAAGGCTATCCCAAGGTGGTGGAGCTACTTCAAGATGGTGAAGGCTGCTCTGAGGACTTAGAGTTACTTCAAGAAGGCTGCTTCAAGGAGATTGAGGCTACATCATGTGAAGGCTACTTCAAGGGTGTAGAAGGAAGGTGATTGTAATGACCCCGCCTCCCAGTAACCCCCAATTAAGGGAGACCAAGAGGTCAGAGACGTTATCCCAATTTCCAGATCAAAGGTTCAACAAATAATCAATAATAATTATCAAATTCTACTAAACTAAACTGAAAGGTTGTAATAAAATTAAACTTTTATTACATTTTTCAAAAATTTGGATATCTAACTCTATCCACATGGAGTCTATTCTAACTAATCCTCCTTTGAACTTTAATTCATATTTAATTCCACATATGTCACTTTACTGTTTGTTCTTTTCACTTGTACCTAAAACGCCGACAAACAAAACGTCGGTCAACATAAAGCTGGTATGTGGGGAAAACAATAATCATGCAATTAATAACAACATATTGCAGTCAATTACAGATTAACAACCAACTTTACGTTTTAAATATAACTGCACGATCCATACATACCCTAACCTCTGTGCTATCCCTGCAGTGGACCTGAATGCTACCTTCCTTATGGTAGATCCCCATTAAACCTCTCATGATCCTACCTATCCAGTGAATCAGTTTCTAGGGTTGAGTCACATGGTACTACCCGTAGGTAGCCCACTCCTTAACTCATGGTGTGCTATAGAGTCTCATGGCACTACACGTGGGTAGCCCAATTTCTAAATCATGATAGCCTAGACCTTACTCTAGGTTACCCTTTTTAGCATTTGCAAAGCCACAGAGGAGGATCCAGATCTAAGCCAATTATATACATATACATTTATAGTGATAATCATAGTCACTTTATAGTTGCATGAAATAAAAGTCATCCAAGCAGTTTATTTCAAACAACTGATAAAATCTCTGGGAATCGCCGTGAAACTAAGGCGGTTATTCATAAACGTAACCACATACCTGATCTGATGATTTGAGATAGAATGATCCATGCAAGTAATAAATCCAAGCAAGCAAGCACTCATAACAAGATCCTGAAATAATCATACAATTTCCTTTTTTTACTCATGTCATCAAGATCTATTAAACCTAGCTCGCTTCCTAGGGTTTCTAGTCAACTTTTAGGGTTTTCATTGCAATTATGGTTTCCCTTCATCTCTTACTATTTTAAACCCTAATTTATACAATTACTCACAAACCCTAATTATCTCATCTATTCATTATGAAAGATACTAAGGTTATCTTTTAACAACATATAATCCTGATATCAGAACAACATAATTATCCATCAATTAAGTCCATTAAGCCTCTTTTACATTAAAGCTACCATTTTTATCCTTTTAATCCATGACAAGATCATTATGCTCATTTATCATCAATTCATAGTTCATTAGGGTTTAAATCACACATGAACTCTATTTGTCATTAATTCTACCTTTATCCATTAGAAAACCCTAATTACTACATTAAGGGTATTTATCCACAATTAGGAATATTTATACTCGAAATAGCGTAGAATCCTCATATCTTAGCTTTATTCACGATTTTGAATAATTAAAACCATTATGAGTCACATTTACTAATATTAGGGTTTCAAGGCCCATTAAAGCATATTTATGCACAAGAAACTCAAAATTAACCAATTACGTGCAAAGTTCATCCTTTTTGATCTTAATGTATATTTTCATGATTAACAAGCTAATATCAACTTTAATCATCCATTAAACCCTACTAATTTCATTAATCATCTCAAAATAGAGTTTCTTAATCTTTAATTCATTACAGTTGATAAATTACACTACTTTTTGAATACCAATAGGAATTAGCCTTCAAATATATTTTTATTGAATTCCTCTCATTTTTCTAAGAAAAATTCATATATTACGTGTATCCATCCGAGCTACGGTTAATTAGACATGAATTATGCAAAATTAACTTACTTTGGCCAATCAGAGCGCGCCAAGTGTCCTGCTCCATGCAACGTTGTTTGCAGCTTGGTGGAAAACATTTTGAAAAGATGGTTTTGTCCCTGGGTTAAGTTGGCCGGCTCTTCAGTTCACAGAGGGCATTTCCGTCCACGCGCCTCTACCCGTTCTTCAACCTTGGGCAGCACGATGGCTGTCACCCTAGCCGTCGAACGCAGACCTTGGCACGACTCCTGCTCCCAGTTCTGGACCCACCCATCATCGGAATTGTAGCCCCTGCCTCCGCTGCTCTCATGTGCACACGGGGTGCCAACATACCACAACCAAGATAGCCGGTTTCTCGTTCGTTAAGCCATACAATGGAGACCATCACTGCAGCCTGGCGGCTACTGTTGTGCATGCTCCAGGGCACGACCTCGATGGCCAAGTTGTTCTTTGGCATCGTGGCACATCATGCCTCCAACGCGACCTTTCATTGACTCCATCTAGCTCCGTGCTCACACTGTTACTCATAGTTAGGGTTTGTGGACAAAAATGAAGAAGACGGAGAGAAGAGAGAGATGCATGGGATCTACTTGGGCTCGTCCAAGGGGTCTACCCTTTTATAGAGGAGGGTAGCCATACCCCCAGCATGCTTGCCCATGAAGGAACAAAGACTTTTCCTAATAGGAATTATATTCCTTCATTAAGAAACAAGTTTCTCTCTCTTTATTATCTTTTGATATTCTTTATTATTTGGATATTTAGGAATTCAAAAAACCTCTCCCTTATTCTCATTATACTTGCCTTTTAATTCATTGCCCACGGAAATATATTTTCCTTAAGTAGAAAATACCACCTTTTTAACAATACCACATAATCCATTAATTATGTATTCACATTATCTTCTTATTTTCTATTATAGGTATTTTCTCTTTCTTTTTCTTCATTGGGACTCCTTTTAACATTAGGAATCCTTTGGATACAAAAATCCACCAAGGATAACTCAATTATACCTCTTTTCTCTTATTTTCCTCATTTTTTCATCGTTTTCAATTTATTTCTTAATAAAGAAATATTGAATTGATCTTTTCTTTTATTATTGCTTTCTTTTTACAACTTTGGACTCCTTGGAACCCAAGGAACCCAAGAGACACGAAATCCACCTTTAGATTATATATTTTTGCCTTCTAGAGGTTTCTATTTTTCTTTTCTCCATTTCTTATTAATAATGGAGTTCCTTTTGTATCTTCCTTGTTATTGGGCCCAATAGCCAATAAATCCCACAAAACAATCATCAAGTCTATTATAAACAAAATCCATTTATTCAAAACAAATTATATCTTTATTTGTTCAAATATCTTTAATATGAGAAATCACATTTCTCCCCAAAAGTTGGGGTTGTAACAGTGATTGTATTTTATGTAAAATTCTTGTGAGGTAATAAAATTAATCACTTTCAAAATCCCAGTTGGAAATAACTGGGTAGTGGATTGACTACCTTTAATTTTAAAGGTAGGAACCACTCTACATCCTTGTGTCTTCCTTGTTTCCCCCTCCTTCTTTGGTTGAGTGTTTTAATTGTTTAATTAACTTTAAAAGTTCCAAAAAGCTCTATTCACCCCCTCTAGATCTTTCAATTGGTATCAGAGCATGTCTTTAAGGATCCCTAACAGGTCTTGAAGAATGTGGGATGGTGTACTCAATAACCTCAACCTTGAAGGAACCTATGTATCTCGTCCACCACTATTCGATGGAAGCAACTACAACTATTAGAAGAGAAGGATGTAGTTCTTCTTCCAAGGCATCAACTAGGAGCTTTGGAGGATGGTGTCTAACACCATATGTGCTTCCCAAAATTGAATATGCCACATGGGATGCAAATATGGTAAAACAAGCTCAACTAAATGCTAAGACAGTAAGTATATTATATTATTCTATTTCTGTAAGTGAATTCAATAGAATCTCTTCATGTGAAACTGCTTATGACATATGGCATAGACTTTCTATCACATATGAAGGAACTATTCAAGTTAAAAACTCTAAAATTGGCTTGTTTTAAATTTTTTTTGAACAATTTCATATGCAACCAAATGAATCTATTAGTGACATGTATGCAAGATTTTCTACTATTATTAACGGTAAATGCATTAGGAAAATTTATAAGTGAAGAAGAACAAGTATCCAAAATTCTTAGATGCTTGCCTCTAAAGTACAAGCCAAAGGTGACAGCCATTGAAGAAGCCAATGATTTCACCAGATTGAGGATGAAGCAGCTCATTGGTAACCTAGAGACTCATGAGGTTACTCTTGAAGAAGAAGAAAGATTGGCAGCCGAACACAAAAAGGAGAAAAGAAAGGACATTGCATTCAAAGCTACAACTAAAGATAGCCATGATACAAGTGAAGAAGATAGTGAAGAAGAGACTCTCATTGTAAATGGTAATCAATATAGAAGATTTAAATCTAACAAAATTTCTAGTGTTTCTTCTTCCTCTTCCCCTAGGTGCTTTGAATGTGGAAAAAAGTGACATTTAAAGAATGAATGTCCTAAAGTCAAGAAGGGAAGGAAATCCTTTCTCAAGAAGAAAGAAAAAACCTATAAAGGAGCATGGGATGACTCAAGTGATGATAGTGAGAGTGGAGAAGAAGAAGTGGAATGCCTAACCCTTCAAGTGCAACAATTGCCCCCAAGATTGTTCAAGTTACAATGATAGTAAATATTTGAAGACAAAACAAACATCAAAATTTCTCTAAATTCCTAGTTCACCTCACTCAACCCTAGAACTATCATTTTGATATAAAATGACCTTGTTAGAATGATTATTTTCACCGATTCCCTATCCACTCAATCCATTTCCACAAATAATTCCTCCCTCACTCAGAATGATTGTTCCAACCAAAATAGTCGTTCCACTTCATGGCCAGAATGATCGTTCTGTCTTGAATGACCATGCCACAACAAAAAACTGGCCATTATACTTTGGAACGGTCGTTCTCCGCGACCATCCATGCATCCACCCAGGGCCAAAACAATTGTTCTACCCTTGGAACAATCATTCTATCCTGAAACATACTGTTTCCTACACTAATTTTTCTAAATTACCCACATTTGATTCTGGATACCCTAACCCACTATATATACATTAGTGTTATCCAAGAGGCATATGTTACCACCTCCTAACACTGATGGCCGTCACCTATCACCTACCTACCTCATTCCACTTCAATTTTCATCATGTTGCACCCCAAAAACCTATTTTTAGGGTTTTTGCCACTCCACTTGCATGTTTCATGACATTCCACATTGAAGGAGGGAGGACATGTTTTTAGCTGTTAGAGAAGGAGTTTATACACCTTCATCCATGGCTTCTCCATCCCTTTTCTTCTCCATTTTTGTATTATCCTTATTATGAGTAGCTAAGCCCTTTTGGATGTCTATTTGGGGGAATACATGCTACTCTGATATCATATTGAGAGAAAATATTATTTTAAACACTGTAATTTCATTTGGTAATGTTACCTTATTGCTTCTATCTCACTTCCCATCTCTTGCAATGGTGACTAATGCTTGGAACCATTGTAGTTTAGGTGAATAATGTATATGTGGCTATTTGGAGAAAAGCTCATAAGTACAAGTAGTGGATCCTTATCTAGATACCCCTCTTTTGGCATATTACTCTGCTATTATATCCTTATGTGTGAGATCTAATTATCTAGTAATTCTCCACTTCATGTATTAGCATAGAGCATGTTTATAGGTTGGATGGAGTTTAAAAGGAGGTGAAATATCTTTCTCTTACACCCCTTGTCACCCTTTGCTACTGAGTACATTAGAAGAATAACTTATAAGGACCTTGGTTAGTGCGGTATTGATTGAATTCTACCAATACCCTAGTTAACTGAACCTCCTAGTGTTAGATAAATGGTGATATGGACTAGTTTCCCTATGCACACCTTATGCCACCAACTGTCAAGTGTAGTATATGATTATTAATTATAATCCCACTATGTTATTTAATTTGATAACATGGTTTTATTCATGTGTTTCTTGATATGACCCTGAATAAGTTGTTAGTAACACTTACCCCATCATTAATAAATTTTCTAAACCTTGATTCTCTCTAGTTTTAGCTAGTTCTTCTTGCTTAGTTGCCTAATTGCTTTCTCATGCTAGTTGATCCTTTATAGATAACTGATTTTTGTTCTTAGTTGGTTGTGTAATATTTTGTTAGTCAAATTTATAGCTCAGTCCTTCCTTTGTCTTCTAAGTGTGCATGCTATCTTAGTGTAACTAGTTTCTCTTTTTGCATTGCTTAGTTAATAGCTCCCTTAGTTTCTAAATAGTATTTACCTTGCTACTTTAGGGTTAATTGCTTAACTCTAGTCATTTATTTTAATATAGTAACTTTTCCTTTCTTAGTTATCTAGCGTTGTGTGTGTATGGTTAACTTAAATTTGATTCTTGCTCATTTCAATTGCTTGTTCACCTTATTGTAACTCAAACTCCAAAGTCAAACCCTTAAAACCCTAAACCCTACAATAGAAACCTAAGAAAGAAAAGCTCTAGTGCCCCCATCTATCCCTATGGACTGACCCCTAACTTGCCTTCTCTTTACTACATCCTGAACCCACGTGCTTGTAGACAATGTTGTGTATTAGAGCATGTTGTCACCCACCCCCCAAAAGGTAGAATGGAATCCAAATTTAATAACCTATCCACCAATGCTCATATGCCACATGGATGATCAATTCAAGATTTTAATTTCAACCTACGAAGCTACAAAAATGGTTATTCCAAACTTAACTAGGACTAGGGAATGTATCTCCAATTCTCATTTAACATGAAAACTAAATGGATAATCTTTTGATACTAATTCAAGATATTAAACTTTAATGAAATGTCACACAAAGAAATGAACAATGGCCAACAAACTGAGATAGTATCTTGACTAAACATGATGCATCCAACACTTACTGAGCTACACAAAATGGTGATTCCAAATTTGAATTAGGACGTGGCTCAATAACAAGTGTTTACATGATATTAAAGCAAAGAAATGAATAGTGGCCAACAAACTGAGTTAGGATCTTGACTAAACATGATGAATCCAACACCTACTAAGCTACACAAAATGGTGATTCCAAATTAGAATTAGGATCGTGGCTCAATAACAAGTGTTTACATGACATTAAAACATATATGAATATTCTTATGATACTAATACATAAACTTCAATTTATATGATTTTCAACTACAAAATGCATAATAGCATGCAAAATGAACTAACTTCCCCAACCCCCTATCCTATATGGACGATAAATCCAAGATTAAAGTAATAGCCCACTGAGTTATCCATATAGAATTAGGATCATAGAATGAATTACCAATGATCATTAGATAGTAAAAATAAATGGGTGAGCTTATAAATGTAATCAAGGATAACAAATTCACAAGATTAAAAAAAAAAGAGGTTCAATGACATCCAACATGAGTTACCTCCACTCTCATTTACCACATGGATGGTCTACAAAGTTACATAACTGATAATTCCAAATTGAATTAGGATAAGGTAAGAAATCATGATTGTTCATATGGAAATTAAAATGAATGATAATATTATATTACTAAAAAAAGATTTATAACTATATGAAATGCCACACAATGAGAGGAATGGTGGTCACTAACTAGGATCTTGACTAAACACGATGCTTCCTACATGTTGGGCTACACAAATGGTGATTCCATTTTGAATTAGGATCATAAAATGGATAACTAGTGTTCACATGGCAATTACAACTAAATGGGTAATATTATGGCACTAATCCAAGACATGAATTCCCCCCCCTAAAAGGCATAATGGCATCCAAAATAAATTTTAGTAACAATTGAGAGAGCTCCAAAAATGGTGATTCTATTGATATGTATGCCCTGAGAGCCAATCATGGGATGATTGCTGGGATACATTAAGATTGATTTGATAAACATCAAAGGCAAGCTTCGATTCTTTCTGGTTCAGTCATATGAGATAGTGATAGAACAAATTGAATGTCTAGAGAATGACAATACTCAATGACGTATGCTTTCAGGTTAAGGACCTGAACGATGAGATCATACAGATGCTAAGAGTTTGTACATTCTTGTTATGTCCCTAGTCAGATGTCATTGTGGAAGGTAGATAGACAGCAATGACACACAAGACTAGATTGTGGTGTTGGTTGATGACAGAATCTCATTAGTCATGATATAGAGATATCAAACCAAACACATAGGTACTTGTTAGAGAACAATTGTACCGGACAGACCCACCGTGAGTTTGACACATGGAACCATGACATGGTAGTCACAGTAAGTACTCACAGTGATGGTGGTGAGTGTGATTCTTTGACCTGAAATCACTACACTCAACACATGTTGTTGGACACACTTTGACATCATCAAACACAGTCCTGAAACATGGGTTGTTATAAAGGTGATGATTGGGTGGCTTTGACACATGGGGATTTTGAGGGGTGAGTGATAGATATGGGATTTGTCCCTCCTGAGGGAGTTTGATATCCAAGGCCACTTGATGAGTAGGATTGAGATAGGCGTGCGCACACATGTGTGAATCAATATGTGATATTGATGTCATACATATCTCGTTCAATCTACTCTGAGATCAAGAAAGTGAATGAACGTTGATAGGATGACTGTTCCATGCCTCGAGTTCATTCGGGATATCAGTGACAAAGGAATTATACATTCATTGTAACACCATTCACGGATTGTAGGATTGATAGTTGTTCTCCAACTTTCTACTTTCACTTGGGTAGCACTGATGTGTGACTAGGCACCGCTCTTTGCTTGTGAAGTCATAAATGTTATGAACTTTCACTGCCAACGTGAAATGGACCTGCAGGGTCACACACATAGGATTTAACCTGGAAGAGGAGTTTTGTCCACAAACAATGTTTAGATGGATTACTAAAGGAGTTTAGTAGTTCAATTAAACACTCAATCAATTGATAGCTCAATGTCATAATGTTTAAGGTGTTGGACACATTGATTGGAGTATCAGATTGATTGAAATCGCAATTGACTGATTCTGCACAACCTGCACTCCCAACCGATCAGTTCATGTGATGAACCGGTCGGCTGAGCTTGGTGAACAGGTCGGCTCAAGTGTTGAGCCGATCGGCTCAAGATCAGGGTGAACTGATTGCTTCAAGTGTTGAAATGATCGATTCAACTGGTGCAACCGAGCAACTTGGGAAAGTAGGATTGGTGAGAATTTTCCTTTCGTTTCAATTGCCCAATTTGATTGGGAAATAGGATTGGTATTCGATACCAATTAGAAACAAAAAGAAGGAAAGTCAATCGGGAACCGACCAGGACCACCAACCGACTGGTTCACTTGTGAACCGACCGGTTGAGGTGTCCCAACCAACCGGTTCAGGTCCCCAACCGACCGTTTCAGTTGTGAAATGATCGGTTCAGGTTGCGAGTTGGTTGCTTTTGTGGAAAATCTCGAACCCTTCTACTCCTGCTTTTAGTGCCGCATTGCCCGGGATGGAGAACCCTGTCCCATGACCCTCCTATATATATAGGGGTATTGGGGGCTTCTCAAAGTACATCTCAGTACAACCAGTTGCTATGCAAAGTTGTCGTTTTCTCTGGTTTTGGTAACTGAGAGAGCCCGAGCAAGTGCTACCCAAAAAGGGAGGTGCAGCAAGGGAAAGACAACTACAGTTGCAACTGGTAGCAGGAGAGTGTGTTGGTGACTAGTACGCCAACAGGAGGGTGTGACTCCTTCCAATTCCTTATGGGACAAGGAGATTGGAGTTCCAGGTGGTCCGTGTGGACTACTTCAGAGGCGGGAGGTTTCTGCCACTCAGGAGGACAACTGTCAATCCCGACAGTCCGGGTGAGAGGAGGAGTCGTCAGTCCCGGTGCAACCAAGAGCTGCACAGACACCGTCTAAGACCGGAGTTGAAGACCGTGCAAGGCACGAGGTATTGTCTCCGAGCAAGCCTCGGGATAAGGTATGATTCCAAAAACCATCCTTTCCTATTATATAGACGTTGACGCGTTTCCTTGTTCTGGGTTTGGGGAGAAATTTTTTGTTTCCGCTGGCTTCTCTGCCTCCCCTAAAACCCAACAGTGGTATCAGAGCCAAGTTAACTGCTCTATATTTTAGGAATATCGATATGATCAATTTTGGTTTGTCGCCTTTATTTATTGCATACGATGAGAATAAAATTGGCTTTATGCATGTCCAATCCTAAATCCACAAATCCCAATTACATATATGATATGTATTATTAATGCACTCAATACACATCACTCTTAAATGAGTTTTGTGGTGGATGTATAGCGTGGTTATGGCCAATAAACCCTATATGTGTATGGTTGTATGTGGTTGCTTGCATCTCAGTCTACGCACCGATCTTCCTTCTCCTATTCCTGATGTAACTCGAAATAATTCGAGACTTCTTTCCTACCTTTGCTCCCCCCGAATGTAACTCGGGGTTTCTCCTTTTAAACAATGTAAAATAGGATAGTATTTTATTTCCTGTTATGTCGAAGAACGACGGACATCCTGACGACAGCTGAGACGATCGGTTCAAGGCGTGAACCGATCAGTTGACGTTCCAGACGATCGGTTCAAGGAGTGAACCGATCGGTTGATGACCGGTTCGAGGAGCGAGATGAGCGGGTGGCGGCCATGAAGAGATGCACAACGACCAGGCGAACCGATCGATTGGAGGAGCCAATCGATCAGCTGGTGGCACCCATCCGACCAGTCTGATGGTGAGCCGATCATTCATGTGATGAGTTGATCAAACCCAGAAAGGCAAAGCACAGAGATCATCTTGTACAGGTTGCATGTGATGTAGACCTAGATGACCGTGATTCCTCTTGGCTCAAGGAATCACATTAGGATGGCCATAATCATCGCGTTAATCATTTTGCATGTTTTATGTGGGATATAGCATGTATATGATACACACTATGTATTGTGGTGATTGGATATGTATATGTATATAAAAACCAAATCCCTCATTAAATATTAAGTTTTAGATACCTTCCAAATGCGACACATGTGAAAAGCTTGATCGACCAAGTGTGGGCACGCCCTAGCATGGTGCACAGTCTATCTCATGGAAGCGTGAAGGATGAATGTGTGGGTCTGCCCTAGCAGGGTGCATATTCATCGTGTTTGCTTTGGGTCGGACTTAACAAGGTGATCTAGATGGGATCTAGTACCTTGAGGCAAGGATATGATCATGGCAAGGAGTTGTATATGACATCTTATCAAGAGTTGCATATGATGCAATTGGCAAGAGTTGCCTACCTGAGAGATCTAAGTTGTGGGTGACAGCCCTAGCTGGTCCATGACTTAGAGGATTTCAGGATCTTGCCCACTAGAAGGTTGTACGCTGTAATCTTCCAAATTGATGGTGAGGGCTATCAATTTGAAGTAAAATAGTGGGAGCGATAATTAATTAAAGGCCTAATTTTATCATCAATTTTTCAAATCAATCAAATAAGTCAAAAGGAGTTTTGGACTAAAATTGCATATATTTCCTTTCGTTAAAATAAATGGTTAATCGACAATAATCACTTTATTTGCGATCGGTCTTTGAGACCAACAAATTAAATGGGAATAATTCCACGATTGGTTAGGACGATGACAAGTGTTCTCAATCAAAGAGCGAAAGCTCTAAGTCCTAGTTATACCAGAACCAGATGAACTCGATCCCACCACATCAATGGCTAAAAGTATGCTTATAGAAGCATACTAAGGATGACATTGATGAGGAGTGCTTGATGTTGTGTTCTCTAAACTATGAGTTGCAGAGACAACATGAGACATATGATGTCTCAAGGACACTGTCCTAGTATGTCATGACAAAAGGAGATCCAGTAAGGTATTCACACACTCAATGTGATTGGGTATGTGGAAAATCTGACTAAGAAGGATTCCCTCTGAGCCAAGAGTTGGCTATTGGTATGATACTACAAATGTTGTGAGAATCATACAATTCATGGTAAGCTACAACATGAACAACTTTGACAAGTGTTGCCAGAGTTGTTGGACATGTTGAGCATAGTAGAGGCAAAGATGAAGAAAGACAAACCATAATCTTTGATGTGATCAAAGAAAAGGTAATTCTTAAGGGCAAGGACAAGGGCAAAGCAAAGAAGTGTTCTGATGCTAGCCAGCAATCCAAGCCGTCTTCAGCCTCAAGGCACATGGGGAAAGGGTGTATGAGGGAATTGACCTCTATATCTGGAAGAACAAAAGAAGATGAAGGAGGGGATGGAGATCTCCACCTAAGGTATCATGAGATGAACCACTTCTTTATCTGAGGTATATGATACCAAGATATGGATCTATCATATATGATATGTAAGATCCACAAAGAAGTGATGGCCTTTGTGAAAGGACCAAGAAAGAAGTACCCATCATTGGAGAAAGTGTTACTGCCATAGATAGGAGTATCCTTCAGTTTATTTCAGCCTAAAGGGCACGCAATAGAGTTGAGAACTGCTATTTCATAGATTGCCAATAGATAGAAACACTTTATTATTGCATATTGTATGACAATGATGGAAATTAATAAAGTTGATGTTTCAATCTTAAAGATATGATCTTTGTGGCAATGCCTTGTTTATCTTGTGGTATTTGATAAGATAAAATGATACCTAAAAGTTATAGATAACTCAAACAATCAAATTAGCATCAATCATGAGAAATTCATTTCTAATTTCCATGTGATGGATAAATCTAGACTCTTTTGGTTAGAGAACCAGTAAGAGACATGAATATCTTGGACATGATTAATCAATCTTCACTAAAGGTAGTGGGAGAATGATTATCCTATTAGGTATGATACATGTGATGTATTTACATACCTATTGGAACAAATGCTAATACTTCAAATGGTGTTTAGAGAAATACCAATATGAATATCTTGAAGTGTTCAAGATTATCATAGATGAAGTGCAAATTTGGTAAAGTGTTAATTCTTGATGAGATCAATGAATGAAATACTTGGACCAAATATTTGAGATCCTTTTGAGTGATTATGATAGTGTATCATAGTGAACTCATGATTAAGGCATGGTGATGTCTAAATCAAGAAGGAATCATACTCTAAGGAGTTAGAGAATGATTATCAAATAACTGAATTCTTCTTAAAAGAATACCCCACACTAATAAAGGACATTGAGAATCACAAGGAGTTGTGAGTTCTTATATCCTTGACAGATACACCTCAATTATCTATGTGATGAGTTGTTCATGTGATGAGTCAACTATCTAGATGAATATGAGGAACCGAATTTTGAGTTATGGTTTATGACCATTACATCCTAAATGACATCCATTTGAACCATAAGGTATGACCTTGATGGTAGCACTCATTGGATGAAATCCATAAGTGTGAATAAGTCTTAAGTGTTAAGACACATGGATAACATTTTGAGAAGGATTATGCTTGTTTATTGAAACTTAATGACTAAGACATTTGGCATATGGATACTAAAACCGCATTCCTATGAGGAATAAAACAATGATGTGTACGTGACACAACCTATAAGGTTTATGAATCCACTAATGCAAATGAAGTCTATAAGTTACAATGGACTAATCAATGTGATTGATTGAGTACAAGCAACTCAAAATTGGATCTTTATTTTGATGATATAGTCAAAGGGTTTGACTGATATGTCAAAGGTAAAGAAGGGATCTATGATTTAGTGGGAGCGTGTTCACATTCCACATGTTGATGTGAAATGGAAATGTTCTAAAATGGAAATCCAAAAGGGTGGAAATTATCTTTAAGGAAGATATAGATGTTTCCTATGTGATAGGAATATAGATCTATAGAGATAGTTCTCGAAAACCTATTGACCTGGAAAAGAGAGAGCATACATTGGCAATCTGTACTGAAGGGTTCAGTATGCACAGATTTAGTGGGAGAAAACTGGTCCATGTTACATGCAGTTAGTATCCCAAGGCCAAGTGTCCAATTCTTATGAAGAATGGGAACACTAAGAATAGATATGGATCTATCATGTATGTAATCATCCCATTATCTTGCATGGCAAGAATAAAATGCATTCATCATCTTGTATGTATGACATGGCAATATGATGTGCTCATCCTGATAACTCGTATGTGAGACATGACGAGTGGATGTCTGTCTGCTTCCAGTAAGAGTTACTGGAATACCATGAGAACTTGATAAGTACTTGGGAAGTACTAGTTCTATGGAGATAAGGAAGAGTTCAATGTAAAGAGTTACATTGATGCGAACTTCCGAAAGGACAGAAAATTAATCGAAATATATATATAGGATATATAAAAGTGAAAGTTTGTTGATAATTGGAAGTGTTCCAATGAAACCATTTAAAAGGAAATGCCGAGTATCCGCGTGTTAGAGAACAACAGTGGATACTATATGGATTTGGAAGTTCATGAGATGAACTTATAGATATTCCAGTCATTTATGACAAGTATGGAATCCTTGATCATGCAATGTGGCTAAAGGTTAGCAAAGGAATACTAGATCACATATTACGGCAACTCCATCTCATACGTATGACGTACAAAGAAGAGATGTGAGACATGCAATTTATACTGACTTTGGCAAGGTGTTGCCATAACTCACTATGTTCGCACTAGAGCACAGTAACATGTGGGACATGTTTGAAGATCACTATCAATATGATTCAAGGGTGATTGGCTCGCAGTGCAAGTGGGAGTCTGTTGGTATGTATGCCCTGAGAGCCAATCATGGGATGATTGGTGGGATACATTAAGATTGATTTGATAAACATCAAAGGCAAGATTCGATTCTTTCTAGTTCAGTCATATGAGATAGTGATAAAACAAATTTAATGTCTAGAGAATGACAGTACTCAATGACATATGCTTTCAAGTTAAGGACCTAAACGATGAGATCATACAGATGCTAAGAGTTTGTACATTCTTGTTATGTTCCTAGTCGGATGTCATTGTGGAAGGTAGATAGACAGCAATGACACACAAGACTAGATTGTGGTGTTGGTTGATGACAGAATCTCATTAGTCATGATATAAAGATATCAAACCAAATACATAGGTACTTGTTAGAGAACAAGTATACCAGACAGACCCACCGTGAGTTTGACACATGGAACCATGACATGGTAGTCACAGTCAGTACTCACAGTGATGGTGGTGAGTGTGATTCTTTGACCTGAAATCAATACAATCAACACATGCCGTTGGGCACACTATGACATCATCAAACGCAGTCCTGAAACATGGGTTGTTATAAAGGTGATGATTGGGTGGCTTTGACACATGGGGCTTTTGAGGGGTGAGTGATAGATATGGGATTTGTCCCTCATAAGGGAGTTTGATATCCAAGGCCACTTGATGAGTAGGATTGAGATAGGCGTGCGCAAGCATGTGTGAATAAGTATGTGATATTGATGTCATACATATCTCGTTCAATCTACTCTGAGATCAAGAAAGGGAATGAACGTTGACAGGATGACTGTTCCATGCCTCGAGTTCATTCGGGATATCAGTGACAAAGGAATTATACATTCACTGTAACACCATTCACGGATTGTAGGATTGAAAGTTGTTCTCCAACTTTCTACTTTCACTTGGGTAGCACTGATGTGTGACTAGGCACCATTCTTTGCTTGTGAAGTCATAAATGTTATGAACTTTCACTGCCAACGTGAAATGGACCTGCAGGGTCACACACATAGGATTTAACCTGGAAGAGGAGTTTTGTCCACAAACAATGTTTAGATTGATTACTAAAGGAGTTTAGTAGTTCAATTAAACACTCAATCAATTGATAGCTCAATGTCATAATGTTCAAGGTGTTGGACACATTGATTGGAGTATCAGATTGATTGAAATCACAATTGACTGATTCTGCACAACCTGCACTCCCAACTGATCGTTTCATGTGATGAACCGGTCGGCTGAGCTTGGTGAACCGGTCAGCTCAAGTGTTGAGCCGATCGGCTCAAGATCAGGGTGAACTGATTGCTTCAAGTATTGAAACGATCGATTCAACTGGTGCAACCGAGCAACTTGGGAAAGTAGGATTGGTGAGAATTTTCCTTTCGTTTCAATTGCCCAATTTGATTGGGAAATAGGATTGGTATTCGATACCAATTAGAAACAAAAAGAAGGAAAGTCAATCAGGAACCGACCAGGACCACCAACCGACCGATTCACTTGTGAACCGACTGATTGAGGTGTCCCAACCGACCGTTTCAGTTGTGAAACGATCGGTTCAGGTTGCGAGTTCGTTGCTTTTGTGGAAAATCTCGAACCCTTCTACTCCTGCTTTTAGTCCCGCATTTCCCGAGATGGAGAACCCTGTCCCATGACCCTCATATATATATATAGGGGTATTGGGGGCTTCTCAAAGTACAACTCAGTGCAACCAGTTGCTCTGCAAAGTTGTCATTTTCTCTAGTTTTGGTAACCGAGAGAGCCCGAGCAAATGCTACCCGAAAAGGGAGGTGCAACAAGGGAAAGACAACTACAGTTGCATCTGGTAGCAGGAGAGTGTGTTGGTGACTAGTACGCCAACAGGAGGGTGCGACTCCTTCCAATTCCTTGTGGGACAAGGAGATTGGAGTTCCAGGTGGTCCGTGTGGACTACTTCAGAGGCGGGAGGTTTCTGCCGCTCATGAGGACAACTGTCAATCCCGATAGTCTCGGTGAGAGGATTCGTCAGTCCCGGTGCGACCAGGAGCTGCACAGACACCATCTAAGACTGGAGTTGAAGACCGTGCAAGGCACGAGGTATTGTCGCCGAGCAAGCCTCTAGACAAGGTATGATTCCACAAACCATCCTTTCCTATTATATAGACGTTGACACGTTTCCTTGTTCTGGGTTTGGGGGAGAAATTGTTTGTTTCTGCTGCCTTCTCTGCCTTCCCTAAAACCCAACAGATTCCATATTTAATTAGGACTAGAAACTATATCAACACTACTTATATGTCATTAATACTAATTGTGTAATCTTTTTCTAGACTAGAAAAAACACATAATGACATCCAAAATGGATCGCCTCCTCCCCATACACTTGTATCCTATATAGATGATCAACAAAAAAATTCAACAACAACCCACTGAGGTACACAAACAATTTTCCCAAATTAAATAAGGATCAAGGACTGAATCACGAGTGCTCGTATGTCATTAAACTGAAAGGATAATCATATGATAGTAATACATTGTAAGGAGTACGACCCAATAGTGGGCCCACTCAATGGTACAAAGATAAGACATGAAATATTTAAGCAACAGAAAACAAAACTATTTACAAAGTTACAAAATGTTTCCATGTACATAACTTTCTCACCCTAAGGGTGGTACATAAAATGAAAATGTTACATCTATTTACACATAAACCCATATGCAGAGGGTAACAAGGCTATCTCAAACTATCCTTAAGTTCACCAATGAGCTCACGATCATCCTGAGTCTCTGCTCTATAAAGTACCAACACCTAGGTGGAGGTAACACCCGAAAATAGAAAATAAGATATGAATTAGCAAAAGATGAGTATGTATATTAGAAGATTAACTAGGCATTATTTATTTTCAAAAGTGAACTAAGATGTCCCCATCAAAAAGGGGTCCAATAAAACTAGGTAAGTTTCAATGAATTATCAAAAGAAGGAATTTCCAAAAAGAATGAGGAATTATAAATAATCCAACAAATAAGAAACCTTGCCACAATCAGTCATCACATTACAACATTTATTTGCATGTAGGTATATTAGACTAAATTAACTATAGCAGGGCCAAGACACCACTGAGTCATTAGCCTATATATAATTTGGGTAGAAATAGCACACCCATAGGCAGAATTAGCACACCTATGTATATATAAGGGTATAAGTAACACACTCTGGGTAGAAGTAGCATAACCAAATAGTTACGCATAAGCATCTACGATAGTTAGCCAGTCAAATAATAAACCATGCATAATATAGTTCATCAGACATATGTGTCATAATACAAGCACAATAGTAGGTGGGGTCATTGACCCAATTCAACATGTAAATAATAATCTCAGAAGAATAGGATATGTCAAAAAGTGGAGAAAAAGAATAAGTATTTCAAAAATTGCCACATTATGGGAAAATTTAGTCATATAAATGCCCAATTAAAAATAGAGAGGAGTACATACCAAATATTCACAACCAACAATTAACTCTATTGCAACATTTTGATTCACACATCATGATATTACCCCAGAAATGCATTAGGTGTGTTAGTCAAATTGAAGAGAGCATGCGTAGGTGTTCCTATTATATATCTTTGTATTGCTCTTATCCTAGTATCGATCACTTCATGACATATTAGAGTTATTAACCTTATTAGGTGAATGAATGATCTATTAGATATTCACTGTAGTTCTAATATTGATCTTTAACCACATAAGTCTAAATATGTTTAGGTTATACGTATGTGTAGGTAATAATATGCACTCCCTGGACTTGTTTCTTAATTTTACTCTCTCTATGTAATATTTAGGTTCCAGTTTCATCAAATAAGGTCAAGTACATTCTGAGTGTGGGGTATATTTTTAAGAATTCTCTAATAGAATACTCCAGGGTTTAAGTCCCTCATGCACTCATATATAGTTACATAAATGTATCTTATTGTGTTTCAAATTATCATCAAATATATGTCTATACCTTTAGGGTTTCTATGACACCCCGACCTCCGTTCCATCTCTAATGACCCAGAAGACCGGGGAGTCACCCTCGGTAAACCACTCAACTTTTTCTTTTCTTGATCACTTAGATTAACTTAAATGAAAACCATAAAGCTTGAATAGCATCAAATTATAATAAAACTGCGGAAGCGACTTTCCATTAACCTTACTAAGAATAAAAACAAGTTTACAGGACATATTACATTTCTCATGCAGACTATAAAACACAGCAGATAATTGAAAACTAACTACATATTTCACCACATTCTCTCTCTAACCCTCCACATGCCCAAGGACCGAGGGGAAAGGACTAAGAGACCTCTAACTAACTACTAACTACCTTCTATGTACTCGGGTGATACGATCCTTCAGCCTCCTCGTGCTGGCGTTGACCTGAAAAATGTTTTAGTAGGTTGGTGAGCTACTGGTTCAGTGAATAGAATTTCACCAAACCATCACAGATAACTCATTTATGTTTATTATTTGGAATAATATGCAAGAAATACTACACTGAGCAGGTCTAAGAAATTTAATTTAAACAATAGAAGATGTCAAAATTTCATTATGATAATAATTGATGCAAAGCTGAAGATACAATTATTTAACAGAAAATACTTAAAGAACTACTACTGTGAAACTAACTCATATCTTTCTTAACTCTTAAACTTATAAAATCTCTATGAACCTATATGAACATATTTTATCTTATGCCCTGATCATATACAATGTACTCTACATATGAAGACTCATAGCGAACTACGATACCACCGTGCAAGACTTAGCCGACACCCTGGGATAGCTAAGTCTAACTGTTGTCCTGGTCTGTTGCAGGAACTCTGGCTTTATGGCCTCGGCATCCTATGGTGCCGTAAACTGGACTCCTCCTCTAAGTTGAGTACACAAGCGGAGGGTCTGAGACGCTCTATGTGCCTCAACTTGGTACACTCTATGGGCACCTATGGGTTACCACCGGGACATCTGATTCATGTTGGGTAACCTATTTTCTCTTAGGAAACTTCCTCAAGGGCTTCGTCTCCCCGCACACTCTGTGGGTGCGTTCCGACCCCCGTATACTGGACGCATCGCCAGGGTAGATCGTTTCATCCCTAAGGCGCATACCTCACATAGGGATTCTATGGTGTCAGGGCCCTAAATCTAATATTTTATTATTCTAGAAAAGCTCTAATTATATTGCATCTCTCTCTTACTTGTTCTGGACTTTGGTATCACTATGGTACCTCATCTATTTGATTGCAGTTCAAATCACAATACGATATCTTACTAGAACTGACAGAGCAGTATACTCAAAATCATTGTAAATACTGAGTAATCCTTATATAATGCATGTAGGCAGATTTAAAATTCATAAATAACCCAAACTCATGTCAATTTGGCACATACATACTGGATTCATGCAATTGAACATCTTATTGCACTGATAAGAGTAATTACTTCACATATGAAAATTCATTAGTAGCATTTGTCAATTATCTGAAATTTCTCGAAAAACATGCACATTAACCCTAATCCTGGTTTGTGCATCACATAACTCAATTAAGAGTTACTTACATATCATAACACAAATTATTAACAATACTTGAGAATTTCTAGTAATATCTCAGGGAAATGTGTCAATTCATGTAAATGTTAATTCACACACAGTAACATAACAAGAAACATGCAACTAGGGTTTTATTGCATATTTTTATGTTATCGTACTTTCTTTTAAATCGTGCATCTGATAATTTATAAAATATGTATTGCCTGGGTTTATACCCAAACCATACCATTATCGGTGGTGTATTACTAATTTCAACATTCACACTGAGCAATTTAGGTTCTGATGAACCATGTAAATTCACTGGTCCAATCCACACTGATCAGATGCTAAACTAGATCATATAAAAGCTTAAAGAAGCGATTTATGAAATAAAAAGTCAGGCGATGCCAAATACTACATGATTCCTGATAAATCTTGTTATCTGCGGAAAATGCACATTTAACCGAAAATTTCCAAACACCAGAGTTAAATCATGCTAGGTGAGTGAAATTCTACTCACAATAGTTCGAGATGTCCAGATTCATCTAGAAATGCATCCAGAGCCTGTTTCTGGGCGATAATTGGGTTGTCTTCAACCTTTGAATTTTCTCTGTTCATGGCTGGAAGTTGAAAATCTTGCTTGAACCTCTCATCCAGAGTCTAGAGCAGCTATTCATGCTGCTAGGCGCACACAAGATGGCCCCCTCCTGGCCGTGCAACATAAGCCGCAACTGCTGCTGCTTGCCACTGGTCAAATCTGCTAGGCGGCTGGCTAGGGTAGCTAGAGGATGAAGGGAAAAGAAGAGGAAGAAAGGAAGAGAAAGAAGAAGGGGAGGTGAAGTTGCCACTGGAACGGCTAAGAGGAATCGCCCCTGGATCGCCTCCTCTTTGCTACAAATCACGCAACTATAGTGCCACTTCAAGGGGTGCTCGCTCGAGGAAGATAAGGGTCAAGGAAAGAAAAGAAAAGGTTATAAAGTCAAAAACTTGGAAAAATTGCAAATTCAACCCTGGAAACTGAAAAGGTCACAACTTTCGCCTCGTAGGTCCAAATCAAACGATTTCTTTTACAACTTTTCAAGTGCAAGATCCACTACAACCTCAAGTCATAAAAACATTCCAATTAGCTTGTATCTACTAATCAAAACACTAATCACATCTTAAGCACTTATCTTATCTTAATTAACTTGATGATGCACTAATCACCACATGAGCACTTAACTTATCTCAATTAACTTAATGATGTTGTTATCATGATACTTACTAGTTAACTTTAGTGTGGACCTATCTCTGACACTGAAGATCCTAAAGGACTAGTTGGAGGTGTCCAAGTAGGCTGTGTACTCCATCTTCCGGAACGGGGTCTTCCTCCACTTCTTGATGAAATGTCCACCAAAACAGCCAAGTCCTCGTCCTATCTTTGAAAAGAAACCACCACCTCCTCTGTATCCACCACTGCTTTGTCCTCTTCTAATAAAGTCTCCAAATCTTTTCTTACTCTCAGTCTGCTTATCAGTGTTAACTGACTCTTCTATACGTCTCGCTGCCTTAAGAAACTCTCCGAAGTTCTCTCTTTTTCTTCAGCCAATAACAGATATAGTATGCCAGATTTCAGACTTCAATCCCTCCTGGAACCTTCTACACTTTTCTACATCGTTTGGGATGAGTTGCGGGCAGAAGTTTACCAATCTGATGAAGTGTGCCTCAAAGTCTCCCACTGACATATTGCCTTGTCTGATATTCTGCAGCTGTCTTATCTTCTCACTCAGAAAGGTAGGTGGATAGTACTTAAGATGAAATTCATCAACAAAGTCCTTCCAAGTCAGCACCGTGTTTCTCCTTTTATTTTCCACTCCACGCCACCAGAGTTCTGCATCACCTTTAAGCAAATAAACTGTATGATTGATTTGCCTTTCCTCAGACAGCTCCATCAGACGAAACAATTTCTCAATCTGCCTCAACCATTCATCTTCCACTATGGGGTCCGTAGTTCCTGTGAACTCAGTACCTCCAAGCTTCTTAACCAGTTCATAGGATCTCATCAAATCCTTGTTACTCGAGGTAGAAGCTCGTTTATCTGACTTATATTTTTCCTTGGTTTCAAGAAACATTTTGTACATTCTCGCTACCTCATCCACCTCTTCACCACCACCTGGACCCATCTCCTGAGGATTAGGTCCAATGTGGCTCTCAGCTTGGTCATCATGACCATGTCCTCTTTCTGCCATCTGCAATAGTATAACAGAACATTTCCTGTTAGAAAACTACAGTTAGAAGAAAGATACCTAAGTCTTCATCCTATTGGTCTCTTATCATCCCCTGACCTTGACTTAGAGTAACTACGTACTTAACCTATGCTCTGATACCAAAGCTGTTGTGACGCCCAGACCTCCGTGCCATCTCAAATGACCCCGAAGACCGGGGAGTCACCCTCGGTAAACCACTCTTAACTTTTTCTTTTCTTGATCACTTAGATTAACTTAAATGAAAACCATAAAACTTGAATTGCATCGAATTATAATAAAACTACAGAAGCGAATTTCCATTAACCTTACTAAGAATAAAAACAAGTTTACATGACATATTACATTTCTCATGCAGACTATAAAACACAACAGATAATTGAAAACTAACTACATATTTCACCACATTCTCTCTCTAACCCTCCACATGCCCAAGGACTGAGGGGAAAGGACTAAGAGACCTCTAACTAACTAATAACTACCTTCTATGTACTCGGGTGATACGATCCTTCAGCCTCCTCATGCTGATGTTGACCTGAAAAATGTTTCAGTAGGTTGGTGAGCTACTGGCTCAGTGAATAGAATTTCACCAAACCATCACAGATAACTCATTTATGTTTATTATTTGGAATAATATGCAAGACATACTACACTGAGCAGGTCTAAGCAATTTAATTTAAACAACATACGATGCCAACATTTCATTATGATAATAATTGATGCAAAGTTGAAGATACAATTATTTAATAGAAAATACTTAAAGAACTACTGCTGTGAAACTAACTCATATCTTTCTTAACTCTTAAACTTATAAAAACTCTGTGAACCTATATGAACATATTTTATCTTATGCCCTGATCATATGTAGTGTACTCTACATATGAAGACTCATAGCGAACAACGATCCCATCGTACAAGACTTAGCTGACACCCCGGGATAGCTAAGTCTGACTGCTGTCCTGGTCTGTTGTAGGAACTCTGGCTCTCTGGCCTCGGCATCCTATGGTGCCGTAAACCGGACTCCTCCTCTAAGCTGAGTACACAGGCAGAGGGTCTAAGACGCTCTATGGGCCTAAACTTGGTACGCTCTATGGGTACCTCTGGGTTACCACCTGGACGTCCGGTTCATGTTGGGTAACCTATTTTCTCTTAGGAGACTTCCTCAAGGGCTTCATCTCCCCACACGCTCTGTGGGTGCGTTCCAACCCCCATATACTGGACACACCGCCAGGGTAGGTCGTTTTATCCCTAAGGCACAAACCTCACATAGGGATTCTACAGTGTCAGGGCCCTTAATCTAATATTTTATTATTCTAGAAAAGCTCTAATTACATTGCATCTCTCTCTTACTTGTTCTGGACTTTGGTATCGCTATGCTACCTCATCTATTTGATTGCAGTTCAAATCACAATATGATATCTTACTAGAACTGACAAAGCAGTATACTCAAAATCATTATAAATACTGAGTAATCCTGATATCATGCATGCAGGCAGATTTAAAATTCATAAATAACCCAAAATCATGTCAATTTGGCACATACATACTGGATTCATGTAATTGAACATCTTATTGCACTGATAAGAGTAATTACTTCACATATGAAAATTCATCAGTAGCATTTGTCAATTATCTGAAATTTCTCAAAAAACATGCACATTAACCCTAATCCTGGTTTGTGCATCACATAACTCAATTAAGAGTTACTTACGTATCATAACACAAATTATTAACAATACTTGAGAATTTCTAGTAATATCTCAGGGAAATGTGTCAATTCATGTAAATGTTAATTCACACACAGTAACATAAGAGGAAGCATGCAACTAGGGTTTTATTGCATATTTTTATGTCATCGTACTTTCTTTTAAATCGTGCATCTGATAATTTACAAAATCTGTATTGCTTGGATTTATACCCAAACCGTACCATTATTGGTGGTGTATTACTAATTTCAACATTCACACTGAGCAATTTAGGTTCCGATGAACCATGTAAATTCATTGGTCCAATCCACACTGATCAGATGCTAAACTAGATTATATAAAAGCTTAAAGAAGCAATTTATGAAATAAAAAGTCGGGCGACGCCAAATACTACACGATGCCTGATAAATAATGTTATTTGCAGAAAATGCACATTTAACCGAAAATTTCCAAACACCAGAGTTAAATCATGCTAGGTGAGTGAAATTCTACTCACAGTGGTTCGAAATGTCCGGATTTGTACGGAAATGCATCCAGACCCTATTTCCGGGCAATAATTGGGTTGTCTTCATCCTTTGATTTTTCCCTGCTCATGTCTCAATTGCACAGAGCAACATCACGCCTAGCCCAGGTTGGCGGAAAGAGCTTGATTCATGGCTGGAAGTTGAAAATCTTGCTTGAACCTCTCATTCGGAGTCAAGAGCAGCTATTCATGCTGCTAGGCGCACCCAAGATGGCCCCCTCCTTGCTGTGTAACAGAAGTCACAACTTCTGCTGCTTGCCGCTAGTCAAAGCTGCTATGCGGCTGGCTAGGGTATCTAGAGGAGTAAGGGAAAAGAAGAGGAAGAAAGGAAGAGAAAGAAGAAGGGGAGGTGAAGTTGCCGCTGGAACGACTAAGGGGAATCGCCCCTCGGATCGCCTCCTCTTTGCTGCAAATTGCGCAACTACAGTGCCGCTTCAAGAGGTGCTCACTCGAGGAAGATAAGGGTCAAGGAAAGAAAAGAAAAGGTTATAAAGTCAAAAACTTGGAAAAATTGCAAATTCAACCTGGAAATTGAAAAGGTCACAACTTTCACCGCGTAGGTCCAAATCAAATGATTTCTTTTGCATCTTTTCAAGCGTGAGATCCATTAAAACCTCAAGGCATAAAAACATGCCAATTATCTTGTCTCAGCTAATCAAAACACTAATCGCATCTTAAGCACTTAGCTTAGCTTAATTAACTTGATGATGCACTAATCACCACATGAGCACTTAACTTATCTCAATTAACTTAATGATGTTGTTATCCTGATACTTACTAGTTAACTTTAGTGTGGGTCATAACAGTTTCAATGCATAAAAATTCTAAGATCGGGATCTAGAATACATTTAATAATAATTATTGATTTTCATAACCTGTATTTACAAATATAATACCAATTTATTTAATCAAATAGTTTAGATCAGCATCTTAACTACATTCTATATATTTGTCATATTGTGATTATTATCCAACCTCTATGATAGAAAATACATATATGGATTAGTTTCCTGAAATGAGAATTTTCAAACTTATTGTTTGCTAATTCATTACATTTATATGTATTGATAAATTTGTATTCTTGTGAGGTTCCATTAACTATATTGAATTGACGAAAATGATGTAAAACATAGGAGAGGTATATTAACCTAATGATCAAGTGATCAAATTGATATGAAAAAATCAATCTTAATTCAAGGTTGTTTTCTTTCTTCTTGGCTCCTTGTGGCCAAGCTATTGGTGGAGCATGAAGTAATATTATCTAAAATTAATGAACATGATACACTCAACCCTCCTTTGTTCATTTTGTGGTAGAAGAGAGTACATCCACTCACATGACCTGCACACAAGAGGTATTTTTGGGTTTCTATCACTTGGAGATGTCGTAAGGGATTCTCTGAAGATGGGTGGCTACTCATTGTGGGAGCAGTTAAGATAAGGGCAGTGATTTGTAGATGTAGTAGTTCCTCTGGTCCAACAAGGCATAGGGTTTTGCACTCAGACTTTAGCTACAGGTCTGAATGTGGCGATAGATTTGTAGGACCAACCTTGGTTGTGTGGGCGCCAGTGAGAGGGAGGCATTGATGTTGCAAGAGGAAGGGCAAGGATGATAGAAGCAGATATGGTTGTGCTATCTGTCATCCATTGGTTGCTAGGCCCGTGTTCCATCATCGTTGCTTGCAGATCTGCCCTTAGTAGGGTAAAGAAAGTGGTCGTAGCACAGAGTAAGGAGAAGGGGTGTTTGTGGTCTGGTGAAAGGGTTATGAAGATGAGAGGAAAAGGTTGTGGTGGTGATCCTACCTAGCACTACTGATAAGGTGGGGCACTTCCATGGTGAGGTTTGGAACTCAACGGTGACATGTGCTGTAGATCTAGGCAATGGCTGGGTCAGGTGCTTAAGGTTGGAAGGTTGGGCAGTGGACGCCGACGCTATTGAGGAGGCAATGGAGAACCATGTCACTGTTCAAAACTATTATTGGCGCCAGGTATGAAGTTTGTAGTTGGTGATGTTGCTCACCAATGAGGGAGGAGGCAACTCTGGTGGTTTAGCAAGTCAAGATTACATCACTGAAGGAGGTCTTCAAAACTCCTGTAGGCTGACGGCCTTGAGGCACGCTTTGTTATAGGTTCAATAAGGGAAAGGGGGGTCACGAGTGGAAGGGATGGTAGTTGTGTGCCCAACATTGATGGTTGTAGGTCTGTGTTGAGGTTCCTTACGCTAGGGTTTAAAGACAAGGGAAAGCGTGTCATCACAGGGGCTGCTGTCGGCTATAGCAATTGTTGGCAACATTTGTCTGGCTACCGTGGCTATTGGGTGCTAATAGAGAGAGGTAGGCAAGAAGGTGAAGCAGCAACCATTTGAGATCGACACTGATTTCCAGACACAATGGTGGAGTGTTGTTGTTGTTCATTGCCGTCAGTGTGCTTAGCATCATGCTGTTGGTCCACACAATATAAGGAGATGAGGATGACCAGGGTTGGGGGTTGTGTCTCGTTGAGGGAAGAGGAGAAGGCAGAAGAAATAGAGAGGGGAAATGAGTTTAGAAAAGGGAGAGGAAAGGGAGAATAAGTGAGGAGGAAGAGGAGATGAGATGAGATGGGGGAAAATGACTGTAGGTTATGACCACGTCTATTGTCCGTAGAAGGATGAGACCTCATCATCGCCTAGAGGAAGGATGCCTTACAAGATATACATTTTATTAATTATATCAATTAATATCTCTCTTTTCTCCTTAATTAATTGGAAGAGAAATTAAGTTCCAATTGACATGAAAATAGAGGAGTACACTAATTTAAGCGTGAGGGGTTCAATTTTGAAGTCAAATATTTATTTAAAAATGTTTGGTATTTTATTTTATTACTTGGTAGTTAAGTACTCGAATAATGAATTTAATGTATTTCTTGATTAATTTGATCCATTATTTTGCATTTAACCTTATATAAAGGTGATATATTTGAATATTATATTTTTCTTGGTTCCAATAACTCTTAATTAAACTTATTTATGGGAAAATCAATTTGATGTTAACTTAATTATAATTGGGATGAAATGTTGAGCTAAGTATCTTGTTCTGTGTATGTTACAATACTCCACCCCTTAAAGAGGATTTTGTCTCCAATATCCACTCATCTATAGTCTAGCTTTCTAAGTTATATCTCTGAATCAAATCTTAGATGTGTAGTTCATTTAAGTAATCAATCATATCATAACATTTTATGTTCGTTTTATATTACATTTCTAAGGTGAAACTATGTTGTTCCATGTCTCATGTCTTCATTATTAAAGGTTTTTCTAGGAAAGTAACACCAATCCTAGGATTAGGATAACACAATCATATTAGTTGTGGTTTCCCACACCATTATGGTGGTTTGACTACTCACTTATCATGTCATGATGTTACTTGCATTAAGTCTCTAGTTTTTACTAACATTTTTTCTTTAACTAACATTCATGGTGGTCAGATTAGTATGATTTATTCATTTATCCTAGTGAGGTGGTAGCTACATTCATTTGATATTATTATCATGACTTACCCAAGAGTTACTTATTACAAAAACTATTAGTTTCAACTATTCATTTAATTAAGTTACATCCCTAAGACTGCAAGGATCTACCCCTTAAAAGGACCTATCTAACCATATAGAGAGTTGAGAGGGGTAGCTGACTTAATTATAGCTATTTTATTTGTTCGTGATCCTCTTGAATCCTATATCACACTTATGCCTAGGGTCAAAGGGTTGAACATACAAGTCAAAGATTTCTTCACTAGCGGCCAATCTACTATACAACTTCCTTATGGTGATGACTTGGTTCCAAAACAATCGATGAAATCTTAAAAAGTTTTATTTTATACAAATATAATTTAATAATGAAAACAAATTTGACGATGAAAACCTTATGATGTAAATACAAAATGGTGCTAAAATCAATCTGAAAACCAAGTCGACCACTTTCTACTTCATACAACATATACTATCAGAATAACATCACTTCATCTTCAAAAAAGAGGCTTCTTTACACACACCATCAAATGAATACCACAAGCATATCCAAATTCTAGATGAGGGGATATATGTTTCTTCTTGCATGTAGTTAACTTCTAGTAGGTCTTACTAGACACAACCTCCATTATTCCACCATTCTCCTAATTTTGACTTAGACCCAAAAATCCTTTATAAGATCGTGTAAACATAATAGGAAGATATTAGGGTTTCTACTTCCCTAATTGTTTCAATGGTGTCATTCAAGCCCACATGAACTAGCTAGTAAAACTATTCTTCATCTTGCACATCAGATAAAATTAATTATAGGATGGAGATGAGAGAGTGGTCCACTCTTTAAGGATCAACCCTAGATGTACCTACATCACCTAACCTCAGTGTCGGTGTACATCTAAAGTTTCAAGAAAAAGAGCATCCACTATACCTTCCAATCATGATTGTGTATCCATATGTCCTCAGGAGAAAAATAACATGACACAAAGTTTTATTATGTAATCATTCCTTTATAAGACTAGGGATATGAACATAATTTCTACCTTATGCATATGTGAGGGATGAAATCCCTAGTATTGTTACTCAAAACCTATATCTTCCTTCAACAATTCATCATTTATGAGATATCACAAGTTTAGCTAGCATAGTATCCAATCCTCAGATGGCGAGTCTCAAGAAAAACAATGTTGAGATAACTCCATGTTGTAGGAGAGACAAGCCTAACCTCAAGGATCTAGTTCATATCCTCATATGCCATCATAGAGCCTCTCAAAATCTGAAATTCATATCAATATTCTAAGTTTGTGTTCATGCATGCTCAGTGCACATAATGTGCGTATCATAGGCATGCTAGAAAACAACAAAAGCAAAAGTTTTAATGACTTGTACTGAGGTTACACACAATTATGTGAGTTCAAGTCAACCTACTCTTTATAGTAGATGAATTGTCTTGTACTAAGATAGATGGTAGAGGCTACTTCCTAGAGGAGTCAATCTTTACAAATAGAAAGTTATACTTACAAAAAGAGGGTAGGATTGATAAGGGTTTACCCAAAACTGGGTTATCCACATACTTAGTTTGGGATATATATACACCACCATATTGGATAGAGGGTGAAACCATAATTGGTAAACATGATCCATGTTTAGGTATAAAAACAACCTCTACATGGTCACCTACCTACTAAGGAACCATCTAGGATAACTTTAAATAGTCTAGTTACCAACTGTTTAGGCTCTGATACCATTCTGTAAGGAATACAACCCAATAGTGGGCCCACTCAATGGTACAAACATGAGCCATGAAATATGTAAGTAGTGGAAAACAAAACTATTTACAAAGTTACAAAATGTTTCCATGTACATAACTTTCTCACCCTAAGGGTGGTACATAAAATGAAAAGGTTACATCTATTTACACATAAACCCATATGCAGAGGGTAATAAGGCTATCTCAAGCTGTCCTTAAATTCACCAATGAGATCACAATCATCCTGAGTCTCTGCCCTATAAAGTACCTACACCTGGGTGGAGGGAACACCCAGAAAAATAGGAAAATGAGACATGAATTAGCAAAAGCTGAGTATGTACATTTGAAGATTAACTATGCATTATTTATTTTCAAAACTGAAGTAAGATGTTCCCATAAAAAAGGAGTCCAATAAAACTAGGTAAGTTTCAATGAGAATTATCAAAAGAAGGAATTTCCAAAAAGAATGAGACATTATAAATAATCCAATAAACAACAAACCTTGCCACAATGAATCATCACATTACAACATTTATTTGGAAGTAGATATATCGGACTAAATTAACCATAGTAGGGCCAAGACATCACTGAGTCATTGGCCTATATATAATTTAGGTACAAATAGCACACCCATAGGCAGAATTAGCACACCTCTGTATATATAAGGATAAAAGTAGCACACCCTAATGGTTACACATAAGCGTCTACGATAGTTAGTAGTCAAATAATCTACCATGCATAATATAGTGTGACAAGATGCATTATTCATTAGACATATGTGTCATAATACAAGCACAATAGTAGGTAGGGTCATTAACCCAATTCAACCTATAAATAATAATCTCAGAAGAAATTAGGATATGTCAACAAGTGGAGCAAAAGAATAAATATTTCAAGAATTGCCTCATTATGGGAACATTTAGTCATATAAATGCCCTATTAAAAATAGAGAGGAGTACATACCTGATATTCACAACTAACATTTAACTCTATTGCAACATTTTGATTCAATCATCATGGTATTACCCTAGAAATGCATTAAGTGCTCTAATCAAATTGAAGAGAACATGAGTAGGTGTTCCTATTATATATCTCTGTATTTCTCTTATCCTAGTCCCAATCACTTCATGACATATTAGAGTTATTAACCTTATTAGGCGAATGAATGATCTATTAGATATCCATTGTAGTTCTAATATTGCTCTTTAATCACATAAGTCTGAAAATGTCTAGGTTAAACTTATGTGTAGGTAATAATATGCACTCCCTAGACTTATTTCTTAATTTTATTATCTCTTTGTATATCTTAAGGTTCAAGTTTCATCAAATAAGGTCGAGGTATATTTTTAAGAATGCTCTATTAGAGTACTCCAGGGCTTAAGTCCCTCATGCACTCATATGTAGTTACAGAAATGCATCTTATAGTGTTTATAATTAACATCAAATATATGTCTATACCTTTAGGGTTTCAATGCATAACAATATTGAGATTGGGATCTAGAATACTTTTAATAACAATTAATGATTTTCATAACTTGCATTTATAAATATAGTACCAATTGTTTAATTGAATAGTTTAGTTCAACATGCTAACCACATTCTATATATTTGTCATATTATGACTATTATCCAACCTATATGATATAAAATACATATACGAATTAGTTTCCTAAAATGAGAATTTTCAAACTTATTGTTTGCTATTTCATTACATTTATATGTATTGAATAAATTTGTATTCTTGTGATGTTCCATTAACTATATTGTACTGACAAAAATGATGTAAAACATAGGAGAGGTATACTAACCCAGTGATCAAGTGATCAAATTGATATGCAAAGATCAATCTTGGTTCAAGGTTGTTTTCTTTCTTCTTGGCTCCTTGTGGCCACGATGTTAGTGAAGCATGAAGTAATAGGATCTGAAACTCATGAACATGATACACTCAACCCTCCTTTGATCATGTTGTGGTGGAAGAGAGTATATCCACTCACATAACCTGGACACAAGAGGTATTTCTGGGCTTCTATCACCTGGAGATGCCGCAAGGGTTCTCTGAAGATGGGTGGCTGCTCATTGCAGGAGCAGTTAGGGTGAGGGCAACGAGTTGTAGATGCAGTAGTTCCTCTGGTCAAACAAGGCATAGGGGTTTGCACTCAGACTCTGATTGCAGGTCCGAATGTGGTGACATGTTTGTAGGACCAACCTTGGTTGTGTGGGCGCCAGGGAGAGGGAGGCATTGATTTTGTAGGAGGAAGGGCAAAGACAATCGAAGCAAATTTGGTTGTGGCTATCTGTCATCCACTTGTTGTGAGGTCTGTGTTCCATTATCGTTGCTTGCAGATCTATCATTAGTAGGGTAAAGCAAGTGGTCGTCACATAGAGGAAGGAGAAGGGGTGTCTATGGTTTGGTGAGAGGGGTATAAAGATGAGAGGAAAAGGATGTGGTGGTGTCCGAACTAGCACTACTGACAAGGTGGGGCACATCCATGGTGAGGTCTGGAACTCAATAGTGATAGGTGTTGCAGATCTAGGTGGCAGCTGGGTCAGGTGCTTAGGGTTGGAAGGTTGAGCGGTGGACGCTGACGCCATTAAGGAGGTGATGGAGAACAACCGTCACCGTTCAAATCTGTTGTTGGCGACATGTATGAAGCTTGTAGTTGGCGACATTGCTTTCCAGTGAGGGAGGAGGCAACTCTGGTGGTTTAGCAGGTCAAGATTGCATTGCTGAAGGAGGTCTGGGAAACTCCTGGAGGCCGACGGCCCTGAGGCATGCTTTGTTGTAGGTTTATCAAGGGAAAAGGGGGGTTGAGAGTGGAAGGGATGCTGGCTGTGTGCCCAACAGTGATGGTTGCAGGCAGTGCGGAACCAGAAATTTGCCACATGGGGGGCTGAGTTACTATCTTTAGTAATAAATCTTGACTACATAAGTACATAGACAAAATATTTATTTAGATAAAACTGATAAAAATTACCTCGAACATAAATTTTCATTGCCTCCAACATACAAAAACAATCTATTTATAAAATATAATAATCAAAATTTAAAAGCATGATATAATTCAGTAGTATATTTATTAGATGTCTAAGGTCATAAATAATAAATTAGTTGACCATGTCTTTCATATAAAACAATTAAGGACCAGTGATAGCCATTTTTGGTCATTGCTTGATTATTTGATCACTGTACAATATTACTAAAACATAAGAAGAATATCAAATACACAAAAAATAGAACAAATTTACCTTTTCAATGAAGGACATGCACCAAAATATGATATGGCACTATTTAATGAATGGTGTCATACCGAAATATGGTGATGTCAATGTATTTTAAGTTCTTGAGATAATAATTGCTATGAAAGAAACTTCTGAAAGAAAGAAGGAAAATCTTTATTGAATTTGTATAAACATCAAATGATGGAGAAGGAAAGTTAAGGAATGAAAAGTGAAGAATATTGAAGACAAAAGATCTGTCCATCTATTTTTTGGTTTTTTATATAAAAGTTGGAGAAAAGAGGACAAAAGAAAAAAATAATATATTTTTATTAACTTTACTTTTACATGTTATCCTTATTTTACTCTCTACATTTGATTAAAGTTATATATTCAAGATGGATTTCCCTACCTTCTCTTCTCTTTCTTAACCCACATTCAAAATATTTTTCCTCCTTTTTTACCTTATGTCAAGGATAAAAATTTATTTGATATGATATTTTTTCTTTTGCTTTTAGATATGAACACTGAATTATCTTCTTAATTTCTTATAAAGTTATAATTGATGGTATTTGGATTTAATTTCAAATATTTAGATACTAAAACTAAGAGTGTGTGAAATACCATGTAGTAATAAATATTATTTTGGTTCATTTTTATATATAAACATAGATATTTTCTTATTTATAGAGTGACTAGTAAAAAACTTAAAAACTATTTAAATAAAAGGTGATTAGTTGTCCAAATACGATCATTACTTTTTTCATTTGTGTCTAGTTATAACTTAGTGTACTAACTCACATTATTGTTAATTATATTTTTAAACTATAAATTCAATAGTAGCGCACTACATTCTAATCAAAACATCAACATGTTGTATGATATCTTTTTTATAAACTCATTTTTAATATTAATTTTCTATATCGAATAGGTATGTGCTCCTAGTTCCTATAAAGTTTCACTTGCAAATATAAGAAATAAACTGATATATTTTGACACAAATTAATACAAAATTATAAAGTAAAATTTGATACAAACGTAAAACCTTTTAACCTCATAATGGTAATAGTAATTTATGTCATATGTATTAGGATTAAAAATTTTATTATTTGTGAGAGGATAAAAGACATGATCCTCATATATATATAATTCAATCTTTGTCTATCTTATACAAAGAAGAGTGATATGGTTAGTTTAACTCATAAGATTAAAAGTCGCATTTTTTAATCTTATAATAAAATATTTTCATAATATTTTTTGCACATGGTATCATAGTAAGAATAAAATTATTTTTTTGGAGGGGGGCTTGAACCTGGGCAGCCCCCCTCTGGTTCCGCCCCTGAACTAATCTATCTACTTTTACTTTATATAGTAAAAAAGTTCATAACCAGTTAACCATCGTGGGGGTAAAGAGAAAGGAAAGTGTTGGGGGCTTATTTTGTTTTGTTTTGTTTTTTTGTTTTCACACAATGTTGCCCGTTTGGATCAGTCGCGCACTTTCCACGCTTTTGGGGGAAAGAAAAGTGCGGTTGACACCAGTTGTGAGGATCTGATCAAGAAATGCGGCAAGGGGGAGAAGAATTGGGAAAAGGAAAAAGGAAGAACATGGAGATGGCAATTGAGAAAGAGAGTAACATCTTTAGACCAATGTGATGATGATGATGGTTATGGACGTGCAGGGGTACCACTACCACTCCTGCCTCTCACAATAACAAGAGACGTCGGACTCCAAGCATGCTTGCTCCCGCAACCATGCTCCCGCTCTGCCTTTGCCTTTGGGCTCCAATACTCATCGCCAGTGGGTGCTTACCCATAGCCATTCATGCCCGCACGGACTCCAAAGACGGTGATCCGTGATTCTTATATGTTTTCTGGAGAAGTTTCTTTACATTTAATTCTAGAAATTTACTTACAACTTATAATCCAAAATAATTAATCCCTACTTGCAGTTTCTGCTCTCAACATCGTGTATAGTAGCATGAATTCTCCCTCCAAGCTGACAGACTGGCAATCCAGTGGGGGTGATCCCTGTGAGGATAGATGGAAGGGTATCACTTGCTCTGATTCCTCGGTCACGGAAATGTATTTTTTCTTCATTTCCAACTTCCTACACTACCACACAGTGGCAGATCTAGAAATCTACTACAGGGGGGGGGGGGCTGGATTAGTATGAGTAATGACAAATATTGACTACACATATAGATGGAAAAAGCAATACTTATTTAGATTTTTTTTTGAAAAAATATACTTAACCTAATGTCTCATTATCTCTAACATATAAAATAAACTATTTGTAAAAATAAAAATCTAACATAAATGACATGATATAATTACTATATCAAAGTAATAAATTTGTTTAAATGTGTATGGTCATAAATAATACATTATTTGATCATATCTTTCAGATTCGCCGACTAGATGATCAACAATATATTCATAATTTACAATCATTTGATCAGTATAATGTGTATAAAAATAGTAACACATAAGAAAAGTACCAATTATATTAAAAATGAGAACAAACTCACCTTTTAAGTAAAGGACAAACATTAAAATATAATATGAAACTATTTAGTAGACGGTGTCACATTACCTAATACATTATACGTATATCCTTTATAGTATAAGATTTGAATGGTACAATTTTTTTTGGATCTTCCAGCATCAATTTTATTTAAGATCTTAACACAATGATCTATATGAAGGAAACTTAAAAAGAAAGGAAGGAAACTTGAGAAAGAAAGGAATGGAAACATTTCGTGTAGTTGTATAAACAACATATGATGGAGAAGGAAATTAAGGAATGAAAAGTGAAGAGATTGAAGAGAAAAGATCCATACATATATTTCTAATTATTATTTAAAAGTTGAATAAGAGAGGATATGAAAAAAACACTTATATATTTTTATTGACTTTCAATTTACATGTCATCCTTCTCTCTCCATTTGATTAAAATTATATCTACAAAATGGCTTTTCCTACCTTTTCTTCTCCTTCTTACCCCATATTTTTACATGTTTTCCCTATCTTCTTTTACGTTATGCCAATTCAATCATTTTCTTTTCTTTTATAGATAGAAATCTTGCCATTATCTTCTCTAGTTCTTATAATTTTTTAATTATTATTATGTAGATTAAAGTGATAATATCTAAATGTTATATATGTGAAATACCATGTAGCAATAATATTATTTAGATCTATTTCTGTATAGTAATATGGATCTTTTCTTAATTTAAGAGTGATTGTCTAATAAAAGTTTGAAAGGAAAATATTTAAACAAAAGGTGGTTAGTTGTGCATGTATGGTTATCATTTTTCTGCTAGTGTATAATTATAATTGAGTAAACTTAAGTTTATAGCTAATAATGTTTATCAATTAATGAGTCAATTATATTGCATTAGATTCCAATTAATACGTCAACATGACGCATGTTATATTTTTATAAACTTCATATTATATAATTAATTTCCATATTTAAGGGTACTTGACCCCCAATTTTTATAGAGCTCTGCTTTCAAATATGGTAGGCAAGACAATTTGTGTAAGTTTTAACACAATTAATATGAAATTATTAAGCAAATTTTAATAGAGAGGAACCAAAGGTATAATTTCTTAAGCCTATAATTGACGTATATTAGGACTGTAAATTTTACGATTTGTGAAGGGATAAGTACATGATCCATAAATATATTAAATTTACTCAAAATATTGCATAAAAGGAAGGATGCTAGAATTGATTGAAATCATAAGATTAACAGTTACATTTTGTGTGGTGTAATAAAGTATTTTTACAAATACAAATTTGCACATGATACGTATCATAGTAATAACAATTTTTTTTGAGGGGGGGCTTCAGCCTGGGTAGCCCCCCCCTTTGGTTCCGCCCCTGGTTGCAGGTCTATGTCGAGGTTCCTTATGTTAGGGTTTAAAGACAAGGGGAAGCGTGTCGGCGCATGGGGCTGCTGCCGGCTGTAGCCGTTGTTGACAGAGTTTGCCTAGTTGTTGTAGCTAGTGGGTGCTAGCAGAGAGAGGTGGGCAAGAAGGTGAAGCAGCATACATTTGAGATCAACACTGATTGTTGGATGCCATGGTGGAGCATTGTTGGTGTTCATTGCCGTTAGTGTGCTAAGCATCATGCGGCTGGTCCAGGCGAGATAATGAGATGAGGATGGCTAGGGTTGGGGGTTGTGTCTTGTTGAGGGAAGAGGATAAGGCGAAAGAAATATAAAAGGGAAACATGTTTAGGAAAGGGAGAAGAAGCGAGGAGGAAGAGGAGATGAGATGGGGGAAAATGACCGTAGGTTATGGCCACGTATGCCGTCCACGGAAGGAGGAGATGCAATCATTGCCTAGAGGAAGGATGTGTTACAAGATATACATTTTATTAATTATATCAATGAATACCTCTCTTTTCTGCTTATTTAATTGGAAGAGAAATTAAGTTCCAATTGACATGAAAATAGAGGAGTAGACTAGTTTAAGTGTGAGGGGTTCAATTTTGAAATCAAATATTTATTTAAAAATGTTTGGTATTTTATTTTATTACTTGGAAGTTATGTACTCAAATAATGAATTTAATGTATTTCTTAATTAATTGTATCCATTATTTTGCATTTAACCTTATATAAAAGGTGATATATTTGAATATTATATTTTCTTGGCTCCAGTAACTCTTAATTAAACTTGTTTATGGGAAAAATCAATTTGATGTTAACTCAATTACAATTGGGATGAAATGTTGAGCTAAGTATCTAGTTCTGGGTATGTTACACCCATGATTACAAGTTTATATGAATTATCAACCAAAAATGATATAAAAATGATTCAAAGATGGAGTTTCTAAAGAACCTCTAAGACACGATGGCGAGCGAAGGGGAAGGGGAGGTTCTGTCCGCACTTCAAGTGGGAACCATGGGTGCAGGGGAAGAGGATGGAAGGGTGATACTTATGAGTTTCCTTCTGATGCCGCCAAGCATTCACATAGTTTGGGTTCTACACAATGTAATCAACAAGGCAGCTGTACAGTTTGAAATGTAACTGCTATGGGTAGTTTGTCTACAACCCCTCAAGAAGAAAATGCATAAAAGTGGATGATCAACATAACAATCAACCTTTGCCTAGTGAAGTTGGGATTCATTTACAGTATAGTGGTTTACGACACTCAAATGATCATATTTATACTTATTAATGGGAAATTGTTGTTCAATCTACATCTAATGGAGTCTGCATTCACGATTCTCTGTATAGGAAAATGCATCATCAATCATATAGTTCTTCATCTAAAACAATGTTGATAGTTACAAAACACACCATGCCATTTTGTGACAAAACTGTCAACTTTGGATTGCAAAATCCTAATTCATTTGTTGATATGGATACACCTAAAGAAGTTAACCCATATGATGTATCTTTGGTTAATCAATGTGGTTTTGATGAAGTATACATTGCTCCTGAAGCATATCAGATCCTTCCCAAGCCTTTATGATTTGTTTTTATTATGAAAATGATTGGCAAAAGTATTATTTATCTTACTCTTAGAGATAATATCCATCTACTATGGAATTTCTAGATGGAAGATGTATGAGTTAACTACGAATCACTATGTGACTCAACTTACTTGTGAAACAAATTATGTTAATGCATGAACAAGGGGTCTTTGGTCTATCTTTGGGAGTAGTTTGGTATATACTCAATGATCTTGTGATTTCATCTCTAAGAATGGACTCCCTTTCCATATAGTCTCTTGGGCAAGAGTTTTGGATTTACCTATTCATTTATATAATCATGTTTTATTCAATTGAATTGGTGAAGTCCTTGGGAGGCTTGTGAAGGTAGATGAACATACTAGTAACTGCTCGAGAATCAAATTTGCAAGATTAGACATTAAGGTAAATACTTCAAAACCTATTAAGATGACAATTATTATCAATGCATCTATATATAAAGTTGAGTATGAATCTATACCATCGATTTATGTCATATGTGGTGTTATGGGTTATTCTTGTGAAGATTGTTTTATATAGAATAAAAAACTAGATAATATTGACAAACTTGTTCCTTCTAATGAGGCTAGTGTTACACAAATTCTACAAGAGGAGAAATGGCATGTTTAATATGGTCGTAATACCCATTCCACAAGGAATGCTCAAAAGAACACTAAATTGATACCAAAAGTAACAAATATTGCTTTAAGGGATAACAAATATGCTGCCTTATAAATATAGGAAGTAAATGAGTTTGATATACATGATATGGAGTGTATTAATTGTGCATGTTCATGAATAACCACCACCACAGAAACCCATACCTAAAGTATAACAAAGAAATGGAAGGATGCTCAGACTGCTGTACAACTTTAGTTGGTATTATTCAGGAAAATTTAGTGATCCACGAAGAAACTACTACTCAATCCACTACTTCCTCAAATACGCTTCAAACTACTGTCCCTATGGCTGACCATGTTGCTAACCTGATGTCCATAAATGTCAATTATTCTTTAGTTGATCCTTTGATGGATGAAGTTATCTAGAATGGTTTTGTGGTAGACGTAAAGTATAATCTTGATATTCCTCAATCCCTAGATGATCCTCCTAAACTACAACCTCCTTCTTTCTTTGGTAAGATAGACTGGGAGATAAGAAGTTCAAGTGGTAAAATGAAGTGACCACCATATCAAACTCAAAGCCAAACTAAAAAAATGGGTTGAGGATATTGCTAAGCAAGAGAAGAATAACATTTCCACAAGTTAATCTACGAATAATATCATATGTTGGAATGTTTGTGGTATTGATCATGATAATATAATAAACAGTGCCAAGGAATTAATTTCTTGTTATCATCCTCCTTTATTTTCCATTCTTGAACCTTGAATATATGCCACTAGGGATGACGAAGTTATACGTGTTGACTCAAGGTCAATTAGGTCAATGTTGACTCACGTCTAAATTGATTAAACCCGTGTTTTGATGATGACTAACCATTCCACATATTGGTGTCTAATGTCTCTACTTGAGTGATTTCAGATTAGGTATAGACACACTCCAAATGCCCTAACTTACGCATATCAAATTGGAGAAAAGACAAGTCAAAGTTAATACAAGTGCACATTTTTGTAAAATGATGTAAATCCATTAGAATCATGTTGTAAATCACTTGTAATGATTGTATGACTTGTAATTAAGCTTAGAAAAAAATAGGAGAACTTAGATCGAATGTTTAAGCACTCAAAAGCCATTTTCCAAAATTCACATCAGGTTGTTCATCGGTCAATTTCTGTGAGTTGCAAACTCGACCGATCCTGATTGGATCTTGAAAATGACTTTTGATCGGTCGAGTTTACACTTCACAGAACTCGACTAATGGAGTAGCTGACCAATTCAATTTTCATCGGTCGGTCGAGTTTCCCCAGGACAAACTCGACCGATGGTATGAATATCGGCTTTGTCTTTTACTCTATCGGTCGAGTTACCCTTATCAAAACTCGACCGATTGCACTGTACGAAAAAGTGCAAAAAAGTGCTTCTAGCCGTTGTGGAGTTGCAACAAGTGAAATTATATCCGTTACAAGCCACAAAATGGCTAGTTTTCATTCTCAAGTGTTCCCAAAGGCTAAGAGGCATCCCCAGCTATAAATAGGACCCCTTGTGTGGCGACCGAATCGATAAATCACGATGTAAACTCAGTGGAAGCGATTGATTAGCAGTGGAATTATCAAAATCACTAAAAATTTAAAATTTTTGGAAAGAGATCTTTAAACCATAAAACTCTTTATAAGAAAACAAGATGAACTGTTTACAACATGGTTTGACATTACATCTCTGTGAATTCACATCTTGAGTGATTTCATACATCTATTACCCTATTACCTGTATAGGCAAGATACAAAAAAAAAATCTCGAGGCATTAAGCCAAAAACCTCAGATCTACTGACTCCTAGGACCTGAGAGTACAGAGACGACACATAGGACCTACTATCTACAAGTCTTGACAGTCAGTATCTCCACCTGAGATTCACTGCTGCCCCTGGTGTTGTTGCTGCTGCTGTTGCTCATCCCTAGATGGATTCCTTCGTCCTCGGCGTCTACCTAAAAAGTTGATTCCCACGGGGGTGAGACAATTTGAATAATTGTCCCAGCAAGAGTTATAACTCTCCGCCAGAAGCTTTGTTATTGCAATAAGGAATAACAATTAGCAATATAATTATTAACATTTAACAACATGTTTAATGTCAAGTAAAGCAACATTTCAATTATAACTTAATTGGATATCAAAGCATATCTCATTAAAGAATATGAAGAACATGTATACTAGTTATTTAACTAGAACATTATAAACAATGTAACATCAATCATTTTTTCTCGTAGTTCAACCTAAGCAATTATGCTACACGGCTGATTATGTTTTCCAAACATTATTATGCCCTGCAGAGATGAGGTATACCGCTCATACTCCAACCGACCATTACGAAATCACGTCGGTACCATACATAGGTCATCAAAAGAGCTGGATTCTTATGACCTCATCTTCCTCAGTCAGTAAGAGGATTTACTTGCAGGACATCTTGTGTCTCTGCTATGATAGCTATCCAGGGTATTCTGGAACTTCGCTATAGAGTCACAGTGGCGTTCTGTACTCTCTTCGTCATCGACGGATCTCTTGTTTATCTCTCATCAATGCGGCATTGTTGATTCCCTCGGGAGATTGGTGGTACATCATCCCGACATAGACATGTAATGAAGGATTGATAGGTTAAAGATACATCCTACATCAATTCCTACATTAGGACATAAGGATATTCACGTCCATAATCCCCCATATACTCAAAAGTATATGATCCAGGAGTTCCCTTAGGAAAACCTGTTTCACCATCATTTGGTCTCTGACAATGATGGATCTATGGTCATGGCCCTACATGATATGATCATAATTGATTATTTAAGTACATTTTAGCATTGTTTTAGCATCAAGCATGTTTTCAAACATAAACAATTAAAACATCTGCTATAGAAGAAGAATACTAAATGTATCTAGTTTATTTCACATCAGTTATCATTTCTTAACCATCTCATCATTATGGTTCAAGAACAGGGATGTTCAAACCCTTAAATCATCATAAGTCATCTAATAGCATGACCTTAATTGTAACAATGTAAATATTACTCAAGGCTCTTACAGCCCATCATTCTCATTTGTTACCTCTTAAAATAGGCAACATAGTGTATCTTTATTCATAAAGCTTATAACATGCTTTCAATGAACAAAACATCATAACTCTTACCTGGCCATAATTACCTCTTGCTAACAACCTGCATGATTAATATAATTGAAGACATGCATATATAAAAATATCAGTACAATACCAATTCTTTTCAATTTATTCATAGAACACCACGGCCGTGCTACCTTGCACGGTCGTGCAAAGGGAAGCTACCACGGCCGTGCTCCATAGCATGGTCGTGCTATCAACATCATACCATGACCATGTTACATCACCATGGTTGATTTCTAGGGTTAGGGTTTATTCAACTCAATTAGGGTTATTAAACCCCTTTGACTTGTAAGGTATAAGGATTCCTCATATTATAATTCATTCAAAGGGTTTCCTACTTAAAAGCATAACCCAAACTTAGGGTTAAAGTACCCTACCTTTCATTAATTAGGGTTTCCTATTCACATTATCAGTTCAACCCTAATATAATACCCCACTACCATTGGGAGCATTCAAAGATGTTATAAGTGTTTGATTTCAGTTATTGTACTCATCATGTATCATTAATGATCATCACTTCTAAGTATTAGCCCATTCCTCATATGATGCATATATCATATATTAGAATTATCCAATTATCTGTAATGATATAGGTTTAAACATTGTTGATATAGGATAAATCATCATCAACTATTCTAGGTATCTTCATATTCAAGATGTTATCTACATCATGCTTTAGTATACATCATTTCTAAGAGTTTGATGCCCATTATTATTATAAGGTGTAAAATCTATTACTCATTCATAGGGATGTTTGGATCTAGGCATGTTACCTCTTAAATCCTTATTTATTGAAATTACCACATTTATCATTCACAGGGTTCACTAACCCTATTCTATATGTTTATGACATAATCATCTTATTTAATTGATTTAGCTAGACCTCACCTTATTGTACTATCTAGTAAACCATCTCAAGGTTTTCATGATTAATAAGCCATAATTTAAGCTTGCTATTCATCTTAATAAGGGTTTCCCATAACATCACCTCCAATTAGGGTTTCTATTCATATCACATCTCCCCTAGACTAGGTTTATGATTAATATCCCACCATTAGGGACTACTATTTCACATCACAGTGAATTGAGGTCTTACCATCATTATTTATGAAGATTACTTCCATTAACACCTTCAAATTAAGTTAAGATTCATAAACTCCATAATTAGGGTTTCCATGATCTCCTTATGAAGGATCATACCCTATTGGTATGTATTGGTACATTTTAAAGGTATCTTATTTGATTGTCATTGATATTAGGAGTCTTCTCTCTCCTTTTACTAATAGATGATGTTTACATCACTCTTGATTAGGTTAAGTCAACTCAACTTTGACTGACATAAGTCAATTCATCACCATTAAGGTCATTAGGGTTTACCTGATCGAGGGTACTAGTCACACTAACCCACTAAGGGTACTTTTGTAATCTTCACCATTGACCCTAACATACATTAGTTTAATAATTACTTAACCCCTTAATGAATTTAGGTGTCTTCAGGGTTTAGGTTAAACAACCATTGAACCATCTAAGTCTTTAAAGCATTAAGCATTCTTGACCTTAAAAGATCCCAAACGGTTTTACACTTTCAACCTCCAAACGGTTTTGAAACCGCATGAATCCAAATGGTTTTGAGACCGTTTGGTTCCAAACGGTCTTGAGACCGGTTGGACTCAAACGGTCTTGAGACCGTTTGGTCCAAACCTCCTCAAAACCGCATGGACCAAGGATGGTCTCAACTACACCAATCGGTTTAGGGTTCTCAATATTGATTCCTTCAATCATTGAATTCATGAAACCAATCATCAATTGGACCTATCCTCATACTTCAATTGAGTTAAATAGTTCAACCTTAAACTGATTTGACCCTCAATTGACCCTCAACTATTCATCAATTAGGGTTTGATTCAAAAGAATTAGGGTTTGGGAATCGATGATCCTTCAATACTAATCAATGTAAGACTAGTTACTTTGAAACCATAGAACCATCATAAAAATTGGGTATTACCTGACCCCAAATGGTCTTGAGGTCGTTTGGATGACCTCCAAACGGTCTTGATACCGTTTGCCCATCATATCACCAAAATCCAAGTCAACCAATTAAGGTTTGGATCACTGGATTGATCACCAAATCAGCAATTGATTACACTTTAACTTAGTAACATTGGATCATCAATTGCTTAACCATACTCACCCCTAGACCTCCAAACGGTCTTGGGTGACCTCCAAACGGTCTTGAGACCGTTTGGATGAGCTCCAAATGGTCTTGAGACCGTTTGTCTCATCCAACCATTGGATTCTAGTGAAATTCTATCAAGGATTGGTCTATCGAGTTGATCAACAAATCAACACTTAATTGTAATATGATTTGGTACCTTTGGACCTTCAATTGGTCAACTATACTTAACCCCAGACCTCAAAACGGTCTTGGGTGATCCCCAAACGGTCTTGAAATCGTTTGGGTGATCCCCAAACGGTTTTGAAATTGTTTGGGCCAATCAACCCAAAACATCATCTCATTCACTTGCAAAATCAGCATTTAGCCGATTAGGGTTCATGCCACATCTTTGGATCTTCAAACACATATCCATACTTCACCCTAGACCTCCAAACGGTCTTGGGTGACCCCCAAACTGTCTTGAGACCGTTTGGGTGATCCCCAAACGGTTTTGAAACCGTTTGGGCTAATCAACCCAAAATCTCAAATTAACTCATTGGAATTTCAGCACTAATTTCAATTAGGGTTTGCCCAATTGATTAGATTTCAAATCATGATTCCTTGAGAATTAACCACTAAAATTTGGTGAGTTATTAACCAACATAATTAGGAACAGTAATCTCAAACGGTCAACGCTTGGTCAACGCACTCAAATGGTTTTGAAACCGTTTTCCCAAAAAGTTCAAGTTAATCAGGTTGAAAATCAGCACTTAATCCATTTAAGTTTATCTAATTGATTAGCCTTCAACTCTCGATTCCTTGGGAGTTAACCCATCAAATTTTGAGGGTTATCAACCAACATAATTATGAACAGGAATCCCAAACGGTCAACCCTGGGTCAACTCAACCAAATGGTCTTGGAGACCGTTTGCTCCAACCGACCTTGTGAAACCGTTTGACCCTCAAACGGTTTTGCAAACCGTTTGGCCAAGAGTGCAAGACCGTTTGCTAAAGTAACATCGGTATTCATGCTCCCTTCTTATACCTACAGATCCAGGTCTGTTCTTCATGGTTTTAGTTGCAAGAAAGCAAGGAAGGATGGGGGAAAGAAGAACAAACTACTTTTGCAAGAAAGAAAGATGCATAACAAAGTTTAAGGGTTTAGAGTTATAAAACCCGCCTTAGAACCAGCTCTAGAGCTCCAAGCTTCGAATCTTTAATGGTGGCTTGACCTCCACAGGTCGTCCAAGGTTTCTTCTTCAAGAATTGGTTGGAAAGGATGGCTAGAAAGAAGAACTTAGTAAGAAAAACTAGCAAACCAACCTTGTATCATGATTTCCTCCATGAATCCGAGCTAGAAGATAACCAAAGCTTACCCAAAACTACTTGGCCGTTATCCCCTGCTCCTGAGCTCCTTCCTTAGTCAGCCACAGAAATAGATAAGTGAAGAGAGAAAGGGAAACGATCCTTTGGTTGTAAAAGAAAGGTGTATATATACTTTGGGCATGTTTTCAAGATAAGGACAATCTTTTCTTCTATTTCTCATATGGGTCATTCTCTCCTTCTTGGCCATGCCCCTACTTCCTATTCTTAAGCAAAACTAATTTCTTAACCAAAGTCTAGTGAAAAGGAAGCCAAACATCCTACTAAGTTGCACACATATAAAAGGGTCATTATGCTTACAACTTGGTTATTTAGTTACAAGGGTTATCCTTCTTATTTGTTTATTCAAATGAAGCGTCCCCTTTATCATTTTTACTCTAATTGATGCCAAGAGTCATAAAAGATATTCTAGAAGGTATATTTTACATGTTGCACCCCATGTTTTGGGTAAATTGCACTTTACACCAAAACTAGGGTTTAAAGCACAAGGATTGCTCCACAAGCTGCCTTTTGGTGCTGAAGCTTGGAGAATCCATAACACTTCATCATATTCATTCTTATGATGTCTTATCATCAGAGGAACATCTAAACATGTGAAATTTGCAAGTTAACCCCTCTAATTGGGTAATTTGCACATAAGTCCACTTCTAACAAAATAATATTACAATATTGTTTAAAAGGACAGAAAGGGAAATATATGTTCCTCAGAAGCTTTAATTACATTATCAATAGATAACCACAAGCATTTAATCACATGATTAAGCAAAACACCTGGGGTTAGTTCATAACCCAGGTCAGGGATGTTACACCTTGGGCTTCATTCCAAGGTTGAGCATTCAACACAAACTCTATGTGAGGTTCCTATCCTATAGTTGAGTGCTTCCTACAGCCTCCTCTCTCTCTCTAAGCTTAATCACTTTCTACATCCATTAGAGTGAGTAGGAGATTTGTAAGAGAGCTTGTCCTACATGTATATCTTGTGAGGCTCTCACTTCCACCACCTCCCTATCTCTCATTTCAACCATGAAGATGAAGGTTCTCTCTCTTAGCTAAGAGAGGTGAAGAAGAACAAGGGAAGGCATCCCTTGGTGAAGATCAAGGCTGAAGACTTGGAGCTAGAGTGGGTAAGCCCTTGGTGAAGGCAGAAGGCTCCTTGCTCAAGTGGGTAGGTCCTTGGTGGAAGCTTCTCCGAGTGAAGGTGAATTCAAAGGCGGAAGATCCAAGAAGAGTGGGTAATTCGTGCAAGGCTGAAGACTTATGCAAGAGTAGGTAAGTCCTTGGAAGAAGGCGGAAGACTCTTGCAAAGTGGATAAGTCCTTGGTAAGGTTGAAGACTCTTTGTATTGGATAGGTAAGTCCTTTGGTTGGTCATGTATTGTAAGTCTTATGGATGAATATAAGAATGCAATGGTTAGGAAATCCTAGAGGCTGACCTCTCTAGGTAAGTGGAATGACATACTTCTAGTTTGAAGTGTGGAAACACTCTAAATAGCTTGTCTACTTGGGTTTTCTCAATCTCTCTCATCCCTTACTATGTATATTTTAGTTGCACACAAATTTCCTATTTAGAAACCTTATCTTGATATATCTTGAAGGTCTAATGAATTTTGTTTAAGTGCATTCAGATCTATTCACCCCCTCTAGAGCATCTAATCACCCATCTAGGATCCAACAATACGTAGACTGGATACTCGACTTCTCATAGAGTGGAGGCTCAAGGATTTTCTGGGGGCATTTGGCTCTTATGGCAATCACATATTTGTAGTGTTCAACTTATTGAAAGTCATCAACAATTTATTCGTTGTTGTTTGGATGAGAAGTACTACCTTACCTTTGTATAGGTGCATCCCAATCCAATCATTAGAAGAACCTTTTGGAAACATTTACCACGAGTACACCTACAAATCGACAGACCCTGGGCAGTTATGGGTGACTTAAATTCAATGTTATTGACGTTTGAAAAATAAGGTGGAGGGAGATTTAGTATCAATGATGCATCCATGTTCCAAAGCTCTATTCTGGAGGCTGATCTAGCTGATACATGATGTTCTGGGTTTCCTTTTACTTATAAGAAGGATTCTCTTCACAAAAGATTAGATAGAGTTCTTACCAATTCTCTATGGCTTCAATCTAACTACGAGGGCTCTATTAGACATTTAACTAGAACCAGTTCTAATCATAATCCCCTCTTTCTAAGCATACAAGATGCCATACTTTTCAACATGTGCTTTGTGTAAAGACTTCTTGGAATCGTAATGAATCCTTTCGGGCATTTATATGGAATATCTGGCTCATCATTGTGAATTTTTCTTATCTATGGATATTTTCAAACCTCTTATTATCAACTGGGAAAGAACAGAACTCAGAAGAACACAACAAGCTAAACATCTTATTCTCAAAGAACTGAAAGAGTTGCAATCTTTACTGGCTTAGTCTTTTTCGGCTAAAATAGATAACTACTATACTAAACTGTAGAACAAATATCAATCTATTCTTATTGATGAAGCTATCAATGTTAGACATAAATCACACATTACTTGGTTGAAAGAAGGCGATCGAAAATTCTTCTTTATATCATGCTTTCTTAAAATCTAGAATGTTGCAAAATAAAATTACTCAATTAGAAAATTCTAAAGATATTTGGATTTTTGACTCGAATGCTTTGAAAACAATGATTTTAAATCATTTCAAGAAAATGTTCCATACATCTTTTAACATATCACAAGAACAAATGAATTATTTACCTGCTTCTTTTGAGCCTATCTCAACATCAGGTTTTTTGAATATGAAATTGATACCTACTAAATATGAGGTCTTCAACACTCCCCAGAAAATGGGTTGGAACAAGGCCCCAGGCCCTAATGGTATAACTGTAGAGTTTATTCTCCACCATTGGGGTACAATAGGACACTCAATGGTTTCTAATGTCTGATTTGCTTTACTGGGTTTTCCTCTATCAAGTCAAACATGTAATGCTCATGTCATTTTCATTACAAAATGTGCCAATATAACCAAGTGTAGCCAACTGCATCTTATTTTCTTGAATAATGTTGGATTAAACTAGCTTAAAAATAATTATGAAACGTTTAAAACCTTACATGCCCAAGTGGATAAATTCTGCTCAAAGTGCTTTTGTGTCAGGATGAAGCATCTCAAATAATATTTCTTTGGTGCAAGAACTTTTTCATAATATGAGATGCCTACACTCCGCACTAATTATGGCAATCAAGATAGACCTTTCGAAATCTTATGATAGAATGTCTTGGTATATTGTCCTATGTACTATTAAACATGTTGGTCTTCCTCCTTTGATTATAAATTATATTATGAATTCTCTGTCCGGTGGCCATATTAGTCTTCTATGGAATGAAGAAAAACTTCCTACCTTCAAAGCAAATGGGGGTCTAAGACAAGGCAATCCTTTACCACCTTATTTATTCATGCTATGCTTAACTCATTTGAGTCAACTAATTAATGAAACTGTTAACATAGGTTCTTAGAGACAGATTGCTCTTTCACAACAAGGTCCAAGAAAATCACATGTTGCATTTGTAGATGATCTTATTCTCTTTTCTAGCACTACTATTCTGAATATGGAAGCCATCATGCATATATTTTAGGTATTTGAATTTTCTTCAGGCCAAGCCATAGCACCTAAAAAGAATGTGATCTTCTTCTCATAGTCTGTTAACACAGTAGTATGCAACTATGTTTGCTCCTATGAACATGACACAAGTGACTGGCCTTGGTCGTTATCTTATTGTCCCTATACTACATGAGATAATGAAGGATAGATGTGGAGAAGTCATTCAAAAAGTCCAAAATCGGATTACCAGTTGGGATGCACATACCCTAAGCTTCTTTGGATGTGTTTGTCTAGTGAAGTCTATACTGAGTGCTATCCCAACCTTTACTATGAAAACTAGTGTTTTACTTATCAATTTATGAGATAAACTGGATAAACTTATTAGACATTTCTTATGGAGAAGAGGCCCTTCTCAAAAACTGTATATTTGATTTCATGGAAACATATTACTATGACCAAGGAGGATGGAGGTTTAGGGATTCTAAGTATGCATTACTAGAATCAAGCATTACTGATGAAAGCATGTTGTAAGCTTCTTATAATGTAGATATGCTATGGGTTGGGAGCCTTATTCATAATATATAAGTCTTATAAACCTACTGTAGGACATTATTATATTTCTTTGCGGTGGGCTATATCATCACTTAGTTCATTAGGTAAGTTTTATAACACATTTTCTATCTCCAATGGACATTTTGTTTCTGCATGGCATGATCCATGGATCCCTGGTCAGGGATTGTTGAATAATAAAGTTTTATGTCCTATTCCTAACAATCTACTTGGCCTAAATATTAGATCCATTACAATGGACAATCAAGTCTACGATGATGGGTTCCTAAGGCTTTTTCTTCTTGTTAATATTGTCGATCAAATTTAAAGTTTGCCAGTTGCAATACATGACTATTCAATTAATTCATGTTACTAGAATCCTGACTCGTCTGACAGCATGGAAAGCTCTTTTACATATAAGTTGTTAACTAAAGATGTGGTTTCCAAGAAAATTGGACCATGAAGTACTGTTTGGAAACTCAAATTACCATCTAAATTTCTTCATTTCATCTAGTCAGACACTCATCATGCCTTAATGACAAATTACAGACAATATCAATGACACTCACTGATTATGGTTCATGTCCCCATTGTAACTATCATAGTGAATATGGTTTGCATGGTCTTAGGGATTGTTCAAATGCAAAAGACATTTGGAAGCATATTCGCATTGATATACACCATCCACCATTTTTAGAATTTTAATGAAGGACAATTATGAGGGACAAAATTGCCTAGAAAACATTGACCATTTGTGAGGGTATGACCCTCATCAATTATTCCATGGCCCTCAATCGATTTTTTAATAGGATTCTGACACTTTTACATCCAAGTATCCCTAAAAAATAGAAATGACCATCAATTATCCCTCAGAATTATGCAAAATTCGTTCCCTCCATTGCTTCCCTCTAAAATCAAAATAAAGATCATATTTTTTTAGTGGCCAACACCATGAGACCCTTTTACTTACATTCACTCACTTCTTGCACCCTTTCCACTCAAAATCCCTATCTGGGGTCAAAGTTACAAGCAACAATTTATATCATCTCTGACTTATTGCTATCTCGCGGTCAAGGACGCATTGCCCAATCATTATGTCAAGGTACTGATATTCCCGTCATCTCCCATTTACGTCACTAGGATCCCATAGAAAAAGAGGAGGGGAAACACTTTCTTAATGCCTACGTCCTATACTATAAGGCTGTGGGAGAGAAAATTGACATATAGATAATAAGATTTACGATACTACAAGAAGTAGTAAATGCATAAGAAAATCAATACGGACGAAGTGTTAGAAAGGAAATGGGTTCCTTCTACTTTTGTTTGGAATTTGTTACACAAAGAAAACAAATCAATTGCCAAAGTTGCAGGTAGAAAACATTGTGTGTTTCCTCCTTTTCTATAAAAACTTGTAGTTCTTTTATTTATATTCTAGTATATGATCAATAGCTTATTGTGTAAGAATCAAGTTGTCTCTAAAGCATGAGGAGAAACAAATATTGCAAGTACGGGAAGAATGGGACAAACTAAAAATGTATAGTAGCCTCACACACTTAAATAATTAGGATAAAGAGATAGAATAGTAACAACTTTAGGGCTATGGATTTAGACTCACAACAAATATACAAATATCATTATTGTGAAAATATTGAGAGAAGTAAAGGATGGAATCTGCACCTTGTTGGGCTATGAAAAAAGCTTTGGATACAAAAGAACTATGGACTATAGATTACAAGGGTCATTGTGCAAATGAGGAGAGGCTTGATTTATATTATGTATCTTCTAGGCTCTTGAATTTCTTAGTAGTATATGGGGTGTATATTTCCACAACTTAAATTTGGTTTTTGCTATTGTTTTTAGATGTTGACAGAATCTGTAATAATAATGATTTTGTACTTATATACAGTCCACACCAGGCTGCATGTCAACCTTACTTAGAAGTTCTGGTTTCTAAAGGTGGTTGAAGGGATTCTAAAAATATCAAGATTTCAATTTTGCTCACATTATTTCAATTCTTTGTATTGATAACAATATGTTCTCTGCTGTAAAGGGACCTTGCCTAAAAAAGGACCTATCTTTATTGACGAAAGTGCAAGTTGGGGGGGAGGGGGAGTGGTGAAATTTCTTAAGTATGACCTTAAGGTTCTTGTTCATGGGAGTCTAGGTTCATAATAGAAAGATCATTTCGTTGGCCTTTGAATGTGGTGGTTGCAGATTGGTTACTTCGCCTAATCTTATTCAGTGAAGGTGAGTAGAGTTGGGGATTGGTCCCACAACTGAGTGGTACGAATGAAAAAGAAAATACTAGGACAGTTGATCCTAAAAGGATCATACATTGGGCATTTGAATGTGGTGGCCGCAGATGTGTTACTTCACCTATCTTTTACAATAAAGGTGAGTAGAGACCTAGCATTGGTCCCAAAACTAAGTGATCATGACAAAGCAAATACTAGGATAGAATACATGTTTACACTAGACCAAAAATTAAAACCATCTCCATGTGAGCATGTTCATTTCTAGAAACATAATATTTCTTAACATGTGGATAACTGTACAAAGCTAAACAATGGATTCCATTCTGGCTTTATATCACCAGCCTCATTGTTCTTCATTTCTAGTGAGAAAAGAAACAACTCTTATTAACTCTTACTAGTTTATGTTTCCAAATTACTTCTCTAGTTGCACTCATCTATAGCTACTACCTCACTTTTCTAGACTGGTAATGAAGCAACTTTCATCCTATGACAAGCCCCTTGTTGTACTATGCTGCTCCAGGGTTATGGTTTACTTTTGAATGTTACTTGGAAGAAAATTTCAACCCTGGAGGTATAGGACTAGCTAATTTTAGGATCCAATTAAGGATCAATTGTACCATCTCATTTCATAATAATGACTTTGTTTTTCATTGTTTATTTGATGGAACTGAGGTTCAATTTAGTAGAAAACTGAATAACACACAAGGAGGCCAATTTGAGATTATCTATTGCCTCTAAAAATAGAGAACAAATAAAGCATACATGGTCAATAATATAAACAAGGTAGATATCTATGCGATTACATACTTTGATGCTTGTTATCTTGTATCCAGTCACATTCCTGCCCCTCTCCCATTGCCTGAATTTGTTAGTTCTATAGTAGATAGCATGTTACATAGACTGCTGCCTAGGTTATTGAGTTCTTGTGGCCAGTCAGTCAAGATACTTGCAGGGGCGATGCTTCAGACTTCCAAACTTCTACTGAGAGGGATTTTTTATGTCAATATTTTGGTTGTATCATTGTTTGCTCTCTCTTGCCAATTGTGAAGCAAATGGAGGTGGCAGACAGAGTGTCTCTTTAGTATGAAAAATGTTCTAGAGGTCTATATAGATCTAAAGATGGGTTGAGATACCTGAGAGTACGAGTGAAAAACCCATATAGTACCATGTAATTTTGGCCATAGTCAATCAATCATACCTTCCTAGAGAAAAATATTAGGGTATCATCCAATGGGTCATAGGGGACCAACAACTAAGTAAGCTAATAACATTCATTGGTCCTACATTATCTTAGTTCAATCAAGCTTACTATCTGTAGAATGTAGACGTCACTGTATCATAATTCATCATATGTGCAAAAGGGACCACAAGATACACAAATGTTCAACACGTGCAAATTTGTAACTGTCACCATTATCAACTAGGGTAGGTGCAATACTATTATCAGCTAGAGTAGTCGCTAACAGACTGAGCACTAGTCTAAGGGATGCAAATGATAACATGCCATCTCCAAGGGACACCATATTTTAGTTTATATTAGAAAGAGTTTTTGATAACAGCTAGAATATTGTGTACAAATAGCACAACTGTATCTATATAGATATGTACACAACATTTCTTCCACTAATGTTATCCCTATATATTAGTTTCAACACCTATCTAGTATCCCTTCAATACATCTTGTGACAGGTACAATATGACCTTATGTTAGGACATATGTGCACATATCCCACCCTAACTAATACTGATGTGTATAGATATGTGATAGCACTACACATGTTAATTTTTGATATCCTTATTGTTCATTAACATCCGTTATGCAATGCAAACAATAATGTTGTGCATTGTGTATGATGAATATCTGTACTTCTATTTAGAAGAATTACCTTTACACATTAAGGATTTTTATCTTAATGGTTCTTCACAACTAAGGTATGGATCTTCTATAACCTTATGTAAAAATTTTACTGTTCAAAACAATTACCATATTTATATAATTAATAAAACCCAATATTGGGTGTTACAAAGTTGTCTACCCTCGTTGACAATAAAATTTGTGCACTATTTAGAATGGGGTATAATCAGAATAGAATGAATTTGACTAAGTACACATGCCTCATCCCCGATTGCACTTAGGATAATAGAAGCTGCTTCTAATGTATCGACGCACTAAGTAAAAATAGCATATTTGAACACCCAATAAAATTAGTGTCTCATCACAAAGAGAAAGGTCTAAAATGCATGAAATCCGATGTATGTAATTTGAATACCAAAAAGGAGGGTTGTCACACGTGGTCGACACACTAGATATGGATTTGGATAAAATATTATGAAGAGGATGCATATTATAAATCTATCCAGAATTCTTATTTGGCTGCGTTCATCGTACTTTAGACACAAATGAATGTTTGGATTATATTTGTTTCTTCTTTATAATGATAGGATACATTTTCTTTCAAAGATGGATTTAGACCATTGATGCACCTTGGATTAGATCAAAATCGAATGCTCATGGTAACTTCATTTTTGTACTATGGTTTTTGTATTTACCAACCTTTCAAATTCTATTGATACAATAGTTTGTGTCATTTTTAGGGCCATAATATTCATGTAGCAAATCGTATGAGGGATAACATTGATGAGAGCATCACACCATTTGAAGGAATCTGAAGATATTATAGATCTTAGGAGTTTCAGACATGATATGTTGATTATTTATCAACATCAAGCTATATATTTTTTTCTTTAGTTCTATTAATGTTGACCACACAATGTATGGATAATATTTTGGTTCTATAATGAATATTGGTTTGTGGTGATTTGACATTCTTGTATGAAATTTAGTGAATGTTCTTATGATGTCATGTAAATATTATACAATTACTACTTGAGATTTAATTTTAAAAAAATTCATCTAAAAGTTGATATTTGGTGGAGTAACAATTACATTAAAACAAATTATTAGATAAATAAGTAAATCATATTTATTGGTCCCTCATAAATATAATATATTGATGAAGGTTTTCAATCCCTCAAAATATAGTGATGAACCAAATTGACCATCAAAAATTATATCGATGATGACCAAATAGCCCCTCAAAAATAATATTAATGAAGGCAATAACCCCTCAAAAATATATTTTTCAGGACCAACAAGTCCCTCAAAAATGTATTTATGAGAATTAAATAAGCCCTCAAATATGTATTTGTGGAGGCTAAATTGTCCCTCAGTATAACATTTTTGAGGGTCACTTAGTCCGTACAAATTGTATTTTTGAGGGTCAGTGTTATTTGTCACAAGGGTTCTCTTCACAGACCATTTGTGAGGGCCAGACCCACAACTGCTTCTATTTGTGAGGGCCTATAGAGAGATGTTTGTCACGGAATTATTTTGTGAAGAAAGACTAGTTTTTTTTTATAGTGTACATTTGATATGTGGCTGACATCCTGTCTACAACTACCTCATAGAGCTCGTAATATTTTCATAATTACTTGCTTTGAACTATGGAAGAAGAGAAATAACTATCTTCAACAACATTACTATTACCACAGACTCAATACTTGGCTCTGGCTACATACCATGACTTTTTTTGATCAGGCTTGGTCATGAATAAATGAAGACATCAACCTAATATAACCTGCACATGTTCTGGCTTCTTGGAAACACCCTTGATTTGGGGGGGGGGTGCTGAGCAAAGTGGAGAGGATATAAGTTGTAGGTGGCCATTGAGGAGCCACAAAAAAGGAAAGTTATCATGAGGAAGGGGATGCGGAAAGGGTGACATCGAGAGTGTTTGATGCAACACATTGAGACCAAATCTGATTTGGATCATATCATTGCATACAACATGCATTAAACTTGACTAGGATTTCTAATCCAAATGAAAGTAGACTTGAGTTAATCTTAGTTGTTGGACAACATATGTTGGAACTGACCCGTTCATCTTGGTCCATCTAAACAAGAGAGCTGCCTAATCTAAACCACATCGAGCCTTTTATCAAAACTATGGACGAATTCTATTTATCCCATTTCCCAGTAGGCAATCAAAAATTTTTACGAACAAGCATCCAACTAACTACAAGAATGGATCCTCAACACCAAAAAGAGACTAAAAAGGTGGAATATTAATTTATCTATGTGTTAGTATCAACAAGCGCTTCACACCTCAAATAGCATATGCCCTAAGATTATAATATGTACACACGACAACGTATAGAGGGCATCATAGATCTAGGGTCTCTAAAAATATAACTATTGGCTTGGTCAAATCTATATTTATTAAGCTAATCTATAGGCTATATGGGATTAACGAAACAAGGCCCTATCCAACCAGGGAAAGGCCATGAAGACTATCATTAATTTGCAGCCATTTGTCAGCTACAAGTGAACGAGATATATTCGGGATGGTTTGGAAATGTACATTTGGTTGATAAGTGTTATAAAGACTAATCCAGTGGCGGAACCAGAAATTTTCCACATGGGGGGCTGAGTTACTATGTTTAGTAATAAATCTTGACTACATAAGTACATAGACAAAATATTTATTTAGATAAAACTGATAAAAATTACCTCTAACATAAATTTTCATTGCCTCCAACATACAAAAATAATCTATTTATAAAATATATTAATCAAAATTTAAAAGCACGATATAATTCAGTAGTATATTTATTAGATGTCTAAGGTCATAAATAATAAATTAGTTGACCATGTCTTTCATATAAAATAATTAAGGACCAGTGATAGCCATTTTTCATCATTGCTTGATTATTTGATCACTGTACAATATTACTAAAACATAAGAAGAATATCAAATACACGAAAAATTAGAACAAATTTACCTTTTCAATGAAGCACATGCACCAAAATATGATATGGCACTATTTAGTGAATGGTGTCATACCGAAATATGGTGTTGTCAATGTATTTTAAGTTTTTGAGATAATAATTGCTATGAAAGAAACTTCTGAAAGAAAGAAGAAGGAAAATCTTTATTGAATTTGTATAAACATCAAATGATGGAGAAGGAAAGTTAAGGAATGAAAAGTGAAGAATATTGAAGATAAAAGATCCATCCATCTATTTTTTGTTTTTTATATAAAAGTTGGAGAAAAGAGGACAAAAGAAAAAAATAATATATTTTATTAACTTTACTTTTACATGTTATCCTTATTTTACTCTCTACATTTGATTAAAGTTATATATGCAAGATGGATTTCCCTACCTTCTCTTCTCTTTCTTAACCCACATTTAAAATATTTTTCCTCCTTTTTTACCTTATGTCAAGGATAAAAATTTATTTGATATGATATTTTTTCTTTTGCTTTTAGATATGAACACTGAATTATCTTCTTAATTTCTTATAAAGTTATAATTGATGGTATTTGGATTTAATTTCAAATATTTAGATACTATAACTAAGAGTGTGTGAAATACCATGTAGTAATAAATATTATTTCGGTTCGTTTTTATATATAAACATAGATATTTCTTATTTATAGAGTGACTAGTAAAAAACTTAAAAACTATTTAAATAAAAGGTGATTAATTGTCCAAATACAGTAATTACTTTTTTCATTTGTGTCTAGTTATAACTTAGTGTACTAACTCACATTATTGTTAATTATATTTTTAAACTAACAATTCAACAGTAGCGCACTACATTCTAATCAAAACATCAACATGTTGTATGATATCTTTTTATAAACTCATTTTTAATATTAATTTTCTATATCGAATATGTATGTGCTCCTAGTTCCTATAAAGTTTCACTTGCATATATAAGAAATTAACTGATAAATTTTGACACAAATTAATACAAAATTATAAAGTAAAATTTGGTACAAACGTAAAACCTTTTAACCTCATAATGGAAATAGTAATTTATGTCATATGTATTAGGATTAGATTTTTTATTATTTGTGAGAGGATAAAAGACATGATCCTCATATATATCTAATTCAATCCTTGTCTATCTTATACAAAGAAGAGTGATATGGTTAGTTTAACTCGTAAGATTAGAAGTAGCATTTTTTAATCTTATAATAAAATATTTTCATAATATTTTTTGCACATAGTATCATAGTAAGAATAATTTTTTTTGGAGGGGGCTTCAACTAGGGCAGCCCCCTCTGGTTCCGCCCCTGGACTAATCTATCTACCTTTACTTTATATAGTAAAAATAAGTTCATAACCAGTTAACCGTCATGGGATAAAAAGAAAGGAAAGTGTTGGGGGCTTATTTTGTTTTGTTTTGTTTTTTTTTTGTTTTCACACAATGTTGCCCGTTTGGATCGGTCGCGCGCGCTTCCCGCGCTTTTGGGGGAAAGAAAAGTGCGGTTGACAACCGTTGTGAGGATCTGATCAAGAAATGTGGCAAGAGGGAGAAGAATTGGGAAAAGGAAAAAGGAAGAACATGGAGATGGCAATTGAGAAAGAGAGTAACATCTTCAGACCAATGTGATGATGATGATGATGGTTACGAACGTGCAGGGGTACCGCCGCCACTCCTGCCTCTCATAATAACAAGAGACGCCGGACTATGAGCGTGCTTGCTCCCGCAACCATGCTCCCGGTCTGCCTTTGCCTTTGGGCTCCAATACTCATCGCCTGTGGCAGCTTACCCATTGCCATTCATGCCCGCACGGACTCCAAAGACGGTGATATGTGATTCTTATCTATTTTTCGGAGAAGTTTCTTTACATTTAATTCCAGAAATTTACTTACAACTTATAATCCGAAATAATTAATCCCTGCTTGCAGTTTCCGCTCTCAACGTCATGTATAGTAGCATGAATTCTCCCTCCAAGCTAACAGACTGGCAATCTAATGGGGGTGATCCCTGTGAGGACGGATGGAAGGGTATCACTTGCTCCGATTCCTCGGTCACAGAAATGTATTTTTTCTTCCTTTCCAACTTCCTACACTCCCACACAGTGGCGGATCTAAAAATCTACTACGGGGGGGGTGGATTAGTATGAGTAATGACAAATATTGACTACACATATAGATGGAAAAAGCAATACTTATTTAGAAAAAAATTGAAAAAATATACTTAACCTAATGTCTCATTATCTCCAACATATAAAAATAAACTATTTGTAAAAATAAAAATCTAACATAAATGACATGATATAATTACTATATCAAAGTAATGAATTTTTTTAAATATGTATGGTCATAAATAATACAATATTTGATCATATCTTTTAGATTCGCCGACTAGATGATCAATAATATATTCATAATTTACAATCATTTGATCAATATAATGTGTATAAAAATAGTAATACATAAGAAAAGTACCAATTATATTAAAAATGAGAACAAACTCACCTTTTAAGTGAAGAACATACATTAGAATATAATATGGAACTATTTAGTAGATGGTGTCATGCTGGAAGACCAAAAAAAAATTATACCATTCAAATCTTATACTACAAGGGATATACGTATAATGTATTAGGTAATGTCAATTTTATTTAGGATCTTAACACAATGATCTGTATGAAGGAAACTTGAAAAGAAAAGAAGAAAACTTGAGAAAGAAAGGAATGGAAACATTTAATGTAGTTGTATAAACAACATATGATGGAGAAGGAAATTGAGGAATGAAAAGTGAAGAGATTGAAGAGAAAAGATCTATACATATATTTCTAATTATTATTTAAAAGTTGAAGATGAGAGGATATGAAAAAAACACTTATATATTTTTATTGACTTTCAATTTACATGTCATCCTTACTTCTCTCTCTATTTGATTAAAATTATATCTACAAGATGGCTTTTCCTACCTTTTCTTCTCCTTTTTACCCCATATTTTTACATGTTTTCCCTACTCTTCTTTTACCTTATGCCAATTCAATCATTTTCTTTTCTTTTATAGATAGAAATCTTGCCATTATCTTCTCTAGTTCTTGTAAATTTTTAATTATTATTATGTAGATTAATGTGATAATATCTAAATATTATATATGTGAAATACCATGTAGCAATAATATTATTTAGATCCATTTCTGTATAGTAATATGGATCTTTTCTTAATTTAAGAGTGATTGTCTAATAAAAGTTTGAAAGAAAATTATTTAAATAGAAGGTTGTTAGTTGTGCATGTATGGTTATCATTTTTCCGCTAGTGTATAATTATAATTGAGTAAACTTAAGTTTATAGCTAATAATGTTTGTCAATTAATGAGTCAATTATATTGCATTAGATTCCAATTAATACGTCAACATGACACATGTTATATTTTTATAAACTTCATATTATATAATTAATTTCCATATTTAAGGGTACTTGACCCCCAAATATGGTAGACAAGACAATTTAAGTTTTAACACAATTAATATGAAATTATTAATCAAATTTTAGTAGAGAGGAACCAAAGGTATACTTTCTTAAGCCTATAATTGACGTATATTAGGACTGTAAATTTTATGATTTTTGAAGGAATAAGTAAATGATCCATAAATATATTAAATTTATCCAAAATATTGCATAAAAAGAAGGATGCTAGGATTGATTGAAATCATAAGATTAAAAGTTACATTTTGTGTGGTGTAATAAAGTATTTTTACAAAATATAAATTTGCACATGGTATCATAGTAATAACAAAAATATTTTTTTGAGGAGGGGCTTCAGCCTGGGTAATCCCCCTTTGATTCAACCCATATTTATTACACAGCGAGATGCCTTGCTTGATTTTCATAATTCTTTTCCTTTTAATTTCAACCAGCAAGCTTTCGGGGCTTGGGCTATCGGGATCAATGGGCTACCAATTATCCGGATTGACATCAGTAACACACTTGTATGATACAGCATCGCTCTGAGGATCCACCTTGGTTTGCTCGTTCTTTACCTTCTACGATTTGCCACTTAACCAGGTTCTTTTGCTTGTTGTACATAGTACAGTGATTTGAGTAATAACAACCTTCAAGGAGACATACCCTATCAACTTCCGCCAAATATCGTCACCTTGTATGAATGAGATCTCTTTTCCCCTCGTTTTTTATTTGCTTATTGATCTATTATAATGTTGGAATTGGTCCTACTATCAAGTGCACTGTAGTGTTCATTTAAATTTCCCCGTGACAGGAACCTTGCTAAGAACAAATTTACAGGTGGTGTGCCTTACTCGATATCACAAATGACTGATCTAAAATATCTGTATGCAGCTCAATTGACTACAGCCTGTTTGTTCATCACTAAATTTCTTCAGTTCAATACATTAATTAGTTCCCTGTTATGGGTTTGCTGCAGCAATTTAGCAAATAACCAACTCAACGGTCAGTTGTCCGATATGTTCGGGAAGCTTCCTAATCTGGATACAATGTAAGTTTTTTTTTTCTTTTTCAAAAAGCAGATACAATGTAGGTTAAGTTTATAATAAGCGCAAAAAAAAAAGGAGTAAAAAATTGAATTGGCTCTCTTTCTATCCCGAACTTGTTTAATTTATTCAAAAATAGAAGTTACTTCCATATTTGCAAATAAGAAACTTGCTTTATCTCAAAATACCAGTAATCTCTGTTTATTGCTTACGAGAATCATTTTCTAGGTGTATTCTCACGAGAATGTTTGGTCATTCTCAGTCATCCCCATTCTGAGGTGGGATTTTATGCTTGTCTTGGTGCTTCAAATAATTAATTTCAGCTTATCTGGGAAAGCTTTTATTTACAATCCGACAAGGCTAATTCTATTGAAGTATGCTAGGCTAGTTTGAAAAGTCAAGTTTCGACGGTCTTCATGCAATGCATTATTTTTGGTTGTGCTGCCTCCTTCATTTCTATGAGAAAAAAGATATGTACATTAATGGCTAAGCCAAAAAGATAGCTAACTATGTATCTAGACAGCCAACAGTTAGCCATGTCATGAGCTATAAGACCCCACAAAGGCTTAAAGGCAAAAGAACTATCGTCCAATATGATTCTGTTTATGGGGTTCCAAATATAGTATAGAATGAGTAGCACAGCTTTAGAGTTTTCTTTCCGTTGAAATCAATCTAGTCTTCAATTCCTCTTAGTCTGGATGGTAACGCTTGGTTTTCTTCAACTCTGGACCAAAGCTCCATGATAGCTTTGCAATTCCAAAATAAGTAGGAAGATGTCTCACTCTCTTCTTCACATAAGGTACACATAGATGTCAGTGAATAGTCGTTTCTCTGGAGCAAATTTTCTCTAGTGAGCCTGCCGTGAAAAATCTTCCAAACGCGGCGGCTAAATCGCTGCAGGGCAGAGTACTTCCACAACCAACGCGCCAAATGATTGCGTTCCTTTGGTCACGATAGTACTCCCAAGCATGTGACCGGCTGGAGGTGCCAATCCCCATCTTTTTTTTTTTTTGGAAGTGGGGAATTTCACCCTTGTTCAAGATAGCAGGAGAGAGAGAACACCATCTATCCCAACGAGTTCGTTGAGATTCGAACCCGCCTGCGCTTCACAAGCAACATGTTTAACCAACTGAGCTAGTTGGCAAGTGCGCCATTCCCCATCTCTAATCACGTATTGTTGGATATATTGACCGAGTAACATATAGGATTAAGGAACCATGCAACAATGGCAGTTAACTGGCAGGGAACACTTGTGAGATCCTACAGGAAACAATAAATCAAGCAGTAGATGGATCATAATTAACAAATAAAGATCATAAACTTATCTCAAACTACCACAAAATACTTATCTTAGAGAAAATAATACCCCGCCACATGTGCAAACATGTGTGTGCTCTTTCTCCCCTAGAATAGAATGTTCACACAATCAGAGATGCACACCTAGTCTCAATCGAAATTTGATCACGCGTCAGTAGCCTGAAATGCATCGATGAGCAACAACAACCGCAGATCGCAACAAAGAGAAAAAAGGAGACAGTTTGGCCTGACTTCAGCCGCCACCGGCAGCAATGATTTGTTTAATGAATAATATCGCAAGTCTCACCCTAATTACCGTGAAGGCCTATTCAAGCAATCCAGATTAAACCACCTCTCTGTCTCACACACAAATAATCACACATTTTTGAAAAGGAAGCGTCAAATGAACTGATTGCACATTAATTGGATTCTTAACTGACCATGGACATATTGTATTCTACCATTCAACAACTGCTCGAATAAATTTCAATTGGTTGCATATATCTAGTCTAATACAACTCAGATACAACACATTCTTGGATCTAATTTCATCTAGTCAAATACATCTAGTCCAGAGCAGTTTGCACTGCTCAATTACAAGTACTTGAGTTCAATTCAACTGCTTGAATATGCCACTTGAGATTCACTCGAATGCAGGTCGAATACAATTCTTGCTTGAGCAAAAATTTCATTTCTAAATTTTTTAGTATAAAAGAAGCTAAAGATTGAAGGCCATTCTCCCGAACCGAGTTTCAAGTTTGGAATTGGTGTGGTGCGCGTACTTGTGTACGCACGTGTGGTCCACCATTCCCTCTTCTAGTTCTTTTAACAAGTGCTCACAAACCTTCCCATAAATAAGGGCTGATTCAACTCAGAATCAGGCAAAGCGGGACTAAAGAGTAGCTTCTTCACACATACTACACATTGCTTAGACATAGTACAAAGTGCTACAACTATTATACTTTTAGGTCATAGTACAAAGTGCTACAACTATATACTTTTAGGTTCCAATTCTAGCAATCCCCCACAAAGCTTAATAATATAGTGCTCACAAAAAATGCTATCATATTATGCTATTTAGTTATAGTACGTTTTGGTTTGAAGCACTACCTAAGTCATTCAATATCACCCTGACATGAACTAGGTGAACATACGTCTTGAACTTGAACCTTAGTTGTAAAGATGCCTATTGATCATGACATGATAAAGGCTATGTCAATGATCTGTAGGCTTGACGCAATAATGGCCAAACATCCTTATCTTGTATCATGTTTGATTTTAGAAATAACCCAATGCTCCTATTGCTGTCTTACATCACCCATAACTTACCCAGACATCTCCAAGGATTTACTGCTAACATCACATCCTAGACTTAATTCCATTCTAAAAATAATTATCTTGCAGTCTATGAAACTTACATGTTTCTTGGGACAGACACAATATAAGAATCAAAATTTAATTTTAAGTGTCATCAATTCACTCGATAGCTTGTTATTACCATATTGAACGTAATTTGTAGGATCTCCACTCAATTCGGTTGGGTTGATACTACTTGTGAATAAGTCATAAGTTTCAGTCCCATCTTCAACTGGATCCATCTTACGAAAATTTCCTTAGTGAAAGGAACTGATGTATTATTTTGATACCGATGTAATCAACAACCACAACCCCATTAGACACAAACTCCCTTACCGACTCTAGTATGACTTGGATGCATCTTCTTTATTTTAGACTGTTCTTAAGACTCTAACTTGGCAATTGGTGTCATGCTATCACAATGAACTAAGGTTTAGGATGCGACTATTTTACCATAGGTAAGTTGAACATAAGTCCCTTTACCCATTCAACTTCCATCCCAGTTTCATCTAAAGGCACACAACTTAGCCTCAAAGGTGGATCTACAAGATAGTTTGTTTCTTAGACTTCTAGGACAACACTATTGTCTAAATTAACACATTCAGATACACGACTACTCCCATAGTTCTTAGCTATCACACTTGCATCACCAAATCCTTGAAGAGATGGAGGACTTGTCCTTTCTATATCTAAGTAGCATGTTTGGATTTTCTCACCGGGTTCTATTTGGGCAACTTGTATATCTATTTAACTTGCACAAAACAAACACAACGTCTGACTATATACAGTTCATAAGATACATTAAACTTCCAACAATATGATAGTATCTTAATTGAGACGTGGGAAGACCATTTTCATTCTTGAATAAAGATTTTGAAGGATCGTATAAAGTTTTGACAGGTTATGTATAGTCAAACCTCTCAAATATTTTTTCAACATAGTGAGATTTAGAGAGTGCTATTATCATTTGCAGATCTGATTTTAAGCTGTGAAGTTGTGTCTAAAACTCCCATATCCTTAATGTCAGACTTACTACACGTGGAAAATAATATGGTGAGGCTAATGAGATATTTTCTTATTAATAGAAGGCAACTATCCTTCTTTATATAGGCGAGGAGACATGTACAAGGAAGCAAAATTAACCCTAATTGGCCAAGACAATTAGGGCCATATTACATATAAACTAATTACTCCAACATCCCCCCTCTAGTTGGAACATGGGTGAAACACATGTCCAACTTTACATGAAAAAGATAAATGGCCCATAAAGAAATCGATCTCCCTTGACAAGAATGATCTCCCACTGAATCTTTTTATATAACAATTGAAGCACCCTAACACTCCCCCTTGAAGAAGATAGCACATAACAAAAGCAGATCTCGCCTTGATGAAGATAAGATTCATGCAAAAGGAGACTGGACTCTCCTGAAATTGAAGATCATAGACCTACGAGAGCAATTATGAGTAAACATTAGAATCTTTAGAGAGCATTCAAATATGTAGATGGTGGAGAACATGTGCGAAAGTCATTAGAGTCTCTATTGCTGTCAAAATAGTACTACGAAAAAAGTACCACCATCAGAATAATGGGTGGAGCCTTTGAATCTCCTGATCATGAGTATGTTGCCAGTAGGAATTTGTTTGTTTAAGAAGCCAACAAATTTTTTTACTCAAGGAGGAAATTTAAGTTTTCATTTTTTTAAATAAATAATGAATGCAATACGACTATTGTTGAGAAACTGATACGATTTGTTATTTGAGAATTTGCCGCCCCCACCCCCCCCCCCCAAAAAAAAAACAAAATATGTATTATTTTATGTTTGGTAGGATGATGGAAAGGATGATATCTCGCAGTGTATATTGTAAATATTAATGCAAAAATATGAATGTTTTGAGTTGATTATTTCTATAAGAGGTCAATAATCATCTTGATTGGTCCATTTTGATGATTTTTAGCTGTTGTGGGAATTCAAGAGCTAAGTAATAGTTCAAGAGCTAAGTAATAGTTAATTAGTGTGCATGACGATAGCCATTCATATTTTTACAATGACGAGGTTAGGGAGGGTCTGGGTGCGAGGATAATGATATTTCTAAGCTGTTATAGAGTTCATATATATTTTTCTAGATTGGGGGCATCATCTTTTGTGAGTGGTCCCAGGATGTGCTTTTTTGGTAGTATTTATTATATATGATATCAGCCCAAAGATATTCATTTTTGTTGCGTAAGGATGCTAATATTTTGACTTTGAAGCAATCCACGTCTGTTTAAATGTTTATAATCCCTCATCCATCATTTGATTTAGTCCTAGTAATGTTTTTTGGGCAACTAGGTATAATTATTTGGAGCTTGTGGTGGAAACCTATAATAAATTATTTCTGAAGGAGTCAATAGTTGGTATAGGAATGATACTCACTAAGTAGGAGGGAAGCGTAGATAGAGAGGTGTTCAGAAGATCGAGTTTTCCTTCAATACTAAGAGAGTGTCTTTTGACAACCAAAAGTTGTATAAAGCCTATTAGTAAGAGAATGACAATCAACTAAAATTATCCATATATTTGTTGGTAGGAAATTAGTATGGAATGTATGATTGGAAAGGATATGCGTAGGATAAATTGTTTATTTGTACATCCTACATCTTGGATGTGCATGGGCGAGTTCTAGGTTGCCGTCACCGAAGCAGAGATATAATACAATTTCCAAGCTGCCATCTTATTCTATGATGACGAGCATCTTGCAACACACCCTGCTTTCCTAAGCGGCTGTGAATCATATAAAACTTATCATCACGAGGGATTCGGAAGTTAGAGCTCTGGGGGCCGCTGTGAGTCGGGGCAAGGAGGAATTGTTGGCGGAGGTTGGGAGAGTCTGAAGTCGGAGTGCCAGGGAGTTAGAGGTTGGGGAGTAGTGGTGGTGGTGATGGGGGGGGGGGGGGTGTGTGTGTGTGTGTGGGTGCAATGGAAAGTCAGAATCGGAACTCATCGGGGTTTACTCGCGGGGCCTGTACCTCTCTAGTACTTGAGGGGAGTACCATATTCATGAGTCTTAATCGTGTGGGACATGTTTGCTTAGGATTAAAGTCCCAACATCAACTAAATGCTAACAAACATGGGTTTGGTTAAAAAGCTGGGATTTACGTCCCATGTAATATACTAGATACAAAGGTTTATATAGCCACCTCAAGGCTCAAATTTTGTGCTTAATACAAGAAATCATATCTAAAAATGAGCCTTGAGCCCCAACTGTGCCTGGAAACTTCACAGCCAAACGGCATGCCTATGATATTTTGAGGCGTAAGCCTTTGTCAAGGACTTGCTGGCTTAATCCTAGAGTTTCAAATAGGATCCATCTTGCCTCAAGGTGTAAGCAAAAAATTAGGGTTATCAATGGGTAAGGGTAAACCTGTTTATCCACTAGGACTATCAATGGTTAATGGTAAACCTGTTCAATGTTTACCCAACCTTGTAGAGGAAGGGTAAGGGTAAATGAATTTTGTAACCGTTACCATTTTGCCTGTCACTTGGTAAGCTATTTCTAAACAAAGTAAGGGCAAGGAATAGGTATTATCCATATCCGCTAATCCTGTACCCGTTATATATAAAGATACTATACAATAATATATGTTTGAATATATCAATAGATAATGCTCACCTACAAACTTACGGTCTGCTGTACAGCCATTCCCCCCCTGGAACGACACCACATGCATTCCAACTCAGGCTGCGTCTTATGAACGTGTTTGTAATTACCCTCTCATTATTCCCCCACTGACATGCCAAACAAGATCCACCATGAACAGTCCCATCTCGTCGGCAACCCAAACATTGGCAAATGGCACAAGACCACAATGGGAAATGATGCTCACGACCATTAACCTTGAAGCTGATTAATTGTTGATGCCACTTATTGTGATCTTTATATTTTTTTGTTCTTCACATAAGCCCTTCTATGCCAATAAATGGGGAAATAATGCTTGCACGATGCTTGACTGTGGAGATTGGCAGCACTATGCTTACTTTCGTCATGGTATATATCAGTTAACTGTGCAATGCTAAGACGGCTAGTACTAAAATCACGTAATTTACTTAATGTTGCATACCACAGTAACTATTATGCCTGAAACTCTAGCTGGTAAGATATATAAGTTATGATAGCAATAAGTATAAGAGGGTGTATAATAAACAGGAAACTGTCCTAGATTTCCTTATTATATTGTAACCGATTATTTCATAGCAGATTTTACCCTTACCATCCCCGTTTACCCGTTGAGGAAGTGGATAAGGGTAAGGAGAATCAAAAGATGGATAATTATCCTTATTCTTACATGCTGTCGTGAGGTGGGTAAGGGTAGACGTTTACCTTCCCCATATCCTCCCTGTTGACAGCCCTACATAATAACCTGTAGGCAGGATTTTCAAACCACGACCGCAAACAAAATAGTTACCATATAGTTGAGATTTCTTTTTTTTTTTAATCCATTAAATCTGGTATTTATGTAATAAATTGATTTTCCTTTTCGTTTTTTCCTCAATTCACACCCACTTGAACGGCTTGTGGCCTATGTGCAACATTTATGCTTTTACTTGCAATGCAATCAATGACTATCATTTTGCATTACATTCTCTGTAGCACAGAACTTAGTATCTTCCTGTTTTCTTCAGGGATCTTTCTTCCAACCATTTAACAGGCAACCTTCCCCAAAGTTTTGTTTCACTCAAAGGTCTCAAGACCCTGTAAGGGAATTTTCCTTATGGTATTCTTTGTTCAGTAAGCATTGTATTATTTCACGTATGATATTGTGTATTGTTTCTTGTAGGTATGTGCAGAACAATCAATTTACTGGTACTATAAATGCTCTTGCGAATCTTCCCCTTGAAGACCTGTAAGTATGGCTAAAGCTGAGTTGGCATCTGTGTTATGGCACATTTCTGCTAGTAGTACCATAGATGTCTCTAATAATTCATTGATGGTTATAAAGTTGCCACAATTATACAGCTGAATATTGCTAGTAAGGTGATTCGAAAGCCCTCCATGATGAGTCTAATACCAATATCCTCAAAATCCAAGTACAAACTATCATCGCATCACAAGTATTTTTTGTTGTTAATAGATGATCATTACCCTTAATTTATATATATGTATTCGAGAAGGAATCTATTTCTATAATTTTTGAAATCGCCTCTCCCTTTCAGTGCGGTTTAACTTTTTATACGCGAGTTGTTTTGGAACTGTACATCCGACATAATAGCGCAGATGATGCTTAATTTGGGTTAGTTTACTGTGATCGGTGAGATGCTGAATTGGGTATCTCATAAATGTCAAGTGAATGCCTCAAGTAAGGTTTGCCTTGTTAAGCAAGACGACTAATTATTAACATAAGTTCTTACTTTCTGTCCATTTTTATTACTGATGTAAGCATCAATTAAACGGGCTTGCATTAATATAGCTGAAGTCCTACTTCAAAAATAAACAACACATTTTTTTTCTACTTTCTTTACATGAAATATTTCTTTCTACAATCCTCCAAACTACGACTTCCTTATATGAATAGCAAAACATAAAGGCAAAAAATCATGGTCTCTTGCATGGTTTCTAAAGTGTTTTTGAATAATCTATGCGTGCCTTTATAAGGCATTTGTTGGGTTTGGGGATGACATTCAATATTCCACAAGAGTTGAGTGTCACTATTTTCTCAATAACGTGCCTTGTACAAACATGATCAACAGAGTTTATTTCTAATTACTTTCAGACTATACATCAATTAAAATTAGTTTCTTTTAATTGTTAGGAATATTCAGAAAAATCATTTTAGTGGATGGATTCCAAATCGGCTTAAGGATATAGATAGCCTTCGGTAAGTGATATTAATTTCTCATAGTTAAATGATCAAATTGCTGATCTTATAAAAGTTTATCTTTGTAAGGACTGAAGGAAACTCCTGGTCTTCTGGGCCTGCACCTCCACATTTCTCTAAGCAAAGTGACGTTAAAAATCATAGTGGAAACGGTGGAGATGGACTTACTACGGGTTTAAGTGTGGGAGCCATAGTTGGTGTTTTTTTGATTCTGTTGGTTGTGATTGGAATATTCTTGGCCCTGTTTTCTAGACGAAGAAGGAGATCAGCTTCGCATTTCATTGACGAGGAAAGTATCGGCCACAATAGATCATTTACTCTTGTAACCGAAGAGCTGAAAGGTAAATCCTGAATGCAATCTAGTGTTTTTTGGCAAAAAAGTAGTGATTTCTTTTTCTTACAAATTCAACTCTTAATCAAGTTGTTTTGTTATACCTCAGCAATGTAGTATATCAAACTAGAAATGTACCGTGACCGATCCATTTATTTACTTGATCTTTGTTAAATATCAATCAGGGTTGTTGCACTTTTTTTCTAAATACAATTCCAGCTAATCTAACAGGTAAAGCATTAATGAAATTTGACCCCTGTACTAAATTGCACAAAAAAGGAAGACAAACCAACTAGTTTAGGATCATATCATGCTGTCTCCATGCAAAAGTTATTCTTTACACGTAGCAAGTTGAGGAAAGAGCAAGTTTTTCTTATTCAACCCTCTGACTTCCATAGAATACACACTGCTGGAATTCAGCAGAACGCTAAACATCAAAGGCATCAGGCTCTAAAACCCTGCAATTAAATTAGTGAATGCAAAAGGTCAATCACAAAGACCTGTTAGATTGTGTGAGGCGATGATAATCGAACATAGGGTTGTAGTCATTACCCAAAAAGGTGAAGTGCATGAGTCCCCTATGCATGATAGGGATTTTGAAATGCAAAGTGTTGGGTTTTGTGAAGAAAACATACGCGGCGGAAGCAAAAAAAAAAAATTCCACGCAACCCAAAACAGGATCTCGTCGACAACAACGTATTCGGAAGGAGTGTTTGCGGGATATACCTTATCGCGGAGCAAGTCCGACGATGTCCCGCTGCACGATGGTGTGCAATGCTGCTGACCTACACGGACGGAACTTCTCTCCCGTTCGCTGAGTGTGTCGCAGGAAGATCCGGCGGTGCTCCTTTTGTGCGGTGATGTACGCCGCTCGTAGCGCGTACGGATGGTCGTAGATGTCCTCTGAACGCAGGTGTCTCAGCGTCTACGTCTCTACTTCGTCCACGCGGATGGACTGGAACTCCACGTCGCGCTTCCTAAGCCGGTGGGAAGGAGTTGTCTCTGTGCGGCGGCGTGCTAGCGTCGCGGTGCTCTCCTTTCTCTCCTGAGGACGCTGATGGCTAGGGTTTACGTACGTGAGCATAAACTGAAAAGCCTCTCCGATATCTTATATAGATATCGGTCGTCAAGCTCCTTTAAATAGGAGACGAGAGGAAGTAGGGTTTCCTAAACCCATCAGTAAATAGAAACACTGCGTTAATTAAAATGCTCGTGGATTAATTAGAATATTCTAGAATTCATTAATTAACCAAATAATCGCATTAATTGATTAATTAATATCCGACTCTATGCAATCGCTTGAGATGGCTCTATGGGCATATATGCCAACATACTCCCACTTGCACTTAGAGCCAGTCACTCCAATATTATTCTAATCGATTACATAAACATCTTAGTAATCAATGTGATTCAGTGCAATTCCAATCAAATCCACAATTATACTCCTATTCCAACACATCCTATGCGTGTGACCCGGTAGGCTCCAAATTACGTTGGCAGTGATATCCATAATCATATTATGATTTCAAAAGCAATGATTGGTATCTAGCAAGACTTCATTTCCACCCAAGTAATTGGAGAATTTGGAGAACAACTTAACCTATCATTTATGACTGGTGTTACAGTGATTGTATAGTTCCTTTGTCGCTGATATCCGGATTGAACTCGAGTCATGGAATTGTTATCCTCTTCAACGTTCAATCCATGTTCCTTGAACTAGAGCAGTCTGTCTGAGATATATGTAAGCACAATATCACATATGGACTCACATCAGCATGGCCATGCATTTCTCAGTCTCGCTTATCAAGTGGCCGAAATAGCAAACTCCCATAGGAAGGACAAATTCCATCTACATCACTCACAGTCATCCCCATGTGTCACAGTGCACCCAAGCACCATCTTTATGGCAATCCTTATTCAGGACCACTGTGGATGATGTCAAAGTACACCGAACGACATGTGATAAGTGTAGTGACTTCAGGTCTAAGAACCACAATCACCACCATCATTATGAGATGTGACTCTAACTATCAATCATGGTATCCATGTGTCACTCTCAAGGTGGGTCTATCCGATACACTGTTCTCTAACAAGTATCTATGTATTTGGTTTGATATCTCCATATCATGGATAATGAGATTCTTCCATCAACCAACATACATTCTAATCTTTATCTGTTATTGATGTCTATGGATATTTCCACAATAACAACCGATTAGGGACAAAACAAGAATACATACTCTTAGCATACATATGATCTCACTGTTCAGGTCATCAACCTGAAGACATATGTCATTGAGTATATTATTCTATAGACATCTATAAGTTTTATGGTCATCTCATAATATAAAACACAAACATATAGATTGGAAACTTGCCTTTATTGATATGATCAATGTAGTATTACAAATCGTTTACCTATGGGCATACATACCACAGATTCCCACTTGCACTTATACCCAATCACTCATGAATCTCAATCCAAGTGATCGAACATGTCCGTCATGTTTCTGCTGTGAAAGTGCTTTTGTGAGCGGGTCAATCGCATTACTTTCTGTAGGTACTCTGCAAATCTTCACATCTCCTCGTTGTACGATCTCTCGTATGAGATGGAACCGCCGTAGAATATGTTTGGAACGTTGGTGCGATCTTAGTTCTTTATCCTATACAATTGCTCCGTTGTTGTCACAAAACAACTCAATTGCATCACCAACGCTTGGAACCACTCCAAGTTCAAAAATGAACTTCTTGATCCACACAACTTCCTTTGCAGCAATAGATGCGTCAATATATTCGACCTCTGTTATAGAATCCACAACCGTCTCTTGCTTGGAACTCTTCCAACTCACAGCTCCGTTGTTCAGGCAAAATACAAATCCAGATTGCGATCTATAGTCATCTTTATCAGTTTGGAAGCTAGCATCGGTGTAACCCTTTACCCTGAGCTCTTCCTCACCACCGTATACCAAGAATTGATCCTTAGTCCTTCTCAAGTACTTTAGGATGTTCTTTACGGCTGTCCAGTGACATTCACCTGGATCCGACTGATACCGGCTCGTCATGCTCAAAGCATACGACACATCAGGATGAGTACATAACATCGCGTACATGATAGATCCAATTGCTGATGCATATGGAATCTTACTCATGCATGCCCGTTCATCACATGAACTAGGATATTGGGCTTTAGAGATCATAACCCCATGGGAGATGGGCAAGTTACCTCTCTTAGAACCCTCCATGCTAAACCTCTTTAGCACCTTGTCAATGTATGTTCTCTGGCTTAGGCCTGGAAGCCTTCTAGATCTATCTCTATAGATCTTGATCCCTAGTATATAGGATGCTTCGCCTAAATCCTTCATAGAGAAGGTCTTCCCTAGCCAACCTTTTATTGTCTGAAGAGTAGGGATGTCATTTCCCATCAATAGTATGTCATCCACATACAATATGAAAAATACGATTGTGCTCCCACTAACCCTTTTGTAAACACAAGGTTCATCTTCATTTTGACTAAAGCCAATTCAGTCTTAAATAAAACATAAAATAAAAGAAAGCTTAAAAAGATTTATGACTAACTACATTAACTAGATAATTTGCACTTAGGTCCCTAAATATAAAAGTAATCATCATCTAAGCCTCAATCCCAACTATGTTGGGGTCGGCTACATGGATCTTTTGTTTCCATTCAGCTCTATCATGGGCCATATTCTGGTTGAGATGTAGAGATTCAAAATCTCTCTTTATAAGCTCATCCCATGTTAATTTAGGCCTTCCTCTTTTTCTATTTATTATGCTTGACTCAACAACATTGCCTCGTATAGGCGCATTAGTCGGTCTGTGTTGCACATGTCCGTACCATGTGAGTTGGCCCTCGTAAAACTTGTCCTCAATGCTCGCCACCCCCACTTTATTCTTGATATAGTCATTTATCAAGCGATCTTTTCTTGTCTTCCCACACATCCATCTCAACATACAGATTTCAGCCACGTTCATCTTGTTGAGACCTTGTTTCTTCACCGCCCAACAATCACTCCCACAGAGCACGGCTGGCCGTATAGCTGTTCTATAAAACTTACTTTTTAACCTGAGAGGGATCTTCCGATCACATAATACTCCAGTTGCACTCCTCCATTTCAACCATCCTGCAGTGATCCCGTGACAAACGTTATTTTGGACATCCCCATCTATTTGAATAATAGAACCCAAGTATCGAAATTTAACACATTTTGGTATATCTACTCCATCCAACTTGGCCCCATCATTCACAATACGAGATTGGCTGAAATTGCAATGCATATACTCAGTTTTGCTCCTGCTAATCATCAATCCATTTGATTCCAATGCCTTTCTCCAACGTTCAACTTTATCATTCAATCAATCTTTAGTTTCATCAATCAAAACAATATCATCAGCAAATAACATACACCAAGGAATATCATCGTGAACATTCTTTGTCAACTCATCCAGAAAAGAACGAATAAATATGGGCTGAGTATGGATCCTTGGTGTACCCCAAATGTGATAGGAAAAGTTGTTGTCTGTCCTCCAAGAGTCTTCACACTTGCAATAGAGCTATCATACGTCTTTGAGCAAGTCAATGTATTAGATTTGCACACCCTTTTTATTCAAAACCATCCACAACACTTCTCTGGGTACTCGATCATAAGCCTTTTCCATGTCAATAAACACCACATGAAGATCTCTTTTTCTTTCTCTATACTTTTCCATAAGCCTCCTTATCAGAAAAATAACATCTATTGTTGATCTTCCAAGCATGAAACCAAATTGGTTGTTTGATATCTACATTATAGATCTTAGTCTCTGCTCAATAATCCCCTCCCAAAGTTTCATTGTGTGACTCATCAACTTGATACCTCTGTAGTTTGTGCAACTCTGAACATCATCTTTGTTCTTATAGATGGGGACTATAGTACTATTTCTCGACTCTTCCGACATCTTCTTGGTCTTCATGATCTTGTTAAAGAACTTTGTTAACCACACAACTCCTTCATTCCCCATACTCTTCCATACATCAATGAGAATACCGTATGGTCCGCATGCCTTTCTCACTTTCATCTTTTTCAAAGCATTCTTTACCTCAAATGGTGAAACTCGTTGTGTGTAAATGATATCTCTTGTATTCATGTCACACGAGTCTCTAACACTATTTGCAGTATCTGCATTGAAAAGCTTATGGAAGTAGTTTCTCCACTGGTTCTTGATATCATCGTCCTTCACCAACACTCTGCCATCTCCATTCTTGATGCATTTTATTTGACTCAAGTCTCTACATTAGGATGCCTACATGATCATGGTCTTCCAAGGAAACACCAACCTTAGTGTAGGGTCTGAAGTGCCTACCTGGTGTAGGTCTTAAGGAAATGGCCACATGAGTATATTAGGTGTAGGGCTAGTCCATACTACCGACTCGTCATAAGGTTTTAATGTAGATTCATACCGGTGGGTAGTTGCTTAATAAGCGTTGAGCTTTAAGAGAAATGCCTACCTGAAAATAGGACTTTGATCAAGGTGCCTATCTAAACTGTTAGATATTGTGGATCTATATATTTTGTTGTAATCATGATTTAGTTTTGGATCGATATTGTAAGTGTACTCTTCCAGCAGCCTAGGAATACACATGTTGCCTATTCCTGAACTGCTCTTAATTGTATAGAGGAGGTACATTTACAGTATAGATTCAAGACTTAATTGCAATTACAACTAAATATACAAATGTACAATATGTAATACAAGCAAAAGTCTTTGTTTTGAAGGAGTGCCTATACAAGATATGACTTGGATTAAGAGGATCCTATTTTTAGAAATGTCAATTCAGGATATGATTTAGATTTGGATGCCTTTTTAATGATAGAGCTTTGAACATGAGGAAGTGCGTATTCAGGATAGGACTTTGACGAAGATGCCAATTTGATTGTAGGGATTTGTTCCTGGGAAGCGCCTATTTAGGATAGACTTAGCTATGGAGGCCTATCTGAGCGTAGGGCTTGATTTTGAGGGATTCTATTTAGGATAGGGCATTGAGGGGGGTTCCTATTCAAATGTAGGTCTTTGAAGAAGATGGCTACAAGAGTGAAGAGTGTAAGGCTTGCATAATGTTCCTACCTGAGCATAGGGCTTTGAGGGATATGCCTACCTAGTGTAGGCCTTAAGAAAGTAGCCTTTGTGAATGTAGGCTATGATGAAGGCACTTACCTAAATGTAAGTGTAACGATCCCTATAGAAATAATGTGTTATTTACTTATTCTGCTGTGTTTTTCCTCATACTGTTTTATTGTATTAGTCCCATATTGCTCGCTTGTATATGTGTCTCAACTCTCTGTATCTATATAAGAGAGTCCCCTGTACACCTTTTTACTCACTGAATAAACAACTCCTTTACTTTCTACATGGTATCAAGAGCAGGTTCTCCTTTTCCCCACCCATCAACCCACCCATGACGTGAGCATCCCGCCCCCCCGCCGCCCAGCCCTCCCTCCCCTCCCGCTGCCGCCCCCCCTCCTCTTCCCCCCCCAGCCGCCCTCCTCCCTCCCTCCCCACCGCCACCTCTCCTCCCACCACCGCCTCAACAACCCACTCCACCCGCAACATCCTTCTTCCTCCAGGCTTCTAGCCTTTCGGCCGGCTGCCACTGGTTTTTACCTCCCGTCTCCGTCTACGTTCGGGTGCTCTTCGGATCTACAATCGGACATCCACTGGCCGGCTAAGTTGAGAGTCCTTTCGTCTCTCCATTCTATCTGCCTGTGCCTCATGAAGGAACATTGAGTTTTCCTCATGACAGCGTAGGTTTCTCTATGCATATTCTGCCCGATATGGGTTTCCTGATCTGACGCGTCAGATCCCTGCTGCTTCTATCTGCCCTTTGTGGGTCTCTACTCTGCTACTGCACCAACTCCTGCCTCTGCTATGGCCTTCCCTGAGCCTCCGCGCTCCCTGTGTGTCACCACGGTGAAGCTCGGCGGCGGCTCCAACTACCATCTCTGGTCGGCGTCCTTTGTTCTATATGTCAAAGCACAAGGACGGTATCACCACCTTACGGCAGAGCCTCCTACTGTTCCTACTGCTGATTCAGATGACAAAACTAGACAAAGCTATGCCCAATGGTCCAAGGATGATTCCGGCGTCATGTCTTGGATCCTCAATAGTACCGAGCCTCGCATCAGCCAATCTCTTCTCTGCCTTCATGATGCTAAGGCTATGTGGGATCAATTGTCCCATGTCTATTCTCATCAGGAGAATCCCAAGCGTGTCTTTGAAATTTTCAAAACTTTTGTGAAGAAGGAATTCTCTAATGATACTTCCATTGATGACTTCTACAATCAATGCTCGGCTCTATGGAATGAGTTTGAACTATACCACCCTTTGACGGCGGACATCAAAATTGCTTAGAAACAGCGCAACGAACTACAACTGGTGCAATTTTTGGCTGCACTTCCTGCCTCTTTTTCTAGAGTGGTTGACCAGATCCTGTCTAGTGATCCACTGCCAACCCTTCGAGATGTTCTGAAACATGTCCAACGCCTGCCGTCCATGACTCCTACACCTTCTGTTGAGCATCCTGCGCTTGTTGCTCGCTCTGCTGATTCTGGCCGTGGTCGTGGTCGCGGCCGTGGCCGTGGCGGTCACCCTCCTTCTTCAGGAGGTTGAGGCACCTCTACTCTTGGACGTGGTACTACTTCCGGCCCTTGCTACTGCAACTGGTGTGACCGGGACAATCTTACTGAAGATCGCTGCTGGATTAAGCACGACAAGCCAACTTGGGATAACCAGGCTGCTACAGAAACTGCTGCCGACTCTACCCCTGACACACCTGCTGCTCCAACTAACACAGGCTGGTTACGTTCGGAGTTCGAGAAGATGTTCCAGGAACGTCTCACACAGATGCCATCCTCGTCTACACCAGGAGCCTCTGCCATGCTTGCCTCTCCATCATCTGGTAACAAACAGTGGTGCATTGACTCAGGTGCTTCCACTCATATGGCTGGTGATCTTCATCTTTTTTTGAGTCTCCATTAAACTACTCCTATATCATCTGTTACTGTTGTAAATGGATCCAAAACTGTTGTTCATGGCACTGGCACGGTTCCACTTTCACCAAAATTGCACTTGAATTCTGTTTTATATATCCCAAAGTTTCCTGTTAATTTATTGTCCGTCAGTAAGATGATTAAACAACTCAAGTGCTCTATTAAATTTGATCCTTCTGGCTGTATTTTGAAGGATCTTCATACGAAGACGAGGATTGGTTCGGGCCGTAAAGGACCAGATGGGCTGTATTATCTGGATGGACCTCCTACTGCTGCGGCTATGCTATCTACTTCAATGACGGGATTACAGTGGCACTTTCGCCCGGGCCATCCATCTGCTGCCAAATTAAAGCATTTATTTCCTACTTTATCTGAGAATAATTTTTCCTGTGAAACTTGTGTTTTGGGCAAACAAACTCGGTTTGTTTTTTCTGCTAAGAAAGTTATTGCTTCTAAAGATATTTTTGACCTGGTTCATGCGATATTTGGGGACCATGCTCTGTATCCAGTAACTCGGCTGTGAAATATTTTATGACCTTTATTGATGATTACTCTCGCACCACATGGTTGTTTTTTCTTAAAGGTCAGGAACTGTGTTAGATACTATTCGCACCTTCTTTGCTGAAATTCACACTCAATTTAATCGACCTATTAAAACTGTTACATTATATTTCCTGTTTTACATAAGCATGTTATTTGTTTTGTTATTTTCCTTTATATATGGACCTCTCTGTAATTGTCTCAGTTATATATATATGAGGGTGCACACGTTGTGCAACCCTAAACTTTCTGCAATTCCTGACTCTGTCACATGGTATCAGAGCAGGCTCTAACCTAGCCTCCCTCCCTCCCTTCTCTCTCCTCCGCCGCCCCCCCGGACCGCCCGACAGCCCGCCGCCGCCGCTGGCCTAGCCAGGGCCGCCGCAGCTCTGGCCGGCCGTCTCCAGCGGGCCGCAGGTCCCTCCGTGGGCTCCGTGGTTCCGTCTTGCCTCCTGGCGTGGTGCGCCGCTAGTTCTTGAGAAACCGTAGTTGTTGTTCGAACAGCAGGTGCGCTGCTGGGTGGTCGTTTTCTACGGGACCACTGACCCACTGGTAGATCTGGAATAGATCAGTCTTCAGGGGGAGATCGGCGCATTGTTCGTTGTGAAACAAAAAGCAAGTTTGGGAAGCGTAGGGTTGCACAATGTGTGCACCCTCATATATATAATATTGAAACAATTACAGAGAGGTCCACATATAATATGGAAATCACAAACAATTAACGGAATATATAAAACAGGAATATATTGTAACACTCCCCCTCAAGTTGGAGCATAGATATCAATCATGCCCAACTTGTCCATCAGAATGCAGAATTGCTTCTTCGCCAGCAGCTTGGTGAAGATGTCAGCAACTTGGTCTTCAGAACGCGTGAAAGGAGTGCAGATCTTGCCAGTCAGAATGGATTCCCGAATAAAATGACAATCTACTTCAATATGTTTAGTGCGCTCATGATAAACTGGATTATTCGCAATGAAGATAGCAGCTTTATTATCACAGTGCATAGGTATAGCAGAAGAAGAGTCAACCCCGAACTCTTTTAACAGAGAGCGCACCCACAATAATTCACAGGCAGTATGGGCCATGGCCCTATATTCAGCTTCAGCACTGGACCTGGCCACAACATTTTGTTTTTTACTCCTCCAGGTAACAAGATTTCCTCCAACATATGTACAGTACCCAGAAGTAGATTTTCTGTCAACTCTGCTACCTGCATAGTAAGAATCAGAGTACCCTGTAAGAGAACAGTGTCCATGCTTCCTGTAGTGAAGTCCCTTGCCAGGCGACTTCTTCAAATATCGTAGAATCTGACAAAGAGCATCCCAGTGACACTGTCTGGGTTTATCAAGGTATCGGCTAAGAAGCCCCACTGCAGTAGAAATATCAGCTCTGGTGACAGTCAAATAAATGAGTTTACCAATCAGCCTCCTGTACTTTTTATGACCAGCAAACAGAGGAGAAGAATCATCATCCCAATTTACATTAGGATCTAGAGGAATATCAGCAGGTCTCGCCCCCAGCATACCAGTCTCCTGCAATATGTCTAGGACATATTTTCTCTGAGACAACACAAGAGCATTAGAATTTCTAGAAACTTCTATGCCCAGAAAATATCTAAGTTTGCCCAAATCTTTAGTAGCAAAATGTTTGCCCAGATGAGATTTAGTAGCCTGAATACCAAGAGAATCACTGCCAGATATGATAATATCATCAACATAGACAATCAGAATAATAATACCAGCTGAAGTCTTCTTGGTAAAAACAGAATGATCCACCTGAGATCGCAGAAACCCAAAATCAATCATAATTTTGCTCAATTTATCAAACCAAGCCCGGGGACTCTGCTTAAGCCCATAAATAGACTTCTTTAATCTGCAAACTTTGTGAGACTCCCCCTGAGCAACAAACCCAGGAGGTTGCTCCATATAGACCTCTTCTTGTAAATCACCATACAAGAAGGCATTTTTCACATCAAGTTGCAACAAAGGCCAGTCAAGATTAACAGCAACAGACAGAAGAATTCTAACAGAATTAAGGCGAGCAACAGGAGAGAATGTCTCAAAATAGTCAATACCATACGTCTGGGTGTAGCCTTTAGCAACTAAGCGTGCCTTGAGCCTTTCAACAGTGCCATCAGGTTGATATTTCACAGCATACACCCATCTGCAACCTACAGGTTTACACTGAGGAGGAGGATCCACCAACTCCCAAGTATCTCGTTCAGCAAGAGCTAACATCTCCTCCTTCATAGCAGACAACCAACTAGTACTCTGTAGAGCATCCTGGATATTCTTTGGAACAGCAACAGCAGATAAGGCATATACAAAATTGCTAGAATGAACATTCAGATGGTCAGTAGAAACAAACTGAGCAATACTGTGTGATGTGTAGGAACGAGTACCCTTTCTAAGAGCAATGGGTAAATGAAGATCAGAAGGTACCTCAGGTGTAGCAGAACCTTCTAGAGGTGAAGATTGGTTTTCATGGGGGGTTTCTTGAGTAGAAGGCACTCTGTTCCTGCGTTGATAAACTATAAGAGGAGGCTGATCAGCCTCAGTAGTGACTTTGTCAGTAGTGTCAGGCACACATTCAGAAATAATAGGTAGAGGTGAAGCAATAAGATCAGACTGTAAACTGTCACCACGAGCCGAATAGTAAGGAGTATCTTCAAAGAAAACCACATCACTGCTAGTAAACCATTTTCTTGTAGTAGGACTGTAGCACCTATATCCCTTCTGGGTACGGGAATATCCCAAAAACACACACTTCTCAGCACGAGGAGACAATTTATCAGAAGTAGGTCCAACTAACCGTACAAAACAGGTACATCCAAAAATCCTAGGAGGCATAGTAAATAGCTGAATATCGGGGTGAAGCATCTGAATAGGTATTTTATTTCCAATCACAGAAGATGGCATTCGATTTATCAGAAAACAAGCAGTCAATATAGCCTCAGGACAAAACGAGCGAGGAACATGTGCATGCATCATAATAGTTCTAGCAACCTCTAACACATGTCTATTTTTACGCTCAGCCACACCATTTTGCTGGGGTGTATAAGCACAGGAGGTCTGATGTATGGTACCCAAAGATTTACTAAAAACATCCACATCTTTTTTAACAAATTCCAGTGCATTATCAGTACGAAAAATTTTGACAGGCATACCATATTGAGTTTTTATTTCAGCAAAGAAGAACTTGATAACAGACAAGACTTCGGACCTACTTTTCATCATAAATAACCAAGTAGTCCGTGAAAAGTCATCAATAAACAGAATAAAATACTTATGACCAGATAAACTAGGCACATGACAAGGTCCCCATACATCAGAATGCACTATATCAAATATATTTTTACTGCTAATTTGACTGCGTCTAGGATAAACAGCACGAGTCTGTTTTCCAAGTTGACATGACTCGCACTGAAAACGACAAATGCCAAGATCAGATACTAAATATCGAAGCTTTTCAGATGAGGGATGGCCCAGCCGGTAGTGCCACTGTAATGCAGAAACTGAAGTAGATAATGCAGAAGTCACAGATGCTTTAGCAGCTTTAGGCAAATGATCCAGATAGAAAAGTCCATCAGCACCTTCATACCCCCCACCAATCTTCATCCTCGTGCGAAGGTCCTGAAAAACACAAGAACCAGGCATAAAAGTCAGACTACACTGTAAGCTCCGCAATATCTTGCTAACAGACAACAAATTCAAAGGAAATCGCGGCACATATAAGGAAGATTTTAGCAGAAAGTCAGAAGCAATATCCCCTACTCCAAACACTGCAGACTTGGAACCATCAGCCAACATGACAGAAGAGGGTCTAGCAGGTTTAAATAATTTTTGAAACAGTGATCTATTGCCAGAGATATGCGAAGAGGCACCGGAGTCTATGACCCACTTAGTATTACCAGGAGTAGAGGAAGAGCTCAGGAAGGCAGTGTCATAACCAGAATAAGTGGCGGCATGAGCTCCACTAGTCGAAGCTTGAGACGACGCACCAACGCGCTCAAGAAGAAGACGCTCCACCTCAGCACGGATGTAGTCAGCAGTCGCACCCGAGGAGGCAGAGTCAGTAGACTGAGTCGTTCCCTCGGAAGCAGTAGGAGTGGAGTCCGCAGCTGCATTGGCCCACGCCGGCTTACCATACTTCTCCCAGCATTTTTCTTCAACATGGTTGGACCGGCCACAAAAGGTACAAAGGCGCTGTCCTGTCTGAGGACGCGCACCAGCAGTAGGGGCAGTAGAAGAGGCTCCACGACCAAGAGCAGCCCGTCCTCGTCCGCCACCCAGGGGAGGACGACTCTCAGTAAAACGACCACGGCCACGACCCCGGCCACGACCAGAAGCTGCGGCAAGAGCCGAAGAGTCTCCAACATCAGTAGTTAGAGACGAAGAAGACGAAGGCAAATGCTGAAGGCGTTTGTAGGCACTCTGTAGTGACGGCAGAGGGTCACTAGCTAGGATCTGGTCCACAACACCAACATATGACTCGGGCAATCCGCAGAGAAACTGAACCAACTGAAGTTCCTGGCGCTGACGCTGCATAGTAGCCAGGTCCGTGGAGAGAGGGTGATAGGATTCCAGTTTACCCCATAATCCAGTGAAGTCAGAGAAGTAATCCGCAATATCTGTCCCCGTGAACTGTAGACGCCCAGCTGCTTGGTGATGTCAAACACCTTCTTGGGGTTCTGACTATGCGAGTAAGTACCGGCGAGCTGATCCCACATCTGCTTCGCCGTAGGCAGGTGAAGAAGTGTGACACTGATCTTCTCAATGCTGCTGTTGAGAATCCAGGTCATCACGGTGGAGTCATCACGGACCCAGTCGTCATACGCCTTCACATCCTTAGCATCAGCGTCTTCGGCGGGTGCTGCCGGACCCGCACGAATAAGATGTGAGTACTTGCCCTGGGATCTGGCATAGATCGTCATGGAGCAGACCCAGTGTGGATAGTTGCGCCCATCAAGCTTCACAGTAGTAACCTGACGGCGGAAGTCATCATGCAAAGACGCCATGAGAGCAGTAGGCACAGCAGGAACAGGCACGATCAGGCAGGAGACGGTCTACGCCGTCAGACAGGCACAGCAGGCACAAAGAACACGGAGAAGACCTCTCACATACGGTCTACGCCGAAGCGCAGAACAGAACCCGGTGGCACAACAGCCTACACGGGCAGGCAGGCAAGAGACCGAAACAAACGATCTACGTCTTCAAGCCACCGGATCGGTGTAGGACTTCACAGAGCCAACGTACCGGCGGCTAGAACCGCGGAGGCGCACCGGCCCCGGCGGTGGAGAGGGCTCCCGGCCCTGGCGGCTAGCCCGGCGGCGGCTGCTGCGCCCGGCCGGCGGCGGCTGCTGCTAGGCCGGCGGCCCTGCTGCTGCTGGCCGGCGGCGGGGGGGGGGGAAGAGAGAGAGAGGGAAGGGAAGGGAGGGTGACGGCCGACTGGATCTACTGCTCTGGTACCATGTGAAACAAAAAGCAAGTTTGGGAAGCATAGGGTTGCACAATGTGTGCACCCTCATATATATAATATTGAAACAATTACAGAGAGGTCCACATATAATATGGAAATAACAAAACAATTAACGGAATATATAAAACAGGAATATATTGTAACATTCGTCTAAGGGGTTACCGTCGGTTCGTGCTTGTTTGTGCCTGCCTGCCCGTGTAGGCTTTGGCCTCCGGGTTCTCTGCTACGCCTTGGCGTAGTGCGTATGTGAGAGGTCCACGGTGACTTGTTTTTGCCTGCTTCTGCCTGCCTGACGGCGTAGTCCGTCTCCTGTCTGTGCCTACCTGTGCCTGTGCCTGCCCTCCTATTTTTTTCTCATGGCGTCTTCTGGGGATGACATGTGGAGAGAGTCGCGCCGTCAAGTCACTACTGTTAAGCTTGACGGGCGCAACTACCAGCTGTGGGTCTGCTCCTTTGTGATCTTTGCCAAATCACAAGGGAAGTACTCTCACTTGATTCGGACGGGTCCGCCTCAGCCTGCAGAGGAGGCGGATGCAAAGGACATCAAGGCCTTTGATGACTGGGTTCGTGATGACTCGACCGTCATGACATGGATTCTCAACAACTCCGTTGAGAAGATTAGTGTTACTCTTCTTCAGCTTCCTACGGCGAAGCAGATGTGGGATCAGCTCGCCAGTACCTACTCGCACAGTGAAAATCCGAAGAAAGTCTTTGATATCACAAAGCAATCGGGGCGTCTACAGTTTACTGGTTCTGACATTTCAGACTACTTCTCCACCTTCACTGGTCTGTGGGGTGAGTTGGAGATGTATCACCCGCTGTCCACCGATTTAGCTACTATGCAGAAACAGCGGGCGGAGCTTCAGCTGATTCAGTTTCTCAGTGGTTTACCTGAGTCCTATACTGGAGTGGTAGATCAGATTTTGGCGAGTGATCCACTCCCTACCTTGCAGACTGCCTACAAGCGTCTCTAGCGCCTTCCGTCATCGACACCGTCTCCGCCTACTGAGACTGGAGACTCTACTGCTTTGGCCGCTTGGGGCGGGCGTGGTCGTGGCCGTGGCCGCTCCAGTGATGGCCGTCCTCCCCTGGGTGCAGGCCGGGGGCGTGGACCTGGTGCTGGACGAGGAGCTCCTCCTGCTGCCCTGCCCTCTGCTACTGCGCGTCCTCAGCAAGGACAACACTTGTGTACTTTCTGTGGACGGTCCAACCATATTGAGGACAAATGCTGGGAAAAATATGGTAAGCCGACATGGGCCAATGCTGTGGCTGATTCTTCTGCATCTGAGGGTGCTACTCAGACACCTGCACCAGAGCCTGCGAGGGCTACCGCAGACTACATCCGGGCTGAGGTGGAGCGTCTTCTCCTTGAGCGTGCTGGTTCCTCTCCTGCTGCATCTACGAGTGGAGCACATGCTGCCTTTTCTGGTTATGACACTGCCTTCCTGAGCTCCTCCTCACCTTCTACTTCTGGTAATACCAAATGGGTGATAGACTCGGGTGCATCTGCACATATTTCTGGAAATAAGTCTTTGTTTAAACATATATCTGCACCTGCCCGACATTCTTCTGTTATGCTTGCTGATGGCTCTAAGTCGTCAGTCCTTGGAGTCGGTGATATTATTTCTCATTTTGGAGTCGGTGACCAATTTTGTATCTGCCTTATCTGCTGTGGCTATACCTAAGAATGTTCAGGAAGCTTTGCAAAGTACAGCTTGGACATCTGCTATGAATGATGAGATGCTTACTCTTACTGACAGAGACACTTGGGAGCTGGTGGATCCACCTCCTCAGTGTAAGCCTGTAGGCTGCAGGTGGGTTTATGCAGTCAAATATCAACCTGATGGTACGGTTGAGAGGTTGAAGGCAAGGCTTGTTGCGAAGGGATACACTCAGACTTATGGCATTGATTATTTTGAGACTTTTTCTCCTGTTGCTCGCCTTAACTCTGTCAGGATTCTTTTATCTGTTGCTGTGAATCTAAACTGGCCTCTTATGCAGCTTGATGTGAAAAATGCCTTTCTATATGGTGACTTACAGGAGGAGGTGTATATGGAGCAACCTCCTGGGTTTGTTGCTCAGGGGGAGTCTCACAAAGTTTGCAGGCTCAAGAAGTCTATCTATGGGCTCAAGCAGAGTCCTCGTGCCTGGTTTGATAAGCTGAGCAAAATTATGATTGATTTTGGCTTTCTGAGGTCACAAGTTGACCATTCTGTATTCACTAAAAAGACTTCTGCTGGTATTACTGTTCTGATTGTATATGTTGATGATATCATTATTTCTGGCAGCGACACTCTTGGTATTCAGGCTACCAAAGATCATTTGGGCAAACATTTTGCTACCAAAGATCTAGGCAGACTCCGGTACCTTCTTGGCATAGAAGTCTCTAGAAATTCTAATGCCTTAGTTCTTTCGCAGAGAAAGTATGTTCTTGATATCCTGCAGGAGACTGGTATGCTTGGTACGAGACCTGCAGATACTCCTCTTGATCCCAATGTCAATTGGGATGATGATTCCTCTGCTATGTTTACTGATCATAAAAAATTCAGGAGGCTGATTGGTAAATTGATCTATTTAACAGTTACTCGTCCTGATATTGCTACTGCTGTGGGTCTTCTTAGCAGATACCTCGACAAACCCAGACAATGCCACTGGGATGCTGTATGCCAAGTCTTAAGATACTTAAAAAAATCTCCTGGCAAGGGACTTCATTATAAAAAGAATGGGCACTGTGTTCTTGAAGGATATTCTGATTCTGATTATGCAGGCAGCAAAGTCGATAGAAAATCTACTTCTGGCTACTGTACTTTTGTAGGGGGCAATCTTGTCATTTGGAGGAGCAAGAAACAGAATGTAGTGGCCAAATCTAGTGCTGAGGCTGAGTACAGGGCCATGGCCCATACTGCTTGTGAGTTGCTGTGGGTGCGTTCTCTTCTGAAAGAATTTGGGATTGAGTCTTCATCGGCCATTCCTATGCATTGTGATAAAAGAGCTGCCATCTTCATTGCAAATAATCCTGTCTATCATGAGCGCACCAAACATATTGAAGTTGATTGCCACTTTATCAGAGAATCTATTCTTGCTGGCAAGATAAGCACTCCATTCACGAGATCTGAAGACCAAGTTGCTGATATCTTCACCAAGCTCTTGGCTAAGAAACAGTTCTGCATGCTGCTGGACAAGTTGGGCATGATTGACATCTATGCTCCAACTTGAGGGGGAGTGTTACATTATATTTCCTGGTTTACATAAGCATGTTATTTGTTTTGTTATTTTCCTTTATATATGGACCTCTCTGTAATTGTCTCAGTTATATATATATGAGGGTGCACACGTTGTGCAACCCTAAGCTTTCTGCAATTCCTGACTCTATCACAAAAACTTTTCGTACTGATAATGCACTGGAATTCATGCAACAATCTGTTACATCCTTTTGTGCTGCCCAAGGAACCATACATCAGTCCACTTGCCTTACACCCCTCAACAAAATGGCGTCGCTGAACGAAAAAACCGTCACCTTCTTGAGGTTGCTCGCACCCTTCTCATACACTACAAAGTACCCCATCACTTCTGGCCTGAAGCTGTCTCTACGACATGCTATCTTATCAATCGCATGCCTTCTTCTGTTTTGAAAAATCAGGTCCCGTACGCCATTTTGTTTCCTGATAAACCCTCATTTTCTCTGCCTCCTCACATTTTTGGGAGTACTTGTTTTGTAAAACATCTTCGTCCTGGCCTCACCAAACTTGATGCTCGCTCAGTCAAATGTGTATTTCTGGGATATTCCCGTACTCAGAAAGGCTACCACTATTTTGATCCTGTTAAGAAACAATGGTTTGTTAGTGCGGATGTGACCTTTTTTGAGCATATGCCTTAGTATTCTACTGATGGTGACAAATTGTCGGCTGATATTATGGCTACCACACCATTACCATTGGTTGTTGAGGAATTACCAGCTCCTGATGTGCCTCAAGAACGCCCATTGCAAGTCTATCGGCGCCGGTCAAAGAACATCAGTGCTTCTGAATCCCCGACCGAACCAAATCCTGCGTCTGCGGTTGATCCACCACCCACTAAGGTATTTTCTGACCTGGATCTTCCTATAAGTTTAAGGAAAGGTGTTCGCTCCTGTACTCAACATCCTATCAGTAATTTCTGTTCATATGACAATCTCTGTGGTAGCTTTGCTTGTTTCACTTCTGTTGTCTGCTGTGACAATTCCTAAATCAGCCGACGAGGCACTTCGCCATCCTGCCTGGAAACATGCTATGGAGCAGGAAATGCATGCACTTTGTGATCAACAAGAATGGGATCTTGTTGATCGTCATGCCATACTGTTGGATGCTGCTGGATTTTTACAATTAAATATCAACCGGATGGTACCATTGAACGCTTGAAATCCCGATTGGTTGCGAAAGGATATACTCAAACATATGGAGTTGATTATTTCGAAACGTTTTCTCCAGTTTCACGCCTAAATTCTGTTTGTATTCTGATATCTATTGCTATAAAGACTGGCCTTTGTTTCAACTTGATGTCAAAAATGCTTTTCTATATGGAGATCTACAGGAGGAGGTCTACATGGAGCAACCTCCGGAATTTGTTGCTCAGGGGGAGTCTGCTTCTAAAATCTGTAAACTAAGAAAGGCAATCAATGGTCTGAAACAAAGCCCACGTGCACGGTTTGACAAGCTTAGTCAGATCTTAATTTCCTTTGGCTTTCGGCGTTCACAATGTGATCATTCTGTATTTATTTGTAAAACTGCAGTAGGGCTGGTCATCCTTATTATGTATGTTGATGATATTGTCCTATCTGGCAGTGATAGTGCAGGGATACAGGCAACCAAAAAGTACTTAGCACAACACTTCATCACCAAAGACCTAGGGAAACTATGATATTTTCTAGGCATTGAAGTTGATAGATCTTCTGCAGGACTATGCCTATCACAGAGGAAATATGTTCTTGACCTTTTGCAGGAGACATGCATGTTGGGTTGCAAGCCAGCCAACACTCCTCTGGATCCCAATATGGATTGGGATAATGATACTTCTCCTCCTTATGCTGATCGTCACGAGTTCAGGAGACTGATTGGCAAGCTTATCTATTTGACTGTCACTAGAGATGACCTAGCAGCTGCTGTAGGATTCATAAGCCGGTATCTTGATAAACCCCGACAATGCCACTAGGATGCTATTTGTCACATCTTACGATATCTCAAAAGCTCTCCAGGGAAAGGTCTTCTGTACAAAAAGCATGGCCATTGCAATTTATCTGGATTTTCTGATTCTAACTATGCAGGAAGTCGATCTGACAGGAAATCTACATCTGGATATTGCACTTTTGTGGGAGGAAATCTGGTTACTTGGCGCAGCAAAAAGCATACAGTTGTTGCCCGATCTAGTGCAGAGGCAAAATATAGAGCCATGGCTCATACTGCGTGTGAGCTCCTGTGGGTCCGAGGTCTTCTGAACGAGTTTGATATCACTTCTTCTAGCCCCATTCCTATGTTCTGCGATAATAAGGCTTCCATTTTCATTGCGAGCAACCCCACCTTTCATGAAAGAACAAAACATATTGAGGTTGATTGCCACTTCGTCAGGGAGAAAGTTCTGTCTGGACATATCTGCACTCCATATCTCAGCACTGAGAAGCAGCTTGCAGACATCTTCACCAAAGTTCTACCTAAAGCTCGCTTCCAGACTCTGATTGACAAGCTGGGTTTATTCGACATCTACGCTCCATCTTGAGGGGGAGTATAGAAATAATGTGTTATTTACTTATTCTGCTGTGTTTTTCCTCCTACTGCTTTATTGTATTAGTCTCATATTGCTCGCTTGTATATGTGTCTCAACTCTCTGTAGCTATATAAGAGAGTCCCCTGTACACCTTTTTACTCACTGAATAAACAACTCCTTTACTTTCTACAATCCCCTCCACCTGATATCCCCAATTAAGGCGGACCAAGAGGGCAAGGGCCATTAACAATATTTGCAGGATCCTGGTTTAGCATATACCCAATAATAATTAGAAATTTCATTGAATGAAAACAAGTTTGATACAGTTTGAAGATGCTCCTCTAGGGAGTTACATGGAAAGGGAAAAGCTAAAGTTTTCAAATATAAAGGAAATCTATCTATAATCCTCCAATAGACTTTAGTCGTCTTTTCTTTTTGTGCTATTTTCTCTAGAAGTCCATTTCTTCAGCTAATCGACAATTTAACCTAAAACGTCGACAAACAAAATGAGTCAGTATATCTCTATACCGACACTTGGTGCACCAAAATTTTCACAAGTAGGTGTAACAATGTAAACAACCATAGCAAGCAATTATTATTGCGTAAACGAACATGCATTTTCTGTTATAACTCCTCAATCCTAATTTACTCAATCTCTGGGGTATACCCTCTGATGGGGTTCTATCCCTGCAGTTGACGTGGGCCACCTTCCCTATCTGGGGCTTGGTGCCATATCGACCTTCACTATTTGAGGTTTGACCTTTGATGACCTTCCCTATCTGGGGCTTGGCCTCTTGTGACCTTCCCTATATGGGGCTTGGTCATAGTCTTCTCCTCAATGACTTTTCTTTCTTTTTCTATTAGGGCATTAGTCCCACATTTGACCCTCTAGAGCTAGCATGTAGGGTTCGAGCAAATTATGTTTATATAAGGTGTACAAATAGGGCCTTATAGTTTGCAAGAATTAAGTAAACAATCAAGTATGTTAGTGACAACACAATCGGGAAACTTTCAGAAAACTTCGGAATTCGATACAAGCGATTATCCATAATTAACCACACACCTTTCTTCAAGGATGACTAAATTTCCAAGAAGATAAAAGCAGATTGAACCAACTAAGTAATCAACCTGTAATTAACGTTTAACTAGGGGTGTAAACTATGCGGGTATGGTGCGGGTCTGGCCATACCCATACCCATACCCATTTAATTTAGCAGGTCCGGTTCCAGTTCCAGACCCGCATAATGAAAATCTAGACCCGCACCCTACCCGTACCCACAATAATAGAGGGTTTACGGTGCGGGTATGCGGATAAGCAATTCTATATAAACATTATATTGTTTATGTAAGAAAAATTATGACTTGTTCTATATACTCTAATAAAAGGAGATATTGCTATTATATAGGATATAAACATGCAATAGTTACATTAAATAATGTAATACTTTATAGATTGAAGATTAGTTGAGTTAATTAATTACATATATGTAGTCATTGTCATAGTGTTTTAATTATGTAGCATATCATGTAAGTATTTTGATTTTAAGTTTACATATGTTACTCATGTTTGTAATTAGAATAGTTAATTCTCAATTAGATGACTAGACTTAACCTTATTATAATTATAGTAATACATAATCTCAACTATTACATTAATTAGACTAGTAAACTATGATATAATAATATATTGTTTAAGTAGTTATTCATGTATAGCAGGTACACGGTTCTGCGGGTCTGGGTCTAAGAATACCCATTAGTGGATCCGCTTATATGCGAGTCCATGGGTATGCGGGTCCATGGTTCTGCGAGTCCAAAAATTTAGTTCCGTGATGGGTTTTAAAAGGGTCTAGATTTGCGGGTCCGCGAGTCTACCGTACCCATTTACAACCCTAGATTTAACACCCAAGTATTACTATTGTGTTTAAAATATCACGTAAGACTGACTTGGGCCCCAAGTTAGGGTTTTAGGGTCAAACTAGGCTTTCATTAGGGTTAGACTTCCTAAACCCAAATTATGACTTATTAGACATTTCCAACTTTAGAAACCCTAATTTAACAACATGTGAATCTTTTGTCTTATATTAGATCCAAGGTTTTCTTTTCATCCACTTAGACTAGACTTTACTTATTAGGATTAAATAATCAAGATGTGATCATCACTTTCATGAAAATAGGGTTTACATGTGCTAAATATCATCAAAGCATGTATTTTTATGCACTTTTGGAATTGAGAACTGGATTACGCAATGAAACCAATTCCATTGGATTCTACATATTTTTTGATGAAAATTATATATAGATTCAATATATTTGAAGTTAGCAATTATTTTCTTGGTTTATTTCAAGATAACCCTAATTAGACCAATTAGAGCGTTGGTAGCCAACCAAGTAACTCCTGCGCCGCGGGGCTGAGGCGGAGCCAATCGGCTCGTGCCATGGCGGCACCTACGCCCGCGTGGCTCAAACCAGACAGAGAGCGAAAGGGAAAGAATACCCCTTACCTTTCAGTAGCCTATTTGGGGTTAGGGAAGTAAATTTCGACAGAAATTTCGATAAATGCGTTCCTGGCGTTTCGAGGGAAAAATAAACGAATTAATTTATGAAATTTTATCAGAATGGTCTACTAGTGTAGATCTACTCAAATATGTAATAATATTTCATATTGGATATGTAGGGGGTGGGGTCTCGCCATTTTTGAGTGAATGACCCTGAATTGTTTTGATGGGCATTTCGATGGGGGTTTTTGATGTCAATTTTCAATGTGAAATCAATGAATTAAGTCATTATAGTTTGTATTAGTATATATATTTTCCTGGATTTATTTTACTTTTATTATTGTGTTATGGGCCTTAGTTTATTAGCCCATTAGTCTTTTTCCTTTGTTAACGAGAGAGAAGGGAGACGAACAATGTTGGCGGCTACTAGGTGCAACTCTTGTGTGTAAGGGCAATAGCCGTCTCACTCCTTTTTATATATTAGGGTAAGATACAAGGTGGTACAAAGGAGAAAATCCAAGAAAAATAATAAAACAAATGGTATAATAAAAATAGAGACGAGGCAGATCGCCGGTTTCCGCCGCTGACCTTCAGTCGATACCATCGACAAGTCTGTCGATGGTATCGACAGACCGTTGTCTGGTTGCTGTGATAATCTCGATACCATTGACCACCTGTCGATGGTGTCGACCGGGAAGCAGGTTGTTTCACACTCCCCCTCAAGCTGGAGAGTACACATCGTGTATGCCCAGCTTGCCACATAATCTCTGAAAAGCTGCCAGACCCAAAGGCTTTGTCAAGATATCCGCTAGTTGATCTTCAGACTTGACGTATGGCATCACAATAGTGCCATCTTTGATTTGATCACGAATAAAATGGCAATCAACTTCTATATGCTTTGTACGCTCATGAAAGATAGGATTCCTGGAAATGTGTATAGCAGACTGGTTGTCACACTTGAGCTCCATAGAAGACATAATAGTGATTTTTAACTCAGAAAGAACGGATTTGACCCATTGTAGTTCACAACATGCATGGGCCATAGCACGGTATTCAGCCTCAGTGTTGGATCTGGCTACCACATTCTGCTTTTTGCTTTTCCAAGTAATCAAATGGTCACCTAGGAAAGTACAATAACCTGATGTAGACCTTCTATCAGTATGATCACCAACCCAATCTGCATCTGAGTACCCAGTGAGAGTCAAAGTAGATGGAGGCACCTTGGGTTTAGAATATGTGATCCCTTTACCAGGAGCACTCTTTAGATATCTCAGAATCCGGCAAACTGCTGTCCAGTGTGAATGTCGTGGTAAGTGCATATGTTGACTCACAACTCCTACAGCAAAAGAAATGTCAGGTCGTGTAACAGTCAGATATATTAGCTTGCCAACTATTCTCCTGTAATATCCTGGATCTGAGTACTCAACATCATCAACCGTCTCCTTGATGTGATAATCCATAGGAGTAGATACCGGTTTAGATCCAGTCATGCCTGTCTCCTGTAGTAAGTCCAGCACATATTTCCTCTGAGATAGATTGACACTTGCATGAGATCTAAGCACCTCAATGCCCAGAAAATATCTCAGTTTACCCAGATCCTTCGTTTGGAAGTGTCTCTGCAACCCTTCCTTCACACGAGATATGCCTGTAGAATCACTTCCAGTAATTACTATGTCATCAACATATACTGCCATAATGATAGAGCCATAGGAAGAGCTAGAGTAGAATAAAGAGTGATCAGTCATGGAGCGAGAAAAGCCCATCTGGAGTACAACCTCACTGAACTTGTCAAACCACGCTCGAGGAGACTGTTTCAAACCATATATGGCTTTCTTCAATTTACAGACCTTCTGACACTCCCCCTGAGCAACAAACCCAGGAGGTTGCTCCATATATACCTCTTCCTGGAGGTCACCATGTAGAAAGGCATTCTTAACATCAAGCTGAAATAGGGGCCAATCAAAGGTAGTAGCCAGAGAAATAATAATTCGCACATAATTTAGACGAGCTACTGGAGAAAAGTCTCAAAGAAATCAACTCCATAGGTATGTGTGTAGCCTTTTGCTACCAATCTGGCCTTCAACCTCTCAACAGATCCATCCAGATTATGTTTGATGGTGAAAACCCATCTGCAACCCACTGCTTTCTTCCCTGTAGGTAAGTCAACAAGATCCCATGTGTCATTATGCAAAAGAGCTGACATCTCAAGCTGCATTGCCTATTTCCAACCACTGTCCTTCATAGCATCATAATGATTCCTTGGTATATCAACAGAATCAATCCCAATAGGAAATGCGCGGGCCTGCTTAGATAAGTGGAACAGACAACACACATTTGTAATAAGATGTCTAATAGTACAAGAGCGAGTACCTTTCCTAACAGCAATAGGAAGATCAAGATCTGATGCTTCTGCAGGAATCCCATGAGTAGAAGACGAAGATGAAGGCTCAAAGACTGGTGTCGCTACCACTTCTGGATCTTGTCTGCCTCGCCTATTATAAACATGTGGGTAATGCTCAATAACAGACATGTCTGCTCCTTGCTCATATGGAATAAAAGTATAATCAGGAATGATGGGTGGCGCTCCCTCACTCTGCACAAATGGTGCCACTCTATCACTCTGAAAAACTGGTAGCACTCCCTCTCTCAATTGCTCCCCCTTACTCATAGCATCGGAGAAATATGGAGTGGTCTCATGGAAAGTAACATCCCTAGACACAAACATCCGACGAAGACTAGGACAGTAACACTTGTATCCTTTGCTAGTACTAGAGTAACCAAGGAACAAGGTTTTAACAGACCTAGGAGAAAGCTTGTCGGCCTTAGGGTCAACATTATGGACAAAGGAAGTGCAACCAAACACTCTAAGGGGGACAGAAAAAGGTTGATCCGTGGGTCGCAACATAGAGAAGGGAGTCTGTCCTTTAAGAACCGAGGATGGTTGTCTATTAATTAAGAAACAAGCAGTTAAAAGGGCTTCAGACCAGAATTTCTTAGGTACATTGGATTGAAACATAATAGATCGAGCAATATCAAGCAGATGGCAATTTTTCCGCTCAACCACCCCATTCTGATGAGGGGTGTAAGGACACGAAGTGCGATGGATCATACCTACAGAGCTGCAAAAATCAGACATAGCCTTTTGAACATACTCTAAAGCATTATCAGATTGAAGAATTTTTATATTGCAGTCAAACTGGACTTTTATTTCAGTATGGAAATGTTTCACAATAGATAGCACAGACTCTCGACTTTTGAGAAGGTAGATCCATGTCATTCGAGAAAAATCATCCACAAAATAAATAAAGTAACGAAAACCATTATAACTCTGGTCTTTAACAAGACCCCACACATCACTGTGGACGAACTCAAAAGGACAAGAAGCCCGTTTATTGACACGACTAGGATAAGATAACCTATGATGCTTTCCCAGCTGACATGACTGACACTCTAAAGATGACACTTGGGACAACTCTGGTTCCAACTTGCGCCGGCTCTCTAAGGAAGGATGTCCATATCTGCAATGCCATAGTAAGGGGAAACCACTCAACAAGACGGATGGAGCAGGAGCAGATACTTGGCGAGGCAGACTGTCACCATGAAAAAGGTAGAGATCACCTTTCCTAGGTCCCCCATCAATCGTCCTCATACTCTTGAGATCCTGTAATACAAAACAAGAAGGCCCAAATGTTACCGTACATTTTACAATGTCAATCAATTTTGCAACAGAAAGAATATTAAAAGGAAACTCAGGTACAAAGTGTACAGATTTGAGATCAATCTTGGGTGTTAGAGGGACAAATCTACTAGCTAACACTCTCCTCACTGAACCATCTTCCAGTGTAACAAATTGGTGAGGGATATATGAGTCAATAGAGTGGAGCAATCTCCTCATACCAGTCATGTGCTGTGACGCGCCAGAATCAACCACCCAAGATGAAGTAGAGCCAGAAGCTATGAGAGACGTAGCCTGATTACCCGCAGTAGATGCCAGGTTTGCTGACGATGGTGATGATGATCCCATACTCATGTGCTGTGTAGCCTGAATAAACCGATCATACTCCTCTTGAATAAGAGTGATACCGGTTCCAGAAGTAGTTCCCACAGTAGAAAAAGAAGAGGAATCTATAGTAGTGGCATAATGTGCTGTCCCTACAGGTGGTGCAGCAGGTCTCCCATGTTTCTTCCAACACTTCTCCACTGTATGTCCCAATTTGTCACAGAAAGTGCACTTAGGACGTGTCCCACGTCCTCTACCCATACCAGGTCGTCCCCCTCTCACTGCAATAGCTATAGATGCATGAGACTCCCCAAAAGATATAGCAGGATCAGGAGTAGCAGACTCAAAGATAGATTTTTGTATTCTTGAATAGGCTTCCACAAAACTGGGTAATTTATCAGAAGCCAGAATGACACTCCGGGCGGAACCGCATGAAGGGTTAAGCCCAGATAAAAATTTAGCTGTAACTAGATCGTCCCTGTCCTTGGTTTGTTCAGCAACAGTCACTGGATGATAATAGCTCAACTCTTGATCAAGTGCCTGAATAGCTCCAAAGTACTCCTCAAGAGATCTGTCACCCTGCCTCTCAGCAAACAAACGGTCATAGATCATGAATTGGTGAAGCGCATTTTTTTCTGGAGAATAATGCTGCTTCACTGCGTCCCATATCTCCTTAGCTGTTGAATAGAACATGAACCTTACCGCAATTGCAGGTTCCATGCTGTTCCACAACCAAGTCTTCACCAGACTATCATGATGCTTCCATTTAGCGTATCCTTTGTCAGTAGAGGCCAGAGGACCTGAGTCAACATGTCCCGCCTTGTCACGAGACTCCAGGACAGTGTGAACAACATTCATCCATAGAAGAAAATTCTTCCCGTCGAGCTTGATGGAGGCGATAGGAGACACCTCGTTGTAGATCATAGGCGTCTTGATATCCCCCATTATAGAACGGGACTGTGTGACAGATTGATACGCGCCACAGAGAAGATTGAGTTGACAGAGAGATACACGTCACACAAGAAACAAAGAGAAATGCGTTACTGATGCATTCACATCCTCCGGACGATTTTCCTAATCACACATGGAGGATGTGTGACTAGGACAATAACCGTAGAGAGACTAGTCCTCTGGTTTAGATTTTAGATCGCCGTCGGATCACCCGAAGATCCTCAAAGCGGCAGATTCTGGCTACACGCCGTACGGCGGCTCAACCGCAGCTGCTGCTGCCGGTGCCGCGGTGAGAAGATCCGGAGGGAGGAAGGAAGGGGAAGATCCGGCGGACAAGTAGGAAAAAGAAGGAAGAGGGAGGGACTACCGGTGGAGAGAGACGTCGGCCTAGAGAAGACCTTTCTCTGATACCATGTTAACGAGAGAGAAGGGAGACGAACAATGTTGGCGGCTGCTAGGTGTAGCTCTTATGTGTATGGGAAATAGCCGTCTCACTCCTTTTTATATATTAGGGTAAGATACAAGGTGGTAAAAAGGAGAAAATCCAAGAAAAACAATAAAACAAATGGTATAATAAAAATAGAGACAAGAGGCAGATCGCCGGTTTCCGCCGCTGACCTTCTGTCGATACCATCGATAGGTCTGTCGATGGTATCGACAGACTGTTGTCCGGTTGCTGTGATAATCTCGATACCATCGACTACCTGTCGATGGTATCGACCGGGAAGCAGGTTGTTTCACATCCTTATTCTAGAATATTCCCTGTTTCTAGATAATTCTTACTCTCTCCTATATAAGAGAGCCTCTTGTAATTGTTTCACCAATCTAACTCAAACCATCTTTTGTATTTTAGATGGAATCAGAGCCACCTGATCTTCCTTGATCCCCAACCCTAATCTATGCCCCCATAAGCCCTATCCGCCCTTTCCTTTCTTCCCCTCCATCTTCCTCCCTCAATTGCCACCTTCCCCTACTTCTCCTGCCGCCGTAGCCCCCCCTCTTGCTCCTCCCGCCACCACACCCCACTCCTCTCCTTCTCCCTCCCACCGCTGCTACACCCCACCCCTCCTCTCCTTCTCCGTCCCACCGCCGCCATCTACCCCTGCCACCGTCCCCGCTTCTTGCCTACTCCCCGCCGCCACCACAGCCACCAACCGCCCGCTGCCCACACCCACCCGCCACCCCCACCCCCGCCCTCTCCTCCCCCTCAAACAGCCATCTGCTGCTGTCCTCTTTCTCCCACCATCCTTTCCTCCGCCTAACCACCACCACAACTCGTTCCTTTTTTGGCTCGCATATGTGCCTCTTCGGTAACTTTCCAGTCCTAGTACGTTGAAGGCGTAACTGAATCTTGCTCTTTCTCTGCCTAAGCCTCATGGTGGAATAAGTTTTTCCTCCATGTTGGCATAGGTTTTCTATATCTACTGCTGCCCCGACGTGGGTTTCTAGGATTTGATGCATCAGATCTTCTTATGCTATCTTCTGCTTGTGTATGGGTGTTTTCGATCTGCCCCTGTGTTGGGTTTCTACTGCTTTCATCTGCTATGTGCCTACTGCTGCTACGTGCCTGATGCTCTGTCTACTGACTGCTACGTGATTCCTGCTCCGACCTGCCACAACTGTTTGCTGTGTCGTCCTACATTCTGTGACCTGCCATGGCGTCCTCTGATCTGCTTCACAATATCTGTGTGACGACTCCAACTATCACACCTGGGCAGCCTCCTTTGAACTGTATGTCAAAGCTCAGGGGCTCTATTCCCATCTTTCTACTATAGGGCTGACGAAACCGACTGCTAATGCTGATGACAAAACTAAACAGACGTATGACCAGTGGTCCAAGGATGACTCTGGTGTTATGACCTAGATGGTCAACAATGCTGAACCCAAAATCAGCCAATCCCTTCTGCGCCTGCGCACGACTAAGGATATGTGGGATCAACTCTCCCACGTCTATTCTCATCAACAAAATCCTTAGAAGGTGTTTGATATTTTCAAACACCTGGCCAAGAAGGAGTATTCTACCTCAGATGCTATTGAAGATTACTACAATCATTGTTGTGCCCTTTGGGATGAGTTTGAGGTGTATCATCCACTATCCTCAGATATTAAGAAAGCACAAAGACAACGGAATGAACTACAACTCGTTCAATTCCTTGCTGGCCTACCACCCTCCTTTACGGGTGTAGTTGATCAGATTCTCCCCAGTGATCTGTTGCCCACCTTACGCGATGTTCTGAAATACGTGCAACGCTTGCCTTTTGTATCTCAGGAGACTCCTGAACTTTCTGACAATGTTGCTCTAGCTGTTCGATCTGATGATTCTTTCTGTGGACGTGACCGCGGTTGTGGTCGTGGTCAAGGCCGCTCAACTCCAGGTGCTGGTCATGGTTCGTACTCCTCGGGTGCTGACTCCTCTACTGAAGCACGTTTTTGCAACTTTTGCAAGCACAACAATCATACTGAAGACCACTGCTGGATCAAGCACGGCAAACCTGCTTGGGCAAATTAGGTTTCTTCAGACCAGCCTGACACCTCTGCCTCTACGTCTGCCCCGCCATCTGTTGATTGGATAAGATATGAAGTTGAGAAGTTACTCCAAGCTCGCCTGACCTCTTTTGCTGAGACTTCCACTACTGGCGGTTCTTCTCTTCTAACACAATCTGCTCCTCTAGCACAGTCTGGTAAACATAAATGGGTTATTGATTTGGGAGCCACCTCTCATATTACTGGCAATCGATCTTTATTTTCTACCTTGCATAAAACTGCTTCCATTCTGCCTGTAACCTTAGCTGATGGTTCTCAAACATCTGTTTCCGAAATAGAGAACATCTATACTGCTGGTCGTCTTAGTTTGAACCCAACACTTTTTGTTCTCAAATTCCCTATCAACTTGTAATCTGTGAGAAGAATTGTTAAGAGCCTACAATGCTCAATTACCTTTGACTCGGATGACGTTATTTTTCAGGATCTGCGCATGAGGATGAAGATTGGTTCGGGCCATGAGGGACCAAATGGGCTCTACTATTTAGATGCACCGAAGATGAAGGCTTACCTGACTACTTCTGTGACCGACATTCAGTGGCACTACCGTTTGGGGCACCCTTCACCGACAAAATTGAAGCATTTATTACCTGACATTTTTGAGTCAGTTTTTAATTGTGAAACATGTCAGTTAGGGAAACAAACTCGGTCTAATTTTACTAAGAAAAACTATATTAGCTCAAAAGCATCATTTGATATTGTGCATGCTGATATTTGTGGCCCGTTCTCCGTTGCTAGTATTTCTAGATTTCGATACTTTATGAGTTTTTTTGACGAATTTTCTAAAACCACCTGGTTGTTTTTGTTAAAAGACAAATCTCATATTCTTGACACTATTACAACTTTCTTTGCCAAGATACGTACCAAGTTTGGTAAACCCATCAAAATCTTTCAAACTGATAATGCCCTTGAATTCATGCAAAGATCAGTAAATCCGTTTTGCAACAAAATGGGTACTATTCACCAAACCTCTTGTGCTTATACACCACAACAGAATGGAATTTCTGAATGCAAGAATCGACACCTTCTTGAGGTTGCGCGTACACTTCTCTTTCACTATCATGTTCCTCATGTTTTCTTGCCAGAAGCTGTTTCAACTGCTTGTTATCTTATTAACAACATGCCATCTTCTGTTCATGGAAATCAAGTGCCTTTTTAGATTCTATACCCTGATGCTCCTTTGTTCACTGTGCCTCCTCGTACTTTCGGGAGTACGTGTTTTGTGAAAAATTTGTGTCCCGACCTTACTAACTGGGCCCTCGTGCTACTAAGTGTATTTTCCTGGGGTACTCTCAGACACAAAATGGGTACCGCTGCTTTGACCCGGCTACTAAGAAATGGATGGTGTCGGCTGATGTTGTCTTTTTTTGAACATATGTTGTTCTACTCTTTTGCTGGATCTGCCCTGACGTCTGACTTACTGACAGAAACACCTGACCTCTACCTGTTGATAATGCCCTGTCAGATAACACTGTTGCACCGACTCCTCCTTTAAAAGCCTACCAGAGAAGACCAAAGGCACCAAATCCCTCTGTGGCCCACCCAAGTCTTCCAACCTCGTCAGCAAATCAGCCAACATCTCATGTATTTTCTGACTTAGACATTCCTATCAGTTTACGCAAAGGCACTCCTCTTGCACGCAACATCCTATTGGGAATTTTTACACTATTGCTAATCTGGGAAATACTTTTGCAAATTTCACTTCTGCTTTATGTGCTGTTACTATTCCTAAGAATGCTGCTCAGGCTCTCCACCTCCAACATGGCGTCAAGCCATGAAAACTGAAATGCAGACCCTCACTGATAGACATACTTGGGATTTGGTTGATGCACCCCCCAGTTGTTCACCAGTTGGTTGCAGGTGGATTTTCACAGTCAAATATCAACCAGATGGCACCATTGAACGACTCAAAGCTCGCCTGGTAGACAAGGGCTACACTCAGACATATGGAGTTGATTACTTCGAGACTTTCTCTCCTCTAGCTCACTGAATTCTGTTCGTATCCTTATTTCTTTGGCTGTAAATTTTGATTGGCCTTTATTTCAACTAGATGTCAAAAATGCATTTCTATATGGAGATCTGCATGAGGAGGTTTACCAATTTTGAGAATCAGGGGGAGTCTTCCAAAGTTTGTCGCCTTCGCAAAGCAATTTATGGCCTTAAGCAAAGTCCCCGAGCTTGGTTTGACAAGCGCATATTTATTCTTCAGAAATTTAACTTCAATCGCTCTCAGTCTGATCACTCAGTGTTTGTTAAGAAAACTACCTCTGGTCCTATAGTTCTCATTGTCTATGTTGATGACATTATATTATCTGGAAGTGACTATGCAGACATTCAGGCTACTAAGACATACTTGGAAAAGCACTTATTACCAAATATTTAGGCAAACTAAGGTATTTTCTGGGAATTGAAGTCTCTCATTCATCCCTTGGTCTTTGTTTGTCTTAGCGTAAGTATGTTTTGGATCTCCTATCAGAGACATGAATGCTTGGGGCTAAGCCTGCTAATACACCTTTGGATTCCAACACGGGATGATGACACTTCTCCTCCATATCTAGATCATCATCACTATCACAGAATGGTTAGAAAACTCATCTACCTTACCGTCACTAGGGCTGATATCACTTCGGCTGTTGGTCTCATAAATAGATATTTGGATAAGCCTTGTCAATGCCATTCAGATGCCATTTGCCATATTTTGAAGTATTTGAAAAGTTCTCCTGGCAAAGGTCTGTTGTATAAGAAACATTTGTAATCTTATTGGCTACTCTAATTCTGATTATACTGGAAGCAAGATAGATCAGAGATCTATCTCTGGATACTACACTTCTGTAGGTGGTAAGTTGGCGAAGCAAGAAGCAAATTGTAGTTGCTCGCTCAAGTGCTAAAGCAGAGTATCGAGCCATGGTTCATACTTCATACCACCTGTGAACTTTTCTGGGTACGCAGTCTTCTGCGAGATTTTGGTATTTCTGTTGCTCCATCCATACCAATGCACTGTGAAAACAAGGCTAGTATCTTCATTGCCAACAACCTCACCTTCCACGAATGCACCAAACACATTGAAGTTGATTGCCATTTTGTTCGTGAGGATTTCTTATCTGGTCAGATTTCTACACCTTATACACCAACTGCGGATCAAGTTGTAGATATTTTCACCCAAATTCTTCCGAAGACTAGATTCACTACACTGATGGCCAAGCTGGGCATGATTGACATCTATGCTCCAACTTGAAGGGGAGTATTAGTATATATATTTTCCTAGCTTTGTTTTACTTTTATTATTGTGTTATGGGCCTTTGTTTATTAGCCCATTAGTCTTTTTCCTTATTCTAGAATATTCCTGTTTTTAGATTATTCTTACTCTCTCCTATATAAGAGAGCCTCCTGTAATTGTTTCACCAATCTAACGCAAACCATCTTTTATATTTTAGATTTTTTTTTAAATTTTAATACAAAAGACGGTTTGCGTTAGATTGGTGAAACAATTACAGGAGGCTCTCTTATATAGGAGAGAGTAAGAATAATCTAGAAATAGGAATATTCTAGAATAAGGAAAAAGACTAATGGGTTAATAAACATAGTCCCATAACACAATAATAAAAGTAAAATAAAGCCAGGAATATATATATATATGTATATATACACTAATAGTTTGCAAGCACACTATATAGACTTAGCCACAAAATCGTGCAAAAAAAATGCTCTTGATAGTACATAGTATATGAAAAAGTAGAAAAAAAATCAATGATTTGCATGTTTCGAGAGTTTCCTCAGTCAATTTCGATGTCCGATTGCCACCGAAACAGAAATTTCGGGCATCGAAATTTTGAACATTGCTTGGGAGAATCCCAAGTCAACTTGGAAATAGAGAGATAGACTAAAAAAAAGAAGTAGAAATAATGATAAGCCAAGCCCTTACAAGAATTTCTCCCCCTCAAGATTACATAAAACATTCATCATTCAAAAACTCCCCCTCGAGTAGATAAATTAAAGCATGTATGCTAGCAGGTCAAATATGAAGAATGTCGCTAGTCGTAGGTGTAGGTCACAAACTGGTAGCAGAAGCTTCTTGATAAAGAAGATGTGGCATTTGGAGTAGTAGTAAACAACAACAAGAAGGCGTCAGAGTCTTCATCACAGTCGCTATCGTCGTAGTGCAGCGAGTGCTGGTTCACAGTAGAAAAGTCCCAGGAGTGTTGGTTCACAGTAGGAAAGTCCAGAGGGTGTTGGTTCACAAAGTCCAGAGAATGCTGGTTCACTGTAACACAAAGTCAACACGCGTAAAGCATGGACAATGTCAACGTACAAATAAAGCACATACCAAAAGTAGAAAACAGAGTCGACGTAGCTGCATAGAAGACTATCAGCTTGAAAAAGCAAGGGCCGCAACAATGGACTCTAGTTGATGGTCTAGGAAGGAGGCCTTCTCTACAGACGGTTGTACTAGCGGATCCCAAGTCATCCGAGAACCATATACATGCTGGATGTAGCAGCCGCACCCAGGGTTAGAGTTGACATTGGGGAAGGTTTGGCTAGAACCAGATTGCCCATTTTCCTGCTACTAGCCGCTAGAGGGGATGAAACCAGTTACTTCCAGTTTTCCGTTGTTGCTATGAAAGGAAAAGAAAAGAACATGGAGAGGCATGATTATTGGGATTGTGATGGGTCAGCGGGTTGTGGGAGAAGTTGATGGTGGGTTGCGGATTTGTTGGAGGGGTTCATGGCGAGCTTGGAGGGTAGCAGATCTGTTGGGTGGCGGTGTGTAGAGAAAAGGGCGCGGGGTTAGCAGCGACAAGCTGGTTGGGAGGTGACACAGAGGGATTAGGAGGTGATGCAGATGTATGGAGAAGGTTGTTGGAGACAAGGAGATTAGGGGTGACAAGGGAACAAGAGCTTGATTGGAGCAATGAGGAGTAGCGGTAGGAGTGGTGCAGCAGGTGAAGACAGGGAATAACCGTACTAAGAGAAAGGTTTACGACAACAAAAATAGAGTTGGAGATTATTTTGTTTGCTTTTTGGAGGAATCGATGCCTGGCGGGCAGCCAAGCCAAAGAGCGTCGACTGTCCGTAGGCGGAAGAAAAACTTTGTCTTCTCTAGGGTTAGGGTAGGATCATTGCTCTGATACCATGTCAAAAAGTAAAAGACAGCTATTCGACATATCCGATAAGAGTATCCCCCTTCTTTATATAGGAGAAGAGGAAGCCTACAAACTTTAGACTAAACCCTAATGGGCCAATTCACACTTGGGCCTATATACAAAATTAGACACAATTTACTTAATTAACTAAATTAATCAGACTCTCTAATATTAATAAATTCATATCTCTATCCTCTTTTCTCCAATTGATTCCAAATTTTAAAGGTAACTTTCTAGTGACTTATTCTTGGGTTGGGCAAGAGTTGGTAGCAAAAAACGGATGTTAAATGTATTTTACTTGCTTCCCAATTATTTGCTTTGTTTATATTATTCAAGACATATAATAAATCCTTTCCTACTTGTGAATGGATTTGGGTCAAAGCGATACCCGGTTAGAGAGGGTTCTCCTTTATTATATAGAGTGAGAATATTTACATAATAGACCCAACAGGAAAAGGAAATAGTAAAGAGATAGAAACTATTTACTAACACTCCTCAAGCTGGAGCATACACATCATGCATGCCCATCTTGGAAGTCATATACTTGAAAGCTGAAGATGGAAGTGGCTTGGTGAAGATATCTACCACTTGCTGACCAGTCCGTACATGAGGAGTTTGAATCTTCTCGGAGAGCACTAAATCATGAACAAAGTGGCAATCCACTTCTATATGCTTGGTCCTCTCATGAAACACCGGATTGCTAGCAATATGAATGGCTGCTTGGCTATCACACATGTGAGGAATAGGTGTCTCAACAGACACTCCCATTTCTGACAAAACATATACAACCCACTGTAGCTCACAACAAGCATGTGCCATGACTCGATATTCGGCTTCTGTGTTGGATCGTGCTACCACATTCTATTTCTTGCTCCTCTAAGTCACCAATTGTGACCCAAGAAACACATAATATCCAGAAGTAGAACGTCTATCTCCAACATCACCTGCCCAATCAACATCAGTGAACCCACTGAGTTTCAAGGATGTATGTGCGAGATTCTGTCCTGTAAAGTAAGTAAGGCCGTTCCCCGGAGATCCTTTAATATAATGAAGAATCCGGGTGACTGCCATCCAATGTGACATCTTAGGCACACTCATGAACTGGCTAACAACTCTAACAACATAAGAAATATCAAGTTGAGTAACTGACATGTTAATCAGTTTCCCTACAATCCTTCTATACTTAGCTGGATCAGAAAACTCTCTATCATCAAAAATAGAAGTCTTGGTATGATAATCCGTAGGCGTGGAGACAAGTTTGCACTTTGCCATGCCTCTCTCTGCAAGGTTGTCAAGGACATACTTTTGCTGAGAGAGATTTGTGCCCTTCTTGAAGTGTAGAACTTCTATGCCAAGGAAATAGCAAAGATTACCCAGATCTTTCATCTAAAATTGTGTTTGCAGCCATTTGTTGAGTTGTAGAATGCCAATAGAGTCATCACCAGTGATGGTAATATCATCACATAAACAATTAGAATAATAGTGCCACTTGAAGACTGATACACAAATAGTGAGTGATCCGTAGAAGACCGGATGAACCCAAACTGTATAAGTGCAACACTGAATTTATCAAACCATGCCCGAGGTGACTACTTCAGACCATACAAGGATTTCTTTAACTTGCACACCTTCTGACACTCCCCTTGAGCAACATTCCCAGGAGGTTGCTCCATGTACACCTCCTCATATAGATCACCATGAAGAAAGGCATTCTCGACGTCCAACTGAAGAAGAGGCCAGTGAAAATGAGTGGCAACAGAAATAAGAATCTGCATAGAATTGAGCCAAGCCACTGGAGAAAAGGTCTCAAAGAAGTCAAGACTATGTGTTTGAGTGTACCCCTTTGCCACCAGATGAGCCTTCAAGCGATCAATAGACCCATTGGGTTTCTGTTTAACAGTATAAACCCAACGTCATCCTACAACAGACTTGCCAGGAGGAAGATCCACCAAGTCCCAGGTAGAGTTCTCATGAAGTGCTGCCATCTCACTGTCCATAGCTTGGATTCAACCATCATGTCGTACTGCTTCTGTATAAGAACAAGGAACAACCGTAGAGTCAAGATGAAGAGCAAACGTGCGGGCTGCGGGTGAAAAATGAGACAAGCAAAAAACATTCGCCAAAGGATGACGAATAGTGCAAGACCGGACACCTTTCTGAGCTGAACTGAAAGGTGTAAATATGAAACTGAAGCATCAAGAGAACTCTCAGTAGAAACAGGTAACTCAGGAGTGTCTGACAATGAGGAGACATTCTCTGGACTGGTGATGCTACATCCTCTTGGCTATGCCCTACTCGCCTGGTGTAAACCAATGGAAAAGGTTGAGGTGGCGGCAACGGCGGTGGTGATGGTGGGATGATATTTATAACACTCATCACACAACACAGGGAGTGGTGGCTCTCTCTCACACTCAAAGATGTAGTCACTCTCAGGATTTTGCTTCCCCTCACTCTGAACAGAGTCACTAAAGAATGGGGTAGACTCATGAAACGTAACGTCGACCGTCACAGAAAGCCCTCGAAGACGAGGACAATAACACATGTATCCCTTATGTGTGGGAGAATATCCTAAAAAGACGGTGTGAACTATGCGAGGAGACAGCTTGTCAGCTCGTCGATCAAACACGTGAACAAATGCAGTGCATCCAAACACATGAAGAGGAATAGGAAAAGGTTGCTCGTCAAGTCGTAAAACAGAGAAGGGGGTAACCCCTTGTAAGGCAGAAGATGGCAGGCGGTTAATAAAAAACTGGCAATGAGAAGAGCATTAGATCAATATTTCTTGGGCACAAAGATTTGAAAAAGTATCGTACGTGCTACATCTAGTAAGTGGCGGTTTTTGCATTCAACCACCCCATTTTGTTGGGGTGTATGAGGACAAGTTGTCTGGTTAATCATGCCAAAAAAATTACAAAAAGTAGAAACAACCTTTTGAATATATTCTAGGGCATTATCAGTATGAAGAATCTTAATATGAGCATCAAACTAAATTTTTATTAATTGATGAAAAGTTTGAATAACAAATAAGACTTCATCGCGAGACTTAAGTAAACCCAAGTCATGCAGGAGAAATCATCAATGAAAGACAGAAAATATCAAAAGCCATTATAACCTGGCTCTTTAACAGGACCCCAAACATCACTATAAATAAGATCAAAAAGACTCTTAGAGGGTTTCACAGTGCGACCCGGAAAATAAATGCGATGATGCTTGCCTAATTGACATGACTGACACTCTAACGACTTTATTGTGGCTAAGCCTGGAACAAGTTTCTGAAAACTCTATAGGGATGGATGTCCATAGAGACAATGCCATTGCAAGGGAGAGCAACTGAACATAGTGGAGGCGGTGGATGGAATTTAGCGAGTTGGCGACCACCTTCAAAGAAGTAGAGATCACCTTTCCTAGATACCACACCATTCGTCTTCCAGCTCCTGGGATCCTGTAACACAAAGAAAGAGTCTCCAAAAATTACCAAGCATTTCAAAGAATCAACCAGCTTAGCAATAGACATTAAGTTAAAAAGAAAGTCTGGTACATAATGCACAGACTGTAAAGTTAAATTTGATTATGCTTGTATGGTGCCACACACCTGGACTCGTCTGACAAAACCATCATCCAGTGTCACAGATGAATGTCGGATATACGAGTCAGAAGAAAGAAGCATAGATAGTATGCCTGTCATGTGTTGGGAGGCTCTGGAATCCACCACCCATGTAGAGGATGGGTGTGACACAACAAGTGAAGTCCCCCGGTTACCTGCATCTAAAACTAGATTGGCCGAAGAGCCAAGGGAAGCTTGTTGAGTAGCCTGCAGAAGACGGTCATATTCCTCCTTAGAGATCATAACATCTGATTGCATCTGTTTAGAAGCTCTAAATGCAGATGTTCCTGATGAATTGACAGTATAATGTGCATCACCAATTGGAGGCCGACCATGCTTAGAATAACATTTTTCTTCTATATGTCTAAGTTTCCCACAGAAGGTACATTTTGGATGATTTCCAACAGTTCGTCCTCGACCAACACCCCGTCCTGTTCCTTTGGCAGCAACAACAAGAGAAGTAGAAAAAGACTCAAATGAGGACTGTTGAATCCGTACAAAGGCTTCTTCAAGGCTTGGTAGTTTGTCTGTAGCCAGAATAACACTCCTGACTGAAGCATATATAGGATTTAAGCTGGATGGAAAACTTGCTGTTGCTAGATCATCTCGGTCTTTCATCTAGTCATCAGTTTTTAGTGGCTGATAGAAACTGAGTTCTTGAGAAATAGTCTGGATAGTGCCAAAATAATCCTCAAGAGAGCAACTATCTTGTTTTTCTGCAAATAGATGATCATAAGTAGTATAAAGACATAGAGCATTCTTCTCGTGAGAAAAATGTTTCTTTGCAGCTTCCCAGATTTATTTAGCTGTAGAGCAGAACATAAATCTGGAAGCAATCTGAGGCTCCATGCTATTCCAAAGCCAGGATTTCACATGCCCATTCTTTTTCCGCAAAGTGGGAAAGTCTTTGCTACCTTCATCAGGGGGTCTGGCTCAATAATTTCCACCTTCTCATGAGATTCAAGCACAATGTAGATAGCATTCATCCAAAGAAGATAATTCTGTGAGTTAAGCTTCGCAGAAGTGATCTGAGATTGGTCGTTATAGATGAACGTAGTGGAAGCAGCTGGCTTTGCATCTCCCAGTTTGAGAATTCAAGGTAACAACAACAGATAGAACAAAGAACATGCCGTGTCGAGGACATAACACGCCATGTTTGGGAACTACACGACATGCGTGTCTGATTTTTCACACGCCGTGTGAGTTGTCTGAGACAGAAAATAGGTTCTCTTGACTAATAGTGACACGCTGTGTTAGATGCAGCACACACCGTGTCCAATTTCGGAGGCTTAACCTTCATTAGCTATGACACGCCGTGTCACGGATGAGATACGCCAAGTAGTTTGCGAACAGTGCCATTATAGCAGAGACACCTAGACGCCAACACGCCATGTTGCTTGGGATGCACGCTGTGTCAGCGGTGGCAGACGTAAACCTTGACGGGAGTCGGCTTGGTCTAAGGGCAAAAAAAGACTTTGGGATAATGCACCAGAGAGAGGATGACCCCGGGATGACGCGCTGGGGAGAGGTGACGCGAATTAGCGCCGTTACTAGTCAATTGATGATGTGAATCTGATGCATCAGCAACCCCTAAAGATGTGGGCACTCATCCACGTACGGGGACTACATGGAGAGGTAAGAAGATGAGAAGAAATATACTCTTCTCTTTAGGAGAGAACGAGGGCTTCTCCTCTCCTTCAAACGGCCACCGTGCCCTGAAGGATCGGAGGAAGACCGACTTCCCGGTGAGGAATACCGTCGGTGGTTGTCCTGCGGCAGCGGTGACGGAAGATGCTACCAGAGAAGGAGAAGAGAGAGAGGGAAGGAGGAGAGCGAACAAAGGGGGGACGGCGGCTAGGGTTGTAACAGCGGGACGTTCTCTGATACCATGTGAATGGATTTGGGTCAAAGCGATACCCGGTTAGAGCGGGTTCTGCTTTATTATATAGAGTGAGAATGTTTACATAATAGACCCAACAGGAAAAGGAAATAGTAAAGAGATGCATAAATAAGGAAACTATTTTCTAACACTACCTAATCTTGACAAGAGTTCCTATTTTGATATACTCTTTCTTTGGGTGCAAGATAGGGCCGAAATAAAGCTTACTAGTTGTCTTCAACTTATCTTTCTAGAAATTTCCAAAATAATTCCCTATTTTAGTTAATGATTATTCATTACTTTTAAAAATTCCCATATCATTGAGTTTTTCACTTTTCTTTAACCACCAATTAATAATGGATTATTGAAAACACCAAAATACATGAAGTCATCTGTATATGGAGAAATTGCATTCACAATCCAAAATTACCAAACAAGACATACAAAAGTCAAACTTTCTAATATGTCCTAAATAATACATTATTTGCATCCAAATATATATGTATAAATCATAAAAATTCAAGTTATAACATCCTTTCCCTCTTATAAGAGTTTTGTCCTCAGAATTCGACTAGGTTATCAAAAAGATGGGGGTGAAACTTTTCAATATTAGCCTTCAACTCCCATGTCGCTTCATCCTCACCATGGTGCTTCCAAAGAACCTTTACCATCTCAATCTTTTTATTTCCGAGCTCTTTCACCTTGGAATCCAAGATCCTCACAGGCGATTCAGGGTATGACAACCTCCCTGGGAGTTCTATAGGTTCAATGTTCAGCACATGGACATGATCCTTCACATGGTGCTTCAGATGACATGGAATACGTCATGCACCATGCTATACTATGGCGGTAAATCTAGACGATAAGCGGGTTCGCCAATCCGTTCTAGACCTCAAATGGGCCCACATATTGGGGACTCAATTTTTCTATGTTTTTAGCTATAGCTTGAAGGGGTTGGATTTTCAGAAATGCATGGTCTCCCAGTGCAGATCTGTCCGCTTTGCATCAGCATACAACTTCTGCCGATCCTGGGCTTTCTGCAGCCTCTTGTTGATCAAAGCAACTTTATCAACATATAACTGTAGTTCCTCTGACTTGAGCAAGGTCCTCTTGCCGACATCATCTCAGTGAGGCGGTGACCGCCATGGCATCCAGTAAAGAGCTTCAAACGGAGGCATTTTGATACTGGCTTGGTAACTATTGTTGTAGGCAAACTGAGCAAAGGGTAGATGTTGTTCCCATGATCCACCCCAATCTAGGAGACATGCTCTCAACAGATCTTCCATGGTCTGGATCGTACATTTTGACTAACCATCGATCTGAGGGTGATAGGCTGTGTTAAACTTTAGCCTTGTACCGAGTTCTTCTTGAACTAGTTTCCACTACTTGGAGGTGAACTTAGGGTCACGGTCGGAAATGATCGAACTTGGAACACCATGCAAACGGACTATCTCTTGAATATACAACTCAACTAGGTCTGACACCTTGACAGTAGTCTTTAGGGCAAGGAAGTGTGCTGACTTGGTTAGGCCACTACGACTCATATAGCGTCATGTCCTTTTCTTGTCTTGGAAAGGCCCATCAGAGAATGCATGGCGATCTAGTCTCATTACAGTAACCCATCGGTTCGCTGGTGCTCAACCTTCACCATTTGGCATGTAAGACAACTAGCCACATACGAGGCTATGTATTTCTTCATTCCTGGCCACCAGAAGAACCATTGCAGGTCTTTGAACATCTTAGTGGTGCCGGGGTATACGGTATAGTTCGATTCATGAGCTTCTTGTAGCATACGATCCTTCAATGATGAACTCTCGGGAACCCAAATATGATGCTTATACGAGATCCCACCATCCTCACCCAGAGGTGTGTTTGGGGCTTCACCATCAAGCCCTTCATCTTCTCTATATCTGGGATGACTAATTGGGCTGCTACAAGCTTGGTCAACATGTTAAGCATGATTTGGATGTTGGCCAAACAAATTCTATCTGCCAGAGGCTGCATACTCCATCTAGCAAAGTCTTCCAGTCTCCTCCATTGAGTGGCCAAACTAGCCACACAACTGAGTCACTTATGACTGAGGGCATCAACTACCACTATAGTGTTATCGGGATGGTAGGCTATGGTGAAGTTGAAATCCTTCAGGTACTCCATCTAACGCCATTGTCGTAAGTTCTGGTCCTTCTGAGTCAATAGATACTTAAGACTCTTATGGTCGGTGAAGATGTCAAAGGTAGCCCCATACATGTAATCTCGCCAAAATTTTAAAGCATAGACAATTGCTGCAAGCTCCAAATCCTGGGTCGGGTAATTCAACTCATTCAGCTTGAGCTGTCTTGAGGCAAAGGCGAGGACATGCCGGTTTTGCTCTAACACGCATCCTGAACCCATCCTTGATGTGTCGGTGAAGATAACAAATCCATCATTGTTCGAAGGTATGGTCAAAACGGGTGCTGAGGTCAACTTTTCCTTTAACTCCTAGAATCGAGCCTCACACAAGTTAGACCATACAAACTTTTTGTTCTTTCAGGTGAGCTTTGTGAGAGGCAAAGCTGTCTTCCAGAAATCCTTGATGAATTGCCACTAATACCCGACTAATCCTAAGAAACTGTGAATTTCGGACGGGGACTTCGGTGCTGGCCATTCCCAAACAGCCGCCACTTTGGCAGGGTCCACCGGTAGGTTCCTCCATATATAATGTGCCCAAGAAACATGACTCAGTCTATCCAGAACTCGCATTTTGAGAATTTTCCATAGAACTTATGCTTTCTCAGGATATCAAGAACCTTAAATAGGTATTCACGATGTTGGTCTAGGTCGTCAGAGTAGACTAGGATGTCATCTATTAACACTACGACAAAGGTGTCGAGGAAGGGCTGGAACACACTATTCATGAGATTCATAAACACACTTGGGCCATTTGACAACCCAAAAGGCATGACTAAAAACTCGTAGTGACCATAGTAGGTTTGAAAAGCAGTTTTCGGGATATCCTCTTTCTTAACTCGCAGGTGGTGTTACCCGGATCTCAAATCAATCTTTGAGAAGACTCCGGTGGTTTTGAGATGGTCAAACATGTCATCAATGAGAGGTAAGGGATACTTATTCTTAATTGTGGCATGATTTATCATTCTGTAGTCTATGCACATACGGAGTGACCCGTCCTTCACAAAGAGAACCAGTGCTCCCACGGGGATGTGCTGGGTCGGAAGTAGCCCTTGTCTAGGAGGTCTTGCAGTTGCCTTTTCAACTCAAACAACTCAGCGGGAGCCATTCTGTAAGGTGTCCTGGAAATTGGGTTTGTCCCGGGAGCTAGCTCTATTGAGAAGTCCATCTCTCTGTCCGGAGGTAAGCCTGGGAAATCGCCCGGGAACACATCCACATAGTCCCTGACTACCTCTATTTCCTCTAAAAAGCACCTTCGGGTTCATGCTCGGTCACTAAAGCCAGGAACACAGACAACCTATAGTTACCATTTGTTCTGCTTCCAAGGCTAACACATACAGACTGGTGGTGGCATTCTTCCTCCCTCAGATGGTAAAAGGTGGGATATCCTAGCCTCTGTATTCTTATTTTCTTTTCCCTACAGTCAAATTTTGCATTATAGTTATATAGCCAATCCATTCCTACAATGGCATTAAAATCATTCATGTCCAAGAGGATGAGGTCGGTAGGGAGTTCGTTATTTATATACTTAACAGGAATGACCGGTATCTTTAAGAGGGATGAGAAGATACAACCACTAGGGGTAGTGACTTCCAAAACGTATCCTAAGTCCTTAAAATCCAAACAAATCATAGTTGCGAGATTTTGCGAAATGAAAGTATTAGTAGAATCATAATCGAATAAAACTTTGACGGTATGTCCCATGATATCAAACAATCCTACATTTTATTGGTGATATGAAAACTATTATGCATTGTAATGGTAAAGGATAGAAAATGAAGTTCTAGGGATGGTCACCTTCTATGAGTCGATTGGCATCGACTCATTATCAATGGAGAAAAATTGAGCCTGTTGGTGCTCTCCAGCAATTGGGGCTGCCCTTGTGGTGCTGCAACCACTGGTTGGGCTGCCACTGGACCAGGACACTGAGGGGTAGGGAGAGGGCAGTTGGCTATGAGATGTCCCTCCTGCTGACAATGGAAATACACTCGCTTCTCAAAGCAACATTTACGAGGGTGTGATCTCCCACAGTTGCGGCATCTTAGAGGTGGTCAGGGCTGACAATTATCATTTCGGGGTTTTCCCTTTCCTCTATTTCTACCTCTACCATTGTTACGGCCTTGTGTCCTTCTTTTAACATTCCTCAAAGTAGAACTGCCTTCAGTGAACCGCAGATACCCCTTGAGCGAATTTTGGGCAGACATGACCGTCTTCTCCATCTCTAGGGTGAAGTTGAGGGCCTCAGTGAAGGTTGGGAGTCTACTAGATTACATGAGGCTTTAGTAGAGGGTGTAAGCGCTCGATGAAGTGTTCAACTCGCTGCTCCTCAGTCAGCATATAGGCAAAGCGCTCTAGGAGTCGGAACCTCCGAGCATAATTTGTCACTGTCATGTTGTCCTGATAGAGAAGCATGAACTACTTCTCCTTCTCCTTCTCCTTCTTGGTAGAGCTGGGGACAAATCTTGCGGTGAAGATGGTGTGGAAATCTACTCAGGCCATGGGTTCCACCGTCAAATCTTGATCATCAATATAGTTCTCCCACCACAACTTTGTTGAACCTTCAGGGAGGGGAGCGACGAAGATGACCTTATTGGGTTGTACCTCAAGGATATGGAAGCCATTTTCTACTACCAGGAGCCAGGCCTCTGCCTTGTCGACGACCTCCATTTTGTCTTTTCCCTAAAACTCTCTATGTTTAGCTTGACAAAGTCGAGGATGGTGACTCCGAGATGAGGGCGGACAAGTTGAGGTTCACCATTCTCATCTCTGGTGACATCTCTGAGGGCCAAAGCACTAATGACCTGATTGAGTTTCTTCTGTTATTCCAACCAGAGCATCTCGGGGGTTTGGAACACCACCTGTCCTGCTGTAGGTATGAAGCTAGCATGACCAGTGTTGCCTTCAGACATGGGTTCGTCTTCTTCCATAGGTTCTCCTTCAGGTTTCAGATTGTAGCACACCTCCACACAAAAGTGATATTACTCAAAACTAAATCACGATCGATCACTAATTAACCATATCACTAAAAAGAGGGATAATTTAAACCAAATTAAACATCTACACATGTATAAGAATATTTACATATAGGTCCAACACCTTGCATAAAAGCTTACTAGCTTCAGGTAACTTTTCATCTTTCTAGTGGCCACAGCCACAACCTGTATACGAAAGCATATCCACATATAGATATATCAGGTGCAAACATCGACATAATGCCAAAACTTGAGTCGATACATTTCTTCTACAAAACTTCCCCGCCCGGACCTGAGAGTACATGGACGAATCTAGGACTATCTATAAAACTAGCCAACCTTTTGCTCCTTACTGATCTGCAAGCTCCTCCTCCTCATTACCATGGGTCTGACAATTTTGTTTCCGATCACCTAAAAATATATGGTGACCCACGAGGTGAGACCCATGTCCCATTGAGAGATATTTGTCAATATATTTTCAGCTTACTCAAGTTATTTAATTAAACAGACAAGTAGATAATATTACAAATTTATTAGAATTTAACATGATTGCAAAGATCAAATAAAGCTATCATCATTTAAACAGTTAATTTCTCTTACTACAATATATGCCAACTAGACATTATAAGAACACGGAAAGAGTGATCATCCAATGTGAATCCTTGTATAATCTTAACAGATATGCTACATGGCTATATTATACATTTTATTAAGCCGTGGGAAGTTGGAGGCATACCACTCAACTTCCTCTGACCACTATAAAGTGTAATCAATGTCGTACAAGATCTAGGAGAGCCGAATTGCTAAGATCTTATCCCCTCAGTCAGTACGAGTTTGCCGCAATGACTCTACTAGTCAAGCTGCAATCAGTCTAGTCTGCCCTGGGGATACATTCTACGACACTAGAAACCAGGGTATCCAAAAATCCTATCATCCGAGGTACAACCGCAGCTTTCCTCAACCACATCACATATACATATATCTGAGACAGGGCCTCAATCGCTCTCAATCCAAGGCATGACTGCAGCCATCCTAAAAACCTTGGGATCAAGATGACAAGGATATATCTTCCCTGCCCCTGCATGTACTCAACAATATACGACTCCGAGTTTCCATTATGGGATACTCATTTTTCTAGCCAGTAAATTCTGATGTTGGAATAGCTCTACGACACAAGGCATTACATGATTAGGGTTTCACTTGATTAGTTATTTCCCACTAGGTGAGTTTAGACTGCATCAATCAAGTTACGTATAAACCCTAAAGAATTTCTACAAAAGTATTGGTGTATAGAAACTTCAGAAGATATAAAACATATGAAACATGTTCTTTATCACAACATCATTGGGCACTAGTTCATTGCCAATTTATGAAGAAAATTATACCTCCATTCAGGGTATAACACAACCCACAAGCCTTTAAGGCCAAACAACATACATTCTCCTATAAGCACATCATTAACATCTGATCCTTGTATAAGATTTATCATATCACAATGCGCTTATCATTTCAGGCTTAGAAGAAGTGTGCATCAAACATTAGAGTCATAACATTATCAAGAGTAACATAAAAGAATTACTCTAACATTATGAGTATAACATTCATCATCCCAATCATTAATTAGGGCATTAAGCCATCATTGGCAAACCATTTACAAGAAAGATTTAAAGGTGTATGTTGGATTAGTATTATCTAATCAGCACCTATAGTTGACCCAACAATTCATTTAATACACACTATCAACCCATCGGTTCATTTGATACATTTAGGCAACCCATCATATTATTGAGTTACTTAGTAAGAATATCAGGTCCTTTACTTTAATATTAAATACCTTTAGACTCTGGGTTACAACCCATCAGATCATGGATATCAAACTCAACCATCAGATCATGTTCCTCAAGAACAATCCATAGAGTCTTGAACTTCACTTGAAGCCATCGGATTCAAGGTAGACATAACCATTGACTCATACACATAGGACCATCGGATCTTTAGGCCTAGTGAGGCCATAGGATCCTAGACCTAGGGAGGCAATCGATTCTTTCATGGTTTTAGTAAAAGATACTAGTTTAGTAACTAGTTGAACCATCATTCCAGTAATGTACATGAATGTATCATTGGATCTTTAAATAAGTAAAGTTCATCGGTTCATTTACCGTACTTAATCAAAATGTTCAAAGTCTTATACTTAACCTACTATCGTTTCTTTGAGGTACTTAACCAAGAAAAGGACCATCAAATCATTGTTATACTTAACCAAAGGAAATTCATCACATCCTTTAGAGATTTGGTCAAGATCAGTCCATGCATCTAGTATACCCATCGATTCTTGGAAGTACATAGCCAAATATATGGTCATCGGATTTGTGAGAAGAGGTGAGGGGGAGAGGAGATGAAACATCGAGAGATTTGTCGGCTGCAAGGAGCAGCTTTCTTGAGAAGGCAATTACCGTCTCACTTCTTTTTATATATTAGGGTAAGATACATTGTGGTACAAAGGAGAAAATAATAGAAAAACAATAAAACAAATAATATAATGAAAATAGAACCAGGAGGCAGATTGCAGATTTCCACCGCTGTAGCAATCTCGATACCATCGACAGATCTATCGATGGTATCGACAAAATGATGTTCTGTCGCTGTGATAATCTCGATACCATCGACCTCCTGTCGATGGTATCGATGGGGATACAGGTTGTTTCACACTCCCCCTCAAGATGGAGAGTACACATCGTGTATGCCCAGCTTGCCACATAATCTTTGAAAAGCTGCTGGACCCAAAGGCTTTGTCAAGATATCTGCCAGTTGATCTTCAGACTTGACATATGGCGTCACAATAGTGCCATCTTTGATTTGATCACGAATAAAATGGCAATCAACTTGTATGTGCTTTGTACGCTCATGAAAGATAGGGTTCCTGGTAATGTGTATAGCAGAATGATTGTCACACTTGAGCTCCATAGAAGACATGATAGTGATTTTTAACTCAAAAAGAACAGATTTGACCCATTGTAGTTCACAACATGCATGGGCCATAGCACGGTATTCAGCCTCAGTACTAGATCTAGCTACCACATGCTGTTTTTTGCTTTTCCAAGTAATCAAATGATCACCTAGGAAGGTACAATAGCATGATGTAGACCTTCTATCAGTATGATCACCAACCCAATCTGCATCTGAATACCCTGTGAGAGTCAAAATAGATGGAGTCACCTTGGGTTTATAATATGTGATCCCCTTACCATGAGCACTCTTCAGATATCTTAGAATATGGAAAGCTTCTGTCCAGTGTGACTGTCGTGGTGAGTGCATATGCTGACTCACAATGCCTACAGAAAAAGAAATGTCAGGTCGTGTAACAGTCAGATATATTAGCTTGCCAACTATTCTCCTGTAATATCCTGGATCTGAGTACTCAACATCATCAACCATCTCCTTGATGTGATAATCCATAGGAGTAGATACTGGTTTATATTCAATCATGCCTGTTTCCTGTAGTGAGTCAAGCACATATTTCCTGTGAGATAGGTTGACACCTGCATGAGATCTAAGCACCTCAATGCCCAGAAAATATCTCATTTTACCCAGATCCTTGGTTTGGAAGTGTTTCTGTAACCCTTCCTTCACACGAGATATGTCTGGAGAATCACTGCCAGTAATTACTATGTCATCAACATATACAACAATAATGATAGAGCTACAAGAAGAGCTAGAGTAGAATAAAGAATGATCAGTCATGGAGCGAGAGAAACCCATCTGGAGTACAACCTCACTGAACTTGTCAAACCAAGCTCGAGGAGACTGTTTCAGCCCATATATGGCTTTCTTCAATTTACACACTTTTTGACACTCCCCCTGAGCAACAAACCCAGGAGGTTGCTCCATATATACTTCTTCCTGTAGATCACCATGTAGAAAGGCATTCTTAACATCAAGCTGAAATAGGGGCCAATCAAAGGTAGTAGCCAGATAAATAATAATCCGGACAGAGTTTAGACGAGTTACTCGTGAAAAGGTCTCAAAGAAATCAACTCCATAGGTCTGTGTGTAGCCTTTTGCTACCAATCTGGACTTCAACCTCTCAACAGATCCATCCAGATTATGTTTGATGGTGAAAACCCATCTGCAACCCACGACTTTCTTCCCTGTAGGTAAGTCAATAAGATCCCATGTGCCATTATGCAAAAGGGCTGGCATCTCAAGCTGCATTGCCTGTTTCCATCCACTGTCCTTCATAGCATCATAGTGATCCCTTGGTATATCAATAGAATCAATCCCAATAGCAAATGCGCGGGCCTGCTTAGATAAGTGTGACAGACAACACACATTTGTAATAGGATGTCTAATAGTACAAGAACGAACACCTTTCCGAACAGCAATAAGAAGATCAAGATCTGATGCTTCTGCAGGAATCTCGTGAGTAGAAGACGATGAGGAAGGCTCAAAGACTGGTTTCACTACCTCTTCTGGATCTTGTCTGCCTCGCCTACTATAAACATATGGGTACTGCTGAATAATAGGCTTGTCATCTGCCTGCTCGTCCTGAATAAAAGTATAATCAGGAATAATGGGTGGCGCTCCCTTACTCTGCACAAATGGTGCCACTCTCTCACTCTGAAAATTTGGTGGCACTCCCTCTCTCAACTGCTCCCCCTTACTCATAGCATCTGAGAAATACGGAGTGGTCTCATGGAAGGTAACATCCCTAGACACAAACATGCGATGAAGACTAGGACAGTTACACTTGTATCCTTTGCTAGTACTAGAATAACCAAGGAACAAGGTTTTAATAGACCTAGGAGAAAATTTGTCAGCCTTAGGGTCAAAATTATGGACAAAAGAAGTGCAACCAAACACTCTGAGGGGAACAGAGAAGGGCTGATCCATGGGCCGTAACACAGAGAAAGGAGTTTGTCCTTTGAGAACGGAGGATGGTTGTCTATTGATTAAGAAGCAAGCAGTTAACAGAGCTTCAGACCAGAATTTCTGAGGCACATTGGATTGAAACATGATCGAACGAGCAATATCAAGAAGATGACGATTTTTCCTCTCAGCCACCCCATTTTGCTGAGGGGTGTGAGGACAAGACGTGCGATGAATCATGCCCACAGAACTACAAAAATCAGATATAGCCTTTTGAACATACTCTAAAGCATTATCATATTGGAGAGTTTTTATATTGCAATCAAACTGAACCTTTATTTCTTTATGAAAATGTTTCACAATAGATAGCACAGACTCTTAGCTTTTGAGAAGGTAGACCCATGTCATGCGGGAAAAATCATCCACAAAGGAAATAAAATAACGAAGACCATTATAACTCTGGTCTTTAATAGGACCCCATACATCACTGTGGACTAACTCAAAAGGACAAGATGCCCGCTTATTGACACGACTGGGATAAGACAATCTATGATGTTTTCCCAGCTGACATGACTGACACTCAAAAGATGACACTTGGGACAACTCAGGTTCCAACTTCCGCAGGCTTTCTAACAACGGATGTCCATATCTGCAATGCCATAGTAAGGGGAACCACTCAACATGATGGATGGAGCTGGAGCAGATACTGGGCGAGGCAGACTATCACCGTGGAAAAGGTAGAGATCACCTTTCCTAGGCCCCCCACCAATCATCCTCATACTCTTGAGATCCTGTAAAACAAAACAAGAAGGCCCAAATGTTACTGTACATTTTACAGTGTCAACCAACTTTGCAACAGAAAGAAGATTAAAAGGAAACTCAGGCACAAAGTGTACAAATTTTAGATCAATCTTGGGTGTTAGAGAGACAGATCCACTAGCTAGCACTCTCCTCACAGAACCATCTGCCAGTGTGACAGATTGGTGAGGAATATATGAGTCAATAGATTAGAGCAATCTCTTCATACCACTCATATGTTGTGACGCGCCAGAGTCAACTACCCAAGATGTAGTAGAGCCAGAAGTTATGAGAGATGTAGCCTGATTACCCGCAGTAGATGCCAGGTTTGCTGATGATGAAGATCCCACACTCATGTGCTGTGTAGCCTGAATGAACCGATCATACTCCTCCTGAGTAAGAGTGATGTCGGTCCCAGAATTGGTGCCCACAACTGAAGACGGAGAGGAATCTGTATAAGTGGCACAATGTGCTGCCCCCACAGGAGGTGCAGTAGGTCTCCCATGTTTCTTCCAACACTTTTCCACTGTATGTCCTGGTTTGTCACAGAAGGTACACTTCGGACGTGTCCCACGTCCTCTGCCCGTACCAGGTCGTCCTCCTCTCACCGCAGCAGCTACGGATGCATGAGACTCCCCAGAGGATATAGTAGAGACAGGATTAACAGACTCAAAAATAGACTGTTGAATTCTCGAATATGCTTCTACAAAGCTTGGCAATTTATCAGAAGCCAGAATGACGCTCCGGGCAGAACTGCAAATGGAATTAAGCCCGGATAGAAATTTAGCAGTGATCAAGTCGTCTCTATCTTTGATCTGTGCAGCAGCTGTCACAGGATGATAATAGCTCAGCTCCTGAGCAAGAGCCTGAATAGCTCTAAAATATTCTTCAAGGGACCTATCACCCTGCCTCTCAGCAAATAGACAATCACATATCATGAATAGCCGAAGAGCATTCTTCTCCTGGGAATAGTGCTGCTTCACTGCGTCCCATATATCTTTAGCTGTAGTATAGACTATAAACCTAGCCGCAATTGCTGGCTCCATACGATTCCATAACCAAGTCTTCACAAGACTGTCATGACGCTTCCATTCAGCGTATCCTTTATCAATAGTGTCCAGGGGACCCGAGTCAACATGTCTCTCCTTATCGCGAGATTCCAAGACATTGTGAACTGCGTTCATTCATAGTAGATAGTTTTTCCCATTGAGTTTGACAGAGGGGATAGGAGATGCCTCTCCGTAGGGAATCTTGGTGTCCTCCATTGTAGACGGGAACACAGTGACAGATTGATACACGTCATAGAGAAAGCTGAGGTGACAGAGAGATACACGTCATAGAGATAGATGGGGTGACAGAGAGATACACGTCACAACCAAAAAAGAATTGATAAATGCGTTACTGCTGCATTCACAGCCTCCAATCGATTTTCCTAGTCACACATGGAGGACATGTGACTAGGAGTCCAACCGTCGGGTGACGAGTCCTCCGATTTAGATTTTAGACGGCCGTTGAATCACCCGAAGACCCCAAACAACTTGTGGTGGAGTCTACGGCAGTGTTGGAGATCTACCGAAGACCCAACGTAGAAGGAGATAACCATGTAAGCCCGGTGCCTCACTCTAGATCGGCGGATGGGCTGCAGCCGGACGGCGGCCCTGCCGCTACCGCCACTGCCTCTCGGTGGCGCCGCCGTCACGGAGACAAAGAAAGAGGAGCGCTTCCAGAAAAGAGAAAGAAGGAGAAAGGGAGAAGCGGTGGCGGAAGGAGAGAGATGCCCTAGATCGAGCTCTGCTCTGATACCATGTGAGAAGAGGTGAGGGGGAGAGGAGACGAAACACCGAGAGATTTTTCAGCTGCAAGGAGTAGCTTTCTTGAGAGAGAAATTGCCGTCTCACTTCTTTTTATATATTAGGGTAAGATACATTGTGGTACAAAGGAGAAAATAATAGAAAAATAATAAAACAAATAATATAATGAAAATAGAATCAGGAGGCAGATTGCAGATTTCCGCCGCTGTAGCAATCTTGATACCATCGACAAGTTTGTCGATGGTATCGACAGAATGATGTTCTGTCACTGTGATAATCTTGATACCATCGACCTCCTGGTATCGACGGGGATACAGGTTGTTTCACAGGATTATTTGGGTACTTAGTCAAGAACATACCCATCGAATTCTATGTAGGCAAGACCATCGAATCATTGTAGGGACTTAATTAAAAATTAGTTTATGTCTAGTATGCCCATTGGTTTATAAAAGCATAAGACCATCAGAAATGTACTTAACCATAGATTCCTCGAAGTGGAATCATAGGTTCATTACTTAAGTAAAGTCATAGTCTTCATACTAAGTAGAGCCATCGTTTTCTTATCCTAAACTAGGTCCAAAGGATTAGGTGATAGGAATCACCATTGTTTCATTACTTAGTGAAATCAACAAGATACATACTAAAAAAACCAATTGTTCCTTCACTATGATAGAAATCAGATCTATTTCTTTTAAACAATACCATCGTTTACTCTTCTTCAAAACCAACAATTCTTATCTATGATAGAAGAGAGTATATACATATGATCAAGAGCTAGATAACATCATACAAACTACTTTGCACGTAAGAAAAGTAGTTTACAAAGATCATTTTTCCATCATAACAACTATGTTCAAGGATATGATCTATATGAAACAAGATAAGAGCAAGCTAGAAAATGAGATGAAGGTTATATAACTCGCCTCTAGATAGGTGATGAAGATCCAACAACAAGATAGGTGAGAGAACCGTCTGCCTACCTAGAGCACATGACTTTGATCAAGGTGCTTATATGAGCATAGAGCTTCAAAAGAAAAACACCTATCTAGCTGTAGGGATTTGTTGTATTGCCTACATGACATAGGGCTTCCATTTAGATGCCTACCTTAACACAAGACTTGATTTTTGGGGTGCCTATTCATAATAGGGCTTTCTGAGGATGCGTACATGAATATAAGGCTTTCTATGGTTCCAACTTGAGCGCAGGGCCTTGAAGGTGTCTACCTGATATAGGGCTTTACAAATAGTGGCTACATGAGTGTAGGGCTTGGTCATGAGTGCCTACTTGGTGTAAGGCTTAAATTGGGATGTCAACCTGGATGTAGGGCTTTGAAAGTAATGCCTACTTGAGTGCCGGTCTTTGTCAAGGTGCATAGAAAAACATAGGCCTTGATCATGTAGATGCGTACTTGAGTATAGGGCTTGAGAAAGGGAAGGCCTGTTTGAATGTAGGACTTTGAAAGGAGTGCCTACCTAGTGTAGGGCTTTTAAAGGCAATGGCTACAAGAGTGTAGGTCTTTATCAGGGTGATTATCTCAATGTAGGGCTTCCTCTTAGTGCCTACCTAAATGTGGAGTTTATGGAAGGTGCCTATTAGAGAGTAGGACCTCTAAAGAAAATGCCTACCATGCTGTAGGGCTTTGTCATGTTGCATTCATGATTTTCTTTAGAGGTTTTCTATTTGGGGTAGGGATTTCATAGAGATACCTACATGAAGTAGGACTTTGCCTCCCTGAGTGTAGGGATTTCATTGAAGATACCTAATGGAATATAGGGCCTTGGTAAAAGCAAATGGTTCAATTTAGGGTCATGGCTCGGGGCCCAAAGAGGTTTTTAGACAAACATAGAATATTTTAAGGTCATGGTCCATGACCCCAAGAGTTTGAAATTCCTATCCACAAACATGGCTTTAATTGGGGATGCCTACCGAGGTGTAGGTCTTTTGGATTATAGCAAGGACTTTAAAGGATGATAACATCGATGATCTGAGGTTGATCACTCAGGACCGGCTGATGTAACATTTGATTCAAGCTATATCCACTTTGAACTTTTTAGCTTAGACTTCTATGGAGATTTCCCAATAAAATGCCCATTGAGGAGGAGTTGAGGTCATAAGTTATCTAGAATAGGGTCTTGATAATCACTCATTTTGCTTTGGTGATGTTGTGATGACACTTATCATCCAACTGAATCTCTGACTACGAGCTCATTGTTTCACAAAAGTATTACACCGTTTCTAAATTGGCTATTCTACTTGTAGTGAAGAAGTTTAAAGCTATCCACTAGCTGATTGGTGATAGGATACGTATTAGGTTGTATCTGCTGTAGGAGAGGTGCTTTGAGGTGACATTTGTTGGAGGATAAGGTATACTATTATGTCTTTTTAGTGAGATCATACGTCATCGATCCTTGTTAAGTTGTTCTCTCACCAAGTTGTTGAATGAGATGTCTTTTGCTGATTTAAAAACTGCGGTGTTGTGAGCGTGTTGTATCTGTGAACCTGTAGGTCCTGTCTATACCTAGATGAGGCCACATTAACAGACAAGAGGTAGCTCCCATTCATGGTGTTTCAGATTTGTCCTGGGTTGTAGGTAAGGTTTTGTGAATTTCAAGATATGGTGTGTCTAGTTAGATTCTCACTCTGCAAACATATGTAGGTTTTCACGGGGCTAGTTTCAGTTCAGATTGAACTCTATCTGTGCCGACTGCCGAGCTAGTTCAACTATCAATCATGTCATTATTGCATAAAGTCTTTTATCAGTGGCTCCCTAACAGACATTATTGGTGAAGATATGGCATAGTTGTCGAAGATGCCTCATGCATGTACCATTTTCTTTCCAGGTTAGGGGTTATCTTGATTTGGTTTGTCACGGTTACATTTCACCCCTTTGGTTTGTTTTAAGATTTCAGTTCTTCTTTTGATATTAATGCAACCATGTTAGTCTATAAGAAGTTGGTTGGTTTTAATTTCGGATTAATTTCAACTGGTTTAACATGGTTTGTGTCCTTTGGTGTTGCTACTTCCCATGTTAGTAATTCTTCTTTTGACATTAATGCATTAGTCTACAAGAAGTTGGTTGGTGTTAATTTCAAATTAAATTTCAATTGGTTTTACATGGTTCGTGGTCTTTGATGTTACTACTCCGGTAGTTGTTAGAATCCAGCCTTAGAGGCTTTGTGGCTCAAGACCCCAATCAATATTGAGGTCTTCTTCATTGAGACCCTATGGCAAACTGGGTGAGCCATCTTAGTAAGAAACCCCAACTTGAGATGTAAGAGGTGGTCATGTGATCATTGTGTCTTGACCAATAGTGGATGAAAACTACCCCGCTCATACTGTCTTCCATTTTCTATTACTAGAGTTTAAGGCGGTTTGAGATCCCAACCAGGTTTAAGCAAGTTTAGTGTTTTTCCCTGCTAACAGTAGTTTTTTTTCCCTTTAGATGATCATGGCCAAATGTACCTCTAGGGGACCATTCATTTTGGGTGGATCTCATGCTCCACTGGCTCTTGACTTCATGCTTGTTCAACTCAGGTTGTGCCATGTAACGAGTATTTGAGTGGAAACTCCTAACCCGGTTGGGTTAAGGCGCCATGCTCCAAGTATCAGAGACACCCCTATAGGTACTATTCTTGACACTTCTTGGGTTGTGCAATTTGTCACATGCAAGTATCAACATTGTCAGGTGCCCTTTAGGATGTATTATTTATCTTTTAATTGTTCACAATTAACATTCTGGACATTGATGCTTAGACGCTTAGGATGGGAGCCTGTAACTGTCAGAAGAGTAAAGGGAATTTGTGCTTCACTAGTTCTGACGTCACACTTAACGAGCTTAGTTGTGGTACATAGCGAGTATTCAAGCGACTACTCCCCACATAGTTGTGTCAATACGCCAAACATCATAGATGCCTCCATGGGCTCTATCCTCAACACTTCTTAGCAGAAGCAATCAGTCACAACTCACTAGCATGTACCCATGTTTTGGTGCCCTTCGTTCACAATTGTGAATATTCACTTTATATTCGACATCGTGGACATTGATGCTTAGAGCCTTAGGATGGGATCTTTCAATGCAAATGAAGAGGACTTGCCTAGCAAATGCCCCAGGGTAGATCATCATGAAGGCCCAATCCCTCCCTATATTTGCAATGTCAGTCATGAACAACACCGCAAGGGATTCAAATCTCCTAAACTCTAGTCGTATCTTTGTCATGCCCTGCACGGTGCATGCCGCCCCTACAATCTCCACATGAAGCTCCTCTCATGTCTCTCTGATGAACGCCTCTTGCAGGATTTACAACAAGGTGGTGATCCTCCATTGCATCTCAGCTTGGACCTCCATCGACATATCTTGCATAGAAAGATTGACAAGTTGGCGGTTTTCCCGTGTATCCTCCATAGGCCTTGGCTGCTCACCTCCCAACTTCACACCAAATTAACTCTGGGACTACCATGATGTCTTCGCGTCCTGATTTTTGACTCTGGTTTAACCCACACATGACATAATGCCATATCTTCTTCAAATAATTGAATCTCATATTTCTCAGTCATTTGTCACCCTGTCAGATGGGTCTACCAAAACTGTTGCAAATTTGTGTCTCTGTCCAGTTCCTCCATAAAATTACACTGTTCATTATGTTTCACATTTTCCGTACAATTTAATTTCCGATGCCATTTTTTGAGATGTTACATAATTTTTGGCCCTATTAGTGTTTCTGTAGGATTTTTGGAGCATGAGGATGATTGGATGAGGAGCACACTTTAGTGATATGTATTACTTCCCTTCTCATCCAACATCTTTTGCGGTCTTCATCTCAGGTTCACAGCTACACCAACATCTTCGTTTTGGTCATTTATCATTCAAAAACTTAAAAGTTTTAGATAGAATTATCTCTTCCATTTTCTTGTTATTCTGTGATGCATGTCAATTGAGAAAACTAGAGTCAAGCATCTAATCACAAGTTTCTTTTTGTCATGAATTGGGAAATAGTTACCTTGGTTCAATAAATTTAAGAATCATAGAGAAGTTTTCCCTCTAATCAAGGCTTTTGATAAAATGATTCTTTTCCTGTTTGAGACAAAAATATGTGTCCAATCTGAGGTGTCTTCTTTTTATCACGAGGTTAGTATGATGCATCAACGACCATATGCTCCCCAACAAAATGGGACTGTCTAATTAAAACCGCCAGTCGGCCTTTGGCGATCCATGCCAATCTACCAAAACGGTTTTGGTATGAAGCCATTTTACAACATGTTTTTAAATCACTTGGCAACCATTTTCTGTCATCAAGGTAAAACACCATTTTCGGAAATGCGTATGCTGAGATGGATGTGTGGGAAGACAAGAAAAGATCGCTTGAGAAATGACTATATCAGGAATAAAGTGGGGGTGGCGAGCATTGAGGACAAGTTGCGCGAGGACCGACTCAGATGGTATGGACATGTGCAACGCAGACCAACTAGTGCACCTATACGAAGCAGTTCTATTGAGCCAAACACTATAAATAGAAGAAGAGGAAGGCCTAAATTAACATGGGATGAGCTTATAAAGAGAGATTTTGAATCTCTACATCTCAACCAGAATATGGCCCATGATAGAGCTGAATGGAAATGCAGGATCCATGTAGCCGACCCCAACATATTTGGGACTGAGGCTTAGATGATGATGATGATGATGATGATGAAGGTAAAACACCATTTTCACTTCTCTACCCTCAAATTGCCTTTTTCTCTTCCGGCTCAGATTTGGGATGCCTCGCTTTTGTGCACAACTTCGATCCAAACATTGACAATATATCTCCCCAGGCTATTAAGACTGCCTTTGTAGGATATTCCCAAGTCCAAAAAGGCTATAAGTGTTCTTATCCGAAACCCTAAAAGTTGCATATCTCTGCAAATGTCACTTTTCACGAGGACCAACAATCTCTTACATCCATTTTCCTACTTTGCTTGCTTCACCAATAGAGTTTTTTTTAATGCTAGTTTTTTGTTCAACTTCACCTCCCATTTTAGATACTTCATCCGCACCTTTGCCACAATTTTTCCCTAACACGTACCTATACATGGTGATCACCCAATTCAAACTGCTCCACCATCACCGTTTACTCAAATAGAATCTAACAAACCAATGGCTCTTTGATGAGTTCCTCATAGATGCAACAATATATATCATATCTCTAACATTGTTTCTGTTAGAATTGTCCCACACCGCTGAGCTCTGGAATAGGTCCTGGGCTTATAAGGTGTGTGGTCCCTTCACCCATTGCCAATTAGTTTTGGGTTGAATACCACACATTCTAATATGGTATCAGAGCGGACCCCACGAGACAAGTGTGAGGACCACACCCCACCCCACCTAAAAAATAACAAGTGCAAGCACACAAAAGTGGCTGCACTTGAGGGGGGATGTTAGAATTGTCCCACACCGCTGAGCTCTGGAATAGGTCCTGGGCTTATAAGGTGTGTGGTCCCTTCACCCATTGCCAATTGGTTTTGGGTTGAATACCACACATTCTAATAGTTTCCTTACTCATCTATCTCCCTATTTATTCTCCTTTGATGCCGCTCTTGATTGTACGACCATTCCTAAAAATCATGTGTATCTTGGGTGGAAAGCTGCGACGGATGATGAAATGACGACCACGAGAATAACACTTGGGAGTTAGTCGATCCACCCTTGGCAAAAACATTGTTGGTTATCATTGGGTCTTCTCGACAAAGCACCATTTCATATGGTACATTGGAATGCTTCAAAGTACACTTAGTTGCCAAAAGATACACCCAAACCTTTGGGGTGGACTTCTTCGACACCTTTTCATTGGTGACTCGTTGCCTTTGTACGCATTTTGATATCTGTTGTCACTACTTTTATTTGGCCTCTATACATTCTTTTCCTGTGCGCTGATCTCTTTGAAGAAGTTTATATGAAGCAACATCCCATATTTCTTGCTGAGGGGAAGTATGGTATGAAAGTATTTGTTATACGACCTAAAACAATCCCCTCGTGATTGGTTCGATAAACTCAACGCTCATATGGTAAATTTGGTATTTAGGAGGTCTACGAATGACCACTCACTATTTTCCTCCTATTCCAACAAAAGACATGTCTTGCTGTCTATGTCGATGATATCATGATCACCATAAATAATACACAGAGAATATGTGATTCAAAGAAGGCTCTCCAACTTCCATACTAAAGGTTTGAGGAATATTTAGTGTTTCCTTGGCATTGAAGTTCTTCAATCCAAATAAGGGATGAATCTCTCTCACATGCGATATGTCTACTAAAAGAAACAAGCATGATTGACTTAAAACTAGCATGTAGTTCGATGGATTATCGGGTAAAGACTTCGAATGAGAGGAGCTTTTGCTTGATGAAAAAAATACCGACAAATACATGGGAAATAATATATGTAACCATCACATGGCTAGATATTTCTTTTGTAGTTGGGGTCATTAGTCAACACATGGGGTATCTAAAGAGTTCCCCATGGGCTAATTTTATGAATGATCCCAACACAAGTCATTGACTATCATAGAATAAGCAAACACATACTAGTCCAAGTATCCTCATGACAAAAGGTCTACCTCCATAGGTTGTATCCTAGTAGGTAATCACCTAATAGTCTGGAGAAGTAAGTAACAGACTGTTGTTGTTCATTCAAGCATTGATGTCAAATATCGTGCCATGGCACATACACAGTGTGACTTGTAGTGGGTCCAATCCATCATCTCCTTGTTCAAAATTCCTGTGCAACTAGCATCGTTGTACTGTGATAGCCAAGGTACTTTTTCATATTGCCAACAACCTCATCTTCCATGAGCATACCAAACAAATTGAAGTTGACTATCACTTTGTTTGTGATCTAGTCAAAGTAAATAAGATAGGTACACCATATGTGAAGACTGGAGTTCAAGTGGTGGATATGCTCATCAGACCACTTCCTCCTAGTATGGTCTAGTATATAGATAACAAGTTGACATTATAAAATTCATACTCTCCAGCTTGAGGGGGAGCATTGAGATAATAAGTTTCACAGTGTTAGCTTGGCCCAATTAGTATTGCTTGCTTAAGTGATCCATACAACACTTAAGTTGGATCCATGTAATCCCCTCTCCTCCAATATTTAGGAGGGGCTCTCACTAATTTAGTTTACGTTGCATTATCGAATTCTAAAAGATATATATACTTATATTCCATTTCTTCTTTTTCTTGTCCTCTATGTAAATCACATATGCAGGGCTCCTACACTTTCTCTAATACCCTATATAAGTGTGGCTCTCTGTCTTAGTGATCAACTAGGAAGCACAGGCACTTCCTAGAGGTTTCTATGTCTGTGTCTGACACGTGTCCGACATGGACACACCTTGGACAAATAGCAGACACATCTCTGACGTGTCCACTTTGAAATTTTTGTATTACAACGTCAAAAAAGGCTTAGACATGCCATGGACTGATCCAAGACATGCCATGGACTGATCCAAGACATGCCAACCCAATCCACTTAAGCTAAGAGAATAGAAAAAAACCCCACGCCTTCTCCAAATCCCTGTCTCATATCCTCCACTACTCCTTGCCCTACTAATCTGAGGTGATTAAGCCCCAACAGCTACAATCAAACTGTCAATGCCCTTCTTTAGCAAATGTAGCCACCATCATCATCTCTATCATCTCCACCTACTGTTGCCACATTCAGGGACTGCCACATCAACTTTGAGGAGGAAAGCAGTTGGATTCACCACCTTCTCTTCCAGTTCCATGTAACTATTCCTTCTTTGCTTCTCCCTTTTTCCTACTCTAAAGCTGCAGTAGCTGCAAAAATGTTCCTTTACCTCTATGTCTGCTTCTCCCTTATCTACTTTTCATTCTGTCACTCATGTTCCTCTTCTCTTATCCCTCCATCTTAAGTAGCTCTCCAATGTATTCGACTTCCTTTTCTTCCCGCTCAAACCTTCATTCTCCATCTCCTGCTCCACCACCAGCAACAACATATTTCTTCATCCCCTCCCCTTCTCCCTATTGATGTCCTCAAACTTCTACTGCTCTTAATTTTTACAATTCTATATATTTTTACTGCAACAATTTTATAATCAAGCATCTTTATATATGTTGTAATTTAACCCATACATGACTTGTGGATATTATGTTATATGTTCACTGCTTATTGGATCACATGGTGATTGCCCCTGTGGATGATCTATATAGATCATTTGTGTATTTATACATACAACATATTATATTTCATAATATATTCTTTCCCGGAGGCTGCCGTGTCCGTGTCCGACACTTGTTCAACATGGACACTTGTGGGCACAACCCACGTGTCCAAGTCCGGCTTCTTTTATAGCAGTTGGTCATAGCCAGAGATGGCTTGGACACAGCTAGGTTATGGCCCAACACTAAGAAGAGGGAACACCACCATCACTGTATTCACTCTTCTTTTCTATAAATAACAACATACATTCCTCTTCTTTCTTTGTCGTCCATCACTGCCACTACTTTTACATTGTCCAAAACTTAATATGCAAAATATTCTACTACGAGTTCACTCTTATCTGTAAATAAATTTTGATTGTTATTGTGATTACAATGTGGGTTTGTTTGATGGTATGCCTTTGATAGTGATACAAAGTAAATTGAGAAAGTGTAGGGTTACACAATGTGTGTACCCTGATATATATATATTAGTGGAACAATTACATGTAGGTCCAAATAGAAAAGTAAAAAATAACAGGACAGTAAGTAAAGACATATATTAACACTCCCCCTCAAGTTGGAGCATAGATATCAATCATGCCCAATTTGTCCACAAGCGAGTTGAAATGTTTCTTGGCCAGAAGCTTTGTAAACATATTAGCAACTTGATCTTCTGAGCGAGTGAAAGGAGTGCAGATCTTGCCAGATAAGATAGTCTCTCGAATGAAGTGACAGTCAACTTCAATATGCTTTGTACGCTCATGATATATAGGATTATTAGCAATGAAGATAGCAGGTTTATTGTCACAGTGCATAGGGATAGCAGCAGAAGACTCAACCCCGAAGTTTTTCAAAAGAGATTGTACCCATAGAAGCTCACAAGCAGTGTAGGCCATTGCCCTGTATTCAGCTTCAGCACTGGATCTGGCAACAACATTTTGCTTTTTACTTCTCCAAGTGACCAGATTACCTGCAACATAAGTACAATATCCTGAAGTAGATTTTCTGTCAATCTTACTTCCAGCATAATCAGAATCAGAATATCCTTCCAGAGAATAGTGTCCATGCTTTCTATAGTGGAGACCTTTGCTAGGTGATTTCTTAAGATATCACAGAATATTACATAGAGCATCCCAGTGACACTGTCTAGGCTTATCCAGGTACTTGCTAAGAAGACCAACAACAGTAGATATATCAGCTCTAGTAATAGTTAGATAAATCATCTTGCCAATCAATCTCCTATATTTTTTACTGTTTGGAAACATAGGAGAAGAATCATCATTCCAATTAATATTAGGATCCAGAGGAGTATGAGCAGGACGTGCACCAAGCATCCCAGTCTCCTGTAACAGGTCTAGAACATACTTCCTCTGAGATAAGACAAGAGCATTAGAAGTCCTAGATACCTCAATGCCCAGAAAATATCTTAGCCTCCCCAGATCTTTAGTAGCAAAATGTTTACACAAGTGTGCTTTAGTAGCCTGAATCTTAGAATGATCACTGCCAGATAGAACAATATCATCAACATAAACAATCAGAATCACAATACCAGAAGAAGTCTTTTTTGTAAAGACAGAATGACCAACCTGTGACCTCAGAAAACCAAAAGCAGTCAGGATTTTACTCAACTTATCAAACCATGCCCGAGGACTCTGTTTGAGCCCATAAATAGATTTTTTTAATCTGTAGACTTTATGTTACTCCCCCTGAGCAACAAACCCATGAGGTTGCTCCATATAAACCTCTTCTTGAAGATCCCCATACAGGAAGGCATTTTTAACATCCGTTGAATAAGAGGCCAATCTAAGTTAATAGCAACAGAAAGAAGAACTCTAACAGAGTTAAGTCTGGCAACAGGCGAAAACGTCTCAAAATAGTCAATTCCATAAGTTTGAGTATGCCCTTTTGCAAGCAGTCGTGCCTTCAGACGTTCCAATGTTCCATCAGGTTGATACTTTACATCATAGACCCATCTGCTCCCAAGTTCCTCTATCAGCAAGAGCATTCATCTCTTCTTTCATGGCAGTCATCCAGACTGAGCTTTGTAAGGCATCATGGACAGTATTGGGAACAACAATAGCAGATAGAGAAGCCACAAAGTTACTAGCATGAATACTCAGGTGTGTAGTACAAACATGATTAGCAATATTATGAGAAGTACAAGAACGAGTGCCTTTTCTGAGAGCAATATTAAGATCTAAGTCAGAATGTACCTCAACAGGAGTAGGACCTTCGTGAGGAGAAGATTGGTGTTGTATGGGGGGGGGTCTTGAGCAGGTTGGGACCTGTTCCTGCGTTTATACACAATAAGTGGAGGAGTAGTAGTTTCAGCATGTGAAGTTTTAGAAGTGCAATCAGTTAGGACAGACAATGGTGTTGTGATTATATCAGAATCCAGGGTATCTCCTTTAGCAGAAAAAAAGGTGTATCCTCAAAAAACACTACATCACTACTCGTGAACCATTTTTTTGCAGTAGGACTATAGCACCGATACCCTTTTTGAGTACGAGAATAACCCAAAAAAATATATTTTTCTGCTCTAGGAGATAATTTATCATAGTTTGGTCCAAGTAACCGCACAAAACAAGTAGACCCAAATATCCGTGGAGGTACAAAAAATAGAGTTACATTAGGCTATAGTACCTGAACAGGAATCTTGTTGCCAATAACAGAAGATAACATTCTATTAATAAGAAAATAGGCAGTTAGGATAGCTTCTGGCCAAAAATGCCTAGGTACATTAGAATGCAACATTATAGTTCTAGCAACCTCAAGTAAGTGCCTATTTTTCCTTTCTGCAACTCCATTTTGTTGAGGCATATAGGCACACGATGTCTGATGAATAGTACCCACAGATCGACAAAACAATCCAACTTCTTTCTGAAAAACTCCAAAGCATTGTCGGTTCTCAGAATTTTAATAGGCACCGAATATTGAGTTTTTATTTCAGCATTTTTTTTTTAATTGTAGATAGCACCTGAGACCGTTTTTTCAACATAAACAACCAAGTGTCACGAGAAAAATCATCAATAAATAGAATAAAGTATTTATTGCCAGATAAACTTGGAACATGACACAGACCCCATACATCTGAATGAACAAGATCAAAAATGTTTTTACTGGTAATCTGGGACCGTTTAGGAAAGACAGTTCTAGACTGTTTCCCTAACTGACACGACTCACATAGAAAACCGTGCGTTCCTACACCAGAGATAACATGCTTTAATTTCTCAGAAGATGGGTGTCCAAGTCTGTAGTGCCACTGCAAAGCTGAAACTGATGAAGATAGAGCTGAAGCTAGCGCCAAGTTGTCAGTCTTTTTCAATTCATCCAGATAATATAGGCCATCAGGTCCTTCATGCCCCCCACCAATCTTTATCCTCGTGTGAAGGTCTTGAAAAGTACAAGTACCAGGAATGAATGTGGGACTGCAGTTCAAGCTACGTACAATTTTGCTAACAGATAATAAGTTCAATGGAAATCGAGGCACATAAAGAGCAGATTTTAATAAAATTGAGAGACTATGTCTCCAATCCCAGCTACAACAGTCTTGGAGCCATCCGCAAGCATAACAGAAGAATTAGAGATCGGTCTAGATAAGGTTTTAAAAAAAGACCGATTTCTAGATATATGAGACGATGCACCCGAATCAATCACCCATTTTTTATTACCAGTACTTGGTGAGGGGGCACTAAGGAAAGCAGTATCACAACCGGAATATGTAGCAGCATGAGCTCCAGAGGCAGCTCCAGATGATGACCCAGTACGCTCGAGCAACAGATGCTCCACCTCAGACTGGATGCATCAGTAGCAGTAGGCTGTGAGACTACCTCAGAGGTAGCATGGGCATCAGAAGTTGCATTAGCCCAGGCAGGCTTTCCATATTTCTCCCAGCATTTTTCTTTAATATGATTAGATCGGCCACAGAAGTTGCAGAACTGTTGACTAGTCTGAGGGTGAGCAGCATTGGGAGGACCAGAGGGTGCTCCATGTCCAGAAGAACTCCTCCTCCTCCCAGCACCAAGAGGAGGACGAGTTTTGTGAGAACGACCACGTCCACGGCCACGACCGGACATAGCAGCAAGGGCAGTAGTATCGCCAGTATCAGAAGGAAACTCAGATGAGGATGACGACATTCGGTGTAGACGTTGAAAGGCACTCTGTAGAGTAGGTAGTGGATCACTAGCAAGGATCTGATCCACAACCCCATCATATGATTCAGGTAACCCACACAAGAACTGAACTATTTGCAACTCCTGGCATTGACGTTGCATGGTAGCCAAGTCAGTAGACAAGGGATGGTAGGCCTCTAATTCTCCCCAGAGTCCCTTGAAGGCAGAGAAGTAGTTAATAAGATCATATCCCAAAAATGGTAGACGGCTCAGTTGCTTGTTGATATCAAAGACCTTCTTCAGATTCTAGCTGTGATAGTAAGTACTAGCAAGCTGATCCCACATCTGCTTTGCTGTAGGTAGGTATAGTAAGGTGACACTGATTTTTGTCTCAATGCTATTGAGAATCCACATCATCACAGTAGAATCATCTTTGACCCAGTCATCATACGCTTTAACATCCTTGGAGTCAGCATTGGCAGCAGGCATAGGAGGCGGATCATGCGTCAAATGAGACAGTTTCCCTTGAGATTTAACATAAATCTGCATAGAACAGACCCAATGATGGTAGTTTCCCCCATCCAACTTAACAGTAGTAACCTGACGACATAGATCATCATGTGAAAGCGCCATGACAGGCAGAGAGCACCAACACCGACGGTGAGAAAGAACAAGCAGGCACAGGCAGAAGACGACCGCCTAGTTCTTCAGCTAGGCGGCAGTAGGCACAGTAGAAAGGCTGGACGGACCAGCTACTAACGGGCTACGCCGAGGCACAGCAAAACACCTGGCGGCTCAAAGGCCTACACAGGTAGGCAGGAGGTGGATCCGAAGACGAACCTTCAGACCAGTGTCCGGTAATCGGCGGATCGGAGGGTGGCTGTGAGTAGATCACGCCACGGAAGCGAGCTGCTGTGGGCAGCACCGGCGGCGCCCGGGTAGAGGCTGCAGTCGGCGACGCCCGACGGCCTGCGTTGCGGCTGCCGCCCGGGTAGAGGCTGCAGCCGGCGGCTCCCAGCGGCCTGCACTGCGGCTGCCACCCGCGCTGGTGAGAGAGAAAAAGGAAGGGAGGGAGGGGAAGAAGGAGAGGCGGCTCCCCGGATCTAGATCTGCTCTGGTACCATTATACAAAGTAAATTGAGAAAGCATAGGGTTACACAATGTGTGTCCCCTGATATATATATTAGTGGAACAGTTACATGTAGGTCCAAATAGAAAAGTAAAAATAACAGGACAGTCAATAAAGACATATATTAACAGATAGATTGATTTTATGATGTATGCAATATATGTTTGAATGTAAATATGAAATTGGATATAGCCTGGATGAAATAATGTTTGTGTTTCAATGTACTTGTTCCTTTTTTTCTTTATACATAAAAATTAATCTACATGTATATGTATTTTTTGTCATGCCCAACGCTGTGTCCGTGTCCTACGTTTTTTAAAATTGCGTACCCGTTTCAGAGTCCGTGTCCGTATTCTGTGTCTGTGTATGTGTCCATGCTTCGTCGGTTTTCTACAAGAAAATACTATAATTAGCAACTATGTCAAATCAGAGAAAATAAGTGAGTTATGCTAAATGAGTCTTAGTGTATAAAAGCATGTGGTAAGAATAAGTTGAAACAGATTTGATAATTATACCATTCCTTTTCTGGAATGGAGATAATGGAATATCTTGTGACAGGCAGGCGGATTCACTTCCCTAATATGCCACAAGACTCAAGTTCACCTTTTTAGAAAAAATGCTGTCAAACCGAGGACTGAATATTCCTTCACTTATTCTGTGCCAACCAACAGCTCGAAATAGTGAGGCGGTGCCTCCCTTAGAAAAACTAAAATATTACCATTCGACTATGGAACTAAAGTGATTAGAAATACAATGCATAATTTGGGTTGAATATAATGAAAAAAAGGATGCATATATAATAGTAGCTATAAATCTTATTTTGACCTGTAACAGAAGACCACATTTTAGTGAAGAAACTTTCTAAAACTACTTTTGTAGTGAATTCACAGTCAAGTTCTCCCCTGCTTTGTCCAACAAAACCTCATAGAAAGGCTTCAATATATGATACTCTGTCCTTCATGTGTGTGATATCCGTTGACATTTATAAATTATCGTGGTTAGCACAAAATACCATTATGAAAGACCTCTCTCTTAAAGTGACCATCTCTACTATTTCTTCCTCGCTGGTCATCACAGTATATGATCTTTTGATAATATAAATGGGAAATGCACATGATTTTCACGTTTTTACACATCAAATCTCTTTTCCTACATTTGAATATTGCGCATGTTTATAACGAGCTATATGTGATTTCACATTGTTGTTTGACTTTTTAGTTACAGGAAATTTCATAACTGTGCTTGATTTAGTTGTGAAGCTTATAAATAAGCTCCACTTTTTTTTTCCAATCCTTGTTAACCACTTATGATATATCCAGAAGATTATTTCAACTGATTATCATCTAATTTAGAAAATCTGACAGTCCACCAACGGGGTTTGTTTGACAATAGCTATCATAAACTTCCCACTTCTGACCCAACACTTGGATGCAAAACAGGTTTAAAGTCTGTTGACTCATGTTCGTCAATTGAAATGAAGGCTTCCGAATCCTCTCCACGATCTGCTCCTAAACCTCCTCCTCCTGACTTTCTCAGAAAAAGGAATTCTAGAAAAAGCACAGATCGTGCAGCACCCACCATCTACAAGTCAGCAGAATTGTTGTCAGTTACTGGAGATTTTGGGGTAGGTCGTCTCCTTGGTGAAGGAACAATGGGAAGAGTATACAAGGCGATGTATCCAGATGGAAAGGTATGTTCCTATGATAACTTATCCTCATCATTCTTATGATTCTATGCCAATATGAAGAAAGAGTGAAAAATACCATGTCGGCGATCAAATTGTGATACTGTTGAGAGTTTCTACATATGCAGAAAGTTTTGTCCTTTAGTATGATTTTCCTGGCTCTAATGAAAGTGTCTATATCAATTATTTAACTGCAAGATCGAATTTCTTCATTTCCATGAGTAACAGTACCGTTACATCCAGATTTTAAAGGTTAGAAAGTATATCACTTTTGCTTAACTTAATTGTCATCCTAGAGGAATCTTCTTGAGTTCTCTTGGATAAGAAGAGTTCTAACTTATGTTTTAAAAAGCGGGAAGTGGGAGGCGTGCCTACAACACCTTCACCTTGTAACTTCTTAAACGCCAGGCGGGCGTTTTTGAGAAAAGCAGGTGTCTAAATTCTTATATATTTTTATACAAAATTACACATATTTGTATATAAAAAAAATACATTTCTAAGGAACTTTTATACATATCTAATCAGAAAATCAGTAATTAACGAAGTATTAGTACATACTTTACTACTAATCAATATATCTAATCACTAAAATGAGCAAGCAAATCAGTAATTGTAAATAACCGACTATGAATTAATTATTAAACTCTTTACTACTAATCAGTAATACTAATCAGTAAAATAATTTAGCATATCAGTAAATCAGTATTTAATTAAGCATTTATCAATACTTACTACCAATGAATATTGCTAATCTCTAACTTCAGCAAGCAAATCAGCAACCATAAATAACCAACTATGAATTAATTATTTAATACTTTACTACTAATCTGTAATACTAATCAAGTAATCAAGTATTGTGCCAAAACACTAATACTAATCAGTTATCAGTGGAAGCAGCAAGAAATCAGTAAAACTAATCATTCACTAGAAGTATAATAGAGTAATATCCATACAAGTATAAAATTAGCAAAGAGATTCGTAAAAGTAATCCGATATCATGGCCTCTAGGAGCTGATTTTTACTTGGGCGGGTTGAAGAGGCCGCCCAAAACAGCTTTTGAAGCGGGCACTTAGGCGGGCCGAGCACTTAGATATCAAGGCGCCCGCCTAGGCTTAGGACAGCCCGCCTCAAACTGGGCGCCCAGCCCGCTAGGTGACTTAAGTGGTCGCCTAAGGCCTTTTAGGCTCAAATTAAGACACTTCAAGGCTAATTTAGCATAAATTATTAGGTCTGAAATAGGTCTGATTTATCCCAAATGTGGTCAAATTAGGGTAAATTAGTTCTCAATTGGGGAAAATAGGCCTGGTTTGGGGGAAATAGGTAAAATTTACGGAAACATGGTCTAATTTGGGGGAATTAGGTCTGATTTGGTCATGTAAGGCCTCATTTAGATCAATATAGAGAAAATTAGGGCTAATTAGGTTTGATTAGGTCATGCTATGCAAAATTAGGTTTAGTTTTATGATCTTGTATTATTCTTGATAATTATTATTGTCTTTTTCCATTTGAATTAAGTTAAACTTTGTCTATTTTCTCTTCAATAACCAAATATAGCACCTTCAAAGTGCCTTTTGTATTAGATATTAATAGTACATTGCTGCATTATAATATATCGTCAGAGATTGGTGGAAAAATTGCAAAATCTTTAAATATTAATAGTAGATGGTTGTACATTGCTGCTTTATAATTGGTTATTAAGAAAAACTGTAAAATCATCAGCAATCTTTAAATATTAATAATAGTACATGGTTGTACATTATTGCATTATGATTGGTTATTAAGTAAAACTTTAAAACTGCAGCAATCTTTAGAAATTGTTACATACTTATTCCAAGATCAGTAGCATGCATTTGTAGTTCTGTATACCAATTGACTAATATTTGTCTATTTATTCTATATTTTGGGTTTGCTACATGCTTAGTTCTAGGTTGTGTATGTTATTGTTAGACATAATCTTAAAAATATATAAAATCATTAAAAAAAGGCCCAGAAAATGCCTGGGCGGCCGGCTAGGCGCCCTAGACACTCAGCAAAAAACGCCATAACATCCTTTAGAAAATATGATCAGCTCATCATTTACCTTGCCTCCATGCCAACTAATATTTTTTCATGCCAGATCTAACTGGTACAACTTGTAATACACCATAACATCCAGGTCTTGTCACCGTTGTTTTTGCGGTCAATTTTAGCATCAAGCATTGTTTCAGATTCAAAATTAGTTCACTTTGAACATTTAGTTATAAACCGAGTCTCCCCCGCATAACATTTAGTTCCATTTACTGTTACTAACCTTGTCCATATTCTTTATGAGCTCTGAATGTTGATATGCTCTAGCTAAGGTTATGTAGAGGAAGCCAAATGTTCCTAGCAGCAACATCCTTCGGCAGGGCCTGTCTGCACTTAACCCAAAGTTCTTCATTAGTGGAATCTCCCTTGAAGTTTGTCCACACTTCATTCATGCTTCTCTAGAGAGTTGAAAAACTCCATCTATGTGTAGGTTTGTATGCAAGATTAGTGACATATCGTCATTTTTGCATCCAAATAAACATCGTAGAGTCTCCTTGTAGCATATTTTTGATCCTTTTCAGTGTGTGATAATTGTCTAGATCATTTAGTGCATGTAAACCCACACCTCTTTCATCAAGAGAAAAATTCAATCTAGTCTAGCTTGCAGGGTGAATGGGACTAACCCCGACGAAGTCCATCATCGTAATTTCTATCCACCTCAGAATAGATGGAGTTATTTCAACTTGTGTCTTACATAATCTTATGAGACCTATTGCACAACTTTTGATTAGGATGACTCTTCTTGCCATAGATAGCTTGGTACCCGACCACTTACTGATCATATATTTTAGCTTGTCTAGGCATTTATGGAAAATGTTTCCTCAAGTTGCCCCCAGTCGCAGGAAATCCCAAGTATTTTGTAGGGAAGAATCCCAATTGGATTCCCATTACCTCTTCCAGTTCTAGTTTGTTTGAACATGACTTTGAGAGGTAAATACGTGTCTTAATTTCATTAATCTTCATGCCTGACTGATTACCTTAATCATCTAGAAAATCTTTTGGAGCACTTAGACTCCTGTTTCTACCTTCAATCAATAGTAGAACATTATCGGAAAACATAAGATTAGACATCACTGCAATCTTCCTTACAGTATAAGTTCTAATATTATTCTTGGTAATTTCATCTCCAAGCTTTCTACTAAGCTCCTCTCGGTAGCTATAGTGAAATAATAATGTTGACAGTGGATCAGCTTGCCTCAATCCATTTGAATTGGTGAATAGGTGTTCAGACGATCCATTGATAACAAGAGAGAAGGATGGGGTTGTCACACATTGTTTGACTAGTGTTAGCCACCTTTCAAAAAAGCCCATGCCATAGAGACATTTCCATAGATAGTCCCATTGAACTGAGTCACATGGCTTTGTGATATTCAACTTCACACAAGCCAAAGATGTACTTGTTTTACCATTAAAGTTCAGGGTGGATTCAGCTGCAAGCATTGAGCAATCTTCAATGTTCCCCCCTCTGATAAACGTTCCCTGGTTAGGTGAGACAGTGAGGCAATATGGTAGATTATTGGGTAGTAGTTATCTTGGTGATTTCTTGTACAACATTGAGAAATAGGAAATGGGCCTAAAGTCAGCTGGGGCTGAGACAATCTGGTTTTTAAGGATAAGTGCAAGAAACACATGGTGTAGCAATCGCAACTCCTCAACTGGTGTTGCAACCGAAACTTTAACAGATGTTGCGATAAAAAAGAACTCATGCTTGTATAGAAGAATTTTCCATGGCGCGTTCAGAGAAAGGAAATGGGGGAAATGATAAAAAAATCCAGATGAAACGAAAAGATCCCTAACCCATGCAATGATACGACGATGAACCGGATGATGAATGGGAAGATCATTCGGCGGAGCACCGTGTTGCGGACGAAAGCGTTGCGGTTGCAACACAGGTAAGGAATCGTCAGCGTGGTCGAAATGACAGTGGGATTTGAAACGTTGTTAGGGTTTCAGTGAGGGTGGAGCTGTGTTCTGGTAGGAGAAGGGGATGATCGAAGAAGTGAAGGAAGATCACCTGGAGATTTCTAGCCCCATCGGAGGAGAAAACGAAGGCGTAGAGAAAAAGAAACGGAGGATCAGAGGCATACCTGCTTCAAAATTGGTTTGCGATGAGAGTAAAAAGGGAAAGAGGTCTTCGGGACAACGACTGGAGCGTAACTTTGGTTCCTGCGGCGCGGCAGATCGTTGCCGGCTTGCTTCGATTGTCAGAGGTTCTTCGCTAAGTCTGAATCGTGCTTCAGTTCACCAGAGGTTCACCGGAGTCAGAGAGTGAAAGAAAGGGTTTTACTGTTCTGGGTTTATCTTTTATACTACGTTAATAAAGCGGTGTTGTGACCGCTACAGTTGGGGTGGTGTTGCGGTCACAACACTTGAAAAGTGTTGAGGTGAACTAAGGTGTCTGTTTCGGTCACAACGCAGGCAACCGCATTACGGTCGCAACAGATAAAGGGCAAGATGAAGCCACATGCCAAAGGTGTAGTAGTCACAACGGTTGTGTACTGTAGTGACCGCTAGGTTATTCAAGAACTAAAGTCTACAAGTTTTCTAAGGGATATTAAAATATTATTCTATGTACATTCAAATTGAAGGTTGAAAAGATGAAATTGCAAAGAAAAAAATTAAAAATTTGATTATTTAGGTTAGAGAAATTCAAAATTACATATAGCAGAGAAGTTCTAATTAAAGTGGCAGAAATGTACACAATCTAGGATTTAATAGCTAAAGAAGAAATCTTGCTATATTTAAGAAAGCAGTTAATTCTTGGGTTGCCTCCCAAGAAGCGCTAACTTATAGTCTTTTAGCTTGACTCTCTGGTCAGGTTTCTTTTCATGGTTCTTCAGGCAGAGCAGGTTTAGGCTCTTCCAAATTGAGTTCTGACCTCCTCACAAAGGCCTCACCTTCATAATATCTTTTTACTCTGTATCTATTCACCTTGAAGGTACCAGTCTTTTCATGGGTAATCTCCATCATTCTGGATGGATAGATCTTCACAACGGAGAACGGGCCAGACCATCTGGACCTGAGTTTTCCTTGGAACAATCTGATACTAGAATTGAATAAAAGAACTTTGTCCACTTCGGACACATCCTTGCTTTTTAGGTGAGCGTCGTGCCACACCTTAGTTTTTTGCTTGTAAATGTGGGTATTTTCTTAAGCTTGTAACCTAAGTCTAGCTCTTGCAATTGCAGAAATCTTTTCTTCCCTTCCCTGTCGAGGTCCATGTTTAGGAATTTAATCTCCCAAAGGGCCTTATGTTCTAACTCTACGGGAAGGTGGCAAGACATTCCGTAGATAATCCTATAGGGAGTGGTACCTATTGGCATCTTGTATGCAGTACGGTAGGCCCATAGTGCGTTGTCGAGTTTCATCGACCAATCCTTGTTCAGTTAACTGTTTTCTCCAAGATTTGCTTTATTTGTCTATTTGATACCTCCACTTGTCCAGAAGTATGTGGGTGATAAGGTGTTACCACCTTGTGCTTGAATCCATACTTCTTCAATAGAGTTTCAAACTATCTTTCCCCAAAGTGAGATCCCCCGTCAATTATGACGGTGCGTGGGACCCCGAATCTCAGAAAGATAGTTTTCGCAAAACGTTTAATCACTGTCTTTGAGTCACAGGTTTGGGTAGCCACAACCTCCACCCATTTGGAAACATAGTCTACAATGATCAAGATATATTGATTTCATCTTGAGGATGGGAACAATCCCATGTAATCAATCCCCCAAACATAAAAAATTTCTACTTCAATCCAGTCCGACATCGGCATTTCATTTCTTCTTGAAATATTTCATGTTCTCTGACATTCATTTCATGCTTCGACAAAAGCTTAAGCGTCCTTGAATAAGTAGGCCAGTAGAATCTAGACTGTAGGACTTTTGCTGTCGTCCTCTCTCTTCCTAGGTGCCCTCCATAAGGTAAAGAATGACATTCCTGCAAGATTTGAGGTACTTCTTCCTCCAGTATACATCTTCGGTATAGGTTATCAGCACATCTTTTGAACAAGAGTGGGTCATCCCAGTAGTAATTCTTCAGATCAGAAAACAACTTTTTCTTCTGATATAGGTAATATCAGGTGGTAGTTGCTGGTACGCGAGATAGTTGCAAATATCAGCAAACCATGGTAAGTTTGGCTCAACGGAACTTGCCATCATCAGGGATTCATCGTCATAATTATCGTTAACAAGTAACAAATCTTCCTCTATAATCACAATCCTTGAAAGGTGGTCTGCAACCACATTCTCTGTTCCTTTCTTGTCAATTATCTCGTGATCAAATTCTTGAAGCAGTAGATCCCATCTTAACAACCTTGGCTTGGTGTCGTTCTACATTAAATATTTTATAGCCCCATGACTAGTATATACTTTCACTTTTGATCCTATCAAGTAAGATCGAAATTTGTCAAAAGCAAACACAATCGCCAACATTTCCTTTTCCGTGGTAGTGTAATTGACTTGGGCTTCATCGAGATCTCGACTTGCGTAATAGATGCCATGATGCTTCTTATCCTTCCTTTATCCAAGAACAACCCAAATAGCATAATTGCTGGCATCACACATGATTTCAAAAGGAAGCTCCTAATCTGGAGCCTGTAGGATAGGGGTTGTAGTAAGAAATTTTCAAAGTGTTGAAGGCATCGAGGCACTTATCTGTGAAGTCAAACTCTACATCTTTGACCAGAAGGTTTGAAAAAGGCTTGGCGATTTTTGAGAAGTCTTTAATAAATCTCCTATAATACCCAACATGACCAAGAAAACTTCTCACACCTATTACTGGTTTTGGGGGAGGAAGTTTTGATACATCTTCAATTTTACTAAGGTCAACCTCTATTCCTTTCTCAGAGATTTTATGCCCCAACGCAATACCATTTTGTACGATGAAATGACACTTCTCCCAATTCAAGACTAAGTGTTTCTCTTCACATCTTTGTAATACTAGAGACAGGTTTGAGAGGCACTTATCACAATCTATGCCGTACACAGAGAAATCATCCATAAAGACTTCCATTATGTCTTCTAGGAAGTCTGAGAACATGGAAATCATACATCTTTAGAAGGTGGCAGGTGCATTGCATAATCCAAACGACATTTTCCGAAAGGCATAGGTGTCGTAGATACAGGTGAAGGTGGTCTTCTCCTGATCATCTGGGTGAATTAGCACTTGGTAGAACCCTTAATATTCGTCTAAGAAACAAAAGTACGAGTGATGCGCCAACCTTTCCAATACCTGATCAATAAAGGGTAGAGGGACATGGTCTTTCCTTGTAGCTGCATTCGATTTCTGGTAATCTATGAACACACACCAACCTGTCATGGTTCGCGTTGCCGCTTCATCTCTGTTTTCCCCCTTTACAACAGTCATCCCCCTTTCTTGGGAACAACATGAATTGGGATGACCCAATTGCTATTGATTATAGGATATATTTATAGAAATACTGTGTTATTTTCTATTTCTGCTGTGTTATCTCTTATACCGCTCTATTGTATTAGTCCCATATTGCGTGCTTGTGTGTGTGTCTCAACTCTCGATAGCTATATAAGAGAGTACCCTGTACCCTTTTTTATTCACTGAATAAACAACTACTTTTCCCTCTATATGGTATCGACAGCAGGTTCTCCATTTCCCCACCCATCAACCCACCCATGACGTAAGCCCCCCTCCCCCCCGCCCGGCCGCCCTCCGCCCCCTCCCCCCTACCCGGCGCCGCCCCCTCCCCCCCACCTGGCGCCACCGATCCCTCCACCCTCCCTGCCAACCGCCCTGCCCTCCCTCTCTCCCCCGGCCGCCACCCTCCTCTTCCCTCCACCCTCACCCGCCGCCGCCTACCCCCCTCCCTGCCACCCGCCGTCGCCCCTTCCTCCTCCTTCCACCCACATGCCGTCACCCTCCTCCGTCCACCCTCCCTCCCCACCGCCACCTCTCCTCCCACCACCGCCTCCTCTCTCCAACAAACAACCCCACCCACAACCTTCCTCCTCCTCCAGGCTTCTACCCTTTCGGCCGGATGCCACTAGTTTGTTACCTCCCTTCTCTCTCTACGTCCGGGTTCTCTTTGTATCTACGTTCGGACATCCGCTGGCCGGCTAAGTTGAGAGTCTTTTCGTCTCACTGTCCTATCTGCCTGCGCCTCATGACGGAACGTTGAGTTTTCCTCATGACGGCGTAGGTTTCTCTATGCATATTATGCCCGATGCGGGTGTTCTGATCTGACATGTCTGATCCCTGTTGCTGTTATCTGCCCTTTGTGGGTCTCTACTCTAATCTACTATTGCGCCGACTACTACTTCTGCCATGGATTTTCCTGAGCCTCCCCGATCTCTGTGTGTCACCACGGTGAAACTCGACGGTGGCTCCAACTACCATCTCTAGTCGGCGTCCTTTGTTCTATATGTTAAAGCACAAGGCCGGTATCACCATCTTATGACTGAGCCTCCTCCTGTTCCTACCGCTGCTTCGAATGACAAAACCAGACAAAACCATGTGCAATGATCTAAGGATGACTCCGGCGTCATGTCTTGGATCCTTAATAGTACCGAGCCTCAAATTAGCCAATCTCTTCTTTGCCTACATGATGCTAAGGCTATGTGGGATCAACTGTCGCACGTCTACTCTCATCAGGAGAATCCAAAGCGTGTCTTTGAAAATTTCAAAACTTTGGCGAAAAAGGAGTTCTCCACTGACACTTCCATTGATGATTTCTACAATCAATGCTCGGCTCTGTGGAATGAGTTTGAACTCTACCACCCCTTGACAGCGGACATCAAAATTGCTCAGAAGCAGCGCATCGAACTGCAATTAGTGCAGTTCTTGGCTGCACTTCTTGCCTCCTTTTCTGGCGTGGTTGATCAGATCCTGTCAAGTGATCCGCTGCCAACCCTTCGGGATGTTCTAAAAAGAGTCCAACGCCTGCCGTCTATGACCCCTACTCCTGTTTTTGAGCACCCTGCACTTATTGCTCGCTCTGCTGATTCTGGCCGTGGCCGTGGCCGCGGTCGTGGTCGTGGCGGTCACCCTCCTCCCTCGGGAGCTCGCGGCTCATCTACTCTTGGACGTGGTGCTCTTCCCGACTCTCGCTATTGCAACTGGTGTGGCCGGGACAATCATACTAAAGATCGCTGCTGGATTAAGCACGGCAAGCCCGCTTGGGCTAACCAGGCTGCTATAGAAACTACTACTGACTCTACCGCTGATGCGCCTGCTGCTCCTGCGAACACGGACTGGTTACGGTCTGAGTTCGAGAAGATGTTCCAGGAACGTCTCACCCAGATGCCATCCTCGTCTACACCAGGACCCTCTGCCATCCTCGCCTCTCCATCATCTGGTAACAAACAATGGTGCATTGACTCGGGTGCATCCACTCATATGGCTGGTGATCTTCGTCTTTTTTCTGTTCTCAATAAAACTGCTCCTATATCATCTGTTACTGTTGCAAATGGATCCAAAACTACAGTTCACGGCACTGACACAGTTCATCTTTCACCAAAATTGCAGTTGCATTCTATTTTATATATTCTAAAGTTTCCTGTTAATCTGCTGTCAGTCAGTAAGATGACAAAACAACTCAACTGCTCTATTAAATTTGATCCTTCTGGCTGTGTTTTGAAGGATCTCTGCACGAAGACGAGGATTGGTTCGGGCCGTGAAGGACCATATGGGCTGTATTATCTGGATGGACCTCCTACTGCTGCTGCTATGTTATCTACTTCAATAACGGGACTACAGTGGCACTTTCGACTGGACCATCCCTCTGCTGCTAAATTAAAACATTTATTTCCTACTTTATCTGAGCACAGTTTTTCCTGTGAAACTTGTGTTTTAGGCAAACAAACTCGATCTATTTTTCCTGCTAAGAAAATCATTGTTTCTAAAGAAATTTTTGATCTTGTTCATGCTGATATTTGGGGAACGTGTTCCGTATCAAGTCACTCGGGTGTGAAATATTTTATGACCTTTATTGATGACTATTCACGCACCACATGGTTGTTTTTACTAAAAGGTCGAGATACTGTGTTAGACACTATTCACACCTTCTTTGCTGAAATTCACACTCAATTTAATCGACCTATTAAAATTTTTCGTACTGATAATGCCCTGGAGTTCATGCAACAATCTGTTACATTTTTTTGTGCTGCCCGAAGAACCATACACCAAACCTCCTGCCCTTACACTCCTCAGCAAAATGGCATCACTGAAAGAAAAAAAACGCCACCTACTTGAGGTTGCTCGCACCCTTCTCATACACTACAAAGTACCCCATCACTTCTGTCCTGAAGCTGTCTCTATGGAGTGCCATCTCATCAATCGCATGCCTTCCTCTGTTTTGAAAAATCAGGTCCTGTACGCCATTTTGTTTCCTGATAAACCCTTATTCTCTCTACCCCCTCACATTTTTGGGAGTACTTGTTTTGTGAAAAATCTTCGTCCTGGCCTCACCAAACTTGATGCTCGCTCAATCAAATGTGTTTTTCTGGGATATTCCCGTACACAGAAAGGCTACCGCTGTTTTGATCCTATTAAAAGACAGTGGTTTGTTAGTTCAGATGTGACCTTTTTTGAGCATATGCTTTATTATTCCACTGATGGCGAAAAATTGTCGGCTGATATTATGGCTACCACACCGTTACCATTGGTTGTTGAGGAATTACCAGCACCTGTTGTGCCTACAGAACGCCCATTGCAAGTCTATCGGCGCCGGTCAAAGACCATCAATGCTTCTACAGCCCCGGTTGAACCAACTCCTGCGTCTGTAGTTGATCCAACATCCACTGAGGTATTTTCTGACTTGGATCTTCCTATAAGTTTAAGAAAAGGTGTTCGATCATGTACTCAACATCCTATCAGTAATTTCTGTTCATCTGACAATCTCTGTGGTAGCTTTGCTTGCTTCAATTCTGTGTTGTCTACTGTGACAATTCATAAATCAGCCGAAGAGGCCCTTCGCAATCCTGCCTGGAAACATGATATGGAGCAGGAAATGAATGCACTCTGTGAACGTAAGACATGGGATCTTGTTGATCATCCCTCTTCCTGCCATACTGTTGGATGTCGCTGCATATTTACTATTAAATATCAACCGGATGGTACCATTGAACGCCTGAAAGCCCGATTAGTTGCGAAAGGATATACTCAGACGTATGGAGTTGATTATTTTAAAACCTTTTCTCCTATCACACACTTAAATTCTATTCATATTCTGATATCTATTGCTGTGAATAAAGACTGGCCTTTGTTTCAACTTGATGTCAAAAATGTTTTTCTATATGGAGATCTACAGGAGGAGGTCTACATGGAGCAACCTCTGGGATTTGTTGTTCATGGGGAGTCTGCTTCTAAAATCTATAAACTCAGGAAGGCGATCTATGGTCTGAAACAAAGCCCACGTGCATGGTTTGACAAGCTCAGTCAGATCTTACTTACCTTTGGCTTTCAGCGTTCACAATCTGATCATTCTGTATTTATTCGTAAAATTGCAGCAGGACTTGTCATCCTTATTGTATATGTTGATGATATTGTCTTATCTGGAAGTGACAGTGTAGGAATACAGGCAACCAAAAAGTATTTAGCACATCACTTCATCACCAAAGACCTAGGGAAACTACGATATTTTCTAGGTATTGAGGTTGCTAGATCTTCAGCAGGACTATGCCTGTCACAGAGAAAATATGTTACAAGAAACAGGCATGCTAGGCTGCAAGCCAGCCAACACTCCTCTAGATCCCAATATGGATTGGGATAATGATTCTTCTCCTCCTTATGTTGATCGTCACGAGTTCAGGAGACTGATTGGCAAGCTTATCTATTTGACTGTCACTAGAGATGACCTAGCAGCTGCTGTAGGATTCATAAGCCGGTATCTTGATAAACCCCGACAATGCCACTAGGATGCTATTTGTCACATCTTACGATATCTCAAAAGCTCTCCAGGGAAAGGTCTTCTATACAAAAAGCATGGCCATTGCAATTTATCTGGATTTTCTGATTCTAACTATGCAGGAAGTCGATCTGACAGGAAATCTACATCTGGATATTGCACTTTTGTGGGAGGAAATCTGGTTACTTGGCGCAGCAAAAAGCATACAGTTGTTGCCCGATCTAGTGCAGAGGCAAAATATAGAGCCATGGCTCATACTGCGTGTGAGCTCCTGTGGGTCCGAGGTCTTCTGAACGAGTTTGATATCACTTCTTCTAGCCCCATTCCTATGTTCTGCGATAATAAGGCTTCCATTTTCATTGCGAGCAACCCCACCTTTCATGAAAGAACAAAACATATTGAGGTTGATTGCCACTTCGTTCGGGAGAAAGTTCTATCTGGACACATCTCCATTCCATATCTCAGCATTGAGAAGCAGCTTGGAGATATCTTCACCAAAGTTCTACCTAAAGCTCGCTTCCAGACTCTGATTGACAAGCTGGGCTTATTCGACATCTACGCTCCAGCTTGAGGGGGAGTATAGAAATACTGTGTTATTTTCTATTTCTGTTGTGTTATCTCTTATACTGCTCTATTGTATTAGTCCCATATTGTCTGCTTGTGTGTCTCAACTCTCGATAGCTATATAAGAGAGTACCCTGTACCCTTTTTTATTCACTGAATATACAACTACTTTTCCCTCTATAATATTATTCCAACGTCACACAACTTGATCACCTCCTTAACAACCTCTTTGAGCATCTGATTTAAATTCCTCAGCGACTGAGCTAAAAGCTTGGCAGTGTTTTCCAAATTTATGCGGTGCATGCAGAGGGATGGGCTCAAACCCATGATATCCTTTACTGAATATCCTATTGCTTTCCTGTGTTGCTTGAGTTTGTTTATCATCTTCTCCTTCTGCTCCTCCGTCAGAGTGGAATTCATAATAATTGGATTCCTCTCCTCATCATCCAAAAACTCGTATTTCAAACCTTTAGGTAATTCCTTTAACTCAGGCTTTGATTTTGGTACAACTTTCTCTTCTGACATTTGTTCCAGCGAAGTATACTTTACCGTTTCCACAGTACCTTCTTCATCACTGAAATCTTCTTCCGGTTGGTCTAGATAGCCCAAAATTTCCAGTACTTCGGGGGATTCCATACTGAGGTCTGGATTGTTCAAAGCTCGCATGAGCGGACAATATTGGGTATAATTGTCCATGAAATAGACCGACTCAAATAGAGAAGGTCCTCTCATAGCATCATAGACATAAAAATCGATATGGTCATTTCCGACTCGGAGAGTAATGATTCCTTCTACCACATCGATCATGGCCCTACCTGTGGAAAGAAAGGGTCTTCCAAAGATCGGACACGTCGGGTCCTCAACCGTGTCAATCACCACTATGTCACAAGGAATAAAGAATCTCCAAACGCAAATTAGGACGTCTTTCACTATCCCCAGTGACTTTGTAAAAGTGTGATCAGCCAAATTGATCCTCATTCCAGTCTTTACTATATCCATTAGTCCAAGCTTTTGGGCTAAGGAAAGAGGCATTGGACTTATGCTCACCCCTAGATCAGCCAACCCCTTTCTTTCCACGTTATCTCCGATGTTGAAAAGGATAGTGAATGCCCCAAGATCTTTCTTCTTTGTAGGCAATTCGGCCTAGATAAAGGCACTTGACATCTTGGCTAGCTGTACCGTCTCTATATGATCTCCCCTTCTTCTTTTCGTGATAAGATCCTTGAAGAACTTTGCATAGGTTGGCATCTCCTCTATAGATTCCAGGATATGGATGTCCAGGTGTAGCTTCTTCACAACCTTCCCTGAACTTCCCTTTAATCAATTTATAAGGGAAGGGAACTCTTGGGGCGTAAGAATTTCTGTGTAAGAACTTCTTCAGCATGATCTGGTTTCTTAGTCTTTGCACTTTTCTTCTCCTGGTCTTTTCCTTGGCTCCTGTCCTTCTTTGTGGATTCTTCCTTCTCAGATTCCTCCTCTACTATAGTGGGTTCATGTTATGGCTTGGTGGTAGTCTCTTCTTCTTGTTGCCTTTCCATGACTTTTCCTGAGCGAAGAGTAGCCATCTTCACAGTCTCCGTGTTAGAGGGGATTTTTCCTTGAGGGTTCTTTATGAGTTCAAAAAGTTTTGTGAGTCGCTGATCGATCTGTTTTTAGTGCGTTTGCATGTCGGCCATTTGGGTTTGCATCATGGTTAAGACGCATGAGTTAGTGATGGCACTTTGAGTGAGCTGATCGTTCATAGAGATTTGTCTCTTCGCGAAATCAAACAGCTGAGCCATCATGTTCGACTGGTTGCCGCTCTTGGTCTGGCTTTGATCTTGGTTCTGTCAGTTTGTGTTCTTGTTTTGATATTGCCCTTGACCTTGGTTATTGCTTCTGTTTTGCTGGTAAGTTGTAGTTTTTGCATACTGAGTCTGCCTGCCTCCTCTTCCAAATCCTAGAGGCAGTTTATAGACGAACTGCCCAGTTGGTGATAATTCTCAGCAACATCTTTATTTCGATAATTAAAACTAGGATGATCTGGTCTTTTAAAATTTGCATAAGAGACGTTTTTGGTTTCTTCCTCATCTTCGCTTTTGTCATCATCCTCTAGTGGAGTGTAGATGCAGTTATCTATGCCATGCCCTCCCTCACCACAAGTGACACATTTTATAACTTTCTCAATCTTGACTTTGCCCTTTCATCTAATGTCCTTCAATTGCTTGACATCCAGAGCAATCTTTTGGATTTGTAAAGTTATATTTTCCAGAACCTTGGCCTCGATGGAGGGTCCTCCAGAGTTAGCCTTCTTTTCTAAGCCTGTTTTGCTTCTTTCATAATCCATGCCTGCTTGCAATGCAACCATGTTATCAATAATCATCATGGTTTTCTTTTATAAGACCACGACCTCTACCACGGCCACGACCACGGAAGAGAGAAAGACACATGGTTTAGATATAACCAATATGGGATAAAACAAGACAAGGAAAAGAGAGAAATAGACTAAGTAAAAACACAGGAAAGTCTATATACTAATATTAACAATACCGTTTTGCCTTGTCCCTAGCAACGACACCAAAAAGTTGACCGACCTAAATTACACATCCAAAGCGGAGCGGATTTAGAGTAGTCAGACTCTTTAATTTATAACCCGACACTCAGGCCCCCACAACTATTATACGGGGTTCGATGTAGTAATTGTGGTCGATGCACAGGGACAAGGGTGGTGAGTGCTAAGAATGTAGAATCTTATCTTAGTATACCAACCAAGAAGGATTGGTTTAAAAGGTGTTCCTAACGGAACGATATTACTCCAAACAAAACGAAACAAGTAAAAGGAAGATAAAGAAACCAAACAAAAGAACAAAAGCAAATAAGCGAGTGGTAACAAGATATGGATGGGAACCTAGATTGGGTTTCACCTACTAAGATCTCTCACCAACATGCAATACTCACACCCTTTGTATACCCTTAGAAAGATTGTAAGAAATCATTATATATGTCTATTCCCTCCTCTCTCGAGTTTAGGATAGATCTAGATTATAAGGTTGTCTCTCTCTCGAGATGACAAACAAACAATCACAAAGATAACCGTATGATCAAAAGTTTTAACATTCCAACATTCTCATGCATTCATGTAACTCCAAAACACTTAGATAACGCTAGTGTTACTCTTTCGAGGCACTAACAATCAAACATCACAAGATGGTAGCTAATCATACAAGTGAAGCATTGAGACCAAGCGAATGGAGATAATCTTCGCTAAGAGCATATATATTCAAATGGATGTAAGCATATACATCTTGGAAGAGCCTTAGTGGCTACTCCCATCCCAAGCAATGAGTTTAGCCACTCATGTTTATGAGTAGCGTTACTGGTTTACAAGGGTGAAGATACATCAAATAGACGAAGGGGTGGGTGAACAATGTAGAAGGAAATGACAGATCTAAAGAAAGAAGAAGGCGATACATCAACAATACTCCTTCAGATCTGGGTTGGGTGTTGGCGTAGCGGATAGCAACTCCTTTAGGAGAAGGAGATGGCAGATCTTCTCTCTCGTCCAACTTTCGTCTTCGGAGATCTAAGACTGATGGATTTGGATGAGGGTGACTTTGGTGTGTGGCAACACTTCATTGTATCACTGGTGATTTGACCCTTTGCATGGTCGAGGTTGGGGCCTATTTATAGGTGTAGTCCATCGACTTAGCCTCTGTTGCGATCGGAACATATGTAATGGTCGGTACTACTGTTGCGGTCGCGACTCCTGTACCGGTCGCTACTTCTGTCTCGATCGCGAATCCAATGGAAGTCGCTACTATTTGTGCCTTGGTGGAGAGTTGTGGTCGTAATAGCCAATTGATCATCTCGTTCGAGATAGACAATGGCTCTGTCGCGATCGAAACACACAATGGATCCTTGTGGTCAAAACAGCTGCGTGGACATGTTGTGACCGGAACGATGGAGCCGCAATATGCTGGATTGTAGCGACCGATGATAAATTTGTATGAAGTAAAAAGGGTCGTGAGTTTTGGGTAGTCACATCAGGTCTTGTTAAAAGCAATTAGAATTGGTTAGAAATGTCTTAAAAGGGGGTTCATATAAAGATAAAATAAGCACATAATGTCAACAAAATAGAATGTTATCATTGAGATATGGTGGTGATGGGAGATTCAAACAACAAGGCCCAACGAGCTTGTTGCAGAGATGCGGAAGTGTGAAATTGAGCAATCCAAACCAAATATGTACGATGAAGATCAACAACGAGCAAGCAAGCAATTACAAAAATGAGATTTATGGTGGTTTGACAAATTCCCAATGTGGGAGCCTACATCCACTAGCGGAGATGATATTATTGATAGAGAGATTACAGAGATGATGATTACAGAAGAGAGAAGAAGAACCCAATCCCCTTTTACACCCAAAAGCCAACCGTGGAAGAAGATGGTTTCTTAGAGAGGAGCTCTTGGAGGCGTGAAACTAAGGAAAGCCCTAGGTCCATCTATAGCTTTAGGTTTTCGAAAATATGACGTCTCTTGATGTCTCTTCGTTGCTCTTCATGTTTGTACGAGTTGGGGGAGTCTATTTATAAGAATAGGATCCATATCCAAAGTCCCGAAGTGATTGGGTTGTTTTCCTGTAGTGTTTACGATCTGGAAGGGACTGTATATGGTCCGTAACACGGAGTGTATTTCCAAATCAACAACATTTACAGTCCAACGCTGGACTGTATACGGTATGGCTGGACCGTAAATACAAATACAGTCCAGGGCCTCCAGGCAGACCATATATGGTCTGGAGTAATGACCGTAAATACACCTGTAGGTTCCCAAAACGCATCCCGAAGATATCGAGGCTTGGTGTAGACGTCCGATTCATCAAAGAAGCTTTTCTAGAGAGTTTAAGACACTCTCTCAACAAACTCCACTTTGTCTTCAACTCGAAAATGATGGAAGTAGAAAAGCACTTGCAATCTTCTCCATAATTAGAAATTGATTAAGAATACCATCTCCTCCACATGCCCTACATGGGCAAAGCCCAGGTAGAAAGAAGACCAGCTAATTTTGAGCAAAGGTCAAACTTAGCTAACGGAAGAGTCTTCGTCATTATGTCGGATGGATTCTCAGACGTACCAATCTTCTGTATTTGAATCTTGCCTTCAGCTATGACTTCTCTAATGAAGTGGTACTTGACATCAATGTGCTTCGTTCTCTCGTGGAACATTTGATCTCTTGCTAAGATGTATAGCACTTTGACTGTCACATTGAACAATAACTTGTTCTTGAACCATGCCTAACCGATTCATCAAGCCCTTGAGCCATAAACACACTGAACAATAACTTGTTCTTGAACCATGCCCAACCGATTCATCAAGCCCTTGAGCCATAAAGCCTCCTTTACGGCTTCCGTTGCCGCCATGCACTTTGCTTCAGTAGTAGATAAAGCAATAGTACTTTGTAGAGTGGCTTTCCAACTAACAACTGTAGATCCCACCGTGAACATGTAACATGTGAGAGATCTCCTCTTGTAGAGGTCGCCTGCATAATCTAAGTTTTTTTTTAATCTCCATGCCAAGAATCTTCTTAGCTTCACCTAGGTCTTTCATATCAAATTCTCACCTAGAAGAGATTTCACTTTGGCGATCTCAGATGCGTGTCTAGAAGCGATCAACATGTCATCAACATATAGCAGTAGGTAAGCAAAGGAATTGTCATCCAACCCTTTATAGTAGACACAAGCATTATAGCTACTCCTGGAAAATCCATTGTGAGTCATGAAAGAGTTAAATCTCATGTACCATTGTCTAGGACATTGCTTCAGCCCATAGAGTGACTTCTTGAGCAAGCACACATGGTTATCTTTGTCTTCAAAACCCTCTGGTTGTTGCATGTAGATCTGTTCTTCTAGTTCACCGTGTAGAAAAGCTGTCTTTATATCTAGCTGCTGCAACTCTAGGTCTTTAATGGCTACCAAAGAAAGAAGCCCCTGTATGGAACTATGCTTGACGACAGGTGAGAAGACTTCATTATAATTAATGCCTTCAATTTGACTGTAGCCTTTTGCAATAAGGAGTGCCTTGTATCTGTCACCTTCTTTCTTCTTATCGACCCACTTGCAGCCCACTACTTTCTTGCCTTTAGGAGGTACCGCCAACTCTAAAGTTTGATTCTTGTGGAGAGATTCCATCCCTTCCTTCATTGCAGCAATCCAATGCGGAGCATCATGACCTGTGACTGCGTCATGGAAATTTGTGGGCTCATCACCAATATCCACATCACGACGTTGGAAAGAGCATAGGCTACCATGGAGTCACTAAAGCCATAGCGTTGGAGTGGTTTGACGTTTCGTTTGCCTTTGCCTTTGGCTACACTGTATGAACTCTTTGGAATCTCCTCTTTATCTTCAGTAGGCATTGAATCATTTGGCGTAGAAGAGGGATCTTGTTCATCAACCTGTGAGCCGACACCTTCTTAGGTCTCCACCTGTTGTGAGACCTGTAGAAGAGCTATTTGTGTTTTGCATAGTAGACACCATGGCAAATTCGTCAAAAGTAACATTGTGCTCTACCAAGAAAAGTGGTGAAGAAGGAGTCTTGAAATTAATACAAGATGGAGAACGGTTCACCAAATAACAAGAGGTTAATATAGCTTCATCCCAGACAGATCTATCCAAGCCCGAATTGAGAAGCATGCATCGAGACTTTTCCAACAACGTTCTATTTATTCTTTCTGCTACACCATTCTGTTGGGGAGTGTAATGCGCTGTATGATGTCTTTTGATCCCATGATCACTGCAGAAATTATTGAACTCTTTAGAATAGAACTCTAAGCCGTTATTAGTCTGAAAAATCTTTATGCTCTTGTCGGTTTGATTCTCAATAAGAGCCTTCCATTGCTTGAAAGTTGAGAACGCCTCATCCGTGCTCTTGAGAAAATAAACCCAAACCTTCCGTGTGCAATCATCAATGAAGGTTGTTAAAGTGTATATATTAGTCTATTAGTTAAATAGGCTAATTAGTTTAGTGGGCCTTTATATTCCGGACCATCTAGTTTAGATTACTTGGGACACAAGTCTCAGGGTTTCTCCCTTGCTCCTATATATAGGACAGGGGTGTCCAGTCTTGTATTGATCTATTCCTATTCAATCAATCTTTTATATTTTAACATGGTATCGAAGCGGGTTCCATCCTGAGAGAACCCTAGAGCCGTCGCTTCCCTCTCTCTCTCTCTCTCCAAGCCGCCGACTTCTCCCTTGCATCCTCCGCCGCTCCTCTCTCCGAAGAGAGCAACCGCGGGCTCTCTCCGCCTGCGGGCGGCCGTTTCCATGGCCTAGTCTGGCTGCCCGCTAGGCAAATCCGACCTACATGGCTCTTTCTTCCCTTTCTCTCTAACAGCCATATACATCGGTAATCTCCATCCGCCATCCGAAACCAACAGCAACCAGCGCCGATGCTAGCAACAGCACCAACCACCGCCTCCATCAGCAGCAGCCGACGTCACCGCCAACAGCCGCACCAGCCGGCGCCGCCGCCACAGCCAACAGGAGCAACACTGCCCCTAGCAGCCGCCATCTCCAGCAAACGACCATCATCCAAGCCGCCATCCCAAAGGAACAGCCGCCGACCATCCGTGAAGCAACCTGCATTCCCGACGTCGATACTATCGACAGGAGGTCGATAGTATCGACTTTATCACAGCGACAGAAGAGTGTCTGTCGATACCATCGACAGTCCTGTCGATGGTATCGACAGTTGATCAGTGGCGATGTGAAAAGGATACGTCTATCCCAAATCTTGATCGCATTTTTTTTTCTATCGGCGCTCCATCTCACGAAGTCTTCAAATCAGCCTTCATCGCCGCTTTGGAGAGGGTTCGCCTTGGCTCCGCATGCATCCTCTTGGCATGCAATATCTCCGGAGTCACGCAGGAGACCCTTTGTCATCTCCTATGTTGCGACAAAGTGCTTCATCAGCCGAGCGTCATATTCAACCATCATCTGCAAGCTGCTGCTCCTCCACTTCATCATCATCCTGACGATCTTCATTTGCAAGTTACTGTTGCGTTGTGCGTCATCATGCTACTGCTGCCATCTATAGTAGGCGATCACCCATCACTCTCCACCGCTACCAAACAACCATGTTTACTACCCCCATATGCACTATCCCTGTCTCTATTCGGATCATTAATCGGTCCTATCTTTTGCTAATCAGATCCTATTTTGACCCTAATCGGATTTTTTGCGGGGCTCCACCCCCGCACCCCCGGATTTGTTGCCCTAACAGGCCAAAAAACCCCCTTTTCGGGTCAGGACTAGATCCATTTATTTTTCTACCTAGATCTCATGTTGACCCATTTAGTATACTCTCTTTAGCTATCGGTTTCATTCTCCACATATTACCCATCTCCATTTCACATATTTTTCTCTTTTCATCCTTTTTCTTTCCCACCCCCCATATCGTATGTGTATCCCTTGTCCACATTACGGGGGGGTCATATATCCAGTTCTCCACACCAAACACTCACTCTTGTCGTATTTGGTGTGCGGGGGGGATAGAGAGGAGAGAAAGAGATGAGAAGAGAGAGTGAGCATGAGAGCATATGAGAGAATGTATGAGAGAGAGAGTATGAGATGAGATGATGATATATGTATTCAGATTATATATATTCCAGGCTATCTTCATGAAGCTTCACATTGTTCAGCACACCGGTTCTCTACTTGAGCCAGAAGTGAAGATCCAACGTCGACACCATATCCGTTGCTGATGATGTATTTCTTCAGCTGCATTCACATGAGATAGATGGGTGCTTCTTCAGAAGCTCAAAGTTTTATCTTCACCGAGATGCTTCATCATGTCTTCTCCGAGCCGCATCTGTTGTATCGACATCGCCTGTAGCTGATCCTCTTGGGACTTTCCTTGATGGATGATATCTACTACTCTGTCAAGCCCCCATGGTTCCTGCATCGTATCAAGCAGCAGATCGTCCGTCCGCGTTCGTGCCACGTTAATCACGTATTCTAGTGGCGAGTTGCTGTAGTATCAGGTCCATTCGTTGATACTATATCTGCGTTCGTGCCGCGTTAAGCACATATTCCAGTGGCGCATTCTTCAGCCTGCAGAGTATCTTCAGATGTCTTCATTTCAGATGCACTTCAAGGAAGACCTTCTTCAAAGCTCGAGTTTCTTCAGCCTGTAAAGTCATCATCACTATTTGATTTAGGGGGAGTATTGATTAAGGGGGAGTAACATATTTTGTATGGGAGTGATATTTATCTTCATCTTTCATTTATCATTTCTTTTTATCGAGTCCTGTAACTCTCCAAGCTTGGACATGTGTTTCACCCATGCTCCAGCTTGAGGGGGAGTGTTAAAGTGTCTATATTAGTCTATTAGTTAAATAGGCTAATTAGTTTAGTGGGCCTTTATATTCCGGCCCATCTAGTTTAGATTACTTGGGACACAAGTCTCAGGGTTTCTCCCTTGCTCCTATACATAGGACAGGGGTGCCCAGTCCTGTATTGATCTATTCCTATTCAATCAATCTTTTATATTTTAACAAAGGTCATCATATATTTAGCACCACCTTTAGAAGGAACACGAGAAGGACCCCTTAGATCAAAGTGAACATAATCTAGAGCATCCTTGGAAGAATGAATTTCCGTGTCGAAGCTATTGCGTTTGGCCTTCCCCATAACACAATGCTCGCAGAAATCTAACTTTCCAATGCTTTCGCCACACAACAACCCTCTCTTGCTCAGAAGCATCATCCCTTTCTCTGACATGTGTCCCAAACGCATACGCCAAAACCTTGTAGTGTCTTTAGATGAAGTTGTAACTGCTGCGGATCTTGAGTTATTGGAGCCTTACAAGTTGTACAGTTTGTGTGAATATCTCACTGCCTTCATGAGGGCCCGATTGGTTTTAAAAACATCAAGAACTCCGTTTTCACCAGAAAACTTGCAGCCCTTGTCTTCAACTGTGCCCAAAGAGATGAGATTCTTCTTCAACCCGACAACATGTTTGACTTCACCATCAAACATCTTGATCTTCACTGTGACAACACCAATCGTCTTGCACGGACGATCGTCACCCATAAGGATATCTCCACCTTGAAGTGACTCATAGGTATGGAAATAATCCTTACGCTCGGTCATGTGGTACGTGCATGTTGAATCAAGAACCCAATCCTTCTTGCAGTCATAGGACAATGATGAAGCAAGAATGCAGCCTCCGTCTGCAGAACCTCCATGAGCCACCTTTGCATGAGCTGCAACATCATTTGATTTCCCATGTTTTTGATTGTTTTGCAATTTGTAGCATTCGTCCCGGGTATGACCTGTCTTCTTGCAATAGTTACGCCTCTTTGATTGATGTGACTTTGACTGGTTCTTCTTTTGCTTTGAACTTTCAGGGTCTTTGTCACATGGACGCTCCCTTCCTCTAGCGGTTAAAGCTTCACCTGCTACTTTTGATGAAGTAAGATTCTTCTCTAATTTCTCTTAATACGTCACGGCAGTTTTGACTTCATGGAGTGAGATAGTCTTTGACTCACGGAATATCATCATATCCCGGAGATTCTTGTAGGACGGTGGAAGGGTACAAAGAAAAAAAATTGCTTGATCCTTGGACTCTATCTTCACATCGATCTGTCCAAGGTCGTGGATGATTTCATTAAACTCATCGAAAAGAGTTGTCAAGGAACCACCTTCTTCCATGCAAAGCATGAAAAGGCACTTCTTTAGTGCAAGCTCGTTGGTGATGGACTTCTTCATGTAGAGTGCTTCAAGTTCATCCCAAACGTCTTTACCAGTCTCCAGATGGACGACCTCTCGGAGGACTTCATCCTCCAAACAAAGAAAGATGCTTGTACGTGCCTTCTGATCAATCTCCTCCCACCGGTCATCCATCATAGAATCCGATTTCTTCTCCTTTTCGAGAAGATCGTTGTGGACTCCTTGCGTGAGGCAAGATTCACACTTGACTTGCCAGAGAGAGAAGCTCTTCAAGCGATCAAACTTCTCGATGTTGTACTTCAACGTCATGGTAGAGATCCGGAGGTAGATATTGCTCTGATACCACTTGTTGGGATATGGTGGTGATGGGAGACCCGAACAAAAAGGCCCAACGAGCTTGTTGCGGAGATGCAAAAGTGTGAAATCGAGCAATCCAAACCAAACACTTACAACAAAGATCAACAATGAACAATCAAGAAAGCACAAAGACGAGATTTATACCGGTTCGGAAAATTCCCAATGTCGGAGCCTACGTCCACTGGCGGAGATGATATTATTGATAGAGAGATTACTAAGATGATGATTACAGAAGAGAGAAGAATCCAATCCCCTTTTACACCCGAAAGACAACCGTAGAAGAAGACGATTGCTTGGAGCGGAGCTCTTGGAGGCGTGAAACCCTAAGGAAAGCCCCAGGTCTGTCCATGGCTTTAGGTCTTTGAATAAACAACATCTCTTGATGTCTCTTCGTTGCTCTTCTTGGTTGGGATGAGTTGGGAGAGTCTATTTATAAGAATAAGATCCATATCCAAAGTCCCGAAGTGATTAGGTTGTTTTCCGACTGCATTTAGGGTCCGCCAGGGACTGTATACGGTCTGCTAGGGACTGTATACGGTCCGTAACATGGACTGCATTTTCAAATCAGAAACATTTATAGTCCAGCGCTGGACTGTATATGGTCGCGTTGGACCTTAAATACAAATACAGTCCAAGCCTCCAGGAAGACCATATATGGTCTGGAATAATGACCGTAAATACGCCTGTAGGTGCCCAAAACGCATCCCGAAGATGCAGAGGCTTGGTGTAGACGTCCGGTTCATCAAGCAAGCTTTTCTAGAGAGTTTAAGACACTCTCTCAATAGAAATTTCAATATTTATCAAAATTTCCGTTGAAATTTGCATAAATTCCATTTCCATGTCGTCGTAATGGCATCAAAATTGGAGAACTCATTCCTTGCTTGGTACTGATCTCCTTCCACCACTTTTAGATGTTCTCAAATGGGTTCAACATATGCCCTATGCCACTTCCTCTCTACCAGTGACTCCTGACACTTCCACACTTTCTAACTATTGTGGAGATCATGGTAGAGGCCGTGGTCATAGTTGTTATTCAGGAGGCCCTAAACATGATAGAGGATAACCTACTATTGGTCCAAGACATTGCAATTTTTGCGGTTGTAATAATCATACCAGGTATTGATGTTGGAGCAAGCACAGTACACCTGCAACAACTAATCAAGTTTGTACCGAGACTATGGCTTCTGATGGTGCTACTTTGTCGATTGCCTCCACCTCTATTGTCCCAGATGTTGAGTGGATTCGTCATGAGTTTGAGAAACTCTTCCAAGTGAGTTCCAACCCAGACTATTATTTCTCACCAGGAAGGAGGTTTCACATTTCTTGCATCTTCTATTTCATATGGTAACAACCGATGTTGATTTATTTTGGTGCCTCATGGTAACAACCAATGGGTGATTTATTTTGGTGCCTCGTCATATATTTTTGGTAATCCATGTCTCTTTTCTAATCTTACAAAAACAAACACTATCCCCTGTTAAGTTATTTGTTGGGATCACTTTGTGTCAGAAGGAATCGGCACTATCACTGCTTCTGATTAATCTTTAAATTGTGTTGTCTATGTACCTCACTTTCCTATTAATCTTTTATCTATTAGCAAGATTGTGAAAAAAATTTACTGCTTCATCACTTTTGACCATGATTGTTATATCTTTCAAGTTCCCCATATGAGGATGGGGATTGGTTCATGCCATACGACAGTCGATTGACTATACTATCTTGACACGCCAAAACCTTCTGTGTCTATGCTGTCTACCGCTGTGACTGAACAACAATAACACTACAGATCGGGCCATTTATTTCTTATAAACCATGGATATTGATACTTTCTTTTTCTTCTTATATTTTTCAGTGTGACTCATGCTGACTTGGAAAGCAAAGACACTCTAATATTTAAACAAAACTTCTATATGTTCATCTTTGTTGTTTAAGATTGTTCATAGTGATGTATGGGGACCTTGCTAAGTATCTAATTTGTCAGGTTTTCGATATTTTATCACATTCAATGATAATTTTTCCATAGCAGCTTGGCTATTTTTACCAGAGGATCATTCTCAAGTGTCGGAAACCATTTGATATTTGTAAGGAACTATATACTTAGTTCTTTAGTTCCCTTTCTAGACAGGGTTTCCCAGGAGGGTTAGGGTGCAAAGTGTGTACCCCATATATTTATAAAAAGAACAATTATATATAGGTCCTCATAGAATAGGAAAAAAATAAGAGAATATAAAGAACTGAATAAGACACTATTTAACACTCCCCCTCAAGTTGGAGCATAGATTTCAATCATGCCAAACTTGTCCAAGACAGCTGAAATGTTTCTTGGCCAGCATCTTTGTGAAGATATCAGCAACTTGATCCTCTGAGCGAGTAAAAGGAGTGCAGATACAACCAGTCAGGATAGCTTCTCTGTTGAAATGGCAATCAACTTCAATGTGCTTAGTCCACTCATGATAAACAAGATTATTGGCAATAAAGATACTGCTTTATTATCATAATGCATGAGAATAGGAACAAAAGACCCCACACCAAAGTCTTTTAGAAGAGACTGTACCCACAAGAGTTCACAAGCTGTGTGAACCATGGTCCGATACTCGGCCTCAACACTAGATCTAGTAACAACATTCTGCTTTTTGCTCCTCCAGGTGACAAGATTTCCACCACCAACTGTGCAGTAACCAGAAGTAGATTTTTTGTCTATCTTACTTCCAACATAGTCAAAATCAAAGTAGCCTTCAAGAGAGCAATGACCATGTTTTCTATAAAAAAGGCCTTTACCAGGGGATTTCTTTAGATACCTCAGGATATGACACAGATTTTCCCAGTGACACTGTCTAGGCTTGTCAAGATACCTGCTAGCAAGACCAACAACAGTAAAAATATCATCTCTAGTAACAGTCAAATAGATTAGTTTGCCAACCAGTCTCCTATATCTTTTATTGTCAGGATACATGGGAGATTTATCATCATCCCAATTTACATTAGGATCTAGGGGAGTATCAGTGGCCCGAGCTTCAAGCATCCCAGTCTCCTGTAGAAGATTTAGAACATACTTCATTTGAGATAAAACAAGAGCATTAGCATTCCTGGAAACTTCAATTCCCAGAAAGTATCTCAACTTTCCCAAATCTTTAGTGACAAAGTGCTTGCATAAGTAGGCTTTAGTAGCATGAATTTTAGAAAGACCACTGCCAGATAAAATAATATCATCAACATACACAATCAGAACAACAATACTAGAGGAAGTCTTCTTAATAAAGACAAAGTGATCAACATGAGATCTCAGGAATCCAAAAGTAGCCGAAATCTTGCTCAGTTTGTCAAACCAGGCACGCAGACTCTTCTTGAGTCCATAAATAGACTTTTTGAGACGACAAACCTTGTCTGACTCCCCCTGAGCAACAAACCCAGTTGGTTGCTCCATATAGACTTCCTCTTGGAGATCACCATAAAGAAATGTATTCTTGACATCTAGCTATATAAGAGGCCAATCTAGATTGATTGCAACAGAGAGAAGAACCTGTACAGATTGAGCCTGGCAACAAGAGAAAAAGTTTCAAAGTAATCAATACCATAGGTTTGAGTGTACCTTTGGCCACTAGGCAGACCTTCAGTCTTTCAACAGTCCCATCAGGATGATACTTCATAGTATACACCGAACGACATCCAATAGGTTTGCAATCAACACCAAATCCCCAAGTACCTCTGTCAGTAAGAGCAGTCATCTCCTCAGTCATGGCATGTGTCCAGGAAGTACTTTGTAAAGCATCATGAACATTTTTGGGAACGGAAAAAATAGAAAGGGCAGCACAAAAGTTACTAACATGGACACTAAGATGTGCAGTAGAAACATAGTCAACAATACTATGAGAGGTACATGAGCGAGTGCCTTTTTCGAGAGCAATAGGTAAATCCAGATCAAAAGTTACCTCGACATGTGTAGGACCTTCTAGAGGAGAAGATTGGTTTTCTGTGGGGGGGTCTTGGGCAAGACTAAAGTGCGGCTGTCGATTCCTGCATTGGTAAACAATAATAGGAGGAGACGCAGTCTCAGCAAGCTGCAAAGCAGAAGGAGAATCACTGATAACATGCAGAGGTGCTGAAATAATAGCTGAACTCAAAGTGTTCCCTTTAGTAGAGTAGAAAGGAGTGTCCTAAAAAAAACCACATCACTACTTGTGAACCACTCCTTAGTAATAGGACTATGACAACGATATCCTTTCTGAGTACGTGAATATCCCAGAAAGATACATTTTTTAGCTCTAGGGGACAACTTGTCCTGAGTCGGTCCAAGCAAACAAACAAACCAAGTTGACCTAAAAATCCTTCGAGGAACAGAAAAAAGGGGAATGTGGGGTTGTAGGACTTGGACAAGAATTTTGTTCCCAATAACAGACGAAGGCATGCGATTAATCAGAAAATAGGTTGTGAGAACAACTTTCGGCCAAAAATGTTTTGGAACATTAAAGTGCTGCATGATTGTTCTAGTAACTTCAAGTAAATGCCTATTTTTTCTTTCAGCAACTCCGTTCTGTTGAGGTGTGTAGGCACAAGATGTCTGATGAATGGTACCAACAGAACGACAAAATAATTCAACATTTTTTTGAACAAATTCTAAGGCATTATCAGTGCGGAGAATTTTAATGGGCATAGAAAAATTGGGTTTGAATTTCAGCAAAAAAGAACTTAATAGTAGGCAAGACTTGTGACTTGTATTTCATAAAAAACAACCAAATAGCACGGGAGAAATCATTAATGAACAAAATAAAATATTTATTTCCTATCAAACTTGGACACGACAAGGACCCCATACATCAACATGAACTAAATAAAAAATGTTTTTACTATCAATCTAAGATTTTTTTAGGAATGACAGTTTTGGACTGTTTGCCTAACTGACATGACTCACACTGGAAACTGTGCGTTCCTACACCAGAAATAACATGTTTTATTTTATCAGCAAATGGATGCCCAAGTCTATAGTACCATTGTAATGCAAAAACAGAAGAAGACAATGCTGAAGCTAGAGCTGTAGTGCCGATCCTTTTCAAATCATCCAGATAGTAGAGTCCATCATGTCCTTCATGCCCCCACCAATCTTCATCCTCGTGCGAAGGTCCTGAAAAACACAAGTACCCGGTAGAAATGTCAGACTGCAGTTTAGGCTACATACAATTTTACTGACAGGTAACAGATTTAGCGGAAAATTGGGCACACACAGAGCAAATCTCAGAAGAAATTGAGCATAAATATCACCAATCCCAGACACAACAGATTTGGATCCGTCAGCATGCATAACAACAAATTTAGGACAGGGTTTAGATAATTTAGAAAAACAGAACAATTTCCAAAAATGTGTGAAGAAGCTCCAGAATCAATCACCCATTTTGTTTTACTAGTACTAGAAGAGGAGGCACTCAGAAAGGCAGAATCACAACCAATGTAAGTTGCAGCATGAGCTCCAGACTCAACAACAGTGGAAAAGGAGGCCTCAGTTTTCTCTAGCCGGAGTCATTCTACTTCCGAGCGAATGAACTCAGCGGTGGAGGATCTCGAAGTATCAGCAGCAGGAGTCTGAGAAGCACCCTCAGACGCAACATTGGCCCACGCAGGTGTGCCATGTTTCTTCCAACACCTGTCCTTAGTGTGGTTGGAGCGACAATAAAAGTTACAGTACCGTTGAGTAGCGGTACCTGCAGATGCATCAACAGATGAACCACAGCCAAGGGACCCACGTCCTCTACTAGAAACAGGAGGATGATTGTCCTGTAACCGACCTCGACCCCGTCCACGGCCTCGGCCGGCCATTGCAGCAATAATAGTAGTGTCACTAGTGTCAGAAGTTGGGGCAGATGAAGAAGCCAACAGGTGTTGAAGACGCTGACATACACTCTCTAACATTGGCAGTGGATCACTGGAAAGAATTTGATCAACTACTCCAACATAAATGATGGCTTGTCAATGCTTATGCTGCCTTATTTGAAAATTTCCATATTTCTCTACTAATGACTCAGTCTAATATATTGGTATTTTGGATGCCTCTCCACTACCCTTTCCACTTTCTTCTAGTGCTTCATAGCAGTCTCAAGAAAGACCTCTGCTAGTCTACCAGTGAAGAAATCATGATCTCGTTCCTGCCACAAGTCCCCTCATGTCCCCTCGTCAAGTGGTTAAGTAGATGATCGTCATACCTATATCTGATTTGCGTCTTCCTATTGTCTTACAGAAAGGACTCTGCTCCTTTACTTTACATCCCATTGGCTACATTTGTTCCACTAACTAGTTGAGTTTCAACTCCACATCTTTTACTACTGCATTGTATACTGTTTTTGTACCTAAAACCACAAAAGAGGCCCTTGGTCTCCCCACCTGAGGACAAGCAATGGAAGCTGATAGGAGTGCCCTCTTTGACCAGTTAACATGGGATCTTGTTGAACCACTTACGAATTGTTGTCATATAAGGTGTTGTAAAATCTTTACTATTAAATTTCAACTTGATGGCACTATTAAGCGTTTGAAAGCCCGCTTGGTGGCTAAATGATATACTCAGACATATGTGGTTGTTTACTTTGAGACTTTTTCACATGTGGCTCAACTTAATTCAATGTGCATGCTTATCTCTGTGGTAGTGAATCACAATTTCCCATTGTATCAATTGGATGTGAAAGATGCCTTTCTATTTGGTGACTTATTGGAAGAAGTTTACATGGAGCAACCTCTTAGATTTGTTGCTTAAGGGGAGTGTACTAAGGTCTGCAAACTTGATAAAGCTATATATGGACTCAATCAAAGTCCTCATGTTTGGCCTGATAAACAAAGTCACATCTTAACACAATTTGATTTCAGGCAATCTCGTTCTAACCATGATGTTTTTGTCAAAACCACTGAGATAGGGGTCATCATTTTGATTGCATATGTGGATGACATTATTATGTTTGGGAGTGATCATGCTGGTATTCTGGTTACTAAAGAATATTTGGGAAAACACTTAATCACAAATGATTTTGGTAAACTGATATTTTCTTTGAATTGAAGTTTCTAGTCTTCTTCTAGTGGCTTCCTATCACAAATCAAGTATGTGCCTTCTACAGGGAATTGGCATGTTAGTAGCTAAACTTGTTGAACTTCTCTAGATCCTTATACAAATTGGGTAGGCTGATAATAAGCAACATAGAAGGTTGGTTGGAAACTTATCTAACTTTTACTAGAGCCAAGATCTCTTTTGCATTTGGATTTAGAAAAACCTTGCATGCCATTGTGAAGTTGTTTGTAATGTTATGAAATATCTTAAGGACTCTCCAGGCAAGGGACTCCTGTACTGGAAACAGGGGTACTACAACTCACATGATATTCTAACTCAAATTATGCTGGTAGAAAATTTCATAGACAATCTACTTCTGGTATATGTAGTTTTGTTGGGGGGATCTTGTCACGTGGAGGAGAAAAGAGAAAACTTTCATTTCCTAGTCTGGTGTTGATATCAAATACTAAGCTATGAGAAACTTCACTTGTGAGCTCATGTAGGGTTAAGGCCTTGTGGAGTCATAGGCAGCATAGAAGATGTTGTAGGTAGCAAACAAGGCATGGAGGATGGATTAAGAAGCTAACATTATTGCCCAAGAATACAACTAGCAATTTTTTAATGTCAAAGCCTTGCTAGAGTATTGTGGCCCTTATAATCAGGAGAAAGGTCACATCCATCAACAAGCTAAGAGAGTTGTATGTAAGTGATTTTTGCTTGTTGAAGTGGAAGGAGATGTCGTTCGTTCTCACTAGTTAAACATGTTGTACAATTCACCATAGTGGGTTCCATCATCATCCCTAGTAAGTTATTGTGGAAGACACCATAATGAGGAAATGAGCTTGAACATCTAGCATGAAGGGCCTCATATTAGTTCTTGTGATGTCTTCATGACAAGAAAGAATTGGGATATGTCACCCTCCATTTAATTCACCCTAATCACCCTACAACCCTCATTAAGCACGTGAGAAGTGCCCAAGTTTGTGCCTTCCCCTAAGTGATGAAGCTTCCTTACTACCAATATGTATGGTTTTTCTCCTATCAATGTCATGTTTCTACCAGAGGGCTAGAACCTAATTCATCCAACTTCTAGAATCTTCAAATTACACCCCCCAATACAAGTGTAACGCTATAATTCTCCCTGTAGAAAGGGATACTATTATTGAGATGATAAAACAATTACAAGATCTCTCTTATGTAGGATAAGAGAGGGAGACTTATTATAGAGATAAGTAATATGGGATAAGAGTAAAGAGGAAAAACAATAAATAACACAAAACATAACAACACATAACACAAAGCACTAAATATGTTAAAACTCACCTTCAAGATGGAACATAGATGTCTCTCATGCCCAACTTGTCCACCATGGAAGTAATCCTGCTTTTGGAAGTGGCTTTGTGAAGATGTAAGCGAGCTAATCCTCACTCCTGATGTAAAGAGTAGAGATGCGTCTGAACATAATTGAGTCCCTTACAAATGACAATCCACCTCAATGTGTTTGGTTTGCTCATGAAATGTAGGATTACTTGAATGAAGGCAAATGATTTATTGTCACAAAACATTAGAATAGGTTCATAATCACAAATGTCAAATTCTTTTAGAAGACCTTGAATTGACATTAATACACAAGTGGCATGAGACATGGCTCTATAATCCGCCTCAACACTTGATCGTGCAACAATAATATGCTTTTTACTATGCTAGGTAACCAGATTTCATCCTACAAAAGAGCAATTATTAGGGGTAGATTTGTGATTAGTTTTTCTACCAACATTATATGCATCAGAATACGTAAATTTTGCAGTTCCCGTGTCACCTACACAAAAGTCCTTTTCCAGGGGAGCGTTTTAAGTATTTGAGAAAATGACTGACAGCGTCCCAGTGACATTGTCGAGGTTTGTACAGATACCTACTGAAAACTCCAACCGCAGAAGTGATATTAGCTCTTGTGTCATTTAGGTAGATCAGTTTGCAACAATTTTCTATATTGCTTGTTGTCAGGATATAAAGGAGAAGAGTCATCGTCCCAATTTTTGTTGTGATGAAGAGGAGTGTTGACTAGCTTGGCTCCCAGCATACCAGTTTCTTGCAAGAGATCAAGCAAATATTTGTGTTAATATAGACACATCGGAAGAAGAATTTGAGAACTCAATTCCCAATAGTCTCTGAGTTTGCCTAGGTCTCTAGAAATAAAGTGTTTTCTCAGATAACCCTGGGCAACTTGAATACCATCATGATCACTACTAGAAAGAATGATATCATCTACATACACAATCAGAATCACAAGTCCATAATCGATCTTCTTTATGAAAATAGAATGATCAAAATGAGCGCCTAAAACTAAATTTCACAAGGATCTGACTTAGTTTATCAAACCATGTTCTCGAGCTTTGTTTCAGAGCATAAATTGCTTTTCAAGTTCAGCAAACCTTAGAACACTCCCCCTGAGAAACAAATCCAAGAGGTTGCTCCATATAGACTTCCTCTTGCAGATCACCATACAAGAAAGAATTATTCACATCCATTTGAAATAAGTGCCAATCATGATTGACTACAACAGAAATAAACAAACGAATAGAGTTAAGGTTGGCAATGGGAGATGTCTCAAATAGTCAACTCCATAGGTTTGAGTATATCCCTTGTCTATAAGACAAACTTTTAGTCGTTAAACGGTACGATCTGGTTGGTACTTAATACTGAAGACCCATCGGCATTCCACTGGAGAGCAGTGAATAGGAGAATCGACCAGATCCTAGGTATGTGGTTCAGTGCACGCATTTCAAGTTCCATCGCCCGACACCATGATGGATGTTCTAGAGCTTGAGCTACAGTTTTAGGAATAAAGACTGCAGTTAACGCATAAGTGAAGTGGGCGAAGCTTGTGCCGAGGTCAGCAGTTGAATAAAAAATGCATATCGGATGTACTGTACAAGAGCAAATTCCAATCTGCAAACCAATCAAAAGATCCAAGTGTTACCTGAGGTGTATTTTGATTTGCCGACAAAGGGAGAAGATTGGATGGATGGGCCATGGAGGGAATGGCGGCAGGTTTGCTACAATGTTAATACACCTTGAGGGGCTAAGATGGAACCTTAGAACTGTCATGTGATTCAGCCTTTAAAAATTTAGGTATAGGGGTATCAACTAGAAGATCCATGGTCAATGAGGAGCTTGTCTCAAAGAAGTAAGGCGTGTTAAAAAAACTACATCCGCACTCACAAACCCGTGTTTGTTAGTGGGGTCATTTGTACTCTTTTTGAGTTCTGGAGTATCCCAAGAAGATATATTTAGAGAGGGGGTCAAGCTTTGTCAATCCAGGAAGGTTTCGAACAAAGTAGGTATTGCCAAAAATTCTAGGAGGAATGTAGAAAAATGGTGCATATGGATACAAAATATTATAAGCTATTTGGTTCTTTAGTACAAAAGAAGGCATCTAGTTTATTAGAAAGCAATTTGTAGAAACAACTGCAGGACAAAATATCTTAGGGAAATGATAATGAAGTGACCATTTTTCTTTTCAGTGACACCATTGTGTTGTGCTGTGCAGGAGGAGTAGGAGGTTTGATAAAAATGGCTATACTTTTACAAAGAGTACTAACAAATGTTGCATAAATTCAAGGGCATTATTAGTATGAAAGATTATAACGGGCTTAGTGAATAATGTCTTAATTTGAGCAAAAAAGGCAGAAATATTATCCATAATATGTGCACAATCCTTGAGCAAAAACAACCAAGTAGTTCTAGAAAATCATCTATGAATGTAATAAAATGTCAAAATCCGAATAAAATTGAGAGCAAGGACCCGATATATCAGCATGCACCACATCAAACAAGGATTTATAAGCAATAGTCTTTTTACTAGGAAAATCTGAACGGGTTTGTTTGCCAAGCTGGTATACTTCATAGTGAAAAAATATCAAATATAGGAGGAAATAAGCATTTCAACTTTGTAGAAGGCGAGTGTCCAAGACGAGTGTGCCACTGCAAGCCGGTCACAAAAGAAGATAACAAAGAAGTGGTGTTAGCACAAAAAGTATCAATGTAATATAATCCATTTGGTCCCTCATGGCCGAAACAAATCCTCAACTGCGTGCAGAGATTCTGAAAGACAACCATTAGGGTTAAAAGTAATCAAGCACTGAAGATTTTAACAGTTTTTATAGATAGAAGATTTAAAAGAAATCTCAAAACATAGAGAGCAAAGTTTAGTAGAATATTGGTAGGCGTGCAAATATTCGCAATGCCATACACCGAGGATTGAGAATCAACAACCACCATGACACGAGGAATAACTGATGTTGTACTAAGATCAACAAATTATAAAGCAAAATTCCTAGAGATGTGGGATAAGACACCAAAATCAATGACCCATATTTAATAGGAGAATCAAGGCAAGAAAAACCTCCATCTGGGGCGACAACATTTTGAGCAAGAAGGTGTTCTTGAAGTAGCTTTTCAAACTTGGAGTGGATCCAATCAATTAAAGGAGTAATAGAGCCAGAAAAGGGAAGTGCATCAGATTCAATGACCTCATATGTGACTTGATTAGCCCATGTTAGCTCACCATGTTTGACCTAGCACCGATCTTCAGTATGAATATTGCAGACACAAAAGTTACATTGACTCTGTCCAGAAGGAGGAAGCCATGTATAAGTCTAAGGCACCCATGAAGAGCGACTACGTCTACGACCATCACCTCGACCTTGACCGCATTCATGATCTCCTCATTAAACAATAAAAGTAGAGACCTTTCTTCAGAAGACGCTGAGGGTAAAGAAGATACCAACAAACGATGGTGCATCCTTTTTAGAACATCACAAAGAGTGGGCAAGGGGTCAACTTCAGACAAAGAAGCCAGTAGATCAGTAAGGAATTCAACTAGTTGTTGTCCATTGCGTTAGCACTAGCCTTCAATAATGTCAGCAGAATGATGGTGGTAGATCTCAAATTCTTCCCAAAGAGCACAACACTGATTGTCGTAGTTTTCAACAAAGCCATCAATAGAAATTCCTTCTTGACCAAATTTTGAAGTTCTCAAAAGCCTTCTTTTTTATTCTTTTGATGAGAGTGGAGTTGAGAGTTGATCCTACATCTCTTTAGCAGTTTTGAGGCACAGAAGAGATTGGCTAGTCTTAGGTTCAACATTGTTGACCATCCAGGTCATCATCCCTACGTCCTTGTTAACCCAGAGATCATAAGCCTATTTGGTTTTTTCATTAGTAGTTTCAATAGGTGCATGCGGAGCATAGTTAATGAGATGCTAATATCGCCCTTGTGCCTTAATATACAACTCGGATGAGGCGGACCATGCATGGTAGTAAGAGCGGTCAAGCTTGATGGTTGGAACACACAAGAGAAGAAGGCATCTACAAAAGCCATGAGAGCAATCTGATATAGGACATTGATAGCAGCAAGAAGATATCTGTAGTGATAGAGCAGAAGAACCCAATATATGGGCAATAATATTAAAAAAGAGGAACCCACGTCACGATGTCAATTTATAGCAACATGTGACGTAGGCAGTAGGGGATAAACCCTCAAAAGAGAGAAACGACGAACCAGTAAAAGGGAGGGGTGGTTTATAAAGAAGGCATGTTTATGTGGGAGATCAAAGGACCTAGACTAAGAAGACAATGGAAAGAGAGAGTTGTGGATGGGGAGGGAAAAGATAGAGACTACTGTGGAAGGCAAAGGAGGTGGCGATGGCTAATTTAAGTGACAACTGGGGTTGATGTGGGCGGCAGGGATGTTTGCGGTAAAAGTGAAGGAGAGAGGAGGTGGCAAAGATGGTTGTTATTGGTGAGGGAGGGTTTGGTAGCGATTGTGGTGTGAGATAGAGGCAGCGGCTGAGTGGTGGAGAGGTGGCTGGGTGAAGAAGAGATGAAGGCTAGAGGAAGGGAAGGAAGAGGGAGCGGTGGCGGGCTAGTGGAGAGTAGGGGCAACGATGGGTGGAGAAGGTGGAGGTAGCAACGGAAACAACAGGGAATGACAACAAAGGTGGGAGGGTTTGGCAACTGGAGGGCAGGCGGTGGGTCTAGGGATTGGCGGCGGTGACTCTAGTAGGGTCCGACGGTGGGTTTGGAGGTGGCTATCAGTGAAGGGGGTGGTGACAGATAGGAGAAGAGGAGAGATAGCAGTGGTAGGGTTAGGATATGGGAAGCATCAAGGTTAGGGATGGCAATAGGGTTAGGGGGATCAAATTGCTTTGGTATCATGTAGAAAGAGATGATATTCTTGAGATGATGAAAACAATTAAAAGACCTCTCTTTCTTTAGGATAAGAGAGGAAAACTAATTATAGAGATAAGTAATATGGGATAAAAATAAAGAAAAAAAAAACAGATAATATTAAACATAAAAGACATAACACAAAGCACTAAATATGTTAGAGGTTCACGATAATCATTTTTTTTAATAGCAACTTGCATAGACACCTCCTGACACCATGATGACGAGATGTATTGAAAATCAACTATACATTTAGGGTAAAATCAACTATACATTTAGGGTTATACTTTAAAATCACCTTAGGAATCTTTTTGTGTTAAGACGCTGACAACAAACCTCATACATGTGCATAGCTTCTTGGCATACACAAGCTACTAGAAGCTAGTTGGCAAAAAGGAAGTCGTGTCCACATTCATTGTACATGTTGACGTGGCTGATTTGCATGTAGTGCTGACATCTCCCTGGATTGGTGTTGTCATGCATCTGTTGCAGAAGTAGCACTAGAATTACCAATAGATTTTCATGCTTGTAGCCTCCCAATCCCAACATTTACTCTGAAGAATTTCATCTTCTTCCCCCTAGTCGCTCTCACATTTGTTGAGAGCCAACATAACCCATTATACAAGAATGGAAAGAAAACTCATAAAAGTCGATGCATGTTTCAGCTAGAAATTTAGGTAATTTAGAATTGTTCTTGCATAATTTATTTCCTTCCACTTGGTAGTTTATTGATGAAACATGCACTTTTGGTTTTAGGTGCTGCTTTGGTCACACCTTCATAAACATATGTAAGAATATAAAATCATTAATTAATTTGTACTATATGTGTGAACCAACCTCCTTAGCTGCCTTCAAATCAGTGTCGACATAGAAAGTTGATTATAATTCTTTGCCTAAATCCACATTTGGATATCACACTATAGGTTTTTTCAAAAAGAGTCTTGTTTAAGTATTATGCAAGTGCGCTCTACTTTGTGTATAACTGTAGGATTTTAGATAAAACTCCCATTTTTTTGTTGAACATTTAATTCTTTATAAGGAAAACTCCAATGAATTTTTCAAAAGTGATGCTTTATATGCCTATCATTTGACTTGTCATGATCTCAATCCATGCCTTAATTTCTCGAAGTATTTGATCTCTTCATCTAAATTGTCATTAAAAAAGTTTAAACAAACCATAAGGTAAGCACATGTTTTGTTCCTCCCTTGAAATGAAATTTGAGGAACCTCATGAATGGGACCGAATATGCTCCAAACTGTGGCATCATTGGCTACAATATTAAAGGCAACATGGCTTTGTTACCATAGACCAGCCTCCAGTTCACAAGAATGAACATCGCTTTAGGCATGCTATTGCCATTATACCGAAATAACTGAAGCAGTCGACCAACATATTCACCTAAGCCCAACGATGAAAAACATTTTCAAGACATATGTGACAGGCTGAGCATGTTTGATGTCTCTGATCTAGCCTGAGGGGGTTATGTTGATATAAGTGTTTTATTTGTTTCTCTATTTTGTGTCCATCTATGTATATTCCTCAATTATGGGTGTTTAGTCCCACACCATGTAGTTGTTTTGTCCATGCTTTCTCAAGCGTGCATAAGAAAACACGCTCCTCCACAACAAAATCAAGTTTTTTACTCTAATTAAACAAAGGCAGAGGCAAACGTGCTCTTTGCATCCATATAGTTACTGTGAAATGACTTGAACTTTGTATCTTTCTAAAGGTCTATCTTGCTTCATGGCAGGGATCTCATTGGATCATACTTGATCAGTGAGTGTGTGTATTTGTGTAGTCTGCGGTCTCTTCTTGTATAGTATTTCAAGCTTATTCTGAATAAGTTTGGAAATAGTTTTCTTGCTCATCTTATAAACAACATCAGTTTCCATGCAAAAGCAAATCCTTGCTCTTGCTTTGTTAGTCATGTGTTATCCATTGCATTGTCATGTATTAATTATTTATGTTTGCTTGGATTTCTTATCCTTAATGAAGAGTACCTGGTTGATTCCAACTTGAACAAGATAGCCTTGCTTCTTTTGTTGCCCAATTGTAAAACTGATGATGTTTTAATAGATTTTCCGAGTATTGTATTTGCTGAAGAAGAATGGGTTGTAAAAGAAGATTTTCTAGCAGTTTGTTAGGATGTTCTCACAGTGAAAGATGTGACCCAACAACAAGAATCACAACCAAAACAGAGCAGATATATTAAAAGTGCACATGCAATCAACCACAATCATACAAAACGCCCAACTTTTGTGTTTCAACCAAATCCTAATATGGGACCCTGCTTCCAGGAGCTGAGAGGTAGAATCACTATGTAAATGGAGCGTGTACAAACACTATTTTAAAGGAACCAAGATCACAGTACACCTGCTAAATTGCAGCAATGAGAAGGGTGCAATCAAAGTTTTAGTATGGATTCTATAAATTACCAAGAGGGAAACAGAAACACTCTAGGGTCCTGGAAGGCTTCCGATGGTCAAGGGAAATGTGTAGATGGCAAGATATGCAAATTCTGGAACCCCAAAAATTTATCCCAGAGTTTGTGTTTGGATGCAATCCACATAAACTGTTGACTAGTGAACTGGTCAACCACCTCCTTACTTTAGAGCATGATATATTCTAAAAGACTGTTTACAAATGCTCAGCATGATATAATCTGGCTGTCAGGCAAACAATCAGCAGCTGCAGAGGATGTTATCTATCAAGAATTAATAGCAGGAATTTGTCTGTTGATAAAGTTTTTGATCAATAGAGTTATAAAAGTTGGTGTCACCTAACTTAATATATTCCAACAACCTTTGGCTTGTATCAACACCCATAACATATGCCTCTGCATATTGCAGTCATGCAGAGGGGTGTTGTACTTTGTACAAGACGAAGTACGTTGAAAATTATCTTCACTCAGCCATGAGGAAGCTGGCTATTAGAGTTGCATCAGTGGTGACTGGATATCCGATTAGCCATTTCATGAGTATTGAAGCCACACTTAAACCATTCACATGGGTTATCTGATTGATTTTCATGTACATATGTTTAATGACTGCAGCAAGATTTGTTAATGCCAATTTTTCAGCGTAACTCATTGATACTGAACTTGTTCAGGTGTATCTGATCCTAGTTTGTTTCGATATTTCTGTTTTTGTCTTAGATACTAGCTGTGAAGCAAATTGACTTGCCATGCTATGAAATCAGCAACTCAGATGATTTTATGGAAGTGATTTCAGTCATTTCCAAACTGCACCATCCAAACATCACCGGGCTTGTTGGTTATTGCTCTGAGCCGAACTATCACCTGTTGGTTTATGACTTCCAAAGAAATGGATCTCTACATGATTTTCTCCATCTCTCAGATGAATACAGCAAACCTTTGACATGGGACACCAGAGTCCGGATTGCTCTTGGTACTGCACGGGCAATAGAGTAAGCCTTTTTTATTCTGTTCTGTATGAATTATAGCTTCAGCCTGCCTATGTATATATTCTTGTTGTGCATAATTTCTGGGGTGAAATAAGCCATGGAACAAAATGATTATGATTTATTTTAAAACTGAATAGAACTTGTACGCAGTGTGGAGTCTTCTAGCATAGGATGATAAGCACCTTCATCATTTCGAATATGTTTAATTTGTTTTTTCTCAAATAATTTCTCCTTTTGTAATCAGCTATGAATTATAAAACTGTTTTACGTATACACCTAATCCTGAAGAATATGGAACCTGAGCAAACCTCCCTTTTTCTACTGTTCAGTTTTTACTCGAAGTCAATTAACTTTATCTTTTCCAGGTATCTGCATGAAGTCTGCTCCCCTTCTGCGATTCATAAAAACATAAAGTCGGCCAACATATTGCTGGATGCAGAACTTACTCCTCACCTCTCAGACTGTGGCCTGAAAGTTTTGTTCCAGGTCTTGTTCTCCTCTTTGAAGTTCCTTGGCTCTGAAATGTTACCGTGTACTTGTTGACTGATGTTCAATTATATCCATAGGGTACTGACAAGAATATGATGCCTGGCTATATTCCTCCTGAATGTGCTAGTTCTTCTGCCTATACACTGAAAAGTGATGTCTACAGCTTTGGTGTTGTCATGTTAGAGTTGCTGACAGGTCGGAAGCCCTTTGACAGGTAAAATAAAAACATATTAGATTTTTTTTCTTTTTATAGATAATTTGACAAACGATCAATGCCTAGTCTGTTTCATGGTCTCGCTCCATTGCACTAAACCTCTATTGTTTATAAGTGCTTCTTAATATAGTGCAGTTGCATATCTAAGAAATCCCATCGATTTAGGAATGTAACTGTGCAGTATCTTCGCTACTCTCCTGCCAGTCAATCGGGTGTCATTAAATACTGTTAAGAGGAAACTCTATTATTCGATGATCAGAAACTGACACAATACCTCTATTTATATATGATTAGAGAGAGAGTTAAATACAAAGATAATCAATATCAGACTAAACTACGAGAGAAAATAACTGATAACACATAGCATTATAAAACATAACACAAAGCATCGTAAATATGTTAACACTCCCTCTCAAGTTGGAGCATAGATATTGAGAAACAGTAAATGGAGAAAGGGTAGGGTTACACAATGTATGTACCCTGATATATATATTAGTGGAACAATTATAGGTAGGTCCTTACAGAAATGTAAAATAACATGACAATAAGTAAAGACATATTAACACATATATTAACACTCCCCCTCAAGTTGGAGCATAGATATCAATCATGCTCAACTTGTCCACAAGCGAGCTGAAATGTTTCTTGGTCAGCAGCTTTGTAAAAACATCAGCAACCTGATCTTCTGGGCAGGTGAAAGGAGTGCAGATCTTGCCAGATAAGATAGTCTCTCGAATGAAGTCAAACCATGCCTGAGGACTCTGTTTGAGTCCATAGATAGATTTTTTTTACCTGCAAACTTTATGTGACTCCCCCTGAGCAACACACCCAGGAGGTTGCTCCATATAAACCTCTTCTTGAAGATCACCATACAGAAAGGCATTTTTAACATCCAGTTGAATAAGAGGCCAATCTAAATTTATAGCAACAAAATGTAGAACTTTGACAGAGTTAAGTCTGGCAACAGGCGAGAATGTCTCAAAATAGTCAATGCCATAAGTTTGAGTATACCCTTTTGCTACCAGGCGTGCCTTCAGATGTTCCACTGTTCCATCAGTTTGATACTTCACATCATAAACCCATCTGCAGCCAATAGGTTTGCACTCAGGAGGTGGATCCTCCAACTCCCAAGTTCCTCTATCAGCAAGAGCAGTCATCTCCTCTTTCATAGCAGTTGTCCAGGCTGAACTTTATAATGCATCATGTACAGTCTTAGGAAAAACAATAGCAGATAGGGAAGCCACAAAGTTACTAGCATGAATACTCAGATGTGCAGTAGAAACATGATTAGCAATATTATGAGAAGTACAGGAATGAGTGCCTTTTCTGAGAGCAATAGGCAGATCTAAGTCAGAGTTTACCTCAGCAGGTGTAGGACCTTCTAGTAGAGAAGATTGGTGCTGCATGGGGGGGTCTTGAGCAGTTTGTGACCTGTTCCTGCGTTGATACACAATAAGTGGAGGAGAAGTAGTTTCAGCAGGTGAAGTATCAGATATGCAATCACTCATGACAGGCAATGGTGTTGTGATTATGTTAGAATTTAGGGTATCTCCTCTAGCTGAATAAAAAGGAGTATCCTCAAAAAAGACCACATCACTACTCATGAACTATTAATATATTTCATATTTATTCTATTTTGTAATTTCTATATTCTGATGGACCTCTATGTAAATTATCCAGTTTCTCTTATTAATAAAAAGCGAGAAGGCCTATGGCCTCTCTCAACGCTGCATTACACGTTGCATTGCGACACCACATTTCATATGGTACCAAAGAAAGGTTCCTAACCTAACCCTACCCAGCCGTCACAACCCAGCGTCGTCGCCAACCTTCCCCGGCCGACAACGTGAACAGTAATTCCGATGGTGAATAGTAATTCCGGTTGTGAACAGTACACACCGTGAACAGTACGACGGAGTGAACAGTAATTTCTACGTGAACAAAGCACGCCGCCAGCCTTCCCTGGCCGCTGGCCCAAAGCAGGCGGAGCAGCCGTCTCCCAGGCCAGGCGCCGTAGCCGCCGTCCCCCCTTCTCTTCTATCTCTGGATCGTCGAGTCCTCCGGTTGATCCAACGGATTTCTAAATCCCAAATCGGAGGGTCTGTCAGTACGTAAGAAATTCCTAATCGCATCCCCTCCATGTGTGATTAGGGAATTTTAGTTGGGGGTTGTGGATGCGTCAGATACGCATCTGATCTTGTGACGTGACGTGTATCTCCCCGTCACCTATATCTTCTTGTGACGTGTATCAATCCGTCACTCTTCTTCTCGTAAAATCATGGAGGACACCAAGGCATCTACCATCTACAGTGAGATGTCACCTATCCCCTCTATCAAGCTGAACGGGAAGAATTATCTCTTATGGATGAATGTTGTCCATACTATATTGGAGTTATGCGACAAGGCGAGACACGCTGATTCTGATCCTCCTGCACTTACTGACAAAGGCTATGCTGAATGGAAGCGTCATAAAAATCTGGTAAAGACCTGGTTGTGGGGGAGCATGGAACTTGGGATTGCCTCGAGGTTCGTGTTCTACACTACCGCCAAAGAGATCTGGGATGCAATGAAGAAACATTATTCTCAAGAGAAGAACGCGCTTTGTCAGTTCATGACATATGATCGCCTGTTTGCAGAACGATAGGGAGACAGACCTTTAGAAGAATACTTTGGAGTGATTCAAGGTATTGCACAAGAGCTGAGTTTCTACCATCCATCCAGGAGCAAGTCAAAGACAGAGATGACTTGATTACAACAAAATTCTTGTCTGGTCTGAGTTCCTCGTGCAGTTCAGCCCACAGTGTTATCTTAGCTTCTGATAAACTTCCCAGCTTGGAAGAGAACTATTCAAGGAATTTACAGGCAAATTTTGAACCTGTTGATCCTACCGTAGTCTCATCTCAGGGAGATTCTCATGCTTCTGTAGCTGCTGTAGTGAGAGGAGGACTAACAGGTATCGTCCGAGGACGTAGAACTCGCCCTAAGTGCACTTTCTGTGACAAACTTGGACACACATTTGAGAAATGTTGGAAGAAGCATGGTCGACCTGCTGCACCACCTGTAGGAGTAGCAAACTATGCTACCACTACTGAGTCTACTGAGCCTCCTACTTTGAGTTCTGGTCCTTCTGGCATTACACTCACCAAGGAGGAATATGATAGATTTATTTTGGCTACTCAACATCTGAGCTTGGGATCATCATCTTCAGCCAACTTGGCATCCACCACTGGTAATCAGGCTACCTCTTTATTGTCTTCTGGTTCTACTTCATCATGGTTCGTTGACTCTGGAGCGTCACAGCATATGAATGGTATGAGGAGACTTCTTCATTCCATTGACTCACATATTCCTCAGAAATCTGTAACAATAGCAGATGGTTTAGTGAGGAGAGTGTTAGCCAGTGGATCTATTTCTCTGACTCTTGGAATTGATCTTAAATCCGTACATTATGTGCCTGCTTTTTCTTTTAATCTTCTGTCTGTTGCTAAGTTGATTGATATTGTGAAATGTACAGTAACTTTTGGACCTTCTTATTCTGTATTACAGGATCTCAAGTGTATGAGGACGATTGGTGGGGGGCCTAGGAAAGGTGATCTCTGTCTCTTCCACGGTGACAGTCTGCCTCGCCAAGTGTCTACTCCTGCTCCAGCTGTCATGTTGAGTGGCTCTCCCTTACTGTGGCACTACAGATATAGACATCCTTCTTTAGAGAGCCTGAGAAAGTTAGAACCAGAAATGTCTCAAGTATCGTCTCTAGAGTGTCATCCCTGTCAACTGGGGAAACATCATAGAATGTCTTATCCCGTTCGTGTCAATAAACAGGCGTCATGTCCTTTTGAGTTGGTCCATAGTGATGTTTGGGGTCCTGTAAAAAGACCATAGGAATAATGGTTTTCGTTATTTTATCTCTTTTGTGGATGACTTCTCGCGTATGACTTGGATTTATTTGTTGAAAAGTCGAGAGTCTGTGCTATCTATTGCCAAACATTTTCATCAAGAAATAAAAGTTCAATTTGATTGCAATATTAAAGTTCTTCAATCTGATAATGCCTTAGAGTATGTTCGAAATGTTATGGTTGATTTTTGTAGTTCAGTTGGGATGATACATCGTACATCATGTCCTCACACCCCTCAACAGAATGGGGTAGCAGAGAGGAAAAATCGTCATCTCCTTGATATTACCAGGACAATCATGTTTCAATCTAATGTTCCTAAGCATTTTTGGTTTGATGCCCTTCTTACTGCTTGTTTTCTTATCAACATGCAACCTTCTTCTGTGCTTCAAGGACGTACTCATTTCTCTGTCCTAAGTCCCAAAGATCAACCTTTCGTTGTTCATCTTAGAGTGTTTGGTTGTACTTGCTTTTATCCACAATTTTGATCCTAAGGCTGATAAGTTATCTCCTAGGTCAATTAGGACTCTCTTTCTTGGGTGCTCTAACACTAGAAAAGGGTACAAGTGTTATTGTCCAAGTCTTCATCGCATGTTTGTGTCTAGAGTTGTGACTTTTCATGAATCTACTCCATATTTCTCTAGTGTTCCCTATAAGGGGGAGAAATTATGTGAGAGAGTGCTACCATCAGATGCTAATGAGAGAGTTCCACCACCACATCAGAGTGAGAGAGTGCCACCTATCATTCCTGACTATACTATAATTCAGGAAGAGCAGCCAGCAGATGGTCCACCAATTCAGCAATATTCACATGTTTATAGAAGACGAGGCAGACAAGATCCAGAGGAGGTAGCGACTCCAGTCTCTGAGCCCTCCCCATCCTCCTCTACTCAAGGGATTCCTAAAGAACCATCTGACCTTGATGTTCCCATTGCTGTTCGCAAAGGTACCCATTCTTGTACTATTCGGCATCCTATTACAAATGTGTGTTGTTTGTCCAAGTTATCTCAGCAGGCTTGCTCATTTGCTCTTGGGATTGATTATGTGGTCATTCCAAGAAATCATCTTGATGCTATGAAGGATATTGGCTGGAAACAGGCTATGCATGTTGAAATGTCTGCTCTGTTACAGAACAACACCTGGGAACTTGTTGACTTACCTCCAGATAAAAATGTTCTGGGATGCAGATGGGTATTTACAGTAAAACATAATCCAGATGGTTCTGTTGAGAGATTGAAAGCTAGACTGGTGGCGAAGGGGTACACTCAGACATATGGGGTTGATTGCTTTGAGACCTTTTCACCAGTGGCTCATCTGCATTCTGTGCGTATTCTTATTTCTCTGGCCACTACATTTGACTGACCTCTATTTCAGCTCGATGTCAAGATTGCCTTTCTTCATGGTGATCTACAAGAGGAGGTGCACATGGAGCAACCACCTGGTTTTGTTGCTCAGGGGGAGTGTCAGAAGGTGTGTAGACTGAAGAAAGCCATCTATGGATTGAAACAATCTCCTAGAGCTTGGTTTGACAAGTTCAGTGATGTTGTGCTAAATATGGGTTTTTCTCATTCTGTTACTAATCACTCTTTATTTTATTCTATTTCTTCTGGTGGATCTATTATTATTGTTGTGTATGTTGATGATATTGTTATCACTGGTAGTGATTCTACATGCATATCTCGTGTGAAAGCGGGCTTGCAGGGGCACTTTCACACAAAGGATCTGGGAAAACTGAGATCTTTTCTGGGCATTGAAGTACTTAGATCTCATGCAGGTACCAATTTGTCTCAGAGAAAATATGTGCTGGATTTACTACATGAAACTGGCATGAGTGAGTCCAAGCCTGTGTCTACTCATATGGACTATCATGTGAAGGATATGACTGATGATGCTGATTATTTAGATCCAGGATATTACAGGAACATTGTGGGAAAATTGATGTATTTGACAGTCACACGTCCTGATATTTCTTTTGCTGTAAGAGTGGTGAGTCAGCATATGAGCTCTCCAAAATAGTCTCATTGGACATCTGTCTGTCGTATTCTGAGATATCTGAAAGGTGCACCTGGTAAGGGAATCACCTATTATAGGCCGAAGACTCCTGTATCCACACTGTCTCTTACTGGTTATGCAGATGCAAATTGGACTGGTAATCTGAATGACAGGAGGTCTACGTCTGGATATTGCACATTTCTGGGGAATCATCTTTTTACCTGGAAAAGCAAAAAGCAAAATGTTGTGGCAAGATCTAGCACGGAAGCTGAGTATAGAGCAATGGAACATGCATGTTGGGAGTTGCAGTGGGTTCAATCTGTACTTTCTGAATTAAAGATACCTGTTTTGTCTCCTATAGAGCTTAGATGTGACAATCAAGCGGCCATATACATTGCTAAGAATCCAGTCTTCCATGAACGTACTAAGCACATTGAAGTTGATTGCCACTTTATTAGAGAGCAGATCAAGAATGGAAGTATTAGGATTCCACATGTCAAGTCTGAAGATCAACTTGCAGATGTTCTTACAAAGCCATTGAGTCCAGCAACTTTCCAGAGTTTTTGTAACAAGTTGGGTCTACACGATGTGTACACTCCAGCTTGAGGGGGAGTGTTGATATATTTCATATTTATTCTATTTTGTAATTTCTATATCCTGCTGGACCTCTATGTAAATTATCCAGTTTCTCTTATTAATAAAAAGGGAGAAGGCCCATGGCCTCTCTCAACGCTGCATTGCACGTTGCATTGCGGCATCACATTTCACATGAACCTTTTTTAGTAGTAGGACTATAGCACCGATACCCTTTTTGAGTACGAGAATAACCCAAGAAAATATATTTTTCTGCTCTAGGAGATAGTTTGTCATAGTTTGGTCCAAGTAACTGCACAAAGTAGGTAGAGCCAAATATCTGTGGAGGTACAGAAAATAGAGGTACAGTAGGCTATAGAACCTGTACAGGAATCTTGCTGCCAATAATAGAAGACAACATTCTATTAATCAGAAAGCAGGCAGTCAGGATATCTTCTGGCCAGAAAAGTCTAGGTACATTAGAATGCAGCATTATAGTTCTAGCAACCTCAAGTAAATGTCTATTTTTCCGCTCCACAACTCCATTTTGTTGAGGCGTATAGGCACACGATGTCTGATGAATAGTACCAACAGATCGACAAAATAGTCCAACTTCTTTCTGAACAAACTCCAAAGCATTGTCGGTTCTCAAAATTTTAACAGGCATAGAATATTGAGTTTTTATTTCAACAAAAAAGAATTTTATTGTAGATAGCACTTGAGACCGATTTTTCAACAAAAAACAACCAAGTGGTACGAGAAAAATCATCAATAAACAGAATAAAGTATTTATTGCCAGACAGACTTGGAACATGACACGAACCTCATACGTCAACATGAACAAGATAAAAAATGTTTTTACTACTAATCTGTGATCGTTTAGGATAGATAGTTCTAGACTGTTTCCCTAACTGACACGACTCGCACTGAAAACCGTGCGTTCCTACACAAAAATGACATGTTTCAGCTTCTCAGAAGATGGGTGTCCAAGTCTGTAGTGCCACTGCAATGCTGAAACTGATGAAGATAGAGCTGAAGCTAGCACCAAGTTGTCAGTCCTTTTCAAATCATCCAGATAATATAGTCCATCAGGTCCTTCATGCCCCCCACCAATCTTCATCCTCTTGTGAAGGTCCTGAAAAATACAGTATTAAGAACGAATGTGAGACAGCAGTTCAGGCTATGTACAATTTTGCTAATAGATAATAAGTTCAGTGGAAAGTAAGGCACATATAGAGCAAATTTTAACAAAAACTGAGAAACTATGTCTCCAATCCCAGATACAACAGACTTGGAGCCATCAGCAAGCATAACAGAGGAAGTAGAGACCGGTCTAGATAAAGTTTTGAAAAGAAACCGATTTCTAGAGATATGAGACGAGGCACCCGAATCAATCACCCATTTTGTATTACCAGTACTAGACGAGGGTGCACTGATGAAAGCAGTATTACAACCAGAATAGGCAGCAACATGAGCTCCAGTAGTAGCTCCAGAGGATGATCTAGTACGCTCGAGCAGTAGACACTCTACCTCCGAACGGATAAAGTCAGCAGTAGTGGAACTGGATGCATTAGTGGTTGTAGGCTGTGATGCTACCTCAGAGGTAGTATGGGCATCAGAAGCTGCATTGGTCCAGGCCGGCTTCTCATATTTCTCCCAGCATTTTTTCTTCAATATGATTAGACCGGCCACAAAAACTGCAGAAACGCCGACCAGTCGGAGGACGAGCAGCGTTGGGAGGGCCAAAGGGTGCTCCACATCCAGAAGAACTCTGCCCCCTTCCAGCTCCAAGAGGAGGGCGGTTCTCCTGAAAACGACCACGGCCGTGGCCACAACCTCGGCCGGACATAGCAGTAAGGGCAGTAGTATCTCCAGTGTCAGAAGGTGACTCAGACGAGGATGCCGACAGCTGCTGAAGACGCTGAAATACACTCTGTAATGTAGGTAGTGGATCATTAGCAAGAATTTGATCCACAACCCCAACATAGGATTCAGGTAAACCACACAGGAACTGAACCACCTGCAACTCCTGGCGTTGACGTTGCATGGTAGCCAAGTCAATAGACAAGGGGTGGTAGGCCTCTAATTTTCCCCAGAGTCCCTTAAAGGCAGAGAAGTAATCAGCAATGTCAGATCCCGAAAACTATAGACGGGTCAACTGCTTATTGATATCAAACACCTTCTTGGGATTATGGTTGTGAGAGTGAGTACTAGCAAGCTGATCCCACATCTGCTGTGCTGTAGGCAAGTATAGTAAGGTGACACTGATTTTCGTCTCACTGCTGTTGAGAATCCAAGTCATCACGGTGGAAACTTCTTTGACCCAGTCATCATAAGCTTTGACATCCTTGGAGTTGGCATTGGAAGCAGGCACAAGAGGTGGATCACACGTCATATGAGAATGTTTCCCCTGGGATTTTACATAAATCTGCATGGAACATACCCAATGTTGGTAGTTGCGCCCATCCAACTTAACAGTAGTAACCTGACGACACAGATCATCATGTGAAGACGCATGACAGGTAGAGCACCGACACCCAAGGTGAGTATGAACGGTAGGTACAGGCAGAAGACGACCGCCTAGTTCCTCATCTAGGTGACATTAGGTATAGTAGAAAGACTGGACGGAACAGTTACATACGGGATACGCCAATGCACAACAAAAAACCCGACGGCTCAAGGGCCTATACGGGAAGGCAGGATAACAGAGCTGAAAGACTCACACCAGAGCTACGGAGCGAGGCGGGAGGACAACAGCTCCTGGTTCAAGCCAGATAAGAGGAGCAGCCCTCCTGACGGTGGCGCCAGCAGCAGCGATGCTGTGGCAGCAGGCCTTGCGTGGGTAGCCGGTACTGCGGGCGGGTGACTCAGGTGAGGTGGGGAGAGGGGGCGGCGACGCCAGGTGAGAGAGAGTGAGAAGGAGAGGGAGGGAGGGAAAGAGTCGGCGCCCCAGATCTAATCTAGCTCTGGTACCATGAGAAACAGTAAATGGAGAAAGCGTAGGGTTACACAATGTGTGTACCCTATATATATATATATATATATATATATATATATATATATATATATATATATTAGTGGAACAATTATAGGTAGGTCCTTATAGAAATGTAAAATAACAGGACAATAAGTAAAGACATATATTAACACATATATTAACATATGACTTTCATGCCAAACTTGTCCACCATGACACACAATCTTGTCTTCAGAAGTGGCTTTGTGAAAATGTCAATAAGATGGTCTTTAGTAGATCTAGGGAATAGAGATATGTGTGGGCATACTGGATTCTCTTACAAATTGACAGTCTACCTTGATTGTTAAATACACTCATGAAAGGTATGATTAATTGCAATGAATATAGACGTGTTATTGTCACAATACATAGAATTTGGTTCATAATCATAGATATCAAATTCTTTCAGAAGTCCTTGGACCCAGATCAGTTCACAAGTAGTATGAGCCATGGCTCTATGCTCAGCCTCAATTATTGACCATGCAACAACAATTTGCTTCTTACTTCCCCGAGTAATCAGATTTACTTCAACAAATGTGCAATATCCAGAGGTAGATTTTCGGTCAGTCCAGCTACCAACAAAATGACAATTAGAATATCAAATGATTTTATAGTACCCGTGTCTCCTATACAAATGTCCTTTTCCATTAGAGCCTTTTAACTATTTAAGAATATGACATACAACTTTCTAGTGACATTGTCGAGGTTTGTCCAGATACCTACCAACAAGTCCAACACGAGAAGTGATATCAACTAGTCACATTCAAGTAAATTAGTTTTCCCACGAATCTCATATATTTCTTATTATCATGATAAGGATGAGATGAGTCATCATCCCAATTTGTGTCAGGATCGGGAAGAATACTGTCCGGCTTAGCTCCTAACATGCCAATTTCTTGCAAGATATCAAGAACATACTTGCATTGATATAGACAAACACTAGAAGAAGAATGGGAGACCTCAATCCCCAGAAAATGACGAAGCTTGCCTAAGTCATTATAATGATGTGCTTTCCCAGATATTCCTTGATGCCCTAAATCCCATCATAATCACTACTAAAGATTATAGTATCATCAACATACACAATCATTAGCACAAGCCCTGAAGTAGTCTTTATTGGACTTATGGCTCAAGAAAGGGGGGGAGGTGAATTGATCTTAATCCACCTAAAAAAATCATTAAACCTTCAAAGTATTTCCCAAGATAATTATGCAAGTATGAAAAGCAAGGGAGAGAGAGGTTGAACAATCCACAAGTGAAGGCTATATATATAGTGGTTCTGTCTCTATTAGTATATATATTCTATTGATTTGTTATGTTATATTATTTGTTGTGTTATGGGCTTCAAACTTGTCTTGTCTTTTAGCCTTTTTCTTTTATCCCATATTGCTTATCCCTACTTTATGTTTTACTCTCTTATCCTATACAAGAGAGAGTATTGTAATTGTTTTTAATATCGAATAACAATTTCTCATTGTATATGGCATCAGAGCTTTTTGATCCCCCTTAGCCCTCCCTCCTCTTAAACCCTAATCCAATGCTTCCTCCAACCTAGCCGCCACCCCTATCTCCCTTCTTCCTACCGCTCCCCCAACCTGCTACCCACCACTTCCCCTCCTTTCTCCCTGCCCACCGCCACCCCTTGTCCTCTTCCTCCCCTTCTCCCACTCCACTGCTGGCCCTTACCCCCTCCCTTCAACCCTTCTGCCACCACCCTCCACCCCCTGCTCCTTCATGCCGCTGCTGCATCCTCCCTCTACCTTGTCGCCGTCTCTGTTCATCCTCCCACCACCCCTCTCCACAGCCACCTCCATCCATCGTCCTAGTGTTGCTCTCTTCTTCACCCACTCATCCACCACCATCCTCACCATCATCTAGCCTCCCCATTCATTTCCCTTTCTTCCTTTCTTCTTCGGCTAAGTCTATGGGAACTTTTTAAAATAGCACATTGAAGTCTTAAAAAGTTCTACGTTTGCTATTTGCCTGCGCCTCATGGTTGAGTAATGTTTCTCTCCATGGTGGCGTAGGTTTTTCTCCGTTCTCTATCGCTCCTCTGTAGTATTCTAGATCTAATGCGTCAGATCCTCTATTGCTATTTTCTACCGCCATGCGGGTTTAGCCAGATCTTCTCATCAGTTATTTTTTGCTGCCCATGTGTTGGGTTTCTACTGCTTGCTGACTACTGCTACTACATGCTTCCTGCTGCTACCGTCCATACGTCACGCTCCCTTATGCCTGAGGCTGATCCCTGTTATCTCCTATAATTTCTAATGGCATCTGTTGATCCTCTACGGACGCTCTGCGTCACGAAGTTGAATGGCTCCAACTACCTTACTTGGTTTGCCTCCTTTGAGCTTTATGCTAAAGCTCAAAGATGTTACTCCCATCTTACCGCTGCTATCCTGACTGTTCCTGCTATGACTACTGATGATAAAAAAAACATGCTTATGACCTCTAGGCGAAGGAAGACTCCGACATCATGACCTAGATGGTCAACAATGCCGAGCCTGAGATCAGCCAGTCCCTTCTTCGACTTCAGACTGTTAAAGACATGTGGGATCAATTTTCCCATGTTTATTCACACCAACAAAACCTGAAGGTGTTTGAATTTTTCAAACACTTGGCCAAGATGAAGTACTCCAGTATTGAGTCTGTGGAAGATTACTACAACCAATGTTGTGCGCTATGGGACGCTTTCAAAATCTATCACCCACTCTCTGCTGATATAACAAAAATTCAACGAAAGTGAAATGAACTTCAGCTAGTCCAGTTCCTTACTGGTTTACCACATTCCTTTGTTGGCGTCATCGATCAAATCCTATCCAACGATCCTCTACTTACTTTGTGTGATGTTCTCAAATGCGTTCAACGCTTACCATCTCTCTCCCCAGTCTCTCCTAACTCCTCTGATGTAGTTGCTCTTGTCGTCCGTTCTGGTGACTCTTATTGTGGCCGCAGTCGTGGTCGTGGTCTCTCTGCTGTTGGACCCAGTCTATGATCTTACTCATTTGGCCCCGACTCAACCTCAGCTAAACAACGCAACTACAACTTCTGCAAGTGCACAAACCATGATGAATATCATTGCTATGTTAAGCATGGCAAACCTGCATGAGCGAATCAAGTGATGTCTGATCAGCTTGACACTGTCCCATCCTCGTCCGCCCATCCTTCTGCAAATTGGATCCGCTCTGAATTTGAGAAGCTGCTTCAGGCTTATCTAGCTTCTTCTGCCAAGGCTTCTACTGATGGAGGTTATGTTCTTCTTGCCTCTTCTGCACAAACCGGTAAACATACATTGGTGATTGACTCTGGAGCCACCTCACATATTTTTAGCAATCATATATTACTTTCTAAACTGCATAAGACTTCAACTGTTCCACCTGTTACCCTTGTTGATGGTTCTCAAATGCCTGTTTCTGGAATTGGGAATATCTGCACTCATGGACTTTTATTGCGCTCAGCTATATATGGTCCTAAATTCCCAATTAATCTGTTATAAGTGAGTAGAACCGTTAACAACCTAGGATTCTCTATTACTTTTGACCTAGATGGTGTTGTATTTCAGGATCTAGGCATGTGGATGAAGACTGGTTCGGGCCATGAGGGACCAAACGACTTATACTTCCTAGATACGCCAGACTGCTGCTCTATTGACTGCTTCTGTGATAGGCCTATAGTGGCACTATAGATTGGGACATCCTTCTCCTACTAAGTTGAAGCATTTACTGCCTGATATTTTAGATTCTTTTTTTCATTGTGAAACATGCCAGTTGGGCAAACAGTCAGGTCTACTTTTTTGAAAAAAACTATATTGGCTCAAAAAAACTTTTGATATTGTGCATGCTGACATTTGGGGCCCCTGTTCTGTTACCAATATTTCTGGATTTCGATACTTTATGATCTTTATTGATGATTTCTCTAGAACTACCTGATTATTTTTGATAAAGGACAAACCTCACATAGTCGATACTATCACATCCTTTTTTGCTGAAATTGTACCCAATTTGATAAACCTATTAAAATCTTATGTACTAATAATACCCTTGAGTTTATGCAATCCACTGTCAGTCAGTTTTGTTGAAAAATGGGTACCATTCATCAAAGCTCTTGTGCATACACACCTCAACAGAATGGGGTTGCAAAGCATAAGAATCAACACGTACTTGAGGTCGCCCAAACTCTTCCACTACAATGTACCCAATTTTTTTTGGCCGAAAGCAGTATCTACTGCATGTTACCTTATTAATCGCATGCTTTCTTCTGTTCTTGGCAATCAAGTGCCATGCCAAATTTTATACCCTGATGCTCTTCTCTTTACAGCGCCTCCTCGAATTTTTAGAAGCACCTACTTTGTGAAAAACTTACGCCCTGGTTTGACCAAACTGGATCCACGTGTAATCAAATGTGTTTTCTTGGGGTACTCTAGGACACAAAAAGGGTATCACTATAGTGATCCTTCTACAAAGAAGTAGATGGTTAGTATCGATGTAGTCTTTTTTGAGCATATGTCATTCTACTCTAGAGCAGGCTCCAGTCTGACATCTGATTTACTAGTGGATACTCCTTTACCTATGACTAAAGATACTGACTTATTGTATACGACCATTGCACCGACACCTCCGCTGAAAGTATATCAAAGAAGATCAAAAGCTACAACTCCCTCCATGGCCCCTCCAAGTCCTCCATCCTCGTGGACAGATCCACCTCCACCTTAGGTATTTTCTGACTTGGATATTCCTATCAGTTTACGTAAAGGGATTAGGTCTTGCACTCAATATCCCATTGGGAATTTCTATTCCACTGCTAACCTGGGAACAAATTTTGCCAATTTCACTTCTGCTCGATCTGCTATTTCTATTCCTAAAAATGTTGCTCAGGCTCTTCAACATCCTGCATGGTGTCAAGCTATGGAACCTGAAATGCAGGCTCTTACTGATCAACATACATGGGAGTTGGTTGATGCACCTACTATTGTTCACCTATCGGCTGCCGCTGGATCTTTACGGTCAAGCATCAACTAGATGGGACTATTGAGCGATTGAAATCCCGCCTTGTAGCCAAAGGCTACACTCAGACATATGGCGTGGATTATTTTGAGACTTTTTCTCCTGTTGCTCGCTTGAATTCTGTACGCGTACTTATTTCTGTAGCAGTAAATTCTGACTGACCTTTATTTTGATTAGATGTTAAAAATGCTTTTTTGTATGGAGATCTGCATGAGGTCTACATGGAGCAACCTCTCGGATTCGTTACTCCAGGGGAGTCTTCCAAAGTCTTTCGCTTGCAAAAAGCCATTTATGGCCTGAAACAAAGTCCTCGGTCCTGATTTGACAATATAGTTCTTTAAAAGTTCAATTTCCACTGATCTTAATCTGATCATTCTGTATTTATCAAGAAAACTGCATCCGGTTTTGTTATCCTGATTGTTTATGCCGCATATGATAAATAGAGATGGGTGAGAGATTTTGGTGCCTCAATACACATCTATGGGAATTTGTCTTTATTTTTTGGTCTATCTAAAATTACTATCATTTTCTCCTATCATGGTTGATGATAGTTCTAGATCTCCAGTTCATGGCATTGGGGACATTCATACAATACAAATATACAACTCAAATATATGTCCCCAAATTCCCCTTGAATTTACTATCTGTTAGTGAAACTGTCAAAAATATATGGTGCTTCATTACTTTTGACCCTGATGGTTGTGTTTCCAAGATCTCCACACGAATGAGGATGTGCGAGCCATGAGGGACCAGACGGATTATATTACTTTAATATAGCGCGTCCTGCTACTATTGCCCTGTTATCTTCTGTTGCAAAAGATAGGACTGATTAAGGATCTGAATAGAGACAACGATAATGCATATGGGGGCAGTAAACATGGTTGTTTGGTAGCAGTGGAGAGTGATGGGTGACCGCTCATAGTAGACACCAACAATTGACCTGGGGGCCCGGATGATGAGATGTCGGTTGAAGAGTGCGATTGTCGGTTGGGGATATGGTTGCTGGATGAAGAGACAACAACTCTGTAGCAGACGGACACAGCGGCGGCGATAATGACTGTGATAGTTTCGGCGGGGATGTCTGCTGATAAGGGGTTGTTGTGCAACAACTAGTATTGCCACTGCGGCAGATGGCGACTGCTGGAGACATCCGACAGAAGAGGGTCGGCGGCGTCTGGACTGGACTGGCCGACAGAAGTGTGTAACTCCTATGTGCATTAAGCTCGTCTAACTCGCACAACATGCGATCTTGGTTCTCCAACTTGGCTTGAAGTAGATCCACCGGTTCTTGTAGGGTGTCCATCAAAGTAGACAAGAGTGTGTCAACACTGTCTCTCGTGTGGGCCATTATTCTCTTAAACTCTTGGTTGATGGAGTTGGCACATGATGTAATGGCTTTGGGTGCATTAAATGTCGGGGTAGACCATGAATGTGGGAGATTGATGAAAGACTACAAATTGAAGTGCACGATATTTTATAATATGCCAATAGTCAAGACTGAAATTTGGGAGGACAAGTAGACATGATGATCAACCTTTTTGTGTCTAGATGCATGGTTGTAGATCAAAAATAGAAAGGAAAAGAAAAAGTATATCAATGTGTATGGACAAGTATGTGTGACAAGACAGAAAAGTATGCATATATATAGAGGCTCATTATAAACTGAACAAAATCTTTGCATGTTAAATGTGGAAAAACCTTATCCCTGACAACGACTTCAAAAGTTGATCGTCCTTGGACATGTGTCCAAAATTCAGGAATAATGGAGACGGTCCTTTAGGATCAGACTTTAAATTTATAATCTGAATGGGTCAAAGTAGTGAGACTGGGTCAAAATAGGGATGTGGGGGCATTTAGTTGCCTAAGACTTAGCTCTTACATAGTTGAGCAAAACGATGGGCATATTCATGCATAAAACTAAAACAAGAAAAGAAAACAAAACATAGTAAAATAAAGAAAGCAGATATCATCAAATCCCACTTAACGTCCCCACGTCCCTATTTTCGACCCCATCTCACTACTTCGACCTTGTATATCTTTTCGAGCGTCCCAAGGCTTCGAATTATAAATTTAAAGTATGATCCTTAAGAGGACCGTCTCCATTATTCTTATATTTTGGACACATGTTCGAGGGCAATCAACGTTTGTGCTGCACTGGTGTGTATGGATTAAGCTCGAGCTGAGATTCGAGGAAGCGACATCTTTCTAGTTTGTTAACTCCCAAAATTGGCTAGTTGAATAACTATATCTTCAAAAAGGGGATGAATTATAAAAAACTAAGTATCTAGAGATATTTGGGCATACAAAGGCTATTATAGGCACAAAACTATAGTTAATTACTTAGCATTAGCACCAAAGTTTGGGAGTTGTCAGTATATCAATCAAGTCTTTGCATCCCAAACTATAGAGTTGAGACTATTTGTATCAATACCCTCTCACTTCGGGTCCAATGCTCATAGAAGGCCCCGTGATGGAGTAGTTGTTTACACTCAATTAGCATGACTTCCACACTACACATGGTGGAGTGGCTTCCTTCTATATTCAACCTTGTCGACCAATGCTTACACATAGGCTACCAAAGTGGCTTTACAATCACTTGTACCTAAATGGCCCTACTTGATGGTCCTAACTTTGATACCAATATGATACACAACCAATGGACAATCCACCCCAAAAGATAGCTTCTAAGGGGGAGAAAATAGTCCCACCTTGATGATTTGGGATGACAAGGCGGGACTAATATACATTAAGGACTCCCCCACTTAAAAGCTAGCATTTAGGTTGGGTTCTCTCGTGGGCGTGTATCAAATTAGTATCAGGGCTAGGCCCATTCAGGGCTAGAGTGAGTGTAAAGCACTCTGGTAGCCTATGGTGTAAATATTGGTTGACAAGGTCGAGTCTAGAAGGAATCCACTCCATCATGTCTGGTTGGAATCCATGCCAGTTGAGTATAACCAGCCACTCCATGGTCCTCTGTGGGTGTCAAACTTTAAGTGGAAGGGATTGGTGAGAGTAGTCTTACTTTGGTAGTTTGGAACACCGAAATTGAGTTGATATATCCCAAGGGTTCTTCAATTTACAAGCTAGTTTCTGGGGTGGGTTTTTTGTTGGGCGTGTATCATGGTGGTGGTGGTCGTGCCTGAAGCGGAGGGAAGGAACAGTGGTGGCAAGCGGTAGGCTGTAGCGGGAAGTCAGACTTCGTGCATAACCAAAGCCATGATGCATGTAACAACTGCAGTGGTGCGAAGGGTTTCATGTAAAGCAAGAACCGGTGAGACCTAAAAAAAGGCAAACAATGATCAGTAGGAGAGAGAAACAAAGTGGTGTTTGATAAAAAATTAAGCTTGTGCTACCATGTCAAGAATGAAGGGAGAATGGTTGCACCCTTGTATATTGATGTAGACCAATTCGTCTATTAAATAAGACACATGCATCAGGGTGTACAAACATAAACATATCGGGAATAAATATATGCCATAAATATGTATCATTCTATATAAACTTGTGGAAAATTATATGAGTGGAGGAGAATCCCCTTTCGTGTAGGGTGTTTGTTATTGCTTGATAGATAGGAGGAAACCACCCTTTCCTATAAATAGGATAAGGGGGAAACATACTGATAATCTCCCATTTTGTGATGTTATCTCACTAGTATTTCTTAGTTTTCCATACTCTTTCTTTAACAAATTAGATAGAATACTTAACTTTCTAGCTTTATTGTGAATATACCAATAGACTGATATTTCTCCTTTTCCTCTTACAGAAAAACCAAAAAAATCGCAAAAGTTCCAACCCAACCGGTCCCAAGACCGTGAGGACTCAAACGGTCCCAAGACCGAGCAAAGTCTTAACGGTCCCAAGACCGAGCAAAGTTCTAGCGGTCCCAAGACCGAGCAGGCCCTAGCGGTCCCAAGACCGACCAGGCCCTAGCGGTCCCAAGACCGACCAGGCCCTAGCGGTCCCAAGACCGAGCAAGCCCTAGCGATCCCCAGACCGAGTAAAGTCCCATCGGTCCCAAGACCGAGTGTAGACCAGTTGATCCCAAGAATGTGAGAGAGTTACCGGTCCCAAGACCGCAAGGATCCAAACGGTCCCAAGACCATGAGGATCCAAACGGTCTCCAAACCGTTAAGATCCAAATGGTCCCAAGACCGTTTAAGACCTCTTTGAAGCCTATAAATAGGACTGAATGGGTCCTCATTTGGATCGAATTCTTAGACGTCCAAAGGCTGCCTCATTTGTTCCAGAGCTGTTTCATCCTTCATCCTTCGCCCCAAGGCTGTCGGTCTAAGATCCACACTCCATCCATAAGCTTACTTTCTCTCTCATCGACATTGAAGGTGGGAAGTTAAGGATTCATCACCAAGACAATCACGTAGTGTGAAAATAGTTATTCTCTACTCCAAGGGGTCAACCTTCCTCCCTCCTATGTGGAGATGATGTTCTCCTTCTCTTCTCCTATCTTCTTCTTTGTTCTTGCCATGAGCGAGTAGTTCTATACACAAGGGTGCGAGGAGTAGCCCCGCTACCCATGTTTTCATTCCATGCATTGTAATTCATGAGTTTGCAATAGTGAAATACTATCTTTTCAGTTCAACATCAATCGTTTAATGAATGCTAGTTGCTTGATCACCAACTTGTGTTACCTATTTATCTAGTAGTACGAATTGTCTACGTTTGTGCTTTTAGATTCGAATATCGATTGCATGTTGGTTCTTGATGTATGTAGTCACCATATATCTATTTCGGTATCTAGGAGAGTTCTTTAAGGAGTGGAGTAAACTAACTTCTATCGTTGTACTTTCATACTATGAAATGGAATCAGTTGACGTATGAAAGTACAACTTTGATAGGTCGAGGAACACATTTTGCGAAGGGAGTGATGCAAAGTAAGTGACCATTAGTTCGGGGATGGCTGACATTGCAACACTCCCACGTTTCTCGTAGTTAGTTATCTGAAAGGAAGCTAAGTCAACAAAGATGCTAACTGTTTAGACTCTTATTGCAAGCCATGTTATTATGGTGTATGTTTTGATCCATGCATAGTGTTGGTGAAACTCGATCACATCCTAGTGGTTTCCAAATATTCTTTACAACCTTAAGTTTACTTTCCTGCCTTTTAATTTATTTTGCACTTAGTCTAATCATCAAATCAACTCTTTGATATAAGTATCAACTTTTGAGTATATAAGTAGAATTATAACGTTTTCCATCTTGTTAATCTTTAACAAGACCGTTGTCTCATAGATTCGACCCTCAACTGTACTACGATAAGACTTCCACGTACCTTAGCGTACGTGTGTGGAGATCTTATTATAGCACACGCAAGGCTAAACTTAGAGACTCACTATCTCTAGGATTTTTAGTGGTGCACGCAACTCCACGCGAGTGGAGGCTCCATCAAAAAATTGGCGCCGTTGTCGGGGACAACGAAACGTTTTAATTTCACTTCTCAACTTGCTAGTTGATTAGGATTTTACATTTTACCTTTATAACTACTTCATATCTTCTTGATTCCATCATTTTTTTCACATCATCTAAAGTGAGATTTTTCTTCTACTCAGGTAGAAAACGTGTATGCAACAATCGCATAACCTCATATTCTCCCCTGAACCAGAGTACGACTCTGAGGTAGAACGAAGTTTCCACCGGCACATCAGACTCAATCGCCAATGAGACAGACAGATGACCGAAGAACAACGCCAAGTCGCCTTGGTAATGGAAAGAGTCAACGCAACTATACCTGCTCAGAGAGCACAACTCATCATTGATACACGTGCTCAAGTCCAAGCTGAAGTTCAAGCTGAAGAGCAAGACCGCATTCAAGCTGAAAATGAGGCAGCCACAACAGCTTCTCAGTTATTGATAAGGAACAAACAACTTCGGGATTACGCTGTCCCTAAGAACTCTGAGGATAATCACCCAGTTTAGCCACCGCTCATTAACACTCCCAACTTTGAGATTTGAACACAATGAATCCAAATCATGCAAGGCATCTCGTTCTCTGGAAACGCTGGAGATGATTGCATGGACCATCTGAAGCGATTCAAGGAACTCTGTCGATTGGTACCACAAGATGGAGCTACATTCGATGCAATCATGCTCCGATTTTTCAACTTCACTCTGTCTAGAAAGGCACTAAGCTGGTATAACTCATTAGATGGAGAGCCAATCACCACCTGGGCTCCCTTGGAAGAAAAATTTCTAGAAAAATTCTTTCCTCCTTCGCTGACTTACGAGATTAGGGGACAAATTAACCATTTTTCCTAACTTCCTGGAGAGTCACTAGCAGAATCATGGGAAATATTTAAGGAACTTATGAGGAAATGCCCACATCATGGAATCTCACAAAATTAGCTCATAGAAACATTCTATAGAGGGGTAAGTGATGACATTAAGAAGTTTTTGAATTCCTCATCTGGGGGAAATTTCATGCGAAAGAATTATGAGGACGCCTGGAAGATTGTTACGCTTGGAGCCGAGAACCAATCTAATTGGGGAAGGCCATCTATCGAAGGAGTCCTAAAAGTCTATAAAGCTGAAGAATCTGTAGAAATGAAAGCCATTGCTGAAGCTCTGAAAACCATAGCTTATAAGCAGTAAGTCCTTGAAACATCGTTTGGGGAATATGACAGGAAGAAGAACTCCCAAGTTCAATAAGTCAAAGCAGCTACTGAGACTTGTGAAGCTTGTCATGCATCGGATCACCCCACATTATCATGTGGCCTCCTATACAATGTGATGATGGATCTACATACACCTCAACCACAATATGAACCAATTATTGAACATCCCGAGGATCAGCTGCCAGAGCAGGTTAATTCTATTCACTCCATACCAGGTCAAGCATACTATAATCCAGATCAACTGAGAAACCACCTTGGGTTTCAGTATGGGAATCCCACGGGAACTGCCAACCCGCAACACCAAACACAAGGTGGGTCTTCTAATAGACCACCACCTAGATTCCAGAGAAATTATAACCGAAACCAAGGAAACTATAGAGGTGGGTTTCAAAGATTTGTCTACCCAAGAAATTCTTCTACATACTATCAATACACTCATCCTCCGTTGCACCCACAATTGCAACAACCTCAGTTACTAACACCTCAACAACAACAACCTCAAGGACAACAGCAAATTACACAATATCAACAAAAGAATGCTCCGCCTCCGCCAATAGATGAGATATCTATGATAAGGCAAATGTTGCAATCTCAACAGACCATTCTTGCCAACCAGCAAGCTCAACAAAAAGTTGTAGAAACCCAATTGGCACAAATTGCAGCTCAGTTGAAACATCCAGTGGGTACTTTTGTTGGTCAGCCGGAAATAAATCTGAGACATGATCAACACATACCAGAACAATTGAATGCGGTCACCACAAGGTCGGTCGTGTTCTTACTGAAGCTACCAAAGTCATTCGGAAGACGAAGATACCGTTGAAATCATCCCAATTACAAGCACAAATCAAGAAGTTGAAAAATCTGTAGAGGCCGAGAAGGAGAAGGAAAAAGAACTAGTTTCTAAAGAATCAGAAGTCCCACCATACAAGCCCTAAATACCCTATCTAGGCAGATTGAGAGGGACCAAACTGGACACTAGATTCCTAAAGTTTGAAGAATCAATGAAGAAGCTATATGTTGATATCCTGTTCCTTGACGCTCTTTCCAAAATCCCATCTTGGTCCAAATATCTGAAGACTTTGCTATCAAAGAAATACATGACCAAAGAACATGAGACTGTCAAATTAGCCCAGACTACTTCTGATATCATTCTCAACAAAATGCTGAAAAAATAGAAGGACCCTGGCTCCTTTGGCATCCAATGTTCTATCAGAAACACCTCCTGCAAGAAAGGATTAGCTGATTTGGGGGCCAACATATCTATTATGCCATTTTCTATGTGTAAAAGATTGGGCTTTACAGATTTGCTACCCACAGCAATGACAATCCAGTTGGCTGATTCTACCATTACTGCACCTTTGGGAATCATTGAAGATATCCCAATAAGGGTAGGAAGGGACTCTTATGTCCCTTGTGATTTTGTTATTATGGACATAAAAGACGATCTGAGATATACAATAATATTCAGCAAACCCTTCCTTGCTACAGCCAGAGCACTAATTGATGTCGAAGCTGGCAATCACCTTAAGGCTGGGGAGGGAAACTATTCAATTCAGAGTCTTTGATAGCCTAAAAAGTCCTAGCATCCACGAAGAAGTCTTACTTCTTGAGGCAATTGATAAAATGTCCCAGATGAAGCAAGAAACTCCTGAACCATCTGATGCTCTAGAGATCGCCTTAATGAATCCAGAAGCTGAATTTTCAACTGACGAACTAGTTCAACAATGCCTGAAATATCTAGATCAAGCCGAAGAAGTCCCAGAAGCCACCTTTGAGGAATTGAAATCGGTCACCACTCTGGAGAGTATTGAAGTGCTCAAGGCACCTGAAATGAAAGTTCTACCAGCTGGACTTAAATACGACTTTCTAGATGAAGAAAAACTATGTCCGGTCATTATCAGTTCCACTTTGATAGATGACCCGGAAGAAAGACTCCTTGTTGAATTAAGCACAAGAAAGCCATTGGATATAAGATGACCGACCTAACTGGGATAAATCCATCTTTGTGCATGCACAAATTACCTATGGCATAAGAGTTTAAACCATCACGGGAGCACCAGAGGAAGTTAAATCCAAATCTCGAAGAGGTAGTTCGTCTTGAGGTTCCAAAACTTCTAAAAGATGGTATTATCTATCTGATTTCTGACTCTCAATGGGTAAGTCTGGTTCAAGTGGTCCCTAAAAGGGGGGAACCACTGTTGTTTTGAATGATAAAAACGAACCGGTACCCACCCAGACTGTTATTGGGTGGAGGATGTGCATCGACTATAGGAAGAATAAGGCAACACAAAAAGACCACTTTCCTCTACCTGTACTTGATGAAGTCCTTGAACGTCTAGCCCACCAGAAATTCTTTTGCTATCTTGACGGTTATTCAGGGTTTTATCAAATTCCGATACACCCAGAAGATCAACAAAAGACAACTTTTACCTGCCCTTTTGGAACTTACGCCTTCAGGAGGATGCCCTTTGGGCTATGTAATGCACCTACTACATTCCAGAGGTGTATGTCCGCCATATTTGCAGGTTTAACCAAATCCATCATGGAGGTATTCATGGATGACTTCTCAGTCTATGGAGATTCCTTCGATAACTGTCTGCTTAATCTCAATAAAGTACTACAAAGATGCGAGGAAACAAATCGGATCCTTAATTGGGAAAAATGTCACTTTATGGTGACAGAAGGTGTTGTCCATGGGCATCGAGTGAACGAGGGATTGAAGTAGACAAAGCAAAAATAGATGTATTTCAAAGTTGTCACCACCAAAAGACATCAGAGGAGTACGAGCCTTCCTGGGCCATGTCGGATTTTACTTAAGATTCATCAAAGACTTTTCAAAAATAGCCAAGCCTATGACTCACTTGTTAACTAAAGATGCGGACTTCAATTTTGATCAAGAATGTTTACACAACTTCATGACTCTAAAGAACGCTTTAGTCTCTACGCCAATACTAAGAGCCCCTGATTGGTCACAACCCTTTGAGATAATGTGTGACGCCAGTGACTACACTATAGGAGCAATACTAGGGTAGAGGATAGATAAAAAGCCCTATGTGATATATTACGCATCAAAGATGCTTGATGAAGCTCAAAAGAACTATACAACTACAGAAAAAGAGTTCTTGGCAGTCATTTATGCTTTTGAAAAATATGTTCTTATCTGATCGGATCTAAGGTCACAGTTTACACAGATCACTCAGCAATAAAATATCTGATTCAGAAGCAAGACGCCAAACCCAAACTTATTCGCTGGGTTTTGATGCTTCAAGAGTTTGATCTGGAAATAAAGGATAAAAGTGGAATAGAAAATGTTGTCGCCAACCACTTGAGTCATATTGAGGCCCAAGATGAAGATAATATACCTATCCATGACTCTTTACCTGATGACCAACTCATGAAGGTCACTAATGGATTTCCGTGGTACGCCGACATAGTAAACTATCTGGCTATGGGAATTGTCCATCCTTCTGCTTCCTATCATGATAGGAAGAAATTTTTCCATGACGTCAAGCAGTACTTCTGGGATGAACCATACCTTTTTTGCCTATGCACATACAAATTATTCCGCCGTTGCCTTCCTGAAGAAGAAATTATCCCAGTCTTGGAACACTGTCATTCTGGCCCCACTGGGGGGCACATGAGTTCAAAGAAAATTGCTCTTAAGGTCCTACAATCAGGTTTTTTCTGGCCGACAATAGCAAAGGATGCCCATGAATTTGTACAATCTTGCAATAAATGTCAGCTCTCTGGAGGTATATCCAAACAAAACGAAATGCCACTAACTCTGTAGCAGGAGATTGAACTTTTTGATGCATGGGGAGTGGACTATATGGTTCCATTTCCCTCATCATATGGATTCTCCTATATATTGGTCGATGTGGATTATGTATCCAAATGGGTCGAAGCTATACCCATTGTATCTTGTGACTCTAAGCCAGATATTAAACTGTTGAAGGATATCATATTTCCTAGATTCGGAGTTCCTAGAACAGTCATATCCGATGGAGGGTCACATTTCTTGGAACGAAGCTTCGAAGCCCTCTTGAGAAAGTACGGGGTAAAACACAAGGTCGCCACACCTTATCATCCGCAGACAAGCGGTCAAGTTGAAGTCTCCAACAGATAGTTGAAAGCCATATTAGAGAAGTCTGTCAACAGAAACCGCACAGACTGGTCCACCAAGCTTCCTAATGCTCTCTGGACATATCGTACCGCTTACAAGACACCAATAGGAATAACTCCGTTTCGTTTGGTGTATGGAAAGTCGTGCCATCTTCCAGTCGAACTAGAACACAAGGCTTGGTGGGCTATTAAACAATTGAATTTCGATTTCAAAAGTGTTGGCGAATACAGACAACTTCAATTACAAGAACTTGAGGAACTAAGAATGTCTGCCTCCCAGAGCGCCAGGATCTACAAAGAGAAAACTAAGATGCGGCATGATGGCCACCTTAAAAGAAAAGATATCATCGTCGGAGACAAGGGCCTTCTTTTTAATTCCAGGCTCAAAATGTTTCCCAGTAAACTTCGCACAAAGTGGTTCGGACCCTTCACTATCAAGCATATCTACCCAACTGGAGCTATCATTATCCTTGATGACAATGGAGGAGAAAAGACTGTTAATGGCCACAGATTAAAGAGATATTATACTCCAGCTGACAAAACTCCAAGACAAACCATTGACATTCATGACCCCACTGCATCAACCTGATCAAGCTAGAATCTCGTCGAGCCAGTGATGTAAAACCAAAGTGCTTCTTGGGAGGCAACCCAAGAACTGAGTATCACCTATCTATCTTGTTCAAATAATTCTCTAGTTTTGATTAAATTCTTTAGACTCATAGATTTCTTGCATAGATAGCATTTTCATTATTTAGTCATTTTTCTTTCATACGTGTTATTAAGGAAATTTAAAAATTCATATAAGCACCCTTAAAAATATAAAAATCAATAACTAAAATAGTCTTATCCAAATGGTCTTGAAACCATTTGATCCTCACGGTCTCAAAACCGTTTGGACCCAAACGGTCTTGAAACCATTTGGACCTCACAGTCTCAAAACCGTTCGGACCTAAACGGTCTTGAAACCGTTTGGTCCTCACGGTCTCGAAACCGTTTGGACCCAAACGGTCCCGAGATCGTTTGACCTAAGGGAATATGTACAGTCGCCCCTCCTTTTTCTATAAATACTACTCGACCCCTCCCTTTTCATTTCTTTGATTCCCGAATCATCTCTCGTGCGACCCTGTTCCATTCCTTCTTACTTATTTGCTCCCCCGCGACCCAAGCTCAACCGCCGCCTCCGTTCATGCTCTCACTTCCGACATAGTTTTCCCACTCCCGTTCACGCTCGCAACAACAACCTCGTCCTCCTCTCCACCGCTCGCTCCGCAGCAACCATCACCGCAACCATCACAACAAGGTAGATGGTGCTCACGCCCATCACTATCACCACGACGCGTGTTCTTTTCTCTCCACCATCGTCGCATCTCCGGCCGCCGCTTTGTCACCAATGTTGCATTCGTCGCCGCCGCTTCGCCTCCCTCGCGGTTTTGACACCTGCACGTTCCTTGCAGTTTCGACATCGCAGGGACCCTAGCGGTCTTGAGAATCACATGGATTCTTGCGGTCTTGAGAACCGCATGATCTCTTCGCAGTTTTATCCTTAACGGTTTCGCCCTCACGGTTTTACCTTCACGGTTTTATCCTTAACGGTTTCGCCCTCGCGGTTTTCACCCTCGTGGGTTTCACCCTCGCAGTTTCACCCTCGCGGTTTCACCCTCGCGGTTTTCACCCTCGCGGTTTTCACCCTCGCGGCTTCACCCTCGCGGTTTTACTCTCACAGTTTCACCCTCGAGGCTTCATTCTTCACGATTTTACCCAATAACTTCTTCACAGTTTTGAAACCGTGTAAACTTTGACACGATCTTGAAACCGCAAGGCCTTTTCACGGTTTTAAGACCGCAATGTTTGCACCATTTTATATATTTCTAATAAGCACTACATTTCAAATATTTCTAATATATCATTTCTTGTTCACATATTATAGAATGGCCTCCTGTGCAAAGGAAGTTGCTGAAGCTGGCCACTGCACCAGGGAAGAGCTTTTGGAGCGTCGAACTAAGCTCCAACACATCATTGACCTCTGTGCCAAAATAGAAAAAACTCCAGTTGACTTGCCCAAGGTCATTCACGACCTTGAGAACGTCAACAAATGTCTAGTAGAGGACCCAGTTGAGGACATTGAAGATCCTTCCTCAACTGACGAAGGTTCTGACTACACACCAAACTCAGACGAGGAATCTCCAGCCACCAAGCAAAAGGGGAAGCGGAAGGCCCAGGAGGTTATTAAGTAACGCCCTACCAAAAGACGGGCAAGGAAGCAAGTCCAGCCCATAACCTCTAGGGAACCTGGCAAGACAAGATACTCCCCCTGTTGAACAAGCCACAGTCGCAGCAGGACCAACTAATCTTTATATTCAACACCTGCAAGATGGTGACAAAATTTTGCGACCAACCAAGTATGTATGCTCCAACGTACTGAAAAAGATGGGAGTCTATGGCAGAGTTCTCACCTTTCTTGACAAGGAGAATCTTTCCAAACTCTGCTTCATCACCGAAAATTCCTACCTTGAGCCCACACTGGAATTCTTTACCTACCTTACCAAAGAACTAGTGGAGGCCAAGGACAAACCAAGAGACGAAGGTGAACGCAAACTTGTAACCTCACTTTTCGGGAATAAGGTTACACTAACTGAAAACCTGTTGAACAAAATCTTCATTGACAACTCAGACCAGCTTAAAAAGGCTATGGAAGCAGGCCTGGACCACTCACAGTTCAACAGGCATACTTTCTGGAAGTCTCTGATTGGAATCCCCAATTATGATTCCAAGACCTGCAAAGCCTCCAACATTCATTCCGGCCTGGTGCAAACTCTTCACAGAATTATAACAGGCGCACTATTCCCTAGAACAGAGAGCGGGAATGTTCTCATTTCGTACCTCTTCATACTATGGTCCATCCTAAAGGGGTAGCCGGTTAATATCAGACGACAGTTGATACACAAACATACATCTTATGCCCCCGGAAGGGAAATCTGCATGGGTGGTCACGTAACATCAATCCCGAAATATCTCAAGATGGACATACCACTTCATAGATGTACTTTGATAAAGGGTGATAACCTAACCAACAAGCAGATTCTAAAAAATACATATATCATAAAGGAGAAGGATGCCAAACTACACTATATCTTCTGCCCAACAACTGTCAAAGCATCCAGGACGCTGCTACCACTTCCTGAACTTGCCGATTATGATAAAGACAAGTATCTCTTCACTGAAGAAGAGCTTGCTAACCTACTAGCCTCCGTAAAAGGGAAGGGGAAACAAGAAAAAGAAGGGCAAACAGAGCATAGTGTCACTGCCCCCGTGACAAGGCCGAAGAAAATATCGGTGACACGACCGTCCAAACTGCGAACACATAATCAACAACAGTCTGGGACGCCCACATCCAAGATCAACTCAGAGGCAGAGCACCCCCACAACGCAGAAACCATCGTGAATCCAACATCAGACCCCTTCATCTTGGATCTGGATGTTGGGATCACCTCGACACCCACCCCCACCACCCTAGGGATTGAGGAGTCGAGACCTCTATCCTCCACCACTCCTCCATCCTCCACCACTCTTCCATCTTCCACCACTCCGCTATCCTCCAACATTCTACACCACATCACTCTTCCACCATTTTCCACAATCATACCCACCACCATTTCATTTCCCAAAACCACAACTTCACCCACATCTTCCGCCTCACTCATTTTCTCCACGGGCGAACCATTTTTCACTTCGACGCCCGATGTTACCTTCACTTCCACCACCTTTCCCTTGGCATTCTCGGTTCCACCTTTCATATCCGGGATGTCGCCACCTTTCTCATCCGCCACCACCCCGATATTGCTGGTGACTCCCTCTACAGTCACCACGCAATTCACGGGCCCATCTATAGTGTCTCTCTCACAACGCACCACCACCCTTCCACCTAGACCCCAGCCATCCCACCCATCCACCATTGGGGTCCCATTTTCACAAATCGGAGAGGCATTTGGACGTCAATTTGATGCTATTCGAACTCTCCTCTCCGACCCTTCTAACATCTTACAATCTATTTTTTCTTGTGTATTGGGGCTTTACACGTAGGTGTCCAACATCGACAAACGGACTCACGCCTTACCAGACCTTCTCACAAGCATTCAACAATGAGAGGAAGCAGCGGTCCAGCAAGTCAACCGTGTTGACGATCGCGTACAAACCCTGTCGGAGTTGATTCTTAGTATGAAAATCCAGCAAGAAGCATTAGTCCAGCAAGTCGACAGGGTCACCAAGAAAACACAACCTTTGCCTGAGACCATTCGCAAGCTTCAGCAACAACAAGTTGCACTGAGCACACGTATGGATCGCATGGAAAGCAGCCTCACACAACTCATCCGCCGCCAGGAGGAGCATGGAAACGACGCTTTAGATCAGCTACAAACACAAGTGACTGATCTAACAGCACGACTTCTCTCCGTTGAAGCAAGATACACAAATCTCAAGGAAAGCCACGACGCACTGCTCGAAACCCACAGGCACGTTCAAGTACCACTTGAAGAATTACAAGCACTACATAGGCGATGCAAGAAAGCATCGACTAAAAAGAATAAGGATAAGGCAGCGGATGACGAAGATGATGAAGACGACGATGACTCTGACTCGTTAGCCAACTCCAACTCCGATAGCTCCTCTTCAGACGACCAACCGGATGACCCATGAAATGTTGGAGAAGGCACTAGCCGAGGAACAGACAATACAAAAAGGGGAGATGGTGGAGACCACAAGGAGGGTGGTAGCAAAGAATTTGAAGACCACCGTGCTCCTGATAATAATGATAACATGACTGTCATATGGAGATCAATTCTTTAATTTTTCTGCTATGGGCTCTCTGGGGGACACAGCCAAAGACACAACTTTTGCTGAGTTTCAACAATGCCTCCTGGAAACCAGCATTAGCCCGCTTACAGCAGCTATCATTGTTCAACCATCTGCTCCGGCACAAGCTGCAGTCCTTCCCCAGAACAGGAGGATTCTGACAGAGTGAGTCTCGACACCGACGATAGACTCATCTCCGACTCTGATGAGAATGAAGATCTACCACAATTTTTTCATGACGACAAACAAAATTTACTTCCTCCTCCAGAAGTCCTTCCCCCGCCGCCACCTCTACCTCACAAAATGCAAGACTTAGATATGGCGGACATCTCTACATTAGATGTTTAGGACATCTTTATCCTGAACACAATTGTAGACGATGCCAAATACGGGGGACATCCTCTATAACAACACAAAGACGAAGCGCAAGTTGTGAAAAACACATGAACCTCCAACATAAGTACAATACCCATAAGTATAATATATATTCCTATTTTATGTATTATGTTATTTATTTTGTTATTTCCATATTATATGTGGACCTCTCTGAAAATGTTTCAGTTTTATATATATGAGGGTGCACACATTGTGCAACCCTACGCTTCCCAAAATCACTGACTCTGTTACAGTTTTGATAGCCAAATCAATCTAAACCAGAGAGAATATGATATTACAGCAAAGATGCCCACATAGGAAGTAGTGAAGGATTGTGCCGAACGACTACATGAACTTCTCGACGAACACACAAAGGCGTACAACAAAGAACATTTCAAGCGCCCCGCCTTCTGCCACATATGTCCCCAACAAATTAAAGAATCCAACGAATGTGGTTTCCACGTCCTCTACTAGATGTATACTCTCACCGTTCTTGGCAAACACGTTGAGGACATGAAGGACGTGGATTATCACGCTTTACGAGGGAAGTTCGCCGCCAATCTTCTCCGTTCTTATGGAGCCAACAAAGGTTTAACAGAACTTTGACACCCTTGCCCATGTACTTCTCAACCTATCACCTTGACACTCTGAGGACAGAGTGAGTGATAAGTTAGGGGGAGGGGAGTACACTGGGAAAGGGATGAGGTATTATATTCAAACCTTCTTTTCTCTACTTTTTCATTTACCTTTGTTCTTTCGCACAAATTATTCCTTTTTTTGACATTTAGATTTTCTGATAATTTCTTTGATAGAATAGCTTTTTTACATAAGACAACATTCATTTTGGAAAGGGGACACCCCTAGCTAAAGTTAGAGACAAAGTAGTCCTCAGAAGCACTTACATAAGTAGCATTTAGGCATGTAATGGAGAATTAATAAATCACTTCCACACTCGATATCCATGCTTTTACTTCAATTCTACATCAGACTCTCCACAGGTCAAAACTGCAGTCGAAACAAGTCAAACACTGTCAAGGATGGAAGGGAACCAGGAGAAATCCAAATCAAGTAACCTCACAAGTGGACCGCCGAGTACGAAATCGAAACAAGTGCATGTTTGGAAACTCTATAGAACAACTTTCTTCTTTTCAAAAAGAGGTTTGGCAGCCCAAATAAAACCCCTAAATACCCAATTCCTAAGCCAGTGAGCATATGAATAAAAGCCTGAGTGTTGAATAAAAACATGAGAGTTGTGCCATGCATAAGGACCTATATGAAGAGCCGATAAAGGTCTTGCCCGGCCGGTACATTCAGCTACCCTCACAAAGGCAGATGTGCCGCACCCGGTAGTGAGATCCTAAGGAATCCAAATATATGAAAAAGCTGACAAAGGTCTTGTCCGGCCAGTACATTCAGCTGCCCTCACAAAGGAAGATGTATCGCACCCAGTAGTGAGACCCCAAAAGTTTAGATAAACCCTCCCCCCTTCGAAGGGGGAGTTACACAGCAACCTTCAGCCAACCCTCGTACCCATCTTAGCTTCCGGTAGGATTTTTAAAAGAAGTATAAAACTGCTCAGAGTCGAAGACATGCACAAAATACGATCAAGGAAAAGGTGATGTGAGTTACGTGTTACATAAGAAACCTGAGCTCCACGCAACTCCCGATACCTGAAAGAGTCGGTGCAAGCAGAAGGACCGATAAGACTCTGGGAGATCTCTGGTTTAGAACTGAAGCAAGAGTATGGAAATCTTCACTAAATAAAATCGCCTCGTCACTTCATGCCTTAGCTCTATCCAGCTTGAGGACAAGCTAGACTCTAAGTTAGGGTGGTGATAACCTCCCATTTTGTGATGTTATCTCACAAGTTTTTCTTAGGTTTCCATACTCTTTCTTTAACAAATTAGATAGAATACTTAACTTTCTAGCTTTATTGTGAATATACCAATAGACTGATATTTCTCCTTTTCCTCTTACAGAAAAATAAAAAAAAAATCACAAAAGTTCCAACCCAACCGGTCCCAAGACCGTGAGGACTCAAGCGGTCCCAAGACCGAGCAAAGTCTTAACAGTCCCAAGACCGAGCAAAGTTCAAGCGGTCCCAAGACCGAGCAAGCCCTAGCAGTCCTAAGACCGAGCAAGCCCTAGCGATCCCCAGACCGAGTAAAGTCCCATCGGTCCCAAGACCGAGTGTAGACCATTTGATCCCAAGAACATGAGAGAGTTACCGGTCCCAAGACCGCAAGGATCCAAACGGTCCCAAGACCATTCAAGACCTCTTTGAAGCCTATAAATAGGACCGAAGGGGTCCTCATTTGGATCGAATTCTTAGACGCCCAAAGGCTGCCTCATTTGTTCCAGAGCTGTTTCATCCTTCATCCTTCGTCCCAAGGCTACCGGTCTAAGATCCACACTCCATCCATAAGCTTACTTTCTTTCTCATCGACATTGAAGGTGGGAAGTTAAGGATTCATCACCAAGATAACCACGCAGTGTGAAGATAGTTGTTCTCTACTCTAAGGGGTCAACCTTCCTCCCTCCTACGTGGAGATGATGTTCTCCTTCTCTTCTCCTGTCTTCTTCTTTGTTCTTGCCATAAGCGAGTAGTTCTATACACTAGGGTGCGGGGAGTAGCCCCGCTACCCATGTTTTCATTCCATGCATTGTAATTCATGAGTTTGCAATAGTAAAATACTATCTTTTCAGTTAAACATCAATCGTTTAATGAATGTTAGTTGCTTGATCACCAACTTGTGTTACCTATTATCTGCTAGTACGAATCGTCTACATTTGTGCTTTTAGATTCGAATATCGATTGCATGTTGGTTCTTGATGTATGTAGTCACCATATATCTGTTTCGGTATCTAGGAGCGTTCTTCAAGGAGTGGAGTAAAATTACTTCTATCGTTGTACTTTCATACTATGAAATGGAATCAATTGACGTATGAAAGTACAACTTTGACAGGTCGAGGAACACACTTTGCGAAGGGAGTGATGCAAAGTAAGTGACCATTCATTCGGGGATGGCTGACATTGCAACACTCCCACGTTTCTCGTAGTTAGTTATCCGAAAGGAAGCTAAGTCTACAAAGATGCTAACTATTTAGACTCTTATTGCAAGCCATGTTATTATGGTGTATAATTTGATCCATGCGTAGTGGTGGTGAAACTCGATCACATCTTAGTGGTTTCCAAATATTGTTTACAACTTTAAGTTTACTTTCCTGCCTTTTAATTTACTTTGCACTTAGTCTAATCATCAAATCAACTCTTCGATCTAAGTATCAACTTTTGAGTAGATAAGTAGAATTATAACGTTTTCCATCTTGTTAATCTTTAACAAGACCGTTATCTCGTGGATTCGACCCTCAACTGTACTACGATAAGACTTCCACGTACCTTAGCGTACATGGGTGGAGATCTTATTATAGCACACACAAGGCTAAACTTAGAGACTCACTATCTCTAGGATTTTTAGTGGTGCACGCAACTCCACGCGAGTGGAGGCTCCATCACATACAGACACTTAGACAATTTCATATGTCTGAGTGTAGCCCTTGGCTACCAGGCAAGCTTTGAGTCGTTCTATAGTACCATCTGGTTGATATTTGATTGTGAAAATATACCTGCAACCAACTGCCGAACCGTCAACAATAATTTCAAGCAGCAACAAAAATGGTGGAGAAAACCTTATGGAACTCCGCCAAAGCAATAGAGGATAATAGATCCTCAATAGTAGCAGAAATAGGAGATCTTTTCCTTGATTTAGGAGTAGATCTCAATAGGGGTGGATGCATGGATGAGGTAGGGTAGTGGTGGCGGCGGCAACATGGAAGACGGTGTAGATCTATGATGATGGCAAAGAATAGGATAGCGGCGACTTCATTAGCAAATAGCAAGCAAGGTTGACAGAGGCATGGTGGTCTTTTTAGATCTGGATCCAACAACTTCATAGGGTGATTGTTGTTGATGAAGATGGAGACGGCTCCAAAAAGAGGCAGGGATGGGAAATCCCTGCGGGCAGCCATCAGTAGCGCCTAGCAGCGGCGACGGCCGTCCGCAAGGGGATGTCGTCTCTTTTGTGCTCTCTCTCTCTCTCAGGGTTAGGGGGCGCTCAGGACCAGCTGCTCTGATACCATGTGGAAAACGATATGAGTGGGGAGAATCTCCTTTTGTGTAGGGTGTTTGTTATTGCTTGATAGATAGGAGGGAACCACCCTTTCCTATAAATAGGATAAGGGGGAAGCATACATACACTTAGACAAACCCTAATGGGCCAATACACAATTGGGCCCATGTTACAAATAGATTAAACAAAACTTAAATAAAAGACTAAAACACATAAGTAAATAAACACTCTAACAAAACTTATATAAGTTATTGTGAATGAAATAGCCACCCTGCCTTTTAGGCAGCAGATTGTGTTTGTTGTTAAACTATGTCAAAACTAGTCTATGTATTTGCTCCTTAATGTTCAAATCCTGACTAATATGAGTAATAGTACTTGTTTACGGATGCCTAGGAATGAAGTGGGTATGTTAGTTTTAATCAAGGTATCAGAAAGCGGGAAGCGGGAGGCGTGCGGACAGCACCCTGTAATCGATTAAGCGGTAGGCAGGCGATTTTTGAAAAAGCGGGTGTCTAAATTTTATATATTTTTATACAAAATTACATGTATGTGTATATATAAAATTATATTTCTAAGGAACTTCTATACATATCTGATCAACAAATCAGTAATTAACTAAGCATTCATCAATACTTTACTATTAATCAGTATCTCTAATCACTAAATTAAGCAAGCATATCAGTAATTGTAAATAACAAACTATGAATTATTGATTTAAAGTAATCACTAAAGTAATACTAACCAGTAGTAACAATCATTAATCACTGAAAGCAGCAAGGAAATCAGTAATACTAATCATGCATCAGAAGTATAATATAGCAATACAATATTTACTTGGATGCATTACAGCAGTACCCAATTCTTACGGCTTACACACAAGTATGCATTCTAAATTAGGACTAGCTATATCATAGAACATTAAATGTATACAAGTTTCATATATTATAGTCGACACTACTTGGACTATGTAATTAATTAATGTTAGATGCTTACATTAGTATTTTTAAACAAAGCGGGAAAAAAGGGGGAAAAAGCAGGCAAAAAGTGGGAAAAAAGCGGGAAAAAGCGGGTGAGGCGGGCAAAAAGCGGCGATTATGTTCAAAACACTTAACCGGGTGCTTAGGGGATAAATTAGACGGATGAGGGTCTTGGCTGATTAAGCAGCCACTTAAGCGGCCACCTGGGCCTTTTTTAATTCACTGGTTTTAATTTTCTTGTATAACACCCATTGTAATAGATTTGTTGCTTGCTGGAAATTTGGGCTCGTTTTAGTGAATCAAGGTGGGATACTAGTAGTGTCCCTACCCTGGCTGAGAGCAGTCGTCCCATGCCCGTGGTAATCTGCAAATTCTATAGCCCCAACATGTCAGACAAATGACTTGATTTTCGAAATTACACCAGAAATGTCTTCATTAGTATATGACACATAACAGCTACCACTTTCAAATAAGCAATTTTTACAACTCTGAAACTAATGACAAATCATCTGAGTTTGGGGTAATTGTTGTAGATCCCACCAAATATGGGGAATAAGGGTTGGTAAGATCGCTAAGCAGAAATCTGACTTGCCTAAGGTCATGGCTAATGGATAAAATTGCATATTGGAAAACCACTCTCTACCCTGAAGCTTTTATGCCTCCACCTTAGTCCGTGCAAAAATTTAAGGGCAGCATGCGTTAGGGGCTCTGGTGATTTAAGTGCCAATCGCGTAACAGTTCAATCATTCTCACGCATCTCGGAAAATAGCTTTACACAGAAGTTGGGCCAATCCTGAAACCATATGTAGGCACAATATTGCAAGGTGGTCCTTGTTCCCTAGAAACCAGTCCTTATCCGGCTGTCCCCAACAGTGGAGCCCCATTTCACGCACACAGGTCTCTCAAGAAGCCTGCAATTTTGATAATAATCATGTGACTATCATTTGACTTCTTTGTGGCTTTCTTGAATATCTTTGTTTGAGTTATGTCACTTATTGCAGCTCAAAGCAAAAAGCAGAGCAGTCCCTAGCTCGATGGGCAACACCACAGCTTCATGACATCGATGCTCTGACAAAGATGGTTGATCCAGCACTTCGCGGATTGTACCCACCCAAATCATTGTCCCGGTTTGCTGATGTGATCAACCTATGTGTCCAGGTAATGCAGGTTTTTGGGACCATGCTTCTCTTTTGTGCCAGTCTACAGTATGAGACCGTCCTGCATTCAGTGGTTGGCCTTGTAATCTGTTACTTTCGTGTCTGATTTCTTCAAAACTAATTTCAAGGCAGGCGGAAAATCCAATGATTCATTTTACAGTTTACCAAAATTTTAGCAAATGTCTTCATACTCTTTCATTCTGCAATGGTTTATATTTCTTCTGAATAGCTTAATGGATATGACGAATCAGTATGCCGTGATCAAATAGTCCCTTGATACACAATTGTGTTTTTACTGGATCATTCCCCTTGTTTAATAGTAACTGAATGTTCCTGGGTTTGACTTCCCTTGTTTAATGCTAGCTAAATGTTGTTGCAGTCTGAACCAGAATTTAGGCCAGCGATCTCGGAGGTGGTGCAAGCACTTGTTCGTCTTGTCCAGCGCCCAAGTGTCAATAAATGGGGTGGAGACATGAGCAGCTCCCGTCAAAGCGATGCCTCTGATAGCTCATTCTACTAATCTGATTTTAAAAATCCGTACATATCTTCAAAGAGCATCATCAATGTATGGCATAGTTTGTAAATTATTATGTAATGCAAGGCAGATAAAAACAGACGCACTTTTTTCAAAAAAGAGCGTACTACATTTTAGTGTTTTAGGCTGTTTTAATACTAGCCCGTTAGCTGTACGGTTGTTAAAGATTGCGAAAAAGTAGGAAATGCGTAAAACATTAGCAGACGAAGAGGCCGAAAAGACCCGTGCCGTTAAAATGATAGCAGTATTGTATGTGATGTCATGGCCAAATTAATAAATCTTTCACGGTGTTTAGTTTTTTTCTTACTGAATCATGGTCCTTAGTTGATCAAGCAATAGATGCAGCTGGAGAGAGCCGATAAAGTCCATAGAATCTTCGTAAATCTTGCCTGTCGTTCACAAATTTGCTGCATTTGGTATTTCACCAAACTGGTAGTATCCGCGCGTGGTCATTGTCTGGCTTCGTATTAGTTGTAACTGTGAGAGGATTTATGCTTACCTTATACCTAATACACCCTTTGTTACCGTGTAGAGTTTCTGCGTGTTCGAAAGCCACCATAAGAGACACCATTCTGCTTCAATCTTTTGCGGCTTTTGAGGCTTCACGATCTTTGGTATCACTTTCAAGTACTAAAAATTGTCTCGAGGTGGATATAAATGCACATGTTACCAATGGCGTGTTACCAAATTATGTTTCTATACAGTGGTGGCAATCGATCTATCTTTGAAAGGAGTGTGCCTCTCTTCAACTGGTCAACCATATCATCAACTGCAGTTAAGGGGGATTCTTCTTTACAATGGTGTTCAAATAATGGTAAGGTATAGACATCCACATTGCACCGACCTCCCTCATAAGGTGAACTTCTAGATTAGGCCTTTGTTATATGACTCTTACATACTTTGTCAACTCCCCTCGTTCAATTGGTGCCATTCTATATTGTGCATGAGCTATCGACTGAGTGACATTAGTAGATGGATTTTAGAATCAATCGGTCGTACAAGTGGCAAATCAAGAGGTTCTTCCAAAAAATACATGGAAACCCTCAAACCACATTAACATTGGAAACACTAGGACCCTTTGCCCTAATATCCACAACATGGGTAGTAAACTTTGAAAAGTCTTTTCTCGTCTTCCTTTTTGCATCCACTGCATAAACAAGACATGTAGGTAGAATCTTTCTATCTTGTTGGATGATCCATGACTTGCATGTGTCAAAAAACTAAGCCACCCTGGACCAATGGTCTATCCATACTCAGTACTTATCCATAAGATCAAATTGACATTGTGCATCTCAAGTGACCAAATGTCAAGTTGAATAATGCTCTCACTAAACAAGGCAAGAGATTTTGGGCACACTTCAAACAAAACAAGGATACTTCTAATGATAACTACAAAATAAGATTATAAGACATATCTCTAACCTGGATTTTGTGTTTATATCCTATCATATATCTACTACAACTAAAGACCCAACCTATGAAATTGACCTATACCCATGGCAAACTAATGTTGTTATCATTAAACATGAGCCTTTAAATGAGTCCATGTACCCACCCCCAATGGGAACTCCTATTTCTGGTGGCCATATTTCCCACAAGAGAAACATTTTGTGTAAGTATAAACTAGGTCCCTGATAAACACGTGTATGTTGTCAAACACACATAAGAAAACACCATCCTCTATTGATCTACACCCTATTAGCAAGTTGGACCTATTACCAAGATACAACTCGTGGATAACAATTATCCTTGATGGACGACTCTGCCTCTCTTGCCTCTCTGTGTAAACTATAGTGTTGGAAAAGTGCAGACAATTCAATACCATTGTATCTACCATATTTTTTTTGGAATAGTGGGGTCCTCCTCTAGATCAATAGGTGAAGGGGGATCTTTGTGCTTCTCTCAAGTGCCATCCTATTAAGAGTATCAAACCCCCACATAGGTATATCATCTATTCATTATGTCTCACTAGATCCATGAAGGCAAAAAATGTGTCAACAACCTCTATGGATGTGATTCTAGCATGCATCTCAATTGTTAATTCATTTTTAAAATGACATATCGTGTCCTCATATGTTGCTGATATTTGTGTATGAAACCTTATTATATCCCTAAATAAATCTTCGTATTTATTCATAGTCAGGAAACACCACTGAAGATTCTAAAATTCGAAGATTTTCTCCCCAATGCATGATTGATGAAAGTACAACAACTCAAACCCTCGATAGGTGTACCATGTCAAGAGAAAATATGGCCTCTTATTTTCCCCTAGCCCCCGCTACTAGATAGATACTACCTTTAAAAGACATAGTACATGCCACATCTTCCCATTCTCAGGTATATCTTGTATCTGTCTTTCTCCATCTATACCATCTAGATAGTACCAGTAACACCATTCCTATGAAGGTAGTGTCGCCTATGCATAATATATGCTTGAACATGTTTTCTAAGTAATAGGAAGACTTAAAACAACAATCAAAAGGAATCTACAATTTGGAATCACACCAACCACTACATCTATAACTTTTTCAACAATAATTTTGAAAAGGTCCATCACAATTCATGTTGTTGCAATGGACCAACCTTAGTTTTAGGTTTAAGAGGAGATTAATCTCTCATTTTATCCTTATCATACCATGTCTCACTAGTCACAAGAAGCACCAAGTTTCTCTTGGCCTACTATTTTTCACTACGCCATGTTCTATGAAAAAATAAGGACACAAGATATACATACTCAAGGACCTAGACTAATAAATCATATATATATGGGATTAAGAAAGAAAGATTTCTCCCCCCTCTCCCATGCCCGTGGAGGAGGCCGAACGCCCGCTAGAGTGGTAAATTAAGGCGGCAAGTGGGATTCAAATATGCATATATATATATATATATATATATATATATATATATATATATATATATATGTGTGTGTGTGTGTGTGTGTGTGTGTGTGTGTGTGTGCATGAGAGAACCAAGGAGTAAATCAAGCATGATGTGGGTGTCCAATCCTATATTCATCTAAGAACAATCTAGGTGTCTCTCCCATAAACTATCCCCACTCATATGAACTAATGAAAACAATCAATCACAACTAACACATTGAATACATCCAACAAACCACTACCAAATTTTTATTTTCCAATAATACAACATCATTCAAAATTTTAAGTAAACTTTTTGACATCATTTAACTTAGGATGATAGAATAACAATCTAGAGAAAACATGAACATATAGAGAGTAGCACTAAAAGGCAATCCAACTACATTATTAGTGAAACCATACATCAGGAATAACTTTATACACCATGGATGTCTTGTATTAGTGTAAAATTGACTAGATGAGTTCTCTCATAAACATCCCACCCAAGACTCTGCATATAGGGACTCTAGACTACTCTATAATAAAACACCTAAATTAGGTGATGTTGGCTCTACATCCTCGATTGTTCTGAGTAATGGTGATTATCGTCCTCATGAGACTGAAAAGAACCTAGAAATATATAAAATCTCATCAAAATTGAAAGTCCCACTTCAACAACAACAAAACACATACATACACACATATACATACATATATATAAATATATGTATGTATATATATACTTGTAAAGTAAACTTGATCAAGTATCTAAAACTATAAAGCCAATATTTTTTCAAGGTAGACTCATTTCTCATTAAAACATGCTTCACATCATATTCAATGTGGCATTTGGTAAATAACTTAAGATTGCTATACAATCATTATAAGAAAAAGAAAAGTATCTATTTTGCAACTATAAAACTCATTTAAATTTTATTTTTTCCACAATTGTTATGGTCATACCATAATCCATATCTACTTGGAGGAACCCAAGTACCCTGTTCTAAAGATATTGAACATTCTAGAAAATTGATCATTGTGAGGAAGGAGCAATAGATTGGCAAAGGTGGAAGTGATAAATAGATGGAAGTAGGCTCCACTAAGCAAATCTCTTTTGAGTTCGGAACCTTAGACTCTGGGTGGCTAAAAAGGCGGAAGGGTTGTCGGTTGGCGTTTGTCAAGGGATGAAAATGACAGATGGAATCTGGAGGTGGATGCTTAGAGTAGATTTTGGTAGCTTGGAAGCCTTATTGGCAGATTGCTTCTTTGGTGGATGTGGAATTCTATTTGTAGGCGGAGGTTATAGTTTTGAACCACTCCCATTATCTTACAGTTAAATATTAGCTTCCATGGATGCGAAGAGGCAATGAAGGGAGGTAGAATAAAGGTTTGTTACATTCAATATTTCCATCCGTAGATGAAGGGGAAAGATGACCATCAGAAGAGGACACATAATATTTGTCTATTGGGAATCCAGGAGTACCATCAAAAGGTTCTAGAATAACTTCCATAAAAAAGAGAGCATTGGTAGGTGAATGTTGGGATTCCATTGTAAGGTGAGAGCAACATTTCCACCAGAAGGCATGAGTGCAAATCTTCTATTAGTTGATTGGCCATGGATCCCATTCAAATCTGAGTGCTTAAAAATCATCAAAAGGAAAATATTGAGTCCCTACTAGAGATAGGTTGTCCAAGAAGAACTGACATTGGCTGGAGAATATGTAGGCACACCATATTTTCATAAGAAGGTGTCCATCGAAAGGGAAATGCAGAATTCCAATTGGTAGAATTGTGTGTTGGATTTCCATCAGAAGACATCTGTCAGTACGCAAGCATTGGGTGACCATTGTTTGTCAGCCAACACAATGGTAGAGTGAAGCAAACCCACGGCGGAAATATTGGTGTGTGTCATGGGATTTGTGCCCATGAGGCATCAATCGATGGAATCATCAACTGTTGAAGGGATGGATAAAAAATATGATCCATTTATTAAGATTTCTTGTACCAGCTAGTTGGTTAGCGAGACCATCACCTCCTACAGTGGTTCATGAGATATAAAGTTCATACCTATCATGAAAATCAAGGATTTAGACTAAAATCCTAAAAATTAACATAAAACTAAGAAAACCTAAATGTATGCTAGTTATAAAGTAAAATGATGGAAATGAATAAAAACTAATCTAAAGATGCAACTAAAACTAGGATGAATATGCATTAATTAAATAACCTTGAACTTAAACAGTGCTCATCCTTCAGTATCACAAAATCTAAAACAATTGCCAAATGAATATTTTGAACCCATGTGATTGCATCAACTTCACATCATGCTTATTTCTCTACCACCTAATTGTCCAAGCTTCCCAACTTCTTGAGACCATAAAACACATCGATCCATGTCTTCATTTCTTATTTTTACTTCCTAAGAACACTTCCTCACCACTAATCCTAAACATCGAAGAGTTTTCATGAACATTCTAAGGATCTCAATGAACAACAAGTATGCATATGATCTGATGCTAGCATGCTTGAAAAAAATGATATGAAAATGAGACATTCATTGTGTCCCTGGGTAGAAATGAAGATAAGTGGGTATAGAAGGAAGATGTCAATCTTTTTTCTATTAAACTTGATATTACAATTATTTTTGCAAATATATATTGCAATAGTTTTTTGAGCACGTTTACATCTTTTATTTTTGGTGATATGCCCCTCTTACAAAGTGAGAGGGGTATGGAAGAAGTGGATAGAGTGGGGAGGGTGTGCCTAGAATTTTTTATGGATTTTTATTTTCTTTTTTATGGGTGGAAGGTAAGAAGATGGGGGAAGAGGTGTAGAAGAGGGTCAGATCAACAAGCAACTTGATTTACAATTCAATATACCAACATGTTCTCCTAGTCCAATATACTTGAATAGTGACATTATAAGGGGAAACGTGAAGATTCTATGAATTATTTTCACTAGTCAGTTGGAAGAGTAGAGGTTCTTGATCCCTCTCAGTTCCTCAAATACTTTCCATATTTTCTAGGAAACATAATGTTTGAGTTGCTTGGCCACAAGAGGTGATTTCTAACCATTGGTTTATTTCAATAATTGGTAATTGTGAGGTGTTGCTTTGATTAAGTAGAGTTAATTGATCATACATGGATAGATGCATAATTTTTTTTGAATCAAAGCAAGCTATATAATGGCTTTGATTACTCTAGGGAAGATTTTATTTGAAAATTTCAAGCTAAATGCAGTGCAAAAATGGAATGATGAGATCACAACTTACAAACATATAGGTGTGGAAAAATATTAGAATATATACCACCCACCCTCCACTCTAAACTTAGATATTTTCTTATCCTTGAGCAAACACTAAATCTGTGACGGAGGGGAATAATTTTTCTAGTTGTACCACAAGTTGTGGTCGCTCTCCAATCAATAAACGTTATTCACCTATAATCAAAATTGTTAGAATATATGATCTTGTCACAAGATGTACTAATTAACTACATGCAAATGTGAATTAAAATGGAAAACAACTAGAACAAAATTAACGTTCAGGTTCCCCCTAATAAGTGCCTTTGTTTAATGTTGATGGCTCGATGCTTGAAGCTCAATCATGATATGTAGGGGGAGGAGTTGGAGGTGTTTGTTATCCTAACATACATGAAGTAGCATTTGAGATGATTGACATTAAAATTGAATTCACCAGTCTTCTCATTCCAAATTGTAATAGCTCCATGAGAGAATATCTTCTTGATGATGAATGAACCTGACCATTGGGTTCTAATATTTCCTAAAAAAAGATAGAGATGATATTGGTGCGGAAACACTTAATCTATGACATTTATATCTTTCCTCCTCAAGTGTTTATCATGCCATATCTTTGTGTGCTCCTTGTAAATGCAAGCATTCTCATATGTTGTTAGTAGTAGCTCTTCTGGTTCTTGTAGTTGAAGCAAATGATATTCTTTTGCCACACATAGGTCAAAGTTGAGTTTTTTGATGGTTCATCAAGCCTTGTGTTCAGGATCCACTGGTAGGTGATAAGACTTCTCATAGATGAGATGAAAAGGTGTAGTGCCTAGGGGAGACTTGTATGCAATTTGATATGCCATGAATGTGTCGTTCAGCTTGTTGGCTCAATCTTGTCATGTCCTGTCAACTGTTTTCTCAAGAATGTCTCTGTTTTGGCAATTGGAGACTTCCACTTGGACACTTGTTTGAGGATGATATGGACTAGCCACACAATGAGAGACACCATACATGTAAAGGAGTGCTTGATGCAGCCCTATTTTAGGGCTTCATCTTGTGTTATATTGCTCTTCAATCACATCTATACATGTTAGATTGCATGTCATTCCCCCTAATATGCTTATTTGTATAAAATGCACTTATGGACATTATTTGCATGTTTCTCAGGCATTTGGACCATGCTTGATGGAAGAGAGAGAGATAAGGGGTGATCCTAGGGTTCCTCTGCACTTGGAGAGGCCCAAAGTGAATTTTGATGCTCCCTCGACCTACCCCTAGTGGCCAAAGATCAATTGAAGCAAAGATGTCCAAGAAAAGTCAAAGACCCAAGTCAAAGTGCTGCCCCAGGACCCAGTACGGCCGTGGTACCACAGAACGGCCGTGCTAGGTCACTTAGAAATCGACAGGTTTAACCTCCAAATCAAGCAGAACCCACCACGGTCGTGCCCCACAAAACGGCTATGGCACAGCAGATCACCACGGCCGTGGCACAGCAGAGCACCACGACCGTGCCAGCCACCACGGCCGTGGCACACCACCTCCACTACGACCGTGTTGATCCACCACGGTCGTGGCCGTTTTGACAAAAACCCTGTAACTTTACTATTTTAATTCCCACGACCGTGCCCATCCACCACGGCCGTGGCCTATCCTACCCACCACGGCCGTGCTACTCACAAAATCCAACCACTTTTTCACTGCTTTCCCCATTTTGCCCCTAACTTAACCTAGTGCTTCCCCCACACCTATATATACCTAGGTGGCGGCTGGGGCACAAGGTTGGCTACCTTCTACCCCTTCCTAGCTCCCAAAATCGCCACCCACTCCATTCCACTCCATATCCACCTCAAATCTACTCCATTTCACCATTTCCACCACATAACCCCCCATATCTAAGCCTTCCATCCACTTCCCTCCATCATTCCACACCATTTCATCTAAGGAGAAGAAGGAGGACGTCCCTGCAGCTACCGGAGAGGAGGACTTCTTCATCTACACCGAGCTCCATGGCTTCTTCTACCTCTTTCTTCTCTCTTTTTGTATTTTTCTTTGTTATGAGTAGCTAGGCCCCTTGGGTGGGCTGTTTGGGGGAAAATATGTTACTTTGATACCATGTTGGGGGAAAATGACATGTAAACTTTGTAATTCCATTTGTTAATGATTATATTCTATTTGCATCTCTTTCTCCATGGATTGCTTGTTGGTTTGTGTGTGAAATCACCTAGGAATTTAGGCAAATTGCTTATATGTGTGAATTTTGGGATTTGCCCCTAGGTCCAATTCTTAGATCCCTAGGTTGCCTCCCATCTTCCTAAATCCTAATCAATCTCCCTAAACCTAAGTGAGAGATCTAAGTAGCTAGATTAGGTAATTCTAGTGCAATTAGCATGGAGCCTTCTCAAGGCTAGAATGTGGGGGAATTGGGGTCCAAAACCCTAATTTCACCCCCCATTACTACCCTCGGCCCCTAATTGCCCTAGGAATGCCCAATCTAGAAACCTACACTTGATTAGACTCTAATTGGATTGAACCTAACCCCTAACCCAATTGAGCCTCGTAAGGGTAGTAGGGGGTGTTAGGGACTAGTTCCCCTATACACAACCTAGCATATCCATGGCCAGTTAGTAGCTTAGGTTAATCCATTAGACTCTAACTTGTTGTTTGGTTTGGATAATCTAAATGGAATCATAATGTTCATATGTCACCCCCAACTTAAGTGATAAGTTCATACCCCTAAACAACCCACACATCTCTTTACTGCTTAAAACCCTAGTTTTGTGCTTGCTTAGCTTAGTTAGTTCTTTTCTTGCTTAGTTAGCCTCTTGCCTTGCTCTTGCCTTGTTTATGCTAGTTTAGTTCTTTAATTGCTCTTTTGCTTCTCTTCTTGCTTGCTTTAGCGTAATTTGCCCTTTTCATACCTAGCTTAGTCCTTTCTTTCCTACTTAGTCTTAATCTAGTCTAGGGTTAACATAGATTTCATTCCTGCCTTTAACTGCTTTCTTGTTCATCCTTAGTTAACAATCAAATCAACCTTCAAACCCTTAACCCTAGTCTCCGCAGTAGGAACCTAGCTAAACTAACCTAGCTCTAGCACCCCCTCTTGTCCCTGTGGATCAACCCTTTACTTGCCACCTTCCTATACTACGGCACGACCCCGTGCGCTTGCGGGTGTAGTGTTTTAGTAGACGTAGGTAGCTAGTTTAGGTTTATAAATTTTGAAATCAAACCCCCATCCATTGTGCATTCCGACCTCGTGGGGCACATCTATTCAATCGAGTAGTGTGTGGGGCTGAGGCGGAAGGTATCTTGGATGAGACGGAGTGTCGGGAGGCAGACGGCAGTGGCTGCGACGAAGATGGTGCCCCCGCTGTGGCTGTACGGTGGCTTCTTCAGTGATAGGATCCACTATGGCATCCAATTCCGCCTCCGTCAACTGGGGGTGGCTGTTCCTTGGCTTCCTTTGGTAGGGGATGACACCCCTAGTCTTCTCTACTGCCTTCCTTGCAAACTTCTTCATTCTTGCTCGAAAAATGAAGTGGAATTAGAAAGTTTCGGATTTCTCCGAAGAACGGGGTTGTTGGGGCGGAATGGAAAGAGAGTGGTGCGTTTGTGGATGGAAATGGGTGGGATATGGAGATTAAGGTAGTGGAAATGGTAGGGGAGTGATTGGGAAAGGTTTGGGGGTGATTTGGTGGGGATTCGAGGGTTGGAATGGGTAGGCGGAGCGCTGCACGGTCGCTAGGGCGCGGGGTACGGCCGTTCTATCCTTCAGAGAAATGAGCAAGTGAAAAAAAAAGTTTTGCAAATTCTGACTTAAATCTGCTGGAATCGGGCTGCTGCACGGCCGTGCTGCGCGGCACGGCCGTGGTGGCTTCGTGTACCATGGCCGTGCTGCCTTGAAGTATCTCATGTCCAAGAAAGACTCAAAGCCAAGGTTGATCCGATGGATTTTGTTGCTCCAAGAATTTGACATAGAAATTGTGGATAAGAAAGGAATAGAAAATGGTGCTGCAGATCATCTCTCCCACCTTGATGGACCTTTTGATATGACAAGTCCAATCAAAGAGACAATTCCACATGAACAACTCCTCCTAGTCTCATCTGTCCAAAAGCCATGGTACAAGCACATAGCGAATTTCCTAGCCAGTGGGAGGATACCGAGCATGTAGACAAGAGAGGAAAGCAAGAGATTGTTTGCTATGGTAAAGAACTACATTTGGGATGACCCTCACCTCTTTAAGTATTGCCCGGACCAACTCATTAGGAGGTGCATTCTGGAGATGGAGCAGCAAGAAGTCTTATCTATGTGCCATTCCGGAGTGTGTGGAGGCCATTTTGGAGGGAAACGCACGGCCGCCAAAGTTCTTCAATGTGGATTCTACTGGCCGACATTGTTCAAAGATGCTCATGACTTTTGCAAAGGTTGCTTCAAGTGCCAAAAAGTGGGCACCATCTCAAAGAGGGACATGATGCCTCTATCACATATTCTTGTGGTAGAAGTGTTTGATGTTTTGGGGATTGACTTTATGGGTCCTTTCCCTCCTTCTTTCGGGTATGTCTACATCTTGGTCACCATAGACTGTGTATCAAAATGGATTGAGGTTGTGGCAACAAGGACAAATGATCATAAGGTGGTGTGTGATTTCGTGAAATCCAACATCTTTAGCCGTTTTGGTGTTCCAAGGGCAATGATTAGTGATGGCGGGAGTCATTTCATCCACCGCACCTTCGAAGGGCTGCTAAAGAGACATGGAGTGAACCATCGTGTGGCTACTCCTTACCACCCTCAAACGAGTGGTCAAGTTGAGTTGGCAAATCGGGAGATAAAGCTCATCTTGGAGAAGACGGTGTGACCGGACCGCAAGGATTGGTCACTTTACCTCAATGAAGCTTTATGGGCATATATGACTGCATACAAAGCCCCGATTGGCACTACACCGTTCAAGCTTGTCTATGGTAAGAGTTGCCATTTGCCGGTTGAGATTCAACACAAGGCACTTTGGGCCTTAAAGAAGATGGACTTCGATGAAGAGAAAGCCGGAATGAAAAGAAAGTTTCAATTGCATGAGCTAGAAGAGATGCGGCATGAAGCATATGAAATGTCAAAGAGCTACAAGGAAAGAGCCAAGTTTCTACATGACAAGATCATAAAGAAGAAAGAGTTTGAGCCCGACAAATGGGTATGGCTATACAATTCAAGGATGAAGTTCTTTCCCGGAAAGCTTCAGTCTAGATGGGAGGGTCCTTACCTTGTCAAGAAGGTGTACCCATCTGGGGCAGTGGTTATTTGTGCAAAAGAAGGAGCTAAGGAATTTGTCGTCAACGGGCAAAGGCTGAAATCTGTTGTTGAAGTCGGCCCGGACAAGGCCAATCAAGACTTTGATATTGTTATGCTTATAGAAGAAGAATCCGAGGAAGAAGAATGCTTGGACGAGGATGAAAAAGGGATTTACTACAAGGATCTCTTGAAGATTCCAAAAAAGTGAAAAAGTCCAACAATTAATAAGCCTGGCTGAAGGCGTTAAATTTAGCGCTAGTGGGAGGCAACCCACGTGGTTTGAGATTCTCGAACCCTTCTTTTGATACTTTAGTTTTGTTTTACACAAATACACACACGCACACTTGTGCTTTACAGTTTTTGTTTGAGTTTTGATGATGGCAGGTGATAGACATTAGAGAGAGAGGATCTACAAGTTAATCGTGGTCATTCAGTCATATTTGGGGCAAAAGAATAAATAAAACCGAAAGATCAAATTGTAAAGTTTGAAAGCTGAGGAGACAACCCCAACACGGCCGTGGAGCTACACCAAGACCGTGGTAGATGTGGCCAAGCACGACCATGGGCTACGGCCACAGCCGTGGGAATTATTGCTGCAAATTGGCCAAGTTACAGATTGTCTTGAAAAACGGCCACGACCGTGGTGAAGGAAACTGCCCACGACCGTGGTCCTCACCAAGGCCGTTTTGAAGACGGCGGACCATGACCGTGGCAATTTATGCTGCAATTTGGCCGAAGTTACATGTTGTTTTGAAGATCAGCCACGACTGTGGCAAGTCGACCACGACCGTGGCATGAGGACAAGGCCACGACCGTGGCTGGCCGCCACGACCGTGGCAAGGTCAGACTGGGGTTCTCTTCATCGACAACACGACCGTGGCACACACCACGGCCGTGCTACCCAACCCTGGCCACGACCGTGGCCACCTTCCACGCCCGTGGCCGAACCCGGTTCAGGAAAAAAAATATATACTTTTAAGTGTCCAAACACGACCCCCCCTCATTCTTTCATCTTCCACCTTCAGCAACGCACCGTGACGATGGAAAACGGCCGTGTGCTCCCCCATTTGTCACCTCCAACCCCCAAAACCACCTCCTTTTGATCCCTAATCCATCCCAAATCGATCCCCAGCCATCCCTCTCCCATTCCCACCATCCAATCTCTCCCAATCGCAACTCCATCTCCATTTCCATCTCCATTCCGCCCAGCAACTCCCCTACACAAAACCTCCACAAAAAACCCTTCCATTCTCGCCCAAATCCACCACTAATCATATAACCACCATCCGTACATCACTATCCTTCCATTCCACCCACAAAACCACATCCACACCACCTTCTCCACCAAATCTAAAAATCTCCATCCTACACCGCTTTCACCTACATTTTCGCAATGAAGAAGATTGGGAAGGCTATCACAAAGGGGATGATGCGATGATTTTGAGTCGCATTTGTAGACCTATTTCATATGTGTTTTATGCTTTAATTAGTCATTTTCATGGTTAATATCACATAATTCATCTATTTTGGTCTTTGCTACTATTTTATGTCAAATCCCCTTTATTTCATCTTTTTGAGCATTAATTGTCAAAATATTATTATTTGTGTGAATTTATTTGGTTTCATGTTTGAATTTTAGGAAAAATGAGTATTTGCTTTCGTCGATACCATTGACGGAAGTCGATACCATCGACATGGTCACAGTTTTCTAGCCAAAAGAAGCAGGAAACAGTCGATACTATCGACTGGGAAGTCGATGGTATCGAGTCACCTTCAGCGTGCTGGCGAGAAATCAGTCGATAGTATCGACACCAAGTCGATACCATCGACGCATGGAGGCTACAGTGACACAAAATGATAAAACTGTCGCTACATGGTATTCGATACCATCGACCCAAGTCGATGGTATCGACACCACATCAGGCACTCGGACGAAAGGAAAGAAGGGCTGCCACTACAACACTGGGTCGATACCATCGACTCGCGTCGATGGTATCGACACCGTAGGATATGAGTATGCTTTCTAATGATCTCAATCGGACGGCTACGGTTAATTAGCGACCTAATGACCGAGATATACCTAATGACGGCCGCCCAGACGTTCAGGGGGATCGGATTAGCCATTGCACGAGTACCGAGAAGCGGTAGAGAGGAGAACGGAGGCTAGAAGCTCATACTTGTTGATTCGGAGGCCGAAGAAGACGGATTCCACCACCGAAAGGCGGTAGAGCACGCATTCTACACCAAGGATCAACCGGTTCTTCTCCGTTCAGGGGTTTTCCCTTTTCATTCCACGTTTTTCACATGTTTTCCCCTATTTCTACCTTGTACTTGTTTGAGATGAACATGCGGGGCTAATCCCCTTCGTCTTTAGGACCGGGAGTAGCCCGGGAATTCATTGTATGACAGTTTTATAATAGTAAATCATATTTTATCTCTTAAATTCGTGGTATAGTTTCATTTTCTCAATATATTGTTATGCTTGATCACCATAATAATAACCTAATGCCCTTAATCACTTTAAAGAAGGATTAACAGCTGAAAAGAGACGAAATCTACATTAATCGATAAATCCCTTGACCAAGGTGGTGTAAAATTAATGGTGGATACTGAGAGATCGTTCATAATGCACCTAGTTTAGGGCATAGGTTACTACGACGGTGGAACCGACCTAAACCTAGGTAGTGAATTGCACCACGAAAGTGGGTAATTCTGTTTTCAGGCCACTACCCAGATAGAGAGATAAGATTGAGGTATTATATAAAATTGAATACAATGAAAACCCGCGGTGAAACCGCAATCCTAAAGATACCCTTTTGAATTGATTAAATTAACATTTAATCGATTGTTTGTTTTATTTTGTTTTTATTTTCTTTTATTTTTAACAACAACCCTAAATTTGTTATTCGGCTTAGCTGATCGCAAATAGTTAGTAGGAGTCTCCAACAATTCCGAGTATCCCTGTGTTCAACTCGGGCCTCACAAAGGCCTGTACTACTCGACACGTTCACTTGCGTTTCTACGCACGGTAAAATCGTGTCAAGTTTTTGGCACCGTTGTCGGGGATACGGCGAATTGTTGGCACTTTGAGTGCTACAAGCGGCCACTCTAGGCCACAATTTTTTTATTTTGAAACAACTTCAAATATTTTCTTTTTATTGTTCGTTAATTTTGATACTCGTCAAAGCACTGTACTGAACTTAAACTTTCCTATTTTAGGTACGTTGCATGGTGCAGACGCGTAGTACGGACTACGCGAATCGCGCACCCGAGGTTCCGCTTCCGGGACCTGAGGACGAGGAGTATTACGAGCAAGAGCACCAAGAAGAGGTAGATTCTGAATTTGAACAGGAAGAGATGGCCGAGCCACAGACTATATGGGAGAAGATAAAGGCTTCTTCCTCATCAGCTTCCAAGGGGCCTATAAAGAAGCAGGCAATCAACATACCGACATATAAGATTGATCCAGCGCTGATAAATCTGGTGAAATCGAATGCTTTTCATGGGCTGAAGAATGAGGATCCCGTCGCGCACATCAGCCAGTTTGTTGAGAACTGTGACATGGTCAAAATTGATAGGTTTCCACAGGATGCACTGTATCTCAAGCTTTTCCCGAGTTCATTGGCGGGAGCTGCGTGAGAGTGGTTACACAATTTAGATGATGAGTTCGTGGAGTCCTGGGACCATATGGTAGAGGTCTTCTTTGAGAGGTTCTTCCCTCCTGAGAAGACTAATGACATGATCCGGAAGATTCACAATTTTACCCAACAGGCCGGTGAGACATATTCTGAGACCTGGGAGAGATTTTAGGTCATGCTGAGGAGGTGCCCACATCACGGGCTGGATAAAGAGACGCAGGTGAAGATCTTCTATTTTTCTCTCTCTGAGTACGATAGGAGTAATCTGGATTCAGCTGGGTCAGGATTCTTTCTGAACAATACAGACACCAGATGCTGGGAAATATTAAAGAACATGGCTAGGAAACAATCATGGGGCGAAAGAAGCGCCGTGGAGCAGGTTCGAGGGGCAGGAGAATCAAAAGTGATAAAGAATCTGAATGAGAAGATGGATCTTCTCGCAAAGAAACTGCTAGCAAAGGAGGATGATGCATCTGAGGATGAGGAAGCCCAAGTCAAATTCATGCAACAATAAGGCTACAGAAACAATGACTATGCATGGAGGAGAGACAAAAAGTTCTCCTGGAAGGATCCTAATAATTTCCAATAAGACCCGGAGACAAAGCCACAACTGAGAGCTGAGGATAAGAGCACCGAATTACTTAGTCAAATGGTGCAGCAAAATCAGGAAATGATGGCTATGTTTGGTAAGCAATTGCAATCTCAAGGTGATATTTTAACCAAATTTGGGCAGACGCTACAAAGCCATGGAGCACAGATGCGGGCATTGGAAACCACCGTGGCTCAGATTTCAAGTGAAGTGGCGGCCATCAAGCACGCCAACCAGCAGAAACCAGCTGAGAATGCAAATGTGGCCCAAACACACCATCAAGTGAAGTACATGTCGGTGGTAAGCAATGAGGATGAATCCCAGGTGTCAGAAGCAAAAGATCAGAGCAACATGAGGTTTGATACGGGAGCAACACCGACGATACCGTATCCTTGTAGTTATTATGGACTGCCGGGCGGAAACCCTCTTTTCAGGAAATCCCGCCAAGGACCCATTATAGTTGCATCCCCGCCTAGCCAAGAAGAGCAAATTAAGGCTGCCTGTCACGGTGCGGATACATCTACTGCGAGAGAAGAGCCACAACAAATGATACATGTTGATGATGTTCCGACAAAGCCTATGCCAGAGGGAGTAATGGAAGCAAGCTTAGGGGAGCTGGCCCCGAAAAGCCCATATGTGCCACCCCACAGGCGTGGTAATGCGGCAGTGGAGTCAAATTTGGTCAACTCGAAGCCGAAGAAGGAGCACATGCATTATAGAACATTCTTAGAGATATTCAGAAAGCTACATATCAATATTCCGTTGGTGGAGATGATTGAGAAGGTCCCCGCCTATGGGAAGTTTATCAAAGAAATAATTAATAAAAAGAGGCGGATCAAAGATACTGATGTGTGTAGGATGAATGAAATGGTAAGCTTAATGATCCTTGGGAATTTACTAGAGAAGAAGAAAGACCCGGGGAGCTTCTATATTCCATGTTCAATAGGTGATCAACACTTCCCACGAGCTCAATGTGATTCAGGAGCGAGCATAAATCTCATGCTGTTGCCCACATTTCAGAAGCTCGGGTTACACGACATAAAGAAATCAGTGGCAGCCATTGAATTAGCAGATGGATCTATTGTAAGGCCACATGGCGTTTGTGAGAATGTTCTTGTCAAAGTGGACAAATTCATTTTTCCTGTGGACTTTGTAATCATGGACATGCCGCAGCTTGAGAGTTGCGAGATGCTATTAGGGAGGCCGTTTCAAGCAACGGCCGATGTAGTGACTGAAATAGGGAGAGGTAAGCTCACGTTAGGAATTGGTCAAGATCGCGTGGAGTTCAAGTTGCCGCACGATCCTTTGAGCACATTCTCCAAGGTACCAAGTTGATAAAAATGCCAAAAGTTATCTAGCCTAAGACGTTAAATAAGGGCGCTTGTTGGGAGGCAAACCAACCATCGGTACATTAGGATAGTTCATGTACATTCATAGGTTGATTTATTTTGGCTTGATTTTTAGTGTAAAGAAGATACCGTGATCGGTTTGTTTGATGTGCAGGCTGAGGCAGAGTCGATACCATCGACACACTCGTCGATGGTATCGACCGGGTTACAGGTTGACGGCTATAGATTTCAATCTGAGTCGATACCATCGACGGCCTCATCGATGGTATCGACCTACCTACAGGTGGTCGTGAAAGTGAAGTCGATGGTATCGAGACACCAGTCGATACCATCGAGATCTCTGAAGATTTACAGACAAAATTGACTCAGGAAAGTCGATACCATCGACGGCCTCGTCGATGGTATCGACACGGTTACAGGTTGAGACGCAAAGCGGAGGTGTTGCAACAGAGGCAAGTCGATACCATCGACCCTCATCGATGGTATCGACCATCCACATCACCGATATATGCAAACAAATCAACGGACATCGCGGCTTCCACGTCATCGATCCGGGTGCAGCGTTGATACCATCGACCCATGTTGATGGTATCGACACGTCAGCGATCCGGGTTTCAAGATCCAGCCATCGACGACCGTCGATACTCGCGATGGGGGCGGATAGCATCGACTAGTGTCGGTATCGACGGGCCAACAGTGGCGCCGACCAAGTCTATATAAGGAGATTCATTACGTCATTTGACGTCACACCTTCAGAGTGATCTTCTTCCTTTGCATCGAGCACTCCTCCGAGCCATCCAAGCCGACGAAGATCTTCACCGAGTGGAGAATCAACTCTCCAATCTTCTCCGAGCTCACTTTATGATCCCCCTTCTTCCTCGTAACAATGGTGCATGTGGCTGGAGCTTCTTTTTCACGCGCGTCTCCAATGGATATCCCGGAATTCGTGCCACCACCGCCAGCGTCGGTTTCACGTCCTCGACTTATCCATCCTTCCTCGGAGGTCTGGAAGATCTACGAGGAGATCATGAGGAGGAAGATAGAGCCTACCCGGTATGTAGACCGGGAGATGATCCGGGATCTCGTATTCGAGGCCAACTTGGCCTATGTTTTGCATGGGCAGGCCCGCCATACACCAATAAGGCCTGGTGAGCTGGAATTTCACCAAGATGGTCAGCTGTTATTCAACGACTGGCTGACGTATAAAGAGTTGGTAGCGGAGTTCATGGTGTCATTGGACGTCTGCATCGTGCCCAACGACATTGTAGCTACCGATCGCGAGTGGATCTAGGGCCGGGTGTCTTTCCGGCTGTTCAACATCGACTACACCCTGACGCTCCGACAATTCAACACGATCTTCAACTGGAACCACTCGACACATGACTACCGGCGGCCGGACAACCGCACCGACTACGACGCCATCTTCTCCGAGTTGGTGACAGTGCCGCCGGGGAAGTCGGTGAGCTACCACAACGCCGCGGTAGCCGACTTCGAGCACCCATTCGTTCGGGTCTTGCATCGGATGCTCAGTTCCACAGTTTTTTCTCGGGGTGATCTCTCCCTCAACAAGTTTCAGGGGTCGGACCTTTTCTTTCTATATAAACTCATGAAGAAACAAGAATGCAACTGGGGTGCTTTCTTTCTGCAACGAGTTTTGGATGTGAAGAGGAGTACGAGGAAAGCGCTGATTCACTTTGGCGGGCTCATCACCAAGCTGGCTTCGTACCTTGGCTTGAATTTCCAAACCCTCACTCCTCTATCTACTAGAAGCAAGGTAAACTTGCAGCATTTGCACCGGTCCAATCTATTGCTTCTCCGAGATGGCGTGGCGTTTGCACATTGCCACGTAAATCAAGCATATCAAGAATGTTCTCTTCCCAATCCCGTTTTCAACATCGAAGGTGCACAACATTTTCGGTGGCCAATCATAGCCATCGCGGACTCCGATGAAGAAGGCGGCGATGACGGAAATGATGACGAGGCTGAGGAGGAAGAGGAGGCATTCACACCTCTTCGAGTACGAGTGGCACCACGGAAGCATCCTCGGATGCATCCAGGTGCATCATCCTCATCACAGCCTACTCCGCCACCCCCACAGCCCTCGCAGCCAAGCGAGGATGTCTATTCCATGCAAGGCATGTACACTATGCTGCAAGATATCCACCAGATACAACAACAGCACATGGCGATGTATACCGGTATTCAAGACACTACGAACCGGATACTGGACAACCAAAGGGCGATGTTCGAGAATGAACATCTTCTCCTCGACAACCAACAACAGATACATAATCGGTTGCAACGGTTGGAGATGCAACAGGAGCCCTTCTATGACCACTATTGGAGCCAGAGTTACTTTGGAGGCTATCCACAACCTCCACCTAGGGCCCAGTTTGATCCAAGCTTCCAGGGGGAGTATCCTTCTTGGGACCCTACGGCTCCGTACTACCCGCCTCCACCACCACAAGATTGATCCGATATCACTGTTCCAATCTTTAAGTTTGTTTTTGACTATGAGGCCATAGTCGAATTCAAGCTTAGGGGGGGTAGTTGGAACATCTTTATCTTTTAGTGTTTTTAGTTTTCAACTTTATTATTTGTTCTTGTTATTTGTTTCTTTCAATGTTAGTTTTTGTAGGATCCACATGCTATCTAGTGTAATCGTGGATGTCATAAAGTTGTGTCATCTCATTAATTGTGCATGGGAAATCAAGGGAAATTTAAAAAAAAAATTGTGTTTAGCAAGCTTGTCTTGTTTAACCTTGGGCACATATCCTACGAAAATGATTGGTTTTGTCAACTTTAAAACAAAATTTCACAACTGTACTCCTAATGATTCATGAAAGTGGACGGAAATGGTTGTTTGAGCCTAAACTGACCAAATGGTAATGAGACTCTAATTGGAAGTAGGAGAGAGAAACCTCTTGACTACTACACAGGTTAGTAAGGAGGGACACATAATATCTTTCTAAGGTTCAGTCACCTAGTCTTGTGATCTTTCCACCTCTTCGCTTTCCATAATCCACCCAAGAATTGGAAGTAGAGTACAGTTTTAACTCTTTTTGATTGCATAGCATCTAGATAGGACATGCATTGCTTTGGCCTATATGTTTTGCATAAAAAAAATTAGAATAGTGATACATGCACATTACCCTTAGGTGCATGCCATGTAGTTGCACTCATAATTTTCATGCATAAAGTATATCATGTATCTCAATTCTTCTCAAAATGGTGAATTAAATTGTTCCATACCTTCTAAATAGTGCAAATTTCTGAATATGAAGAAAATAAGCCCAATAAAATATTCTTTATCAATTATGGATATAAGGGCTGGAAAATGAAAAAAAAGAGAAAAATCTTAAAAATCTGCACAATGAAAAAAAGAGTTATTTAGAAGAAAGTAGAATAAGAAGGAGAAAGGAACGTAATATCACCTGCATTTCAGGACAATTGAGTACATGATGTAGCTTAACTAGATATCCATCTCATTTTGTGATGGATGGTTAGTGCATGCATCATTTCACCCAATTTTAGGCATTAGGGCACTTCTCATGTGCATTTGCATCATGTAGGACATTTTTGTATTATGCATGTTGAAACAGTACAATACTTCCACTTTCTTCCATGAGCCACCTATTTTCATTCACCCATTGCTCGGATTGGTAGGCCACCATGAATTTCTCCTCACTAAAGTATATCAGGAGAACTGCTTCCATGTAGATGGTAGTTAGGGCGAGCAACGTAGTATATGAGATCACAAGATGCACCAAGTCTGAACCGGTGAGTTTTATTATGTTAACTGCCTTATGTGATAGTGTTCATCAGTTTTGAGGTCGATTTCTCTTATGGATGATTACTGTCACCTTCAGGGTAATTACCATTCCGTGGTTAGAGAGGGCCGGTATGTGAATGTCCGGTGGGAGTCATATGGGATGTTGGTTGTGGAGTGTTGTTCTTCAGTTGACATTGGCAATTATATTCTAAGGATTAGTTGCTCGAGGGCGAGCAACGTTCAAGCTTAGGGGAGTTTGATGCGATGATTTTGAGTCGCATTTGTAGACCTATTTCATATGTGTTTTATGCTTTAATTAGTCATTTTCATGGTTAATATTGCATAATTCATCTATTTTGGTCTTTGCTACTATTTTATGTCAAATCCCCTTTATTTCATCTTTTTGAGCATTAATTGTCAAAATATTATTATTTGTGTGAATTTATTTGGTTTCATGTTTGAATTTCAGGAAAAATGAGTATTTTCTTCCGTCGATACCATCGACGGAAGTCGATACCATCGACATGGTCACAGTTTGCTAGCCGAAAGAAGCAGGAAACAGTCGATACTATCGACTGGGAAGTCGATGGTATCGAGTCACCTTCAGCGTGCTGGCGAGAAATCGGTCGATAGTATCGACACCAAGTCGATACCATCGACGCACGGAGGCTACAACGACACAAAATGATAAAACCGTCGCTACAGGGTAGTCGATACCATCGACCCAAGTCGGTGGTATCGACACCACATCAGGCACTCGGACGAAAGGAAAGAAGGGCTGCCGCTACAACACTGGGTCGATACCATCGACTCGCGTCGATGGTATCGACACCGTAGGATATGAGTTTGCTTTCTAATGATCTCAATCAGACGGCTACGGTTAATTAGCGACCTAATGACCGAGATAAACCTAATGACGGCCGCCCAGACATTCAGGGGGATCAGATTAGCCATTGCACGAGTACCGAGGAGCGGTAGAGAGGAGAACAGAGGCTAGAAGCTCATACTTGTTGATCCGGAGGCCGAAGAAGACGGATTCCACCACCGAAAGGCGGTAGAGCACGCATTCTACACCAAGGATCAACCGGTTCTTCTCCGTTCAGGGGTTTTCCCTTTTCATTCCACGTTTTTCACATGCTTTCCCCTATTTCTACCTTGTACTTGTTTGAGATGAACATGAGGGTCTAATCCCCTTCGTCTTTAGGACCGGGAGTAGCCCGGGAATTCATTGTATGACAGTTTTATAATAGTAAATCATATTTTATCTCTTAAATCTGTGGTATAGTTTCGTTTTCTCAATATATTGTTATGCTTGATCACCATAATAATAACCTAATGCCCTTAATCACTTTGAAAGAAGGATTAACGGCTGAAAAGAGATGAAATCTACATTAATCGATAAATCCCTTGACCAAGGTGGTGTAAAATTAATTGTGGATACTGAGAGATCGTTCATAATGCACCTAGTTTAGGGCATAGGTTACTACAACGGTGGAACCGACCTAAACCTAGGTAGTGAATTGCACCACGATAGTGGGTAATTCTGTTTTCAGGCCACTACCCAGATAGAGAGATAAGATTGAGGTATTATATAAAATTGAATACAATGAAAACCCGCGGTGAAACCGCAATCCTAAAGATACCCTTTTGAATTGATTAAATTAACATTTAATCAATCGTTTGTTTTATTTTGTTTTTGTTTTCTTTTATTTTTAACAACAAACCTAAATTTGTTATTCGGCTTAGCTGATCGCAAATAGTTAGTAGGAGTCTCCAACAATTCCGAGTATCCCTGTGTTCAACTCGGGCCTCACAAAGTCCTGTACTACTCGACATGTTCACTTTCATTTCTACACATGGTAAAATCGTGTCAGGGGACGAACATCCTCACCGGAGGGAAACGACATTCTAAAAGCGCCTCCTACGATGTGTCCATTCCATCCCACACCCCATCACCTACCGCTTCCGCCCACCATTCCCTCTGTCGGTCGCAATCGATGAGCGGATCACACTCCCGCTCATCCGACAGCCACCATATCACGGACGCCACCTACGAGGGAGAGGATGAAGAAGAGGAGGAGTCCATGGGGGTTGACTTGGACAACCTCATTGATGAGATCGAGCCAGCGGATGCAAAAAGAAACCAAAGATCTAAAGCGGCGCCGTCCTCATCCAGGCTGCCTCCAAAGCCCGCACCACCCCGCCACTCAACATCCAGCGCGGCGGCGAGATGTGATGTGCAGCCGCGACCCTCGTGGCAACTGCAGCAAGAAGAGGAACAGTCGGCACGTTGGTATAACCTCGATACCAGTTCGGGGTCACAATCCTATAGAATGGAGGAGGAAGAAGATAACAGCGATGAAGAGGTGGAGCTTGAGCTGGAAGGAGAAGATGTTTTGGCACATTTAGAGGCTGACAGAGAAAGAACCCTGGGCAAAGCACCGGCGGGGGTGTCCTATGGTAGAGGACACATGCAAAGGAAAGTCGAGCTCATTTACCCCGAGTGCATGACAAGGCGAGTCGTCGCCTCCAGGTACGGTTGCGAGAAGACAATTAAAGACCTTGGGATCAAAGAGATAGTGGAAATAGGCTTGAAGAAGATTGGGTTGTGGAATATTCTTTTCACACCCCAACCTACATATCCCACTTTGACTCGAGAATTCTTTGCCACTCTGGAGAATACAAAAGTGAGGGGTTGTGATGCACTCATATTTTCCATGATGGGCAACATGCACACCCTCACTTCCACTGAGTTGAATGCTATCTTCGCCTCTAGTCCTGAAGAAGCCACGAAATTGGATGACGGCTTGTTAGAGAGAGATGACACTCTGGACTATGCCTATTACTGGAAGACCTTCACAGGCAAAGAAGACTACTACGCGGGTAGATAAAAAACTGTTGCTATATGTAACCCGCTAACACGCTACGTGCAGAAGGTCTTGGCTAACACGATTGTGGGAAGATACGACAACCAAGGCAGCATTTCCCAAAAGGATATGATTGTCTTGATCGGTATGCACCACAAGAGGTACATTGACCTTGGAGTTCTTTTGATCGATCATATGAAGTCCATACCCTACAAGAGCACAAAGCCATTTGTCATGGGGGGATTTGTGACTTTGATTGCACTAGCATTGGGATATGATCTCTCGGGGGCACAAGACGCAATTGAGGCAGAACGTGTTGACCTCAACTATCTGATGCGCTCGTACACCATAAAAATGAAGGATAAAAGAATGATTTACTTAACTACAAGTGTGCAGGATTTTGAACTAGAGCTGCCATATCACGCGGAACCCCTAATTTCCGTGTGGGGACCTGGCAACAGGTTAAGGGAAAAATTGATGGCACCAAATAGACCACCCGAGAGAGACATATACTAGGGGAGTCGTTGCCGTATAGGAAGACATCGCCGAATCAAACGTACAAGGGTAGGAGCAAGAACATGAATAACAAAGGCAACCCCGAAGAATAAGAAGGAGGGATGAGGAGACATCCCAGCTGCAGCCACCCTTAGGGAATGCCTATGACATGGCCGTAATCCAGGCACACCTTGAGAACATTCAGAAGATCCAAGGTAACATACAGCTTGCCCAACAACAAATGTGGTATGATAAGCAGCAGATGCACTATCAGATCAACCACTCGTATCAATATCACCATGCCCAAGCAGAAAGAAACCCCGAATGGGGCGTAGATTTTTGGGGTGGTTTAGCTGGGTATCCACAGACTTACCCTCCACCCCAGGATGACTACTGGGGGCACTACTACCAGCATCCTCCATCAAGCTCAGCTCCAGCCTCAGCTCCTCCTCCAAATCCTCCTCAGATGCCGGAACAGCCACCGCAGCCACGATACTTCCCCTACCTCCCCTAAGATATAGTTTCATGTTGAGGACAACATGATTCTAAAGTTTGGGGTGGGTAGGGTGGTACGCACCTCCCTTCTCTCTATCTAGTGATTTTGTTCTACATCGTTCCATTTAGTTTAGTTCTCATTTTATTGATTTTTCTGTCATATCCATGCATGTCATGTAGTTTTCATTCTCGTTATTTTTGCGTAATTTTTTAAAATTTCAGCCATGCATTGCATCTCATGTAGGTTTTTGTTAATTTTTGCATGTTTTAGCTAGGATTTACTTTCTTTTTACCCAAAATTGTGTTTGAATGTGATTTAGTGCAATTTGACACCTTTTTGGCCAATTTTGCCCAGATTTGATGTTTCTTGTCCAAAAAGCGTGTTTTGACTCAATCTTTACCATATTGAATGAAATTGCTTATCTTTGACAAATACAAGATGATATGCTATGATGAAATGCTATGTGGTATCAACGAGTGACTTCTTACATGCTCGTCACCTCCCATGGGAATGTGTTGGTTTGATTGAATTATGATCCGAGCAAGCATCGAACGTTTAATGTTTGTGGAATTACTTGTTTGATATATCAATTCCATTTAATTTGTTCATTCATGTGGTGTGATATCTTGGATGAAGTGTTGTATTAATTCTCATGCAGGATGTCTTATGTGGAAAATCATACCAAAGACCCCTCTTTGACCCGACTATTCTTCCACCATCTTCATACCCCTCCGCCTCATAAAAAGATGCCCTAGTGCACATAATCAGCCTTGGCCACCTCCAAAAGTTTGGGGTGGCCATATCTTTATCTCCCCACTTCACTCTATCCACGATATGCCCTATCTACACCAAGGGCAAGAAAAAGAAAAGAAAGGAAAAAGAAAAACAAAATAAAATAAAAGGATGCTCCTGTTTAAGAGCATTCAAATAAAGAAAAGATGAGTGTGTAAAAACACTCCAAAAATCTTACCGCAACCCTTTCTTCCACTTTCATAACCATTGAGCTAGGAAACATCAAACTTAGCTCATTTTACCCTTTTTCACAGCCACGTGGGTCATTTGGTGTGATTTGAGATATAAGATTGAATGCATGAATGTGAAACAACACTCCTAGTCATTCTTGATTAACGCCACCATGAAACGGTTTACCCAGAACTTAATGGAAGAAATATGGATAACTTGTGTATTCTATACGCTATATTTGAAGTTCATATGCTTTGTGCTCTTTCCAAGATTGGTTTGTGAAAGCAGGAGAGGAGAGAGGTGAAATGCATGCACTTAGTCATCTTTGATCCCATTCAGCAACAATCATCTTTTATTTTGCATTTGTCATTTCTTTTTGTGAAAGTTTGTAGAGAGATTGAGTTGGAGCATACTTGAGGACAAGTATGTTTTAAGTTTGGGGTGGTGATGCAGCCCTATTTTAGGGCTTCATCTTGTGTTATATTGCTCTTCAATCACATCTATACCTGTTAGATTGCATGTCATTCCCCCTAATATGCTTATTTGTATAAAATGCACTTATGGACATTATTTGCATGTTTTTCAGGCATTTGGACCACGCTTGATGGAAGAGAGAGAGAAGGGGTGATCCTAGGGTTCCTCTACACTTGGAGAGGCCCAAAGTGAATTTCGATGCTCCCTCGACCTACCCCTAGTGGCCAAAGATCAATTGAAGCAAATATGTCCAAGAAAAGTCAAAGACCCAAGTCAAAGTGCTGCCCCAGGACCCAGCACGGCCGTGGTACCACAGAACAGCCGTGCTAGGTCACTTAGAAATTGACAGGTTCAACCTCCAAATCAAGCAGAACCCACCACGACCGTGCCCCACAAAACGACCGTGGCACAGCAGATCACCACGGCCGTGCAGCACAAAACGGCCGTGGCACAGTAGAGCACCACGGCCGTGCCAGCCACCACGGTCGTGGCACACCACCTCCACCACGACTGTGTTGATCCACCACGACCGTGGCCGTTTTGACAAAAACCATGTAACTTTGCTATTTTAATTCCCACGACCGTGCCCATCCACCACGGCTGTGGCCTATCCTACCCACCACGGCCGTGCTACTCACAGAATCCAACCACTTTTTCACTGCTTTCCCCATTTTGCCCCTAACTTAACCTAGTGCTTCCCCCACACCTATATATACCTAGGTGGCGGCTGGGGCACGAGGTTGGCTACCTTCTACCCCTTCCTAGCTCCCCAAATCACCACCCACTCCATTCCAATCCATATCCACCTCAAATCCACTCCATTTCACCATTTCCACCACATAACCCCCCATATCTAAGCCTTCCATCCACTTCCCTCCATCATTTCACACCATTTCATCCAAGGAGAAGAAGGAGGACGTCCCTGCAACTACTGGAGAGGAGGACTTCTTCATCTACACCGAGCTCCATGGCTTCTTCTACCTCTTTCTTCTCTCTTTTTGTATTTTGCTTTGTTATGAGTAGCTAGGCCCCTTGGGTGGGCTGTTTGGGGGAAAATATGTTACTTTGATACCATGTTGGGGGGAAATGACATGTAAACTTTGTAATTCCATTTGTTAATGATTATATTCTATTTGCATCTCTTTCTCCATGGATTGCTTGTTGGTTTGTGTGTGAAATCACCTAGGAATTTAGGCAAATTGCTTATATGTGTGAATTTTGGGATTTGCCCCTAGGTCCAATTCTTGGATCCCTAGGTTGCCTCCCATCTTACTACATCCTAATCAATCTCCCTAAACCTAAGTGAGAGATCTAAGTAGCTAGATTAGGTAATTCTAGTGCAATTAGCATGGAGCCTTCTCAAGGCTAGAATGTGGGGGAATTGGGGTCCAAAACCCTAATTTCACCCCCATTACTACCCTCGGCCCCTAATTGACCTATGAATGCCCAATCTAGAAACCTACACTTGATTAGACTCTAATTGGATTGAACCTAACCCCTAACCCAATTGAGCCTCGTAAGGGTAGTAGGGGGTGTTAGGGACTAGTTCCCCTATACACAACCTAGCATATCCATGGCCAGTTAGTAGCTTAGGTTAATCCATTAGACTCTAACTTGTTGTTTGGTTTGGATAATCTAAATGGAATCATAATGTTCATATGTCACCCCCCAACTTAAGTGATAAGTTCATACCCCTAAACAGCCCACACATCTCTTTACTGCTTAAAACCCTAGTTTTGTGCTTGCTTAGCTTAGTTAGTTCTTTTCTTGCTTAGTTAGCCTCTTGCCTTGCTCTTGCCTTGTTTATGCTAGTTTAGTTCTTTAATTGCTCTTTTGCTTCTCTTCTTGCTTTCTTTAGCATAATTTGCCCTTTTCATACCTAGCTTAGTCCTTTCTTTCCTGCTTAGTCTTAATCTAGTCTAGAGTTAACATAGATTTCATTCCTGCCTTTAACTGTTTTCTTGTTCATCCTTAGTTAATAATCAAATAAACCTTCAAACCCTTAACCCTAGTCACCGCAGTAGGAACCTAGCTAAACTAACCTAGCTCTAGCGCCCCCTCTTTTCCCTGTGGATCGACCCTTTACTTGCCACCTTCCTATACTACGACACGACCCCGTGCGCTTGCGGGTGTAGTGTTTTAGTAGACGTAGGTAGCTAGTTTAGGTTTATAAATTTTGAAATCAAACCCCCATCCACCGTGCATTCCGACCTCGTGGGGCGCATCTATTCAATCGAGTAGTGTGTTAGCACCACTGGCGGAATCGCACCAGTGCTCCAAAGCTATGATCAAGAAAGTGTGATCCTCCATAAGAAATGACAGTGTGTGGGATCCCAAAGCATGGGAATATGATGTCTTCAAAAAGTTTGATGACTAGATCAGAGTTTCAAGAAATTTTGAAATGACTTTCACCCTTTTGGAAATGTGATCTACAATGACCAAAATTCATAAGAAGTCGTCAGAAGGGAAATGGACCCATGTATTCCACACTCGCAAATGTCAAAGACCTCCAATTCTTACCAAAGATTTTGTGGCATTTCATCCCTCTTATAAATATTACTTGATCGTTGGCATTAATTGCAAAAATTTACAAAGCTATGAGCACACTTGACGATAGAGGGTCATAAGAACCGACATTAAAGGACCTTGAATGCAGTCTTTTTGAAGCTCTTACAGCCTCCGCTTGTGCCAGAATGACATCGTTGAAGAATGAGAGGAGCTTCCTCCTCAAAGATGCACCAACCATAAAGGATGTCTGAACATAACCCAAATTATGAGGTTCATCTCAATAGTAATGGAAAATGTCTGACATGAACTTCTTCCTCTTATTCCAAGTGTAGTTTGGATGAAGGACTCCCACATCTTGATAATTCACAAAATGAGCATACCACATAGTAAATGTGGGTACTTTCAGTAAGTGGTCATTAGATGAAGGGTCATTTATGGGAACTATTTTTTGTCTTGGATTTGCAATAGGCTATAATGATAAACAATAGCATTTTCAATTCCCTTTTTCCCTTGACTTCTATATTAAACTTGCAACAATAAAATCCATCTGATCATCCTAGGCCTTTTTCAACATTAAATACTTAATAGCATAATTATCAATGTAAATAGTCACTTGTGACCCTACTAGATAGGAGTCAAATTTATCAAAGGCATATACAATAACGAGAAGCTCCTTTTAAGTAGTTGTATATTTTCTCTATGTGTTGTTTAACATCTTGCTGATATAGTAGATGGCATGATGCTTATTGTCTATGTGATACCTTAGAACTATACTTACAACATAGTCACTGACATCACACATGATCTTGAAAGGAAGAGACCAGTCTAGGGCACAAAGGATTGGGGAAGTGATGAGAGCTTCCTTTAGAGTGTGGAAGTTCTTCATGCATGCAACATAGAAGATGAAGTCTAGAGGAGATTTGTAAGTGTCTTAGTGATCTTACTAAAGTTGTGATGAATTTCAAATAGAATCTCGCATGTCCCAAAAATGCTCAGACTTCCTTAATAGTATTTATAGGAGATAATTTTTTGATCACTTCTATATTTTCCTTGTCAACCTCAATGAATCAAGAGATGACACAATGTCCTAGAACAATGCCTTCCTTCACCATGAAGTGGCATTTTTCCAATTAAGTATCATATGTGCTTCTTTAAAATGTTTTAGGACTAGGGAAAGATGGTGTAGTCATGATTTATAAGAATCTCCATAGTCATTCATGAAGATTTCCATTGTTGTCTCAGTTAGGACAACAAAGATAGTATACATGCAACGCTGAAAAGTGGTAGGTGCATTGCATATTCAGAAATGCATCCTACGAAAGGCATACATGACAAAGGGATATGTGAATGTAGTAATTTCTTGATCACTAGGGTAGACATGAAATCTAGTAGAAGGTAACGTATCCATCTAAGTAACATAACAAATCCTAGTGTGCAAGTCTCTCCAAGAATTGATCATGAAAACAAAGTGGTAAGAGGTCCCTCCAATTGCATTGTTGAGACATGATGGACATTGCACATGTGCCACATGGTAATCGTGTGGGTGGTGATAAGCTCATTATTCTTGTTCAGAACAATTTTAGTGCCTCCTTCTTGGAAACTACTTTCACATGACTCTCCATGGTGAATCGGAGATGGTATACATGATCCCATAAAATAGTAGCTTTATTACCTCCTTGCGCAAACCTCTTTCAGAATATGATTCAACTTGCATTCAGGCTCGACGGTGGTCTTGTAGTTGTTGACCATATAGATTCGATTCATGAAGAGGGCTTGGATCACTCTGGTTAGATCAGTCATTTTGTATCCTAATGCCTCCTACCTTTTCCTTAGTTTTTTCAATGACCTATCTTATTGCTCGACAGTGAGACATGCATGGATGTGACTGGGAAAATCTCTTTCTCATGTAGGAATACATATCTTAGACCCTCAGGTAGAGGCCTTATCTATGATGTGGTGGTATCCTTGTCTTCTTCTTCAATTACTTAGATGGAATTGATTCTTTGAACTTGAATTTCGACTCTTCGTTAGCATTTTCTGAGTGGAGGAGAAATTGATCCACTTGTTCACTATCAAGGTTTTGAGCATTTGGGTCAATAATTGATGTCTCAACAAGGTCATCAGAATTTGGTGTTTCCTACTATAGTTGTTCCATCTTGTCTTTGCAATCGAGGAGGAAGCACTACTCTTGGAAAGAGAGACCCTGAGAATCTCAAAAACCTTGAAGTCAATTGTGTTTATCCCAAGCCTTAATGTCAAGATCCCTTCTTCAACATTAATTAATTGTGGGGTAGTTGCAAGCAATGGGAGCCCAAATAGTAGAGGATATCAAAGATCCTACTTGATATCCATGGTGACAAAATCCAGGGGAAATAAGATTTGGGACCCACTCTCACATGGATATCTTCTACGATCCCCACAAGGGTTGTCATAGAAGAGTAAGCAAGTTGAATCACAATGACAATAATAAGGAATGTTAGTGGTGAAGCCTAGTCTTTTTCACAAACTATAGGGCATGATAGAAATACATTCCCCAAGATCATCTAAGCCTTTCAGCATTTGGAGTGCCCTACAAAGTAAGAGATGTTGAAATATTCCAAATCCTTGAGTTTTTTGGGCAACTTATTTTGGATGATGTATGATGGTGTCCATTCTAGTTTCACTATCTCGACTTCATCTTTTAGGTACTCGTGAGTGAGTAGAGTCTTAAAGAATTCATTTTGGAGGAAATTTCTGCCAGATCATCAAGGAAGGGAATACCAATGTGTGGCATCTTCATTGTTTCCTTAAAATTCAAAATCTTAAGTCTAGCCGTATCTGTGATAGATAGCTCTGCTAAGAGAAAAATGGTTTGTTGACATGTACCACAAAGATAGAGTGGGAATTTGATGAAGCTTATGATGCCTTCTCAGAAGTGGGTGCGTTGTTTGTTTCTAAAGGGGGTGTGTAAATCTGCTTAGGAGTTTCAATCATTGGTTCAAAGGGAACAACCAAGGGAGCGAATTCACCATATTCATCATCTTCAAGAATGAGCATGTGGTTATTGATGAATAGGGTTGGGGGTTCTGGTAGAAAAAATTCATAACATGTGGTCACTGCCTTCAGATCCTCTAGGTACTTGGGATTTTCTATGGTTGTTTAGCAAACAAACTCACTACAGGACAAATGGCCGCATCAATCTACACAAGTTGATCCTCCATGCATTTATTGTATGTTTGTTGGCTTTCTAGTATATTCTCAATAGCATCCAAGAAATCATGATTATTGAGAGTAGGAATATTCTACTGCTCACCCTGTCCTAGGAAAATTTGTCCTTGTTGATTGTAGGGTTGTTTTCCGAGATTGTAGTTGTTTCCTTGATTGAACTTGTTATGATATTGTATAGGATTGAAGTTATTTTGGTGGTAGTTTTGTTCTGTTGGAAACCAAGAGGACCCCAAACTTGGTTTTGCATGGGTCTTGGATTGAGCTGATGTGCATTTGTTGCTCCATATGGATTTCCATACTAGAAGCCTGGCCATTCAATTGGGGTTGTAGTATCACTATCCATTAAGAGTTGACCACACTGACTTCTTGAATGATCGGGGTGTTGTTGAACTAAGACTGGTTATTATATTGTGGGCATGTGTCTTGATAAAGGTTGTTACACTCTAGACCCTTGTGCCCCTCCACATGAAAAACATGGAAGACCTCTTGGGATGTCCTACCTGGAAAAAATGTTGACCTCCTCTATGTACATACCTCTTGAATGATGACTCAAGGTTGCCTTGTTTGAGGGCTAGGGCCTTCAAAGATTAAACGACCACCTTTAGATCGTATTTGTCCTCTTCCATGGCCTCCTTGAGTAACACCTCTATTTTGTGATGAGCCCCAATTTGCATGGTTATCAACCCTCTTGCCCATAACCTTCCATGCTTCGTCAAAGATTTACCACATAAAATATCCATTGCTAACATGATCGAGGAACAATTTGATGTCTGTTGGGTTTTAGGGGAGGCAGAGAATGCAGCAGAAACAAAAAAATTTCTCCCCAAACCCAGAACAAGGAAACGCGTCAACGTCTATATAATAGGAAAGGATGGTTTGTGGAATCATACCTTGTCCCGAGGCTTGCTCGGCGACAATACCTCGCGCCTTGCACGGTCTTCACCTTCGGTCTTGGACGGTGTCTGTGCAGCTCCTGGTCGCATCGGGACTAATGACTCCTGGTCACACCGGACTGTCAGGTTGACAGTTGTCCTCCTGAGCGGCAGAAACCTCCCGCCTCTGAAGTAGTCCACACAGACCACCTGGAACTCCACACTCCTTGTCCCATAAGGAGTTGGAAGGAGTCACACCCTCCTGTTGACGTACTAGTCGCCAACACACTCTCCTGCTGCCAGTTGCAACTACAATTGTCTTTCCCTTGCTGCACCTCCCTTTTCGGGTAGCACTTGCTCGGGCTCTCTCGGTTACCAAAACCAGAGAGAACGACAACTTTGCAGAGAAACTGGTTACACTAAGTTGTACTTTTAGAAGCCCCCAATACCCCTATATATAGGAGGGTCATGGGATAGGGTTCTCCATCTTGGGCAATGCAGGACTAAAAGCAGGAGTAGAAGGGTTTGAGATTTTCCACAAAAACAACCAACTTTCAACCCGAAGCGATCGTTTCACAACTGAAACGGTCAGTTGGGGACCTGAACCGGTCGGTTGACACCTCAACTGATCGGTTGGGACCCCTCAACCGATCGGTTGGGACCCCTCAACCGGTCGGTTCACAAGTGAACCGGTCGATTGGTGGTCCTGGTCAGTTCCCGATTGACTTTCCTTATTTTGTTTCTAATTGGTATCGAATACCAATCCTATTTCCCAATCAAATTGGGCAATTGAAACGAAAGGAAAATTCTCACCAATCCTACTTTCCCAAGTTGCTCGGTTGCACCAGTTGAATCGATCGTTTCAACACTTGAAGCAATCAGTTCAACCTGATCTTGAGCTGATCGGCTCAACAATTGTGCCGACCGGTTCACCAAGCTCAGCCGACCGGTTCATCACATGAACCGATTGGTTGGGAGTGCAGGTTGTGCAGAATCAATCAATTGCGATTTCAATCAATTTGATACTCCAATAAATGTGTCCAACACCTTGAACATTATGATATTGAGCTATCAATTGATTGAGTGTTTAATTTAACTACTAAACTCCTTTGGTAATCAATCTAAACATTGTTTGTGGACAAAACTCCTCTTCCAGGTTAAATCCTATGTGTGTGACCCTGCAGGTCCATTTCACGTTGGCAGTGAAAGTTCATAACATTTATGACTTCACAAGCAAAGAGTGGTGCCTAGTTACACATCAATGCTACCCAAGTGAAAGTAGAAAGTTGGAGAACAACTTTCAATCCTACAATCCATGAATGGTGTTACAACGAATGTATAATTCCTTTGTCACTGATATCCCGAATGAACTCGAGGCATGGAACAGTCATCCTGTCAATGTTCATTCACTTTCTTGATCTCAGAGTAGATTGAACGAGATATGTATGACATCAATATCACATACTGATTCACACATGCATGCACATGCCTATCTCAATCCTACTCATCAAGTGGCCTTGGATATCAAGCTCCCTTAGGAGGGACAAATCCCATATCTATCACTCACCCCTCAAAAGCCCCATGTGTCAAAGCCACCCAATCATCACCTTTATAACAACCCATGTTTCAAGACTGCGTTTGATGATGTCAAAGTGTGCCCAACGACATGTGTTGAGTGTAGTGATTTCAGGTCAAAGAATCACACTCACCACCATCACTGTGAGTACTGACTGTGACTACCATGTCATGGTTCCATGTGTCAAACTCACGGTGGGTCTGTCCGATACACTTGTTCTCTAACAAGTACCTATGTGTTTGGTTTGATATATCTATATCATGACTAATGAGATTCTGTCATCAACCAACACCACAATCTAGTCTTGTGTGTCATTGCTGTCTATCTACCTTCCACAATGACATCCGACCAGGGACATAACAAGAATGTACAAACTCTTAACATTCATATGATCTCATCGTTCAGGTCCTGAACCTGAAGGCATACGTCATTGAGTACTGTCATTCTCTAGACGTTCAATCTGTTCTATCACTATCTCATATGACTGAACCAGAAAGAATTGGAAGCTTGCCTTTGATGTTTATCAAATCAATCTTAATGTATCCCACCAATCATCTCATGATTGGCTATCAGGGCATACATACCAACAGACTCCCACTTGCACTGCGAGCCAATCACCCTTGAATCATATTCATAGTGATCTTCAAACATGTCCCACATGTTACTGTGCTCTAGTGCAAACATAGTGAGTTATGGCAACACCTTGCCAAAGTCAGTATAAATCGCATGTCTCACATCTCTTCGATGTATGTCATACGTATGAGATGGAGTTGCCGTAATATGCGATCCAATATTCCTTTGCTAACCTTTAGCCAAATTGCATGATCAAGGATTCCATACTTGTCATCAATGATCAGAATATCTATAAGTTCATCTCATGAACTTCCAGATCCATATAGTATCCACTGCTGTTCTCTAACACACGGATACTCAACATTTCCTTTTAAATGGTTTCACTAGAACACTTCCAATTATCAACAAACTTTCACTTTTATATATCCTATATATACTTTGCGATTAATTTTTTGTCCTTTCGAAAGTTTGCATCAATGTAACTCTTTACATTGAACTCTTCCTTATCTCCATAGAACTAGTACTTCACAAGTACTTATCAAGTTCTCATGGTATTCCAGTAACCCTTACTAAAAGTAGACAGACATCCACTCGTCATGTCTCACATACGAGTTATCAGGATGAACACATCATATTGTCATGTCCTACATATAAGATGATGAATGCATTTTGTTCTTGCCATGTCCATACATGCAAGATAACGGGATGATTACATACATGATAGATCCATATCTATTCATAGTGTTCCCATTCTTCATAAGAATTGGACACTTGGCCTTGGGATACTAACTCCATGTAACATGGACAAGTTTTCTCCCACTAAATCTGTGCATACTGAACTCTTCAGTACAAATTGCCAATGTATGTATTCTCTTTACAGGTCAAGAGGTTTTTGAGAACTATCTCTATAGATCTCTATTCCTATCACATAGGAAACATCTCTATCTTCCTTAAGATAACTTCCACTTTTTGGATTTCCACTCTAGAACATTTCCATTTCACATCAATATGTGGAATGTGAATACGCTCCCACTAAATCATAGATCCCTTCTATATCTTTGACATATCATTCAAGCCCTTTGACTATATCATCAAAGCAAAGATCCAATTCTGAGTTGCTTATACTCAATCAATCACATTGATTAGTCCATTGTAACTTATAGACTTCATTTGCATTAGTGGATTCATAAACCTTATAGGTTGTGTCACATACACATCCTTGTTTTATTCCTCATAGGAATGCAGTTTTAGTATCCATATGCCAAATGTCTTAGTCATTAAGTTGCAATCAACAAGTATCATCCCTCTCCAAATGTTATCCATGTGTCTTAACACTTAAGACTTATTCACACTTATGGATTTTATTCCAATGGGTGCTACCATCAAGGTCATACCTTATGGTTCACATGAATGTCATTTAGGATGTAATGGTCATAAACCATAACTCAAAATTTGGTTCCTCATATTCATCTAGATAGTTGACTCATCACATGAACAACTCATCACATAGATAATCGAGGTGTATCTGTCAAGGAAATAAGAACTCACAACCCTTGTGATTCTTAATTTCTTTTATTAGTGTGGGGTATTCTTTTATTAAGAAGAATTCAGTTATTTGATAATCATTCTCTAACTCCTTAGAGTATGATTCCTTCCTGATTTAGACATCACCATACCTTAATCATGAGTTCACTATGATACACTATCATAATCACTCATAAGGATCTCAAACATTTAGTCCAAGTATTTCATTCATTGATCTCATCAAGAATTAACACTTTACCAAATTTGTACTTCATCTATGATAATCTTGAACACTTCAAGATATTCATATTGGTATTTCTCTAAACACCATTTGAAGTATTAGCATTTGCTCCAATAGGTATGAAAATACATCACATGTATTATACCTAATTGGATAATCATTCTCCCACTACCATTAGTGAATATTGATTAATCATGTACAAGATATTCATGTCTTCTACTGGTTCTCTACCAAAAGAGTCTAGATTTATCCATCATATGGATACTAGAAATGAATTTCTCATGATTGATGCTAATTTGATTGTTTGAGTTATCTATAATTTTTAGGTATCATTTTATCTTATGCATATCAAATACCACAAGATAAACAAGACATTTCCACAAAGATCATATCTTTAAAAGATTGAAACATCAACTTTATTAATTGCCATCATTGTCATACAATATGCAAAACTAAAGTGTTTCTATCTATTGGCAAATTGAAGTAGCAGTTCTCAACTCTATTTCGTGCCCTTTAGGCTGAAATAAACTGAAAGATACTCTTATCTATGGCAGCAACACTTGCCCCAATAATGAGTACTTCTTTCTCGGTCCTTTCACAAAGGCCATCACTTCTTTGTGGATCTTGCATATCATATATGACATATCCATATCTTGGTATCATATACCTCAGATAAAGAAGTGGTTCATTTCATGATACCTTAGGTGGAGATCTCCATCCCCTCCTGCATCTTCTTTTGTTCTTACAGATATAGAGGGCAAACCCTCATATACCCTTTCCCCATGTGCCATGAGGTTGAAGACGGCTTGGATTGCTGGCTAGCATCAGAACACTTCTTTGCTTTGCCCTTATCCTTGCCCTTAAGAATTACCTTTTCTTTGATCACATCAAAGATTATGGTTTTTCTTTCTTCATCTTTGCCTCTACTATCCTCAACATGTCCAACAACTCTATCAACGCATGTCAAAGTTGTAGATTATCATGAATTGTATGATTCTTGCAACATTTGCAGTATCATACCAATAGCCAACTCTTGGCTCAGTGGGAATCCTTCTTAGTCAGGTCTTTCCACATACCCAATCATATTGAGTGTGTGAATACCTTACTGGATCTCCTTCTGTCATGACATGCTAGGACAATGTCTTGGAGACATCATATGTCTCATGTTGTCTCTGCAACTCATAGTTCAGAGAACACAACATCAAGCACTCCTCATCAATGTCATCCTTGGTATGCTTCCATAAGCATACTTTCAACCATTGATGTGGTGGGATCGAGTTCATCTGGTTCTGGTATAACTAGGACTTAGAGCTTTTGCTCTTTGATTGAGAACACTTCTCATCATCCTAACCAGTCGTGGAATTATTCCCATTTAATTTGTTGGTCTCAAAGACCGATCGCAAATAAAGTGATTATTGTTGATTAACCATTTATTTTAACAAAAAGAAATATATGCAATTTTAGTCCAAAACTCTTTTTGACTTGTTTGATTGATTTGAAAAGTTAACGATAAAATTAGGCCTTTAATTAATTATCACTCCCACTATTTTAGTTCAAATTGATAGCCCTCATCATCAATTCAGAAGATTGCAGCGTACAACCTTCTAGTGGGCAAGATCCATATTTCATCAAGTCATGAGTCAGCTTTGGCTGATCGCCCACAATCTTGACTATTTAGGTAGGCCATCATGCCAATTGCATCATATGTAATTCTTGATGAATGAACATGCGCAACACCTTGCCATGAACATTCCTTGCCTCTAGGCTTAGACACTCTAAGAATCACCAGTTAAGTCTAACCCAAAAGCCGACACGATAAACATGCACCCTGCTTTGGCAGAACCTACATGTATACCCTTCACACTTCCACAAGATAGACGGCACACCACGCTTTGGCGTAACCTACACTTGGTCGATCAAGTTTTTCATGTGTGCCGCTAATGGAAGGCATATAAGACTTAATATTTTAATGAGGGATTTGGTTTTATATACATATACATATCCAATCACCACAATACATAGTATGTATCATATACATACTATATCCCACAGAAAACATGTAAAACGATAAAAGCGATGATTATGGCCATCCTAATGTGATTCCTCGAGCCAAGAGGAATCACGGTCATCTAGGTCTACATCACATGCAAGCTGTACAAGATGAACTCTGTGCTTTGCCTTTCAAGTAGATCAACTCATCACATGATTGACTTGCTCATTCTGGCCTGGTCGTCTGGGTGCCACCAACCGATCGGTTGGCTCCTCCAACTGATCGGTTCGCCCAGTCATCGTGCATCTCATCATGGCCACCACCCACTCGTCTCACTCCTCAAATCGGTCATCAACCGATCGATTCACTCCTTGAACCGATCGTCTGGAACGTCAACCGATCGGTTCACGCCTTGAACCGATCGTCTCAGCTATCGTCAGGATGTCCGCCGTTCTTCGACATAATAGGAAATAAAATTCTATCCTATTTTACATTGTTTAAAAGGAGAAACCCCGAGTTACATTCGGGGGGAGCAAAGGTAGGAAAGAAGTCTCGAATTATTTTAAGTTACATCAGGAATAGGAGAAAGAAGATCGGTGTGCAGACCGAGATGCAAGAAACCACATACAACCATACACAGATAGGGTTTATTGGCCATAACCACTCTATACATCCACCACAAAACTCGTTTAAGGGCGACGCGTATCGAGTGCATTAATAATACATATCATATATGTAAATTGGGATTTGTGGATTTAGGATTGGACATGCATAAAGCCAATATTATTCGCATCGTATGCAATAAATAAAGGCGACAAACCAAAATCAATCATATCGATATTCCTAAAATATAGAACAGTTGACGTGGCTCTGATACCACTGTTGGGTTTTAGGGGAGGCAGAGAAGGCAGCGGAAACAAAAACATTTCTCCCCAAACCCAAAACAAGGAAACACGTCAACGTCTATATAATAGGAAAGGATGGTTTGTGGAATCATACCTTGTCCCGAGGCTTGCTCGACAACAATACCTCACGCCTTACGCGGTCATCACCACCGGTCTTGGACGGTGTCTGTGCAACTCCTGGTCACACCGGGAGTGATGACACCTGGTCACACCGGACTGTCGGGTTGACAGTTGTCCTCCTGAGCGGAAGAAACCTCCCGCCTTTGAAGTAGTCCACACGGACCACCTGGAACTCCACACTCCTTGTCCCACAAGGAGTTGGAAGGAGTCGCATCCTCCAGTTGACGTACTAGTCGCCAACACACTCTCCTACTGCCAGTTGCAATTGCAGTTGTCTTTCCCTTGTTGCACCTCCCTTTTTGGGTAGTACTTGCTCGGGCTCTCTCGATTACAAAAACCAGAGAGAACGACAACTTTGCAGAGCAACTGGTTGCACTGAGTTGTACTTTGAGAAGCCCCCAATACCCCTATATATAGGAGGGTTATGGGACAGGGTTCTCCATCCCGGGAAATGCGGGACTAAAAGCAAGAGTAGAAGGGTTCGAGATTTTCCAAAAAAAACAACCAACTCGCAACCCGAACCGATCGTTTCACAACTGAAATGGTCAGTTGGAGACCTGAACCGGTCGGTTGACACCTCAACCGATCGGTTGGGACCCCTCAACCGGTCAGTTCACAAGTGAACCGGTCAGTTGGTGGTCCTGGTCGGTTCCCGATTGACTTTCTTTCTTTTGTTTCTAATTGGTATCGAATACCAATCCTATTTCCCAATCAAATTGGGCAATTGAAACAAAAGGAAAATTCTCACCAATCCTACTTTCCCAAGTTGCTCGGTTGCACCAGTTGAATCGATCGTTTCAACACTTGAAGCAATCGGTTCAACCTGATCTTGAGCCGATCAGCTCAACACTTGAGCCGACCGGTTCACCAAGCTCAGCCGACCGGTTCATCACATGAACCGATCGGTTGGGAGTGCAGGTTGTGCAGAATCAGTCAATTGCAATTTCAATCAATCCGATACTCCAATCAATGTGTCCAACACCTTGAACATTATGACATTGAGCTATCAATGGATTGAGTGTTTAATTGAACTAATAAACTCCTTTAGTAATCAATCTAAACATTGTTTGTGGGCAAAACTCCTCTTCTAGGTTAAATCCTATGTGTGTGACCCTGCAGGTCCATTATTACGTTGGTAGTGAAAGTTCATAACATTTATGACTTCACAAGCAAAGAGCGGTGCCTAGTCACACATCAGTGCTACCCAAGTGAAAGTAGAAAGTTGGAGAACAACTTTCAATCCTACAATCCGTGAATGGTGTTACAACGAATGTATAATTCCTTTGTCACTGATATCCCGAATGAACTCGAGGCATGGAACAGTCATCCTGTCAATGTTCATTCACTCTCTTGATCTCAGAGTAGATTGAACGAGATATGTATGACATCAATATCACATACTGATTCACACATGCGTGTGCATGCCTATATCAATCCTACTCAATAAGTGGCCTTGGATATCAAACTCCCTCAGAAGGGAAAAATCCCATATCTATCACTCACCCCTCAAAAGCCCCATGTGTCAAAGCTACCCAATCATCACCTTTATAACAACCCATGTTTCAGGACTGCGTTTGATGATGTCAAAGTGTGCCCAATGACATGTGTTGAGTGTAGTGATTTCATGTTAAAGAATCACACTCACCACCATCACTGTGAGTACTGACTATGACTACCATGTCATGGTTCCATGTGTCAAACTCACGGTGGGTCTGTCCGGTACACTTGTTCTCTAACAAGTACCTATGTGTTTGGTTTGATATATCTATATCATGACTAATGGGATTCTGTCATCAACCAACACCACCATCTAGTCTTGTGTGTCATTTCTATGTATCTACCTTCCACAATGACATCCGACCAGGGACATAACAAGAATGTACAAACTCTTAGCATTCGTATGATCTCATCGTTCAGGTCCTGAACCTGAAGGCATACGTCATTGAGTACTGTCATTCTCTAGACGTTCAATCTGTTCTATCACTATCTCATATGACTGAACCAGAAAGAATTGGAAGCTTGTCTTTGATGTTTATCAAATCAATCTTAATGTATCCCACCAATCATCCCATGATTGGCTCTCAGGGCATACATACCAAAAATGTCATCATCGACTCTCCTATAGAATTTCTGGAGAAGTTGTGAATAGGGGATGTTGTGATGAGGGCATCTATAGAATAGCTCATTGAATCATTCCCAAAATTTAAAGAGAGTTTATGTTAGGAGCTGTTTGAACTGAGTTATTTTCCCTCATATTTGGTAGGTGAGTAAGGCGGAAAGAACTTCTCAAGGAACTTATTTTGAAGATCCTCTTAGGTGGTGTTGTTGTGGTCATCTAAGGTGTTGTGCCACACCCTATTTTTTCCGTGCGGGTATATCAGAATATCTTAAGGTTAATGACTTCCTCAAACACACCTACTTGCTTGCTTAGTACATAGAGGTCTATGAACTTCTATAAATGGCCATGCACATTCTCGCTGGATCCTACTGTAAAAAGTACTATTTTGTATCATCGTTACCCATTGCACCTTGACTTCAGATTTTTTTAGCTTTGATGGCTGATTAGAGTATGGGGTTGCTAATATCTACATCTTTAGGTATTGAGAACTCTTGTATCACTCTTTGTCACTCTACTTCTTTGGATGCTCATAATTTCTCTTTCACAACAGCTCTGGCTTCTTCCACGAGTCTATCTCTTTGTGTTTCTAGTGTTATTTCAACTCTACAGTTGATCTCCTCTTCTCCATCTATGCCTTGCTATCATGTAGGATCCTATAGTAGGTTTATTCAATCTTAGGGTCAAAGTTTATGATGTAGTTGAAACTGTAAGAGTGTCACATGCACAACAGATGTAACCTAAGGAGTGCACACAATCAAAATAAGATGGTTGAAGATGAGTTTGATTCAAGATGATTTTCAGTATTATCAATTGTAAAAGTAAAAATCTAACTAATCTAATTTAGCTATGTTGATAACAAGATTTTGTGTCCCCAAAAACGGTGCTAAAATTTGATGTATGCTTTTGCACAAGAAAATTCACTAGAGATGAAATCCATATAGTTTACCTTAACTAAGTGTACGATAATCCTACCTTTAAGAGGATGGATCTTATCATAGTATAGTTCAGGATTGAACCCAAAGGACAACATCTTAAAGAGTCATCTAATCAATGTAACCATGAAAAAACTAGTATTATCACAAAAGGTGGGTTATTTGTTTTATTACACTATGATTGTAATAATAAGAACTAGATTAAGGGTTGATTAATCAATGCATGTAAACACTAGGGTGGAATGGATTTCACCACCGCTACTCAATATTCACTCTCTTGATGTATCATGTTAAGCATAAAAATACATATATTGAGTCTAGGAAAATCCCCCTCTTGGCGTTAGGATTAATACCTAGATATATATCACTCTAAGCTCATTATAAAGATACCTAGAGAGCATACATCTGTTGTTACAACCCCAATTTTTGGGTTCTTTGGTGAGAAATGTAATTTCTCCTATTAAAGATCAATTAAATATTGCTTTATTAAAGGAAATATGAGATAATAATAATATTACAAGAAATATGTGGATATTTGGATAATGGATACATATTGGATAAGATTTTGTGTCCACATAGTTTCTAATGGAAAAAGGAATCAAAATCAAAAGGAAAACCAGAGATAAACAATTAATCAAGAATATTTGAAATAAAGGAGATAATGTTGGAAATAAAGAGAGAAGTGAGGGTTTGGTCATGATGAGTGATAATTTGAACCCCACTTGCTTTCTTGGATTGCAAGGAATATAAATAATGGAAAATAAGAAAATAAGAAAGAGAAAAGATGGGAGAAATAAGCCTAATTGAGTAATATATTACACCTAAAGAAAATACACGTTTTCTTTTAAATAATGAGCCCAAATTTGGCAAAGAGGTATATTAAGTAATTAATAAGTTTCCCTCAAAATTTGGGATTATTTGGATGTAAGGTTTAAGAGATATGGATTTTTGAAAATCCATAAAGTGAATGAGTAATCATTAAATGTCGCACTTATTTTCCTGATTAAAATGATATAGATTTGGCACGCACCACGACAGCCATTGGATTAAGATCCAAGGACACTTGGGTCCTCTTCTACCTCCAATAGGATTGGAAACTAAAGGAGTCTGATTATCATTGATTTTTTCGCAACCGGGTGCACGAGGAGATTGGGAAAGCCTTCCATTATGTTTGAGATATCAAACCGCACCGACCTACCCTAGGTTTTATCTGGGATTTCAAGGCACATAAGTTTTTCCCAATTTGGTCTCCATGAGCAACCGGCTAGGTGGATGGGTATATAAATGGGGGCTTTGGGGACCTTCTAAAGAATCACTCTATTATTCTAAACATCCCTCCGCATACGTAGCACCAAAACTGGATCCCAATTCCTCCTCGTCACCTCTGTTCCTTCTCCCCAGCTCCTTGCTAGTTCGGCCGATAAACAACTTGGCTGTCCTCTCGGTGGGAGTCAAATTCGATAGAATTAAGGTGGTCTTCGAGTACGCGGTGGGTCCTTGCGGTGGTCTGCACCAGTGCGGGTGCTCCGACGCCCTACAGCCCTGCGTAAACGACTCGGTTGACCACAGTCTGCAAGCCGTGGAGTCACTATTTGCGGAATAGATGATGAAGATGACCGTCAGAGGCATAAGCGAGCTCTGGGAAAATCCGTCCTTGTTGGCAGAGCCAGACAGAGAGGGATCAGTGTGATTGGCGAGGTCTGGAATCCTCGCGAGATAGGGCGAGAAGGGGGAGTGGTCGCCGCCCCGCGGTCCTCTATTTTATAGAGGAAACAGGGGACTAGAGCCCCGCTCCATGAAGAAGAAGAAAGGAAGCCCGACCGGGTTATCAGGTACTCAGACTACATAGAAGATCTGTGAGTGAGAGACAGGGCAGAAAGAAAAAGAGAGAAAAGGGATGAAAAAGACATGTGGCGTGCTATCATTGGCTTAAAGGTAACAATTTTGCAAATTTTGTAGAAAATAATTGGTAGGTTGAATAAGGACATGATATATGAAAATTGATCAGGAGAATGAGAGGAATCCAATAAAAATGATATGAAAGCCTGATTCCACTCCTAATTGCAAAAGTATATTAAGTTGATGAAAAGTGCATTAAAGTTAGGTTAAAAACCCTAATTGAGGTTAATGATTGAATCTATGATGTATAATGGGTTAGTTTGAGTAATAATAACATGTTGAATGATAATGTTAGATTCAAATATAATCTAGATGAGAAATTGCATGTTTTAGGGTTTTAAACCAAGATTACATGATAATGCATCTAGAAACCCTAATTTAGGGTAAAAGAGGTTAAATGATGATCCTAAGCCTGTTATATGAGATAGGTTATAATCATTAGGGTTTGTGAGTTATTTTTCCTAATTAGGGTTTGCAGTAATAAAAGTGCAAGAAAAACCCTAATTGCAAGTGAAACAATAAAAAAGAATAGAAACCCTAGGAAGTGAGCTAGGCTTGATAGATCTTGATGATGTGAACAATAATAGGAAATTATATGCATATTTTAGGATTTCTTTGTGTGCTTGCTTGCCTATTTGGATTTCTTGCTTGATTGGATTAATTCTGTCTCAAATCAGCCTGACAGGTATGTGGTTAATTATGGTTAATCACATTAGTTTCTTGAAGAGTTTCTTAGATGATTCATCGCATTGAATGCAACCTATCAGTTTGGATGTTCATACTTGCAAATCATAAAGTCACTATGATTATCACTATAATAGTATAAGTGTGTATTCTCGCACCTAATGCCACCCTGATGGATGATGCCAAAAGGTCAAGCCCAGGAGGGAAGACCCATGGGCACCATGAGTGGTGACCCCAGACACCAAGCTCAGGATTGAGAAGGTGGTCTTTATTGAATGACTAATGGGCACCATGAGAGGTGACCCCAAACACCAAGCTCGGGAATGAGAAGGTGGCCTTAAGTCATTATTAAAAGAGAAACCCTAAGGAGGGTATTCCAGAGTTAGGGCAAAAGCGGTGGAAAAGGTCACATTGAAAGCGTAAATTGGTTTGTTAATTAACTTGATTGTGATATTTAGATTGTTAGTCATATTTGTGACATTTTGGTTGTCCCCACATACTGACATATTTTGATATGCTGACCGACATTTTCTTTGTCGGCATTTTAGGTGTAAATTGAAAAGAACAAATAGTAAAGTGGCATATTTGTGAAATTAAGAAATAAAGTGCAAGGAGGATTAGTTAGAATAGAGTCCAGATGTGGATAGAAGTTATATATATCCAAGTTTTTGAAAAAGGTATGCAAAGTTTTATTTTATTCCAGCTTTCAGTATAGTCTGGTAGAATTTGATAATTATTATTGATTATTTGTCGAACCTTTGATCCGGAAATTGGGATAATGGATCTAACCTCTTTCTCTCCCTTAAGTGGGGGTTACTGGGAGGCGGGGTCGTTACATTTGGTATCAGAGCATAGGTTCCTCATTTAATCTTTAATAATTATTAAATTTTACAAAATTCCGTAGAACCAAGGGTGTTATTAGAGGATTTTCCAAAAGACAGAGGTGTCTAGAAAAGGATCATGTCCAGGGGCTGGCAAGATTTTCCTCCACACCGCTAGTCGGAATACAAGGACTCCCAGATTTGTGTGAATTCTTGGCCAATGTCTTAGGATCTGACTCGAAATAATATACCTTTAGGACTCTCTCATCTTGTTCATCCCTTCTCAACTCAAATGTTGTTAAGGATTTTAAGGATTAGGGTTTCTCTCTCTCTTCCTCACCCTCTTGATGTATGGGTAAAGTTGATAGGGTTTAAGGAATCCTCCACCAAATTAATGAAAAGCATATAAATAAGATGTCATGGACATAAGCTTAATAGTTTAAGCGTAAACTAAAGAATAGTTGCATGCTTAGGTCGTATGACATATGTTGTCATACCCTCAGGAGAGATCTAAGGCTAAACCTTCTTGTCAGGAGGATGGGTAGAGAGAGTTAGTCTTGGAGGTAGAGACCTCCATTATAAGTAGAGACCTGGCACATCCTATGAGGATGATGCTTACCATAACCCTAAGTGGTGACTAGAGAGAGAGATGGCATGATGAGTCAGATGCCATGTTCAACCATGTGTGTGAGTGGACATGCTTTCGGATGCCCATGAAAATATGAGCCTTGTGAGGTTGGATGACCTAGTGCCTTTGGCGACCCAACCCTGGGAAGGGTCATGCATGTTAAAATGAAGGATAGCTCCTTCATTGACAAGGTTAGTGGAGAACCTATAGAAACCCAATCGGCTTATATGGGTATGGCATAGTATGCACCTAGAGTACGTCAGTAGTGCTGATAGTAGGCTCAAACCCTAGCCAGGAGAGTATGTTGGATAGCTTATGGGATAAGCATAAAGGGGCTATGGATAATCTTGAGTGAACGTAAGTTGAACAGAAGCTTCACCCATGTAGGGGTATGCTTGTGAGCTTGATCCACCTTCTTGGAGGGAGGACCTCTAGTAGTTAGGCTGGTTGTGGAGTTAGCTCTAGAGAGAGAGAGCAGGACCCAAGCAAGAAGGTTGGAAGCTTAAACTCTGAGATATGAGGAACTGTGGGAGTTGAGGATGATGTGACCTAAGTGGATGATAGAGGTTGCCTCATGCGGGATCCCTAGAGGTTGAT